>CM030358.1:57422025-58022025 GCA_017893485.1 Hemerocallis citrina
CGGACCCAACTGAATATGCCCTAGTGCCTTTGATCCAAACAATTCCACTTCGCCAAGACATTCGCACCCTTGTCTCCACCTTCCGGCTTCTTATCAAACAACGGACCATTTAGATATTTCTGATGATGATACGCTATCATCTGAATCTTCCACATCGCGAAGTCACTCCCATCAAACTTCTCGATCTTCGACTTGCTATCGGCTATCCCGAACCTAAAGCTCTGATACCACTTGTTGCAGAATCTACCTATAACTCATAGTGCTAATAGCGGAAACAAACCACAAGCAATAGAAACTTCCCAAGAACTAGATGAACCAAGAACAAGTCACCACGATATATGCAAGATCTAACAAGAACACAATCAGTATGCAGAGATAACCAATACTTCTTATTCTCTTAGAAATACAATGATTACAAAGAGATTATAACTCTCAATCTCTCTCCCTCACCTTTGAAACATTCGGCACAATCCCCTCTTGAAGTTGAACAATGATAACGGTTCACCTCTTGATCTCATCAGTGATATCGATACAAACCCTAGAGTCTACAACCATATATATAGCCCCCCAAGTAAATCTAAAAGATAAACACAAATCCAGCTTATTGGAAATGGATCTCGTCATTCCAAATAACACACAACGTCACTAACGGTCGACTGCACCCCCAGGTTGGTCGACCGTAACGTGTAAAGCCCACATTCGAGACATGACCGGTTGCCTGCACGGTCGACCGTCCCCTTTTCTATTGAACCCTTTACACTTGAAGAACTCTCAGCAGCTTGGGTCGGTCGACTGCAACCCCAAGTCAGTTGACCGCCACCCCAAGTCGGTTGACCGCCACTCTCCAAACTGCACATCTTCTACTTGTTGTCTTCCTTGCTGTCTTCGTCTTCTCATCTTCTTCCCTAACTTCAAGTACTCCATGCCTAAGTGTATTTTAGGTCACAATCCTAACAAATGTAATATAATAAACATATATATATATATATATAGGAAATGCTCGGCCTAGGTTGAATTCTTTTTCTTAAAAACAACCTAGGCCGTTGTTGGGAACAACGACCTAAGTATAACTTTTTGCAAAAAAACTTCACGGCAAAAACACGCTAAGTCTGAAGCGTTTTTTGGCCTGAAGTACCAAAAATGTCCCTCCGCTTTTAGGGGATCTTAGTGGCAGATCTGAGCGGGCTTTGATCTGAGCCGTTGATCATGATCGAAAGCGATCCAGTGGCTCATATCGATGTTTTCCAACCCGGTGAAAACAACCCCATTTTCAACCGAGCATTTCTCATATATATATATATATATATATATATATATATATATATATATATATATATATATATAGAGAGAGAGAGAGAGAGAGAGAGAGAGAGAGAGAGAGAGAGAGAGAGAGAGAGAGAGAGAGAGAATTAAATAAATAAAGGAGTTATTTTGGGGATTTGAATTTGTGTTTTGGGGGAAAACTTTTGGAGGGAAAAATGTATTTTGTGAGGTTAGATCTGAGCCTTTGATTTGGGGGGGGGGGGGGGGGGGGGGGGGGGGGGGGGGGGGGGGGGGGGGGGGGGGGGGGGGGGGGGGGGGGGGGGGGGGGGGGGGGGGGGGGGGGGGCGGGGGGCGGATTGAAGGAGATCCACTTGATAGCTTTCTTTTTGTTTTATTATATAGATATTAATAATCATATAATAACCATATGGAATGGCTCAATGGCATAAAGTCCATGGGATTCCGTAAATGATATTAACTTTTAGGAGATGATCACTGATACGACTATATATGCGATCGATAATCCAATGTTTATTTTCATTTTATATAGTGATATGAGAATCGTGGTAAAGCAGTTTGGGAAAATAGAAAGACGAAGATTAAGAGAAGCATATTTTCCCTTCAAAGTTGGTCAATGCCAGTGCTATTTTTTGATAATAAAGATGACTCTGTCATCGCTTCATTAATGCGAAATTAAAGAAACACAGTAGTACTAATTACAAAGGACCCAAAATACCAACTCGAGCAGCCTACTACATCCAGGAAATTAAATACTACTAAAAGCAGAAAGTAAGATATAAGAGTTTGTGAACAATGCCCCACTCTATACCACATACACACGTGTCACGGGCAACTACTACTCGTCCTCAGAGAGTAGTCAAATCCTACCCTCTGCTTGCCCGCCACGAGTGGAACCTATTCCTCCTCTTCCATACACAGTCGTTTCTTTGCTCCCGTATGAACTGCCCATTAATGAGTTTGAGAGAATATTTTATGCATGAGAACGAAAAAGGTACAGTTGATATTGCGAAAATATAAATCATTCCGGTTTAACCAAAGACACCAAATATTGTGGCTATTCCCACAATATATATAATGACAGTGCTATTATATATATTGGAATATGCTTCAATATTTTCTCAAATAGATGTCTACGTCGAGGAGGGGTACACGAACTTTGAGCAAAGACAACACAGCGTGTGGCCTACAAAGCAGAAAATCATCCGAAGAAGATTTATAACAACTCTAACGAGTGGTCGAGCTCTCAAATTCATAAGAATTTGGATAGTCGACAACACAACTTGGGCAAGTTCTAGAGAGCAAAAAGGGTTTCTCTCTCTAGAAATTCTAGAGAGAGAAGCTCCCAAAAAAACCCAAAAAAGAGTAACCCTGGATCTAGAAACATGGGGGAACCGGCTAGGGTTCGTCGCCCCCCTCCATGTCCGCCTACTCCCCTCCTCTCTCTCCTTCTACATCTATTACGCCGCCTCACCTCTTTCCACCTCCGTTCCTGATAATCAACCACCAGCTGCCGTTCATCTCCATCTTTAGTTATGGGCCGGTCGTCGTGGGTTTGGGTTGTTCGTAGAGGGCCAGCGAAGCTCAGGTGGCGCCGACGTGTTTTAGGGGCTGATCGCAGAGGGCCAGGGGTGTAACGCCTCGAATCCCAAATACAACTGAATTCGAGAGTTCTACAGGATCTTTCCACTTCATTTAGTACAATTTTACAAGGATATTTGAACTTTTCACTTTACATCAGAGTTTACATAAAACTTTACCCTTTACATTGCACAGCGAAAGTAAAATTTACAACAATTAAATAAATGTACAACAACATTGAATAATCTTTAAGCATCTGTTCCTCTTTAATCTTTATCATGTCACTTACCTGCATATAAAACTGTGGGTACGTCAGTTTATTCAACCGACAAACATTATACACGGCCATCCTCTTTATGCCGAAAATAGTATAACTCATTTTCCATATTTAACAAACACAAACTTGTCACATATCAAACTAAAGGAACTACCCTATTGATGTCGTGTTGTGATTGTGCACTTAGTCCTTAATACAGTTGTTTATGTTACATGACACTAATGCACACTTATTCGGATTCTATGCATTCCATACTACATAGGTCCGAGGGCAAGCCTCTTAATCGTTCTTCATCTTTGTAGGGTTCAATTCCTCGTCATGACTTAATCTACTACTGTAACTACGGTAAGTATCCTAGATGTTCTATGAGTTACGAGCTCATGTCCAGACAGCCTGGAGGGAAATCCCACGTCATGTCACGACGCATCGTGAAGACAGCCTGTGATCAATTCAGCCTCCGTCATGGGACATGACACCACCCGCAGTCACCAAACATCCCACGAGCGTCGCCACCGGGACGGTACTCTGGAGCAGTATCCACGTCATGTCACGACGCATCGTGAAGACAGCCTGTGAATACTCTCACGCCGCCAATCCAATGGCCCTCATACTCATGTTTTTCTCCTACTTTCATCACGTCTCCACTATGTACTAATCCTTAGTTTCTATCAGAATCATGAACAAAATCAAAGCTCTAGAGTTAGCCTCTCCACTAACCGGACTTATTCATTCATTCAAACATGACCAACCTTGGTCTTTCATTTCAAATTTCATTCCATTTCTTTCCAACTGCCGGGGGAGACTTAGCTACTCTTTGTTTCAATTCCAATTCACAATTTCCAAAATTGAGCATTTCTAGCTCATAAGTTCATTTTCATAATCATAATAGATTTTCTTTTTCAAAAGCATGATCTCTAATTTATTCATAAGTCCATAGCTATACATGGAATCATATACTTCATCAAATATCAATTTCATATCGAAATCACTTCACTAAATGAATATTCACAATTCATAGTTTCCACACTATTCTCAAATGAGAATAATTTACATCACATCACATAATATAATTTCTATCTTCATTTCACTTCTTTTCGGATATTTTATTTCAAGTCCCTTTGCAAAGTGTAACTTTCATAACATACAAGTGTATAATTATAATTCTAAATTATACATTTTATTTTCAAAACATACTTCATTTAATGCAAATAATCCTCAAATTATTTTTCATAAACTCCACATATTTTTAAGATAATAATCATATTTTTTTCCATATTTTTTTATCATTAAAAATCCCCAAAAAAAACGTTTTTTTTCCCCCATTTTAATTACTGGCCGAACCCAGTATTCGAACCCACGACCACAGGGAAAACCGCCTAAGGCACAGACCACTAGGCCGAACGCTATCTACGTTAATAGGAGAGGCTGAGAGCATCTAATGCTCTCGGCCGCTGTTCTATATTTCTTTGAAAAATAGGAAACAAAAGTATGGTGTCACAGGGATTCGAACCAGCAACCTGGGACTCCGAAAACCCACTGTAGCAAACAGAGCCGTCCCAACCACTGGAGCTATGTGCTCGGGTTGTCAATGGTACAACTCTAAGTTCACTTAAATCAATTCTCTCTGTTATCAAAACATTTCGATATTCAACAAGCTCTCATTTCATTTCGCTTTTATAAAAATTATTGTAAAATTCCAGATTGATTATTACCATCATGAATTATACTCCAGTATACATAAAATAATTTTTTCAATAATTAAAACATATTTTTCTTACAATTAATTCGAATTGTGAACTATCACTACCAACAATTAACACCACTAATCTCTTCATTAGAAAACTTCATATTAATTTCCTGTTTTTAATCATTTACCAAACATACAAATCTATATTTTAATTCATTCATTTCAATACAACACAAAGATTCATTTAAACACATAAAGTAGCATTGTTAATCTACTAACTTTTGTGTTTATAATTCATGGTGTAGATAATAAAACTTTCTTCAACAATCCATGGCTATAATCAATTCACAAAAAATTTAGACTCTTACTAATAAAACCACATACAATTGCACATCCACATTCCAATCAATTTATAGATCAATTTTCCAATTAAATGTGTGCTCTTATTAATCTTTTCCATGCATCATTTTTCCATTCAAATCTAGCATGCATTCCTAATTAGAAACATGGAAAATTTACCCACCTTAAATGGAGAGAAAAATACAACTAGCAACCTCCTAAACGAATGTCCTTGCAAACGAACGATCCTCCTCCTAGAAGCGCGCACTCGAGCCTCCAAGCACACCAAAACCAAGAGCTTTCCTTGATGATAGCCGGCCTCTCCCCTTCTTGATGATGCAAGCACAATCTTCCCACACACTCTCAATCTTTTACTCACTTACTAGCTACTAGATAATTGTATTTTGAACTATAGATTGGTGGAAGAATTTAGTACAAGAATACTAGCCAAGGGGGGGGGGGGTATTTATACTAAAAAAATAGAAAAATGGATAGCTAAGATTGAAGTAGGAGTTAGGAACAAATGGCTTAGATTTAAGGAGGAGTTACACTAACTACCCATGATCAAGTAACCACCTCCACCATGACTCCACTTGAAATTTTGATTTCCCTCCAAAGCTCCAACCGGCCATGCCTCAAAGGTGCATATTGCACGTGTACGTGCAATGCACATGCATGCAATTACCTCCAAAAATTTGTACATTATATTTTATATAAAAAAAAATCTTTAAATTGTATTCTACATTACAAGTTGTATTTGAAAATAAAATAGTTCATGGGCTTTAGTTTATGGGCCAAAATAATAATTATAAAAAATATAATAAATTGAATTAAATTTGGGCTTTAAGAAAAATGCTTTTTGTCTAATTGAAAAAAAGCTTTATACAAAATAATTAAAAGCACAAACTTAAATATCTATACTTATCATAATGAAAATAATTACCAAAAATATTGCACGTGCACACTACGTGCAAAAATAAATAATTTTTCATTAAATGAAAAATTGGGGCATTACAACACTCCCTCCTTAGAATAGTTCCGTCCCCGGAACTACAGTCAAGAGCGAGAAAACAACACTTACAACAAGCACAAGAAGAAAAAAAAATACATAATACAAATCAAGCAAAAAGCTCAGGATAGTCCTTTAACATCCTCTCCTCAGACTCCCAAGTAGCCTCTTCAACCAAATGGTTTCTCCAGACTACCTTGACCATCAGTATCGTCTTATTCCTCAAGACTTTCTCTCGACGATCAACAATCTCGACAGGAGACTCGATGTAATTCAGGTCCAACTGCAAACCTTCCGGCACTTCAGGCAAATGATGACTCGAATCTGGAATATAACCTCTCAGCATAGACACATGAAAGACATTGTGCACCTGAGATAACTCTTCCGGTAATTCAAGCCGGTAAGCAGTTTTTCCGATCCTTTTCAATATCTTATACGGGCCTATAAATCTCGGGGCTAACTTCCCGCCTTTGCCAAATCGAACCACACCTTTACTAGGTGATACTTTCAGAAAGACGAAGTCACCTTCCTCAAACTCAAGGTCCCTTCTCCGGTTGTCTGCATAGCTTTTCTGCCTGCTCTGAGCTTCTACCAACCTTTTTCTGATCAGATCAATCTTCTCAGAGGTTTGCTGCACAAGCTCAGGACCAAACAACTGACGCTCCCCAACTTCAAACCAACAAACAGGTGTCCTGCACTTCCTGCCATACAGAGATTCGTACGGCGCCATCCCAATGCTAGCCTGAAAACTGTTGTTGTAGGCAAACTCTACCAAAGGTAAATGCCTTTCCCAACTGCCGCCAAAGTCTAGTATACAACACCGAAGCATATCCTCAAGAATACGGTTGACTCTCTCGGTCTGCCCATCGGTTTGCGGATGAAAAGTAGTGCTGAAATCTTTCTTGGTACCCAAAGCTGTCTGAAGACTCCTCCAGAAATGCGAAGTAAACCGCGCATCTCGATCAGACACAATAGTTGACGGAACACCATGGAGCCGGACGATCTCACCAACATACAACTCAGCTAACTTGTCCATCGAAGCAGTGAGTTTCATCGCCAAAAAGTGAGCGGACTTGGTTAGTTGATCGACTATAACTCAAATCGCATCATTGCCTTTAGGACTCTTGGGCAATCCCGTAATGAAATCCATACTGATGTTATCTCATTTCCATTCCGGAATAGGTAACGGCTGTAATAGACCTCCGGGTCTCTGATTTTCGGCTTTGACTTGCTGACAAACCTCACACTTCGCCACAAATTCAGCCACATCCCGCTTCAAACCTGACCACCAGAAATGCGGTTTGATGTCTCTGTACATCTTAGTATTCCTAGGATGTACCAACAAAAGAGTAGCATGCGCCTCCTGAAGAATATTCTCTTTCAGGTCTGCCTGATTCGGAACACATAGCCTCTCTCCAAACCACAGCACTCTATCCTTGATTTGAAATCCGGGCAACCTGCCAGCACCAACCTGCTCCTTCATCTCCAAGATATCAGCATCAACCTTCTGACTTGCAATGATCCTTGCATTCAAAGTAGGCTGAAGTCTCAACTGAGCCAAAGATGCTCCTAATCCTTGCAAGACAACTTCAATACCTGCTCGGTCCAATTCCTCAATCAGATGCTTCTGAGTTGTAATCAAACTGGATAAACTGCTCTTGCGACTAAGTGCATCAGCAACAACATTAGCTTTCCCAGGATGATACTTGATCTCAGGTCGCATGTCCTCAAGCACTTCCAACCATCTCCGCTGCCTTAAATTCAAATCCTTCTGCTGATATATGTACTTCAAATTCTTATGGTCCGTGTACATGTTCAACTTCTCACCGTACACGTAGTGCCTCCATTGCTTTAGGGCAAAGATAATCGCAGCCAACTCCAGATCATGAGTCGGGTAATTCTTCTCATGCGGTCGTAGTTGCCTAGACCCATAAGCGATTACTCTTCCTTCTTGCATTAAGACACAACCAAGCCCACGATGTGAAGCATTGCTATAAACATCATACTCAACACCTGCTCTAGGCAAAGCCAAAATAGGTGCAGTAGTCAGTTTCTCTTTCAACTCCTGAAAGCTCGCCTCACATTGCTCAGTCCACTTGAAGTTCACATTCTTCTTGGTCAGACCAGTAAGTGGCACGACTATCTGAGCATAATCTTGAATGAATCTCCAGTAGTATCCAGTCATTCCAAGAAAACTTCTGACTTCCTTCACTGTAGTAGGCCTAGCCCAATCTCTCACTGCCTCTATCTTCTGAGGGTCAGTTGTCACTCCCTCCTTAGAAAGGATGTGACCTAGGAATGCCACTTCAGATTTTCAGAAATCGCACTTGGATAACTTGGCATACAACTCCTGCTCTTCCAGCTTCTTCAAAACTGCTACCAGATGCTCGGTGTGCTCCTCTTCTGACTTGGAGTACACGAGGATATCGTCGATAAACACCACGACGAAAGAATCAATGAACGGCCTCAGAACTCTATTCATCAAATCCATAAAGATTGCGGGTGCATTCGTCACTCCAAATGACATAACTAAGAATTCGTAATGCCCATGTCGAGTTCTAAATGTTGTTTTATGCACATCTTCAGCTTTCACTCGAACTTGGTGATATCCTGATCGAAGATCTATTTTGGAGAAAATAGCTGCTCCTTGTAGACGATCGAACAGGTCATCAATTCGAGGAATATGATACTTATTCTAAACAGTGACCTTATTCAGTTCTCGGTAATCGATGCACATTCTCATCGATCCATCCTTCTTCTTTACCAAAAGCACTGGTGCTCCCCAAGGTGACGCACTAGGTTGAATAAAGCCTTTCTTTAACAGTTCCTCAATCTGTCGTTTCACCTCATCCTGTTCCACTGGAGCCATCCTATACGGTGCCTTAGAAATGGGTGCACTTCCCGGTTGAACAGTGATGCTGAACTCCACATCACGATGTGGGGGTAACCCAGGAAAATCATCCAAGAACACAGTCGGATAGTCCCGAACCACAGGAATCCCTTGCACTTCCACGGGAATCTCTTCCTTGCAGATAGCTGCCACCAGCCTAGAACACTTCTTCTTCCCTTGGAAAATGACTTCAGATCCACCTGGAGCCTTCACTGTGACCGTCTTGGTCTTACACTCGATGCTTGCACTGTACACCGATATCCAATCATTGACAATGATAACATCGACTCCCAAGATAGTCAGCTCGATCAGATCAATCCCAAAGATTCGATCTCCAATCACAATCTCGTAATCCGCATAATACCGATCAGTGGTTAAAGTTTCCCCTGATGGAGTAGCTACTGCTAAGATCTTGCCTGGAAAAATCTTCGGTTCAACTCCCAATACTTTAGCAAATTTAGGAGACACAAAAGTATGAGAGGATTCAGTATCGAACAACACAACAGCTTTCATTCCATTAAGATAAGGTTCTCCTGTTACATAATACACACTCATTGCGTAACAGTTCACTTAATAAACGGGAAAAAGAAATGACATAAACCACTAAACATCTGCCCTCGTACCAGTGATGACATAATCCACCTCATCGGCATCAGCTTCCGTCAAGGCAAATACTCGCCCTGATTAGTACGGTCTCTTTCCAGTCTGCTGCGTTGGTGCATTGCTATTACCATTCTGTGGCTTGAGACATTGAGATTTGTAATGTCCCGTCTCACCACAGTTGAAGCAAGTTACCGCAGGAGGTCTTACCACATTATTCCCAGGTCCTCCAGCCACACTAATAGCGTTCGCCCCTGTCAGTTTGAACCTTTGTGCAGATGGTTGTCCCTTGAAATTCCCAGAATGTGCAGGCCTCTTCCCAGACTGCCAGTTGTTCCTCTGGTTCTGAACAACATGAAACTGCTCCATGTCTGCTTCAGTGGCTGCTGCTCTCTTGACCAACTTGTCAAATCTTCTGATACCAAGAGGTATCATCTGGGACTTCAAGCTCGGCCTCAGTCCATGCTCGAACTTACGAGCCTTCTTAGCCTCATCCATCACTAATTCCAGAGCATACCTAGAGAGCTGAGTAAACTTGGTCTCGTACTCTCTCACTGACATGCCACCTTGCTGTAGTGACAGAAACTCCATAGCCTTCTTCTCTTGGACGTCGGAGGGAAAATAGTGACTGCGGAATTCTTCCAAAAATTCTTCCCAGCCAAGAGCTATGCCTCCCATTGTCCTCTTCATCGACTGCCACCACACAGTCGCGTCCTTCTCAAGTTGCAGATTCGCCAACTTCACCTTACTGCCTTCAGGGGTCTCCAGACTTCAAAGATCGTCTCTACCTGACGAATCCAGTTGTCAGCCGCATCAGGGTCTGACTTTCCTTCGAACACAGGTGGTTTCATCCATTTGAACGATTCCACTAGTTTGATCGCTTCGGGCACCGGATTCGCAGGTCCCCTTCCTTGGTTCTGATTCATGGCCACGGCGTTGAGCGTCTGATAGACCATCGCAAGTTCCGTTTCCAGATACAGACCTTCACCGTTTCTAGCTCCTCTTCTAGCCATATTCTGATGCAAAAGATCCATTAAATTCGAAGTATAAGACATGAATTTTAAATCAACTTGCATTTCATTAAATTCCAAACTTCATACATTCGAATTGAAAAAACATTTCTTGACATCAGAATGAAAATAGTAGAAGCTACAACAGTCTAACTCCAACGGTTCCTCTTCGCTTCTCGAAGTTCTCCCCGTAGTTCTTCAACTTCTTCCTTCAGCACATCGGTCATATTCTTCCTCTTCTCGAGTTCCCATACTCGATAACTGAGAACTGCAAAGTCGTCCTTACGCTTTGCCAATTGAGTCTCCAATAATCCAACTCTCTCCCGCAGTGTTTCCACCTGCCTCTAAAGAAATATCACAAGACTATTTGGAACTGGTTCTTCTTCTTCGTCAGAAGAAGAGTCATCAGATGAATCCAGAGGTGGGGTGATCTCTCGGAAATCAGGCCATTCTTCTCCGTCAAAATCTGCTTGCCCTGGGTAGTACTCTTTCTTGGAATCTGCTTGTCCAGAATGGTACTCTTCCTCGATGATAAGCCAGTCGTCGTCTCCAACAGGGTCGAAGTGATCAGCCATCTTAGAAATAGAGAGGAAGAAGCATAAGTCATAGAACAACACAAATATAAGTCACTTATATTTAAATCTCTAGACTCAAACACACACTCTAATGTCCACTTCTAGGGTGTCGTTCCTTATAAATTTGTACAAGTGTGAAGCGTGGCTCTGATACCACTCTGTAACGCCCCGAATCCCAAATACAACTGAATTCGAGAGTTCTACAGGATCTTTCCACTTCATTTAGTACAATTTTACAAGAAAATTTGAACTTTTCACTTCACATCAGAGTTTACATAAAACTTTACCCTTTACATTGCACAGCGGAAGTGAAATTTACAACAATTAAATAAATGTACAACAACATTGAATAATCTTTAAGCATTTGTTCCTCTTTAATCTTTATCATGTCACTTACCTGCATATAAAACTGTGGGTAAGTCAGATTATTCAACCGACGAACATTATACACGGTCATCCTCTCTATGCCGGAAATAGTATAACTCATTTTCCATATTTAACAAACACAAACTTGTCACATATCAAACTAAAGGGACTACCCTATTGATGTCGTGTTGTGATTGTGCACTTAGTCCTTAATGCAGTTGTTTATGTTACATGACACTAATGCACACTTGTTCGGATTCTATGCATCCCATACTACATAGGTCCGAGGGCAAGCCTTTTAATCGTTCTTCATCTTTGTAGGGTTCAATCCCTCGTCATGACTTAATCTACTACTGTAACTGCGGTAAGTATCCTAGAAGTTCTATGAGTTACGAGCTCATGTCCAAACAGCCTGGAGGGAAATCCCACGTCATGTCACGACGCATCGTGAAGACAGACTGTGGTCAATTCAGCCTCCGTCATGGGACATGACACCACCCGCAGTCACCAAACATTCCACGAGCGTCGCCACCGAAATGGTACTCTGGAGCAGTATCCACGTCATGTCACGACGCATCGTGAAGACAGCCTGTGAATACTCTCACGCCGCCAATCCAATGGCCCTCATACTCATGTTTTTCTCCTACTTTCATCACGTCTCCACTATGTACTAATCCTTAGTTTCTATCAGAATCATGAACAAAATCAAATCTCTAGAGTTAGCCTCTCTACTAACCGGACTTATTCATTCATTCAAACATGACCAACCTTGGTCTTTCATTTCAAATTTCATTTCATTTCTTTCCAACTGCCAGGGGAGACTTAGCTACTCTTTGTTTCAATTTCAATTCACAATTTCCAAAATTGAGCATTTCCAGCTCATAAGTTCATTTTCATAATCATAATAGATTTTCTTTTTCAAAAGCATGATCTCTAATTTATTCATAAGTCCATAGCCATACATGGAATCATATACTTCATCAAATATCAATTTCATATCGAAATCACTTCACTAAATGAATATTCACAATTCATAGTTTCCACACTATTCTCAAATGAGAATAATTTACATCACATCACATAATATAATTTCTATCTTCATTTCACTACTTTTCTGATATTTTATTTCAAGTTCCTTTGCAAAGTGTAACTTTCATAACATACAAGTGTATAATTATAATTCTAAATTATACATTTTATTTTCAAAACATACTTCATTTAATGCAAATAATCCTCAAATTAATTTTCATAAACTCCACATATTTTTAAGATAATAATCATATTTTTTTCCATATTTTTTTATCGTTAAAAATCCCAAAAAAAATATTTTTTTCCCCCATTTTAATTACTGGCCGAACCCAGTATTCGAACCCACGACCACAGGGAAAAACGCCCAAGGCACAGACCACTAGGCCGAACGCTATCTGCGTTAATAGGAGAGGCTGAGAACATCTAATGCTCTCGGCCGTTGTTCTATATTTCTTTGAAAAATAGGAAACAAAAGTATGGTGTCACAGGGATTCGAACCAGCAACCTGGGACTCCGAAAACCCACTGTAGCAAACAGAGCCGTCCCAACCACTTGAGCTATGCACTCGAGTTGTCAATGGTACAACTCTAAGTTCACTTAAATCAATCCTCTCTGTTATCAAAACATTTCGATATTCAACAAGCTCTCATTTCATTTCGCTTTTATAAAAATTATTGTAAAATTTCAGATTGATTATTACCATCATGAATTATACTCCAGTATATAGAAAATAATTTTTTCAATAATTAAAACATATTTTTCATACAATTAATTCGAATTGTGAACTATCACTACCACATTTCTTCTATTTTTTTTTTTTTTTTGCATTTCTTAACAATTAACACCACTAATCTCTTCATTAGCAAACTTCATATTAATTTCCTGTTTTTAATCATTTACCAAACATACAAATCTATATTTTAATTCATTCATTTCAATACAACACAAAGATTCATTTAAACACATAAAGTAGCATTGTTAATCTACTAACTTTTGTGTTTATAATTCATGGTGTAGATAATGAAACTTTCTTCAACAATCCATGGCTATAATCAATTCACACAAAATTTAGACTCTTACTAATAAAACCACATACAATTGCACATCCACATTCCAATCAATTTATAGATCAATTTTCCAATTAAATGTGTGCTCTTATTAATCTTTTCCATGCATCATTTTTTCATTCAAATCTAGCATGCATTCCTAATTAGAAACATGGAAAATTTACCCACCTTAAATGGAAAGAAAAATACAACTAGCAACCTCCTAAACGAATGTCCTTGCAAACGAACGATCCTCCTCCTAGAAGCGCGCACTCGAGCCTCCAAGCACACCAAAACCGAGAGCTTTCCTTGATGATAGCCGGCCTCTCCCCTTCTTGATGATGCAAGCACAATCTTCCCACACACTCTCAATCTTTTACTCACTTACTAGCTACTAGATAATTGTATTTTGAACTATAGATTGGAGGAAAAATTTAGCACAAGAATACTAGCCAAAGGGGGGGGTATTTATACTAAAAAAATAGGAAAATGGATGGCTAAGATTAAAGTAGGAGTTAGGAACAAATGTCTTAGATTTAAGGAGGAGTTACACTAACTACCCATGATCAAGTAACCACCTCCACCATGACTCCACTTGAAATTTTGATTTCCCTCCAAAGCTCCAACCGGCCATGCCTCAAAGGTGCATATTGCACGTGTACGTGGAATGCACGTGCATGCAATTGCCTCCAAAAATTTGTACATTATATTTTATATAAAAAAAATCTTTAAATTGTATTCTACATTACAAGTTGTATTTGAAAATAAAATAGTTCATGGGCTTTAGTTTATGGGCCAAAATAATAATTATAAAAAATTATAATAAATTGAATTAAATTTGGGCTTTAAGAAAAAGGCTTTTTGTCTAATTGAAAAAAAGCTTTATACAAAATAATTAAAAGCACAAATTTAAATATCTATACTTATCATAATGAAAATAATTACCAAAAATATTGCACGTGCACACTACGTGCCAAAATAAATAATTTTTCATTAAATGAAAAATCGGGGCATTACAAGGGGTCTCACGATTCTCAATCTCAAAGATATGAACCACGTGTAATTAGGGAATTGGATTTGGAAGCTTTCGGGAATAGGTATGTAGTCAGGCTTTGGAAAGGGATGATTACTAATAATAATCAAGAGGTCCTTCTAGCAAGCTCTTCCTTCACTATCGATCGGCAATGTGAAGTCGATCCATGAGGTTTTGGAAGGAAGGACAATTGGTGTGGATCTACTTCCCTAGCCTCTCGCTTCACCTGCACCTCTATTCAAAGGTACTCTTGATCAAATGACACAGTTATGGAACAATGGAAGAACGACCATTGGCAGCCCCGGACACAGGATCAAGAACAAGATAATTAAGGTTGGTTTCAAAGGATGTTAGTTTCAAGAGGTGGTTCCATTGACGGCAGCAAAAACTTGGCCTTGGTCGCAGAGGCCATAGGTCGGTCGCAGAGGACCAGAGGTTAGCCTCAGGGTTTTTTTCCAACCACGGAGGCAAAGTCTTGGGTTCGGTCGCCATTGTCGGCCGGGGTGTCTTGGAATCATGGTCTTGGGTCATCGAGTCAGTCGTGGAATCGATTGTGGTGACAACGCGTCGATCTCTGTGGGGTGTGGGTTCTAACCATTCGGGGGTAATCATGCAGCTTCAATCTGCAGTGGGGGGTCTCGACGGTGCGTCAATCTCTGTAGGGTGTGGGTTCTGACCATTCGGGGGTAATCATGCAGCTTCAATCTACAGCGGGGGGTCTCGATGGAGCATTGATCTCTGTGGGGTGTGGGTTCTGACCAACCGGTGGTCATCATGCAGCTTCTATCTGCAGTGGGGGTCTTAAATACGCAGCTTCAACCTGCGGCTGCTTAACGTGGCAAGTATACTTTCTTTGGCTTTGGTTCGACGTGGGAAGGTAAAGAGTGAGGAGTGTAGATGAATTTTGGGCGTGAGTCTGATGTTGGGATATGGAGTTGGGGAAAACGAGTGTGGTGTTCTGGTGGTGTGTGTGGGAGAGAGGAGAATTGGAGGAGTCTCTAAATTCCAAAATTTTTCTTAAATATCCTAATTAGAACTGATTTACAATTAACAGCTAAATGTACCCTAGTTGATGGGGCGACGGTAGTCTGGCAATTTTATAGTTTGGGCTCTACTTTGTCCTATTCCGGTCAAAGTGAGGGGTGCCTAAGGTCTCTCTTATGTCAAGGGGCTTGGAGGGGGTGGTGGCATTTGTTGAACAGTCAGGGGAGAGGACAGCCTTTGTTGCGAGGTGGCAGTGAGAGCCAACGAGGGTCAAGCGAGGGAATGAGAACCAAGATTCAATCTGTACATGGAGTTGTCAGATTGGTGAAGTGCATGCGGTCTCTCATATGATGCTTGAAGTTGAGGTATGGGTCACTGCTGGGGATGACGGAGGTGTCCGTGCGAGCGATGAAGCAGATAAACGGTGTACAAGCGAGGGACTGAGAAAGAATGAG
The DNA here is from genome assembly GCA_017893485.1 of Hemerocallis citrina. NCBI lineage: Eukaryota > Viridiplantae > Streptophyta > Magnoliopsida > Asparagales > Asphodelaceae > Hemerocallis > Hemerocallis citrina. The sequence continues at coordinate 57,438,188 of CM030358.1, forward strand.
CTCAAATTGGCACGAGAGATTGACTTTGACGAGGTCGGCCGATCAGTATGATTAGATTTCGTTGTATTTTTTGTTTGTTGGTTGGGGTGTAGGCGTTACAGGACCCAGCATGTTGGGATCTGAAATTCATAAGCCTTATTTTTTGTTGTATGTTTTGTTAAAGTCTTTTTAATGAAACGCGTGGGGTATTCAACCCACCGTTTAACGATAAAAAAAAACTTGGGCAAGTTCTTTTATTTTTTCATGACTCAAAATTTAGCAGTACGATATCTTGTTTCATTAATGAAATAAAAGTTTTAGATAAAAATACATCGAGACTTGGCAAGTTTTTGCCACGTTCAAACTCTGATGTCGACAATTTATTTTTTCATTTTTTCTATATATAACGATTTCTTCTGTTAATTGTTGAAATTATATATATATATATATATATATATATATATATATATATATATATATATATATATATATATATATATACTTTATAGAAAGTCTTTTAATGATTTCTATGTTGTTTTTTTTTCGTTAATTGTTAAGATTGACTTAATATATGAAGCCTTTTTTAATCATGTATTTCCTACGTTGCAAGAATATGGAGATCTTTAACCATATTTATACTATTTCGTCTTAATTAATGAGACGACTAATTCAAGATATCGATTAAGTCGTCCCAGCTTTCAACTACTCTCGAGGAGCAAGAAAAGTCTTATTCTTGCGCCTCTTGTTTTTTAGCATTTTTTTACTTTCTGTGGCTGGTCTTTCTTTCCCTTTTTTATTCTTCACAAATGCATCGAATACGTTTTTGGAGGGCGCCTGACCTGTCTTAGCTTTACAGCTTAGTTCCCTTGTTGCCCAGAAGGCCTGATTTTCGACTTTCAATTATACCGATGATTCCCGGGTAATAAATCCACTGAAGCCTATGTTACCGACTTTTGTTTAGAGAAGTTAGAATTAGGACATGCCAGTCTCCGATTAGATTTTTGTTATTTGTTCCTGTTGTTAGCAAGTCTTCTATGTAGTTGTTGTCTTAGCTGAACGAGGCGGAAATGGCAGTTATGCCAATTTTCCTGGGTTTTCATGAAATCGGTTGTTTTCAAATAGGTTGTGCGAAGAGTTGAGGCTAGCACTGAGAGTTCGGGCTGAAGTATATGGGAGCCTATAATGATATAAAACTTGAAAGAGATTTTTCAAAAGAATTTATATAAAAAATTTAAGATACAGAATATACCCTACTCATATTTTTCAATTGAATTCGTATAATACATATAAATATATATCGATGATATCAAAATTAAAATAAAGTAAAATTAGTTATAGAATATTTAATGAAGACCCTTTGTTTTTCTTTCCGAACAATGTCCTATAAATCTCAGGACTGGCCCTATTGATAATGCAAGTATATATGTGATCGATAATCCAATGTTTTATTCATTTTATATATACAGTGATATGAGAATCGTGGTCAAGCAGTTTGAGAAAATAGAAAGACGAAGATTAAGAGAAGCAGGTTTCCCTTCAAAGTTGGTTATCGAGGATCAGAGTTTCCATAGGTCTCAGATCGATCATTTTTGCAGTAGTTCCAAGGATGAATATGAAAATAATGATTTGAGTTAGACTTATGCGGTTTAATTTCTATATTTGTGGGTGACTTACGTTAAAAAAAACTTTTAAGGAAACTAAAAACTTGTCACTGTCGACTGTTCATTATCTAAGAAATTTAATTAGTTTATTGTTTGTTCCCGTATTAGTAGTTGGGCTTAGTTAGGGCTGTTCTAGCAAAATGATTCGTAAGGTTTCGTTCCAGTACAGTCATACTTAATCATCAACAGATACTATAACTTTTCATCAAAAAACAGATACTATAACTTGCCACGTCTCGATGTATTTTTATCTGAAACTTTTATTCCATTAATAAAACAAGATGTCGTACTCCAATGAAAACTTTTATCTCATTCATTAATGAAAATTTTATTTCATGACTAAAAGAGAGTTTATAACAGAAAGAAGAAAAAGCTGACTTCGGCTTCGGCTTTGGGAGGGAGGTGGACTCCCTCCTCCTCCTCCTTCTCCTCCCCTTACCCTCCCACCACATCGCCTCCGTTGCAATGTTGTGACAACAGCAGATTTCGTCAGGTGTGCGAAATCGCTGATGAAATGAATAGGTGCACGGAGAAGAACGACATCAAAAGGGCTGACGTTGATGGCGGGAGCTGCGTCGCCGAGAGAGGAGGTTGTTGCAAGGGGAAGTGAGTTGCTGTCGAAGCTGTCGACGACTAGGTCGGGGCTGTCGAGGGCCAGAGGTTTTTTGTCTTCGGGCGATGGTTTCGACAGGAGATGTCGATTGTGGGAGGGGTTGCCGTTGAGAGGTGTGGTTGATTTGGTTGGTCATGTCGTGGAGGGAAGAAGGTCTGCCGGAGTGTGTGGGCCTTGGCTGGCTTGGTCGGGGCTGCCTTGGAAGGGAGTTGGTCAGTCGGACTGAGGGGAGTGGTTTGGTTGGTCGGGGCTGCCGTGTGGTCTGCCGGAGTGAGGATAGTGAAGGTGTTGATGGTTAGGAGTGAGGAGAGATATTTTGAATTTTGAATTTCAAATTTCAAATTAAAGTTTTTGAAATTTAAAATTAGATTTGGGGAAAATTTTGGATGATTTTGAATTTCAATTTAGATTTTGAAATTCTAACATAATTGGAGGGGGAAATTTGGTTCATTTATGAAATTCAATGTTGATTTTTGAATTTTAAAATATGTGTAGAGGGAGAGATTAATTTGAATTTTGAATTTTAATTTAGATTTTGAAATTCAAAGCACAAATGAAGTGGAAGATTTGGATCATTTTTGAATTTCAATTTAGATTTTTGAAATTCAAAACACATTTGGAGAGTGATCAGAATGAATTTGGTTGACATTTGAATTTCAAATAAGTTTTTTTTAAAAATTCAAATTATGTATGGGGAATGATGGGCTTAACTGTGGGATCCCCAACGACGAGCTGCCACGGCGAGGTGTTCGTTGGCGGGGAAGTTCGTCGGGAGCATCGACTTGTCGGTTGAGAACAATGACTACTGTTGAGAGCTGGATTTGACGCAATTAGATGATGGCGTCGCGGTGGGGTTGGATTGGTGGATTCATCGTGAGAAGAGAATGCATGCCGCCAAGAGAAGGTGGTGGTGATTGTTGCCATGGTGGACGTTCGGGGGAAAGTGGAGGGAGTTTCTGGGGTGGAGAGAAATTTTTGATGGAATTCTTATTTCAAATTAGATTTTTTTGAAATTCGAATTACATCTGGTAGGGATGGGTGGAAGAACATGGGCATATGCTTTCGGTTAGAAGTTTAGATAGGGGTGGAACTAGTTTATGTTGTAGGCTTAGCTATATAATTATTTTCTGTTATTCCGAGGAACAGATACATATATATTAGCTGTAATACTTGTTTCGTTAATTGTTTATTAATGAAGCGATGACGCAGTCACCTTTAAAATAAAAAATATAAAAATGTCGTACTGCCAAATTTTGAGTCATGAAGAAATAAAATAACTTGCCCATGTTGTGCTGTCGACTATCCAAATTCTTATGAGAGTGAATCTGAGAGCTCGACCACTCGTTAGAGTTGTTATAAATCTTCTTCGGATGATTTTATGGTTTGTAGGCCGCACGCTGTGTTGTCTTTGCTCAGAGTTCGTGTAACCCCTCCTCGATTCGTAGACATCTATTTGAGAAAATATTGAAGCATATTCCAATACATATAATAGCACTGGCATTGACCCACCTTAGTTTTTTCTCCTTAACCTAGTAAATCCTTCCTCATACAAAATGTACGAAATGGTGATGCAATTATCGCGGATGCAAGTGTCGGTGGGTAAGGATGATAACGCTGTTGCTAGTATTTTGTGTACAACCATAACAATCTATATAATAAAATACAATGAAAGTGGCTCTTCTTCAATTTCCAAAAATTAAAGGCCTAGATCTAATTTTACAAAACATATTTTTTTTCTAAAATTTTTTTCCAAAACTCAAATTCAAATCTCACACCCAAAACAACTCCTATATTTATTTATTTTTCTATAATAAAAAACTAAAAAATTTAAAAAACTAAAAAAATTTAAAAATTTAAAAACTTCAAAAAAAAAAATCAAAAAAAATCAAAAAAATCATATAATATGTTTTTTTATCTATATTTGCTATTTCAATTAATTTGCTGGACTTCCAAAACTATTTTCTATAATCAAACAAGGTGCATCGTTCCGAAGATGTAGACACGTGTCAATGGGCAAACCTAGTAATTACATAACTTGCAATGAAACTCTGAATCAAGCTACATATATTTCAGGGCACATAAAATTCTAATAGAAATTTGAGATACTCATGATTATGTATATATTTCTGTATTCCAAACTTTCATTCTAATGAAGTCGGCTGATCATCGAAAGAGAAGTAGGGTGGGATCATGATCACAAGGAAAGGAGAGAGTGAGATCAAGGTTCAGGTCAGGCAGCTGCTGCTTACGTGCGCTTTTCTCCTCCATGATCTGATCATCCATGCGCAAGCTTGTCGCATCAGAAACATAGCCATCATTCTGTTCATGCCTCATTTGATCATGATCACCACCTTTTCTAGCAGGCCGGTTTTTGTTCACCTTACGGGAATGCTGATTTATACCCCGATCTGCTATTTTTTTCTTGAGGTGAGAGTTCCAGTAGTTCTTGATCTCGTTGTCAGTTCGTCCAGGAATCCTCCCGGCTATCAATGACCACCTAAATTTTCAAAAGATTATTGAAGTTGGGAGAGAGTTGAATGTAATTAAAGATTTTTTCAACTTTTTTTTTATTTCTGTAATTTTTACTGTTTTTTTTTTTTTTTTTGGGGGGGGGGGGGGGAGGGGGGTGTTTAAACTATATATTAAATTGTTTGTTTTTGTTAAAATTTATAACTCTACTAAATGATACTTTATTAAATATGACAAATATGAAGTTTGAATTCAGATTTTGATCACTAGAAAATTATTTTGTATGGTCTCTAGGAGTTCACAGCCTTTTGAATCAATGCATTCTGATAATTGTAATCTCAGTAGCTTTGTAACTGTGTGAGATAATTGTTGGTCAGAAGTATTTAATCCCTTTTGTAGATGATTAATATAAGTCTGTCATATATAGGAAGAATGATGCACTTGTTATTCTTAATGAATTTAAAATAAATAATAATTAAATGCTAAAAATCAAGGGTTCAGATTTGATAGAGGTGGTGAATATGTTTTAACAATTTTAAGAGAAGTTTGCATTTAGCATAATATCTAGTGCACTCTATTTACAACAGTCAAAACGACATTGATGAAAGTTAGAATCAAACACTTAGTGAAATGTTGAATTCTATATTATTGACTATTGTTTGAGTTTGTGTAACTTTGGGTGATATTTGTTGTTAATCATATTTCCAATATGTTACCACACTCTAAATTATTTACACCTTATAAACTATGGGATAGAAACACAAATAATTTTGTCAAAGTAAAAATTTGTGTTGTGATACATTTGTTAGAGTACATTACACTAGAAGGCCTAAAGTAGGACCTATAACAAATGTTTGTATATACTTAGAAAGTGCAGAATGTGGTTCTATGGACAGTTTTGAATCTATCTAATTTGGGTTAGTAGAATCTGGACTTGCAAAGTTCTTTGAGTATGTGTCCATCAAAGACAAATCTATGAAATTATCAGTCCCACTGTCACAGTCAATGATTCACAGTTGGAATCAAGAACCAGTCCTACTGACACTTATACTTCAATGGCAAATGAGCCAAGAAGAGTCTTTAGTAAACAATGAGATAAATTTGTGTTATACAATTAGTTGATTTGCCGAAATGGGATAAAACTATAGTAAGTGGGGTTTTGTAGAAGAAACTTAGTTTTGATTGATCACTAGCAATTTTAATGCACTTCTAGTAGCTTAAAAATTGACTGAGATAAATGGGGTAGACTGATTTGTTGTAACTCACATGTTTTTCATATTGCTACAATAAGGATTCTTCTTGCCCTTAAATCTTTTGAAAATTTTGTTATTCATAAAAGATTTTAAACAGTTTTGTACTGAGCATTTTATATTGAAAAGTTTTGTACTTATTAGTTTTGTACTAAGTGTTTTGTACTAATGTGTTTAGTGAACAAGATTTACAACTTTGTAAAATCATCGTATCTTTTAAAACATGTAATATAGCTAACGTATAAATAATTTGACAAATTTCTCAAAGAACCTAGTATACGAATCAAATAATTCAGATCATTGTCTTTAACTTTGTGGTGTGTCAAATATAATGACTTATTATTTACTTAATTTTATTAACATACTTGTTGATTGGAAGTGACATCTCTATTAGTAATGAAGTTAAATTGTGCTATCCAAATAAATTTAGCATAAAACATCTAAATGTTGTGGATACCATATTATGTATAAGGATGAGTTTTAGTTGGCAAGGGATAACCCTTAGTCAAACTCGACAAATCAATAATGTGTTTCAAAAGTGGGATATAATGATTGAAAGTGTGTTTTGAAACACCTTATGATTATGATAAAAGGTTGACATCCAATGATAGTGCAACTATGAGATATGTAGATCATTCTAAAAAAATTGAAAGTCTCATGTATACAAAGATCTGCACTAGAATATACATAGCCTTTGAGGTAGGTATGATCTATAGATTCACTAATAATTCCATACACATTTGAGTGCCCTTAAGAGGCTAATGAGATACCTGAGTGGTACTCAAGAGTTGGCTTTGTGCTACTCAAAGTTTAGTGAAAGTTGACAACTAGTGAATATGTGTTCACACTAGGAGCAGAAAAATTATGGAGATTAAAAGGCAAACAAGTATTGCATTCTTATCCAAGAAATCAGACATTTATATGTTATTCTCTGCAGGGAAATAGACTGGGTGAATTGAATGACTTATTGTTAATCATCCATTGAGAAGTGTAAAATAAATTCTCTAATTCTGTTATGCGACTATCAAGCTATAATGTTCTGTAGCTCATAACTCACTCTATAATAGTAAGAGTAGTATATTAAGGCTGAAAGAAGCCTAGTTGAACTTTCTCATAGATGGGAGAAATGAAGTTAAAAGATATTGAGTCAAAAGTTTTAACATCCAAGTTGTTTTGAGATTTAGAATCCAATTGGAGTCACAGAAAAATTCAAACTGAAACATCAATTTTAGGCAGTTGGCATGCTTTAGATAATTTGAAAAATTCTATGTAAATTCTGTTAATATATAATTTCATTTCAATTTTGATGATGCTATATATTTGTATAATTTACTTAGAACCATCTCATTATTTCAAAAGAAAGCATAAAAATTTATCAATGTGTTTCCGATGTTTAGAATTGTTGTTATATAATTCCAATTTTGATAATATGACTCTTTTATGAATTCATGTTTCATTCCAATTTTGATGATTCAGAATTAACCATAATTGATTTGACTGTTCTATCATTCCAATATGAAACATAGTATAGTTCTTGTTCTTTATTTTGTTAAAGAAACTTGATCGAGATACTTGCATTTCATCTTGCTAAGCTATCATTTAATTGTACTAAGTTCTTTAGTAGAACTAGATACTTTATGAAATTCACTAGAATTCTTAGAGATGTGTCTCTTGATATTTTTGTTTTCAATAAGCTAACAAAGATGGAGGACTTGACTCTGTCAATATAGATTTCAGAATAATGATTTGCTCAAAATGGAGGAGTAAACATAAAGCAGTTTGCAATGATATAATTTTGGTTTATTTCTCTCAAGAACTAATCTGTCACTTACTTGGTAAAACTTCTGTTAAGTTTAAGACTCTTGTGTTTATGTGCTTAAAACTCATATTTTATTCTTGAAGTTTATTTGCTTTGGTTGATTTTGAAACTATGGTAAGTTTCTCTAGTTGGTTTAGTCAATGTGAAATATTCTATTTTGATATGGTCTTTGAACTATTTGATTATTTTGGTTTAGTCTCATTTGAACTACTCGAGTTATAACTGATTTAGTCTGTGAACTATATTATTTTTGTGAGCCAATGATTTAACGGGGCATTGTCTAATATATTGAGAATATAGAAGGAGATTGTTGGATATATAGATATTTTCTCAATATAATAGAATATTATTGTGTATAATGTTCTATGGGGCAACACGTGCTTTGCACGTGTTATCTGTTTAATTGTTGGATCGGATCGAGTGGGCATAAAGCCCAATATCCAAAATCCAGTTTATCTCATATAAAAGCTGATCTAGAGGTAGTGCTTTGTGATATTCCAATACTGATAAGCATCTTAAGCGGCTATGAGATATACACCCTAACCCTGATTACTCATCTTAATCTAACATTTCTTACATGAACTTCGCGGTAGTATATAAAAAATATACATGTATACACATAGGGCAGGATATTAATTTTATTAACTTAATTTATTTTTTTTCCTTATATTTTCCGACTCAGTACACTAATTGGTTTCTGAACCCAAAACTATGATTTTGACGAATAAGAGTAATTAATTACAACACCTATGTTCTATATATTGATGAGATGGTGCTTTCCAATGTAGTTTGGTTGACAAACAATTTTCCAGGAATCAGCAATCACCTGAATTATATGTATATGCTATATAAGGAGTTAAATTGTACTGATTATGACTGGTTCTTAAATTAAAATTTCGGAGAACTTAATAATGCAACATCCTATGCACGATCTGCACCTATCTTATGTTCTATATGATAAATTTATCTTATGGAAAGGAAATCAAGTAGTCTAAAACTTGTTTCAATTGACATGCTTCTATGTGATATCATCTAAATCATATTTAACGTTCAATCGTAACCACTTAAGCATGAAAAGACAAGTTTATTAGTTTTTTGCTTTCCCTAGTGAGCATAAAGATCAAGATGAACAATATTTCACCATGTAAGTTCTCACTAAATCTAATAATATATATTGAAAAAAGCATATGTTGGGTATTCTTTCATACTATATTATATGATATACTAATTAATTTAATTGGAATTTATTAGAGTTGGGCTCTTGACTTGAAGATTTAGGGTGTACCTATCACCGAGAAGGGTATGGAGCTTGATGATGAGGTCTTCTTCATCCTCTTTGAAGTGTCCTCGGTTGACATTGGACTGCATATCGTTTAACAATCGAAGTCTGCGACTTTTTCCGCATCTAAGCAGTCCTATAGAAATAGATATGAAGTTGGGGATCTTAGTCACTAATGAAAGAACCAATACATATCAAGTGGATCGATACTATATATTTTTAGGATGCCCTTGAATTAAATTTGGGTGTAGCATTGTTCTAAATTAAAGAGAATTAAACTGTATAACTTATTTGACAGACAAAATTATAACATTCTTCCATAATATGTTCTTGCTGAAAAGGAATTAATCCTTAACCCATCTCATTTAGGTTATCACACGATTATACAGTAAAAAACAAATACATTAATTATGTCAAAGTAACCTAGGGATTTTTTAAATATTTTTAATCTCTTTAAAATACAGCATAATTGAATGTTTAAATCAAATAAGTTAATTTAGAAAACAACAAGCATGCATATTAATTTCATCAGCTGCAAGCCTGCATATATATATATATATATATAAATATATGCTTGCAACCATTGATTCCAATAGAGGATTGGATGATTATATTTTTAAAAAATTGAAAAAAAAAATTAGGTTACTTGTACCGGAAGTCTTCCGTTGTGCACCACCTATAGTGCACACGTCCTTCCCGCCTTCGTATCGTCGATCCGAACCGTTAACATTGATCTACACATCTAAATTAGTCTAAATATATAAAATCAAATCATTTGAAATTCATTTGTCCATCTATTGAAGTGTTACAAAATTGTATGGCTGAAAATCATTAATTTTTATAGTCACATGATGGATGGGCAAATGAATTTCAAATGATTTGATTTTACATATTTAGACTAATTTAGATGTGTAGATCAATGTGAACGGTTCGGATCGTCGATATGAAAGTGAAAAGACAGAGTGCACATGAGTGTACACGGAGGGGTGGTACACGATGAAAGATTTTCCTGCATGTAGTCTTTGTCTAATCACTATAAATCTAGGTTTTTAAATCTAACGGAAAACTTTATTCCATGCATATAGAAACAGAGATTTAGAAGGACCTGCAGCACTAGGAATAGATTCCCAACAGCCTTGATCTCCATGAGCCTGTAAAAAGTCAACCGACTTCTGATCTTCTTGCTTTGAACATGCTCCTTTGTTCTTCTTCTTCTTATCACAGCAAGGATTCATCATTGTAATTTGGAGAGAGAGAGAGAGCGCGAGAGCAATGAGGAGAATAGGGAACATATATTAGTATATTTCTTGTAGACTCAGAGAGAGAGCGAGAAGGAAGAAAGTTGGTGCTGACTGTACTAGTGTAGGTATTCAATTCGTGTACTGCAGAGAAGACTGGTGGTTTGAGAAGTGAGTGCAATAGTTAGTTGTAGATAATTTGTTTGTCTGCACGTCCTTCTCCTCTCCTATTTAATTATTTATTTTTTTAAATACCTAGGATTTTTTTCTCTTTCTCTTTCTCTTTCTCTTTCTCTCCAGGTACAAGGGATCTAACTCATTTAATCAACATACTAGGTACATGGGTAGCCTTACATTAGACTGAAGTAGCAATCTTTAGACCTTAATAATTCGTTAATCTGAATATTCTGAAGCATGAGTTTATATATATTATGAAGTATGAGTTTATATATATATATATATATATATCATTTGAGTTTGGTGATCTTATTTGATTAAAGCTATATATATACATATTTCATTATATATTTCATTTGAGGGAAAAGTTACTATTGAGTATGGTTTTCTAGCTTTGATCAAATAAGATCACCATACTCAATAATAACTTTTCCCTCAAAATGAATATATATATATATATATATAGGGAAAAAGAGGTATGAGCAACTTGCTCATTTAGTAAATAAGCAATTGATGATATGGCATGCTTGTGATTGAAAAATTCTTAAAATTATTAGTTGTCCAATGTATCACATGCATGCTCATAATCACTTGCTCATTGTCTCACTCAAACTGAAGGATGTTTGGTGGACGGCACGGAAGATATCAGAACATGGAACCTAGAGCCAAATGGGAATTACTCGGTGCTTCCCTCTATAGGAGCCTGAATAATGGAGGAACTGGAAGTAGAGATGGACAGGTAATCTGGAGCTTGCAACCGCCCCTGAAGGTTAAAGCCTTTCTTTGGCTTGTCACGAATGACGCTATCCTATCAAAGATCAATTTACGAAAGCGAGGTATGCAGATCGAGGTTGGATGTCAGAGGTGCAACAAGAGGTGCAACAACGGCGAGGAAGATTCTATACATATTCTATTCAAGTGTCTTAGGGCTAGACTAGCTTGGGAGGTCATTTGCCTTGGGTTTGGGCTCTTGGAGAGTCCAACCTCTATCTCAGAGGCTTGGGCTTTAGAGAGAGGAGGTAACATTAGGAAAGAAGATAGGGAAAAGTGGGATAGGTCGGTAGCGGCAACATTATGGACCCTGTGGCTAGATCGAAATAACTTCTGTTTTCGTAACTACAATCATAGATTTCCTGTTTTTATGCATAAAACTTTACATTATGTTCATGCCTGGGCAGATCACGCTAGAGCTAGGAAGAAGCTGCGCATGGAGGGGGAGTGATCGCTCACACGGAGGGAGGCAATGGTTAGGTGGCTACCTGTGATGGATCTTCTTTTGGTTATCATTAGGGATATGTATTTATATGATTATGTGGGCTTTTGAGACTTCAGTCTATTGTGAAGCTAGATGTATGGTTGTATTTTGTTATGCATCTGGTACTACTATGTTTTGTTAATTCATCATTAATGAAACGATGACTATAGTCATCTTTATTCTCAAAAAAAAAAAAAAATCACTAGCTCATTTACTAAATGAGCAAGTTGCTCGTATATATATATATATATATATATATATATATATATATATATATATATATATATATATAGAAATGTTCCATTGAAAACGCAAATATTGTGAAAACCCGTGAAAACAACCTAGGCCGCTATTGGGAACAGCGGCCTAGGTTATAATGCATTATAACCTAGGCCGCTGTTCCCAGCGGCCTAGGTGGTTTTCCACGTTTTCACAGATATTTGCATTTTCAACTGAGCATTTCTCATATAATATGCCTTTGAGAGTTGATAGTGATTTACTAGGTCCATGTTTATTTGGTTGAACTTTATATATATATATATATATATATATATATATATATATATATATATATATATATATATATAAAATAAAATACAAAGAAAGCTATCAAGTGGCTCTCCTTCAATCCCTAAAAAATCAAAGGCCTAGATCTAACCTCACAAAATATATTTTTCCCTCAAAACTCAAATTCAAATCTCCCACTCAAAACAACACCTATATTTATTTATTCTCTCTCTCCCTCCCTCTTCTATTCAAAAAATTAAGAAAATACAAATTTTAAAAAAAATTTAAAAATAAAAAAATTTAAAAACTAAAAAAATTAAAAATGTAAAAACATTAAAAATAATACAAAAAAAATCAAAAAAATCATATAATATGTTTTTTGCTCTATGTTTGCTACTTCAATTACTTTGCTGGACCTCCAAAACTATTTTATATGATCAAACAAGGTGCACCGTTCCGAAGACGTGCCGTAGGTACGTGTCAACAGTCAAACCTAATATATATATATATATATATATATATATATATATATATATATATATATATATATATATATATATATATATATATATATAATATGCCATAATATGCCTTTGAGAGCTGATAGCTAGTGATTTACTAGGTCCATGTTTATCTGGTTGAACTTTAATTTGATTGAGATTGCTTATGTAAAACGAATCATGTATGTAATCTATAATGATAAATTTACCCCTAGTTTGATAAATTCTACTTAGTAAGTGTTTCCGTATTTGGTAATATATATACTATGCAGGACCCGGCTCTGAGTTCTCGATGGTCCAAAGCAAAAATCCCAAATAATTATTATTGGGGCCTCTAATTACAATATATTTTTTACGCGCAAAATACGTATTTATATTTACAAGAGAAATACAAATTTAGAAATCTCTAAAATTATAAAAAAATTAGAAGTACGAGGCCCTCAAGGTGGGGCCGGCTCTGACATGCAAGTATATCAGTTCAGAAACATCTTAATCTAGTGGTCAAATGACTCGAAGGTGATGAAGCTAAGGAGACCAGAAGCTACCTTCCAAGGCTTCTTGTTTGGTTGGTCGTTGGAAGCTAACAAGCTGGTCAGACTTTTGGTTGGTATCTTTTGTTTTCAACCTGTTACATTAATTTCTCAGCTGCACATTCCTGGGATGCAGCATCTCTCCATGAATTCAGATAAATATATACATTATTTATTTATTTGCTCATCTCTTATTTTTGGAATTTATTAGAGATAATAGATTAGTTTAGTTGAGTATTAGTTTAGTTACATACGGACAAAACACCTGTCTGTAATAGAGTCGCGTGTGTGTATGTGTATATATATATATATATATAGTTGAGTATTAGTTTAGTTACATACGGACAAAACACTTGTCTGTAATTGAGTCGCGCACGCGCGCGCGTGTGTGTGTGTGTATATATATATATATATACAGAGAGAGAGAGAGTCATGCTATTATGAGATGGTGAGATGGAGTTTTTTTTGTGAGATGGGCGATTTGAATCATCCAAATCTCGATCACACTGTTCACATCATTCTACATGTCATCTAGATGGTGTGTACAAAATTTTAAATGATTTGGAGACCTCTTGCCTTTGCATCAAAGCGTTAAACACATCACGAAGATGGTGTGAAATACATAAATATGCATTTATTTGAACGCTTTGATGCATAGGCTAGAGATCTCCAAATTGCTTAAAATTTTGTACAAACCATCTAAATAATATGTAGAATGATGTGAACGGTGTGATCGAGATTTTAATGATTCAAATCGCTCATCTCACAAAATACATCTTCATCTCACCCATCTCACCATCTCTTTCTATATATATATATATATATATATATATATAGAGAGAGAGAGAGAGAGAGAGAGAGAGAGAGAGAGAGAGAGAGAGAGAGAGAGAGAGAGAGAGAGAGAGAGAGAGGGTCCTTCCGTTGTGCACTACCCTTCGTGTGAACTTTTTACAAGGAGTGTACATGGATGATCTGAACCGTTCACATTGATCTACACATCTAAATTATTTTAAATATGTAAAATCAAGTCATTTGGAATTCATTTACCCATGCATCATGTCATTATAAAAAAAATGATATTCAGCAATACAATTTTGTAACACTTGAATGGATGGGCAAATAAATTTCAAATGACTTGATTTTACATATTTAAATTAATTTACATGTGTAGATCAATGTGAATGGTTCGGGTCATCCATGTGCACTCCGTGTAGAAAGTTCACACAGAGTGCACACAGAGGGTAGTGTACAGCAGAAGGGCCCTATATATATATATATATATATATATATATATATATATATATATATATATATATATATATATATGAAAAGGATCAGTTGAGCACTCCTCTAGTGCTCACTGCGTGAACACTAGGCCTTCGGGTGTTCATATCGAAATCCGAACCGTTTACATTGATCTACACATCTAAACTAGTCTAAATATGTAAAATCAACTCATTTGAAATTCATTTGCCCATTCATTGAAGTGTTACAAAATTGTATGGCTGAAAATTATTATTTTTACAGTCACATGATGGACGGGCAAATGAATTTCAAATGATTTGATTTTACATATTTAGACTAATTTAGATGTGTAGATCAATGTGAACGGTTCGGATTTTCGATATGAACGCCCAAAGGCCTAGTGTTCACGCGGTGAGCACTAGAGGAGTGCTCAACTGATCCTTTCCCATATATATATATATATATATATATATATATATATATATATATATATATATATATATATATATATATATATATATATATATATATATAGAGAGAGAGAGAGAGAGAGAGAGAGTTAGTCTATTATGAGATGGTGAGATGGGCTCCTTATCGTGAGCGGGAGCTACCAGCCATCCGATCTAGAGTGATTCAGATCGAATGGCTGAGATCAGATCCCGTTCTCCATCTTGTTTTGTTGAGGGTAAAATGGTCATTTTCCTCCTCTCCTTATCTTTTGGCATCCTAGGTCCCATCTCACTCCTGCTCTCTCTTCAATCGTAAGAAACCCTAGTCTCCTCTCCTTTTCTTACTCCCGCGCTCTCTTTCTTCGATGAAACCCTAATCGTCGGAGAGAAACCCCCATTCTCCTTCTACGATTTCTACTTTCTTGGATTCTGTCACTCTCTTCGACGAGAAACCCTAGCCCCCAAATCCGCTGGTCTCAGTGGTCTCTTTCTCTCTCTCTGTGATCGAAGACCCAAATCGCAATTAGGGTTGCGAGGCTCTCTCTCTCTCTCTCTCTCTTCGACGTCAAACCCAGCTTCCGATTAGGGTTCGATTCCTCATCGATTCGAATAGAAACCCTAGCAGTCCCCTTCGACCCTGGAAACGCTAGACGAAGGATGCTTTCGACCTCTCTCTCTCCCCCTTCGACCTTGGAAATTCGAAGGCTTGTTAGAAATCCACTGAATCCCCCTTCGAAATCCCCCTGCTGCCTTGTCTCTCTCTCTCTCCCCCTTCGTCCTTCGAAACCCTAGACGGGGTCGATATCCCCTGAAGCCCCGACCTTTCGAAACGCCTTGTTCTCTCCACCACCATTCGACCTTCGAAACCCTAAACTGATGTCCATCTCCATCTCCAACTTGGGTAGAGGTCAAATTTCAACTTGGATAGAGGTAAAGTTGATATCTTTATTAGAATTACCCCATTAATTTTATTTTTGGAAATGAGCTTGTTGTTGCTCTCATTTTTCCTGAAACTGGGCAAGTTTGGAAGTGTTATGATGCATTTTTTTTCCTGAATCTGGGCTAAAATGACTGCTGATTTGATGCTCATGCTTTGATGTCAATATTTTTGCTATGGCAGTGATGAAATCACACTATTATGCTTCATTATTAGATTACAATGTGGTGATATTACACTAATGCACCTAATTTGGTTATGACTGTGATGATATTACACTGTTATGCTTCATTCATAATTTAGGGATTGAAGATTTTCTGAATTTGGGCAATGATGAACTTAATTTGGGTCTCTTTTAGTTTTGCACTTTGTTTTGTCATGGTGCATTACACTTCTGCTGCTTCTTTGAATATGAGTTGTGTTTCTGAGGCTCTATCCTTCAATAGTCTTTCATTATGATCACTGAGATCACTGAGAAGTCATTATGGCTCTCTGAATATGAGATTGGTTTTGACATGGTATATTTCACTATTGGTGATGCATTCATTATGCTTCCTCGGACAATTTCCTAATCTTCATGAAATGTGATATTCAAAAAGTTCTGAGCCTAAATAGTGAAGAAATTAGTGTGATGCTGAGCCATACAGTTGCCTTTAGAATTGTGTTTCTTGCATCCTTGACAAAAGATTGTTCAAAGCATCTGCTTCCAATTTTTTCAGTTTCCACACCTAATTTTATTCCTGCTTTAAGCATTTTAGGTACTCTGGATATTTACATATCATGAAGCATTAAATTTTTATTGTACTTGCTAAACTATTGTCATCCTCTTGTAGTTTGCTTTAATTCTGCTCTTGTAGTTTTTTGGGCAAAGACTTGGTTGATTATCTTAACAATGAGAATGAGACCCAGACATGGTTGTTTTTCTTGCAAGAATAAATTACAGCAGGATGAGGATATTTACATGTATAGGTCGGTTGGTATAGAATCTCGTGTATATTCTTTGATCTTAATTTGCAGCTTATATCATATATTTCTACTTCAAATAATTGTTTGATGAATGAATGAATTGCAGGGGAGAGAAAGCTTTCTACAGCTGTGACTGTCGCGATAAAAAGATTTTGTTGGAAGAGGAGATGGACAAGCCAGCAAGTGATACTTCTACCGAGTGTCTGGTTTCTTTGTTTTAGGAGGAAACATTCATATCAGGATTGGCTTTTTGCTTTACTTCTGGAACTGCAGAAATCAAATCGCTAGTCGAAAATAAAATTCCTACTACTACTACTGCTGCTTTAGATCAATGAACAACGAGAGACTTGTGAGGTAAACAAAATAATCATCCATCAATAAAGAAGAAGAGCTATTTGTATGAATCGTTAAGCGCGGTAGTGATATGATCCCTATGTATACTCCATTTGTCTTGCTGATTTGTTTCGGTGACCGACGATGAGTTGTGGTGGTGGAATATTGACTGTGAATAATGCTTTGCTGCTTAGTACATTTTCATCAGATAAAAATTTGGCTATTTATTTGTATAGTTTTGATCGAATTGGGCATCATATTTTCATAAGTTTATCAATGAATATGATCTAGTTTTAGATACATGCATGTTCAAGTTTGTTTGCTTCAGTTCTGGTTGGGTTTGTTGTTAGAACTTGAATGAAGATTTTGGTTCTATGGAAATGTTATGTGCTTTAGAGTTGTACATTTTGGTTCTATGGAAATGTGTTCAACTGATATTAATAAAATTCGTTCTTCTCGTATGAACACATAGCTGGCAAATTGTTTTCTTCATAGGATATTATTGGCTTATTACTGACAATAGTTCCAGTTTGTTAGGTTGTTTTCTTTATTGAACCGAACTCTGATTGTATGGTCGAATGCTTGGAAAGTTGTTGTAGTGAAAATTCGCCTCCAAGGTCTCTTTCTCTCTCTCAACATCCTTACCATGACTAAAAAGAGTATGAGATTATCATAAACTTTCTTAGC
The DNA here is from genome assembly GCA_017893485.1 of Hemerocallis citrina. NCBI lineage: Eukaryota > Viridiplantae > Streptophyta > Magnoliopsida > Asparagales > Asphodelaceae > Hemerocallis > Hemerocallis citrina. The sequence continues at coordinate 57,456,082 of CM030358.1, forward strand.
TTTTAAATTCAAAACCCTTTTCAGAGCTTTCAGTTGAAAGAACATGTTTTGCACCCAGAGGATTAAAAAAGTAAATGCCTACTTGATTGACAAACCTTCAATTTTATTTCAGAAGTTTGTCAATACAGTGATAGATATAGTATCTATACTTTGACATTTTACTTTTGGAGCATAAGATGAGATCATTTCACCTCTCCAGTCCTCTCCTAATCATATACCAGGCAATATCAAGCATGCATTTTTCCATTTTTCCAGTAAGCATAGAGTCTTCACCATCACATACATTTTTCCATTCAACAGTTTCTCTAAGTAAGCACAGAGTTTATAAAGCATCCATTTGGGAACATTCTAATTAAGCACCTTTGACATGATATGAACATAAAGCACAGAGTTTATAAAGCATCCATCCATCCATTCATTCATTCATTCATTCACTCATCTAAGGCTCTTAAAGTGCATACATCAAACAACAACAACAAATCTGCTCTATGCCTTCCAATTCAGTTACCATATATACAGTGAAGAGGAACATTGTAATTCTAATACATTCATAGACATTCATCAAAAATACATTCATAGACAGACACTTCAAAAATTCAAATACATGTCGTACTCATCTTTAGACTTCTCATCTTTACAATTTTCATCTTCATACAAAATGCTAAATATTATACAAAAGATTCAACAAAATTCTAAACATTGTAGGCTCAGAACAACAAGAAGTCAAGTCTTTCTGTAGTATTGTGATTGTAACTGTCTGCTGATGATGCTCTGGCTCTTCTCAGTTGCTCTTGCACATCTTAAAATCATCAAAAGTTTCTCTTAAAGCTAAAACTCAAAAAACTTTCTAGCAGTTAAATATTTCAAATTGCTCAGTACATATATAATTCCTTCATCAAAAGGGCTAAGAGAACACTGAAACAAATGAACATAATTATGAATACAACTGTATGGATCATTTCACGCTAATTTTCTTCACTATTTAGGCTCAGAACTTTTTAAATATCACATTTCATGAACTTAGAAAATTTCATTCAGCAAATCATAAAGTAGACTTAATCAATGCAGTCAAAAACCCGATGGAAGCATAATGAATGCATCACGGATAAGGGATGAAGAAATTAACAATAAGGATGAAGAAATTAATAATAAGGGACAACCTGCTAACTAACAATAAGGGATGAAGAAATTAATAATAAGACAAACGGATAAGGGAAGTTAAATTATTAACAACGTGGTACCTGCTGGAAGCTACACTCTGTAACAAAGGTTGCAGTCGTTATCACCCTTACCATCTACACCTTCTGGGCAGCAAGTAATGGACCATGACTTCAGATTCCTCACACCCAGATTTTTATAGACAATTTGCTTTCATGATAGTTCTGCTATGTAATTTAAGAAACAAGCACCCAGATGTATACACATTTTGTGCATTCGATCATTAACTCAATTAAGACCTTTAGTTCCTGGATATAGTTTGCACCAACAATTGCAGGAACACTCATTCAAAAGAAAAAATAAACAATTGCAGATATTTTATAGCATATTTGGTGCACCAATGGAATTTAATACTTGTGCAGTCCATATAAAACATTCTATTCATGTGTTTGATTTTTTTAGATATTGCAAAGTGAGCATGTCCCCATTTGGTTGAGCTCGGTTTGCACCGTGGCAAAAGCTCTTCCGCAAAAACTAAAAACAACCTGCTCAACCTTTCATTTAATAATAATTTCATAAATTGGTCTGTAGAAACTGAAAAAATTGGAAGCAGATGCTTTGAACAATCTTTTGTCAAGGATGCAAGAAACACAATTCTAAAGGCAATTGTATGGCTCAGCATCACACTAATTTTTTCACTATTTAGGCTCAGAACTTTTTGAATATCACATTTCATGAAGATTAGGAAATTGTCTGAGGAAGCATAATGAATGCATCACCAATAGTGAAATATACCATGTCAAAACCAATCTCATATTCAGAAAGCCATAATGACTTCTCAGTGATCTCAGTGATCATAATGAAAGACTACTGAAGGATAGAACCTCAGAAACACAACTCATATTCAAAGAAGCAGCAGAAGTGTAATGCACCATGACAAAACAAAGTGCAAAACTAAAAGAGACCCAAATTAAGTTCATCATTGCCCAAATTCAGAAAATCTTCAATCCCTAAATTATGAATGAAGCATAACAGTGTAATATCATCACAGTCATAACCAAATTAGGTGCATTAGTGTAATATCATCACATTGTAATCTCATAATGAAGCATAATAGTGTGATTTCATCACTGCCATAGCAAAAATATTGACATCAAAGCATGAGCATCAAATCAGCAGTCATCTTAGCCGAGATTCAGGAAAAAAAATTGCATCAGAACACTTCCAAACTTGCCCAGTTTCAGGAAAAATGAGAGCAACAACAAGCTCATTTCCAAAAATAAAATTAATGGGGTAATTCTAATAAAGATATCAACTTTACCTCTACCCAAGTTGAAATTTGACCTCTACCCAAGTTGGAGATGGAGATGGAGATCAGTTTAGGGTTTCGAAGGTCGAGTGGTGGTGGAGAGAACAAGGCGTTTCGAAAGGTCGGGGGCTTCAGGGGATATCGACCCCGTCTAGGGTTTCGAAGGTCGAAGGGGGAGAGAGAGAGACAAGGCAGCATGGGGATTTCGAAGGGGGATTCAGTGGATTTCTAACAAGCCTTCGAATTTCCAAGGTCGAAGGGGGGGAGAGAGAGAGGTCGAAAGCCTCCTTCGTCTAGCATTTCCAGGGTCAAAGGGGGCTGCTAGGGTTTCTATTCGAATCGATGAGGAATCGAACCCTAATCGGAAGCTGGGTTTGACGTCGAAGAGAGAGAGAGAGAGAGAGAGAGAGCCTCGCAACCCTAATTGCGATTTGGGTCTTCAATCGCAGAGAGAGAGAAAGAGACCACTGAGACCAGCGGATTTGGGGGCTAGGGTTTCTCGTCGAAGAGAGTGACGGGATCCAAGAAAGTAGAAATCGTAGAAGGAGAATGGGGGTTTCTCTCCGACGATTAGGGTTTCATCGAAGAAGGAGAGCGCAGGAGTAAGAAAAGGAGAGGAGACTAGGGTATCTTACGATCGAAGAGAGAGCGGGAGTGAGATGGGAGCTAGGATGCCAAAAGATAAGGAGAGGAGGAAAATGACCATTTTACCCTCAACAAAACAAGATGGAGAACGGGATCTGATCTCAGCCATTCGATCTGAATCACTCTAGATCGGATGGCTGGTAGCTCCCGCTCACGATAAGGAGTCCATCTCACCATCTCATAATAGACTAACTCATATATATATATATATATATATATAGTAAGTCTATTAAGAGCTGGGGAGCTGAAATTCTTATCGAGAACTGGAGATTTCAGCCATCCGATCGCGTTTGATCGCGATCGAACGGCTGAGATCTCCAACCGCTTATCTTCGGATATGATGAGGGGTAAAAGGGGTATAATCTCCAGCTCTTATCTTCTCGCGCTCTCTCTCCCGCTCTCTATCTTCGTCCCGCTCTCTTCGAAACCCTAATCCCTATCTCTTATCTTCTCACGCTCTCTCTCCCGTTCTTTATCTTCTTCCCGCTCTCTTCAAAACCCTAATCCCTATCTTTTATCTTCTCACGCTCTCTCTCCCGATCTCTATCTTCATCCCGCTTCTTAACCCAACCTCTATATCTATTATCTTCTCACCACCAAAGTGGAGCTCTCTCTCCTGCCCTCTTTCTTCGTCACTTGTGTAAACCCAACTCCACGAAAAACCCCATTTCCGGCCGCTTATCTTCAGATCTGTTGAGGGGTTAAAGGGTTATAATCGCAAAACCCCTATCTTCCTTATCTTCTCACGACCAAAGAAGAGCTCTCTCAGTTGGTTCTCTCTCTCCGACGGAAAACCCAAACCGCGATTAGGGTTTCGATTTCTACTATCAATTTCAAATTTTATTTCCTTTAGAATTGCTTCTAGTTTGTTGTTATATTTTTATCCCTGAAATTATGCATTCATTTCTTTAACAACTATACATTTATTTCTTGAAATTTATTTAAGCTATGTCAGAAACTTGTAAGATCAGTAAAGTTGCATTTGTGAATGGTTCAAATTTTTTAGAATAACAAATAATAATCGTACTATTATCTGGAATTTTGAGATGCGGACATGACACATGCATATAAGCACACATAATGCATGTAAGTTGCAGCCTAGTTCCTGTTTCTTTTGAGATTTGCTTAAATCATTGCTTATAGTTTTGTTAATGGGGGGAGTTTTTTATGCCTGTCCATTGCATCAAATCAAAATTGGGAAGTCAAATCCTTTGCATGTTGTGTACGTATACTAATACTTTAGAGAAAGAAGCTGAGGGATGTTTCCCATTTAACTAGGGATGTTTCTCCCAAAAAAGAAAAATATTTAACTGTCCAAAATGTGTACATACTTAAATTTTTTCAACACTAAGTTTCATATCCTCTCAGTATGAAGACTTTATTACTTGTAGTTTCAGAATGTAGTCTGTTAGACTTTTTCCTTTGTGTTACTTTTAAAGTTGTAGCTTTTTTTTAATGTTTGTTGTCTCATTCTCCTATGAAGGATGGAGTTTGAAAATGAAGAGTTACTAAGCCAAGATATTCATACCGGTTAGAGGGACGTTGATGATGCTTTTAAACCATTTGTTGGTTTAGTATTTGCAACATTAGAAAAAGGATATGAATTTTATAAAAGATATGCAAAATTAGCTAGTTTTTCAGTGCGCAAGTTCGCAACAATGGTTGACACTTCCACGAAGGAGAGGTATTCACAACAATTTGTATGCTCAAAGCAAGGTAAGCCAGTAGATACAGTTGGAGTGAATGTTGCCAATATTGAAGAATCGTTTTCTTCAAATGTGATCAAGAGAAGGAGAAGGGCTGTGACGAAAGAAGAGTGTTTGGCTCAAATACGAATTCAAAAGGACGACGACGGGAGATGGTCAATTCGTAGGTTTGTTAAAGAGCACACCCATCTTTGTGTTACACCTAGAAAGTAACAATTCTTAAGATGTAATACAACTATTTTCAAAGCGAAAAAAAGTTTACTTAGTTCTTTCAAAGAGGCTAATATAAGAACTTCAGAGTTTATGTCCTTCATGGAGATAGAAAATGAAGGTTTTGGTAATATTAATTGTACTGAAAAAGACATTAGGAATTCGTTGCAAAGAGAGAATGATGGGATGAGAGCTTATGATGTTGATATATTGCTGGAGCACTTGCAAAAGGAAAAAGAGATGAATCCTTCTTTCTGTTTTCATTACAAGGTTGATAAAGACAACAAATTAACACATGTGTTTTGGGTTGATGCTCTTGCCAGGAAGACTTATAAGCATTTTGGTGAAGTGCTAATTTTTTATACCACATATGACACAAATGAATATAAATTGGTGTTTGCTCCATTTACTGGAGTTAATCACCATGGTCAATCTGTCAATTTTGGTGCGGCTTTCATAAATAAAGAGACCACCGACTCGTTTGTTTGATTGTTTGAAAAATGGGGTGAAACAATAGGTGGGTCTCCACCTAAAGTTATCATTACAGATCAAGATCCTACAATGGAGAATGCAATCCGCATGTGTTTTCCTAGTTCCAGCCACAGGCTATGCATGTGGCACATTCTTAAAAAGCTTCCCGATAAGCTTGGTGGTCCGGGCCTTAATAGTGATTTTAGCATTCCATTCCGTAGTTGCATTTGGGAATCAGAGACCCCGGAAGAGTTTGAGATGAGATGGAATGACGTAATGAATGCTAATGTGTAAATTGCAGGTATTACTTGTTTCAATAAAGTATAGCTCTGTATGACCATTTTTTAGTAGTATTAATACTTGATACATATTACAATAACAGGTAATCCTTTGCTTTCTGACATTTATGAGCTTCGTAAGAAGTGGATACCAGCTTATGCTAAGCATATTTTCACTGCTGGAATTCGCACAACTCAAAGATCAGAAAGTATGAATGCTTTTGTCAATAAGTATGTTAATAGCAAAAATTCTTTACATGAATTTATCACAAGGTTTGAAAGGACGATAAGGAAACAAAGACAAAATCAGTTAGCAGCTGACTACACAACTCTTCATACAAAACCAAAGCTGCAAACAGATTTTGAAATTGAGACACAAAAGTCTGAGCACTACACTAGAGCGAAATTTCATGTATTTCAAGCTGAATTAGTTGAAAGCTTGAATTACGCCTCTTTAATGAAAGTTGATGATGGTAGTGTGCGACACTATATTGTGAGGAGAATGGAAAAGTCAGTAAAATCAGATAAAACAAGAGATGTGTTCTATAAGGGAATGGACAATGCTGGGTCTTGTACTTGTAGAAAATTTGAAGTGGAGGGAATTCCTTGTAGACACATCCTTGTGGTATTGAGGAATGAGTTTGTTGATTTCCTGCCTCAATCTTATATTTTAAAAAGGTGGACCGCTTCGGTAACTATTGAGATTGTATACGATGATGCTGATGAAGAAATCATTGGTAGCTACGGTAGTCCACAAGATTTGGATATGGTGGAGTTGTCAAATGAAATCCACAAAGTGATGAGGATTGCTCGCTCATCAAAGGAGATGCGCCAGAAGGCTAGAACATTACTAGTTGGTGTTGTTGCAGAATTGCAACAAGATATGCCCCAAGAATTACAACAAGCAACAAGTACTTCACTACCTAAAACAGTCAATATTCATGTATCGGATATTGCAAAGACCAAAGGTAGTGGGAAGCGAATTAAAGGGGGAAAGGAGAAAGCATTGGAGAAGGCTGCGAAACCACTAAGAAAGTGTTGTTTGTGCAAGAAGCTCGTTAATCATGACAGTCACACTTGTCCTTTAAAGGAAAGGTTAGTATTTAAATACAAACTTTATTTCAATTTTTGTTATATATAATATAATCTTATTTTTATTTTGTGAATATTAATCGTGTAGCTCTAATATGAATGAGTCACAAGCTTCTACTACTTTTTCAAGAATGGAACCCATAACAGAAGAGGCTCTAAATATTGCATGAAATTTATTGGTTTATTTCTGTGGATTTTGCAAGGTATGTGTCATACATGATTTAAAATAATTTCTAACCCATATCTGTAATTATTTTTCTTTAATACCTTATAGCACATTTGTTAAATTAATCGTTATGTCTTCACTGTTTGCAGGCAAAATGATGATGAACATAAAAGATTTGCATGATCTGGAATTTATATCCGAAAAGTTGGTAAAATAATTTGGTTTATAGCTTATAATTCCAAGTTAGTAGGCAATGATGAAAAGTTTATGCATGAATTTTTTTTGGAAGCTAGTAGGCATGGCTTAATAATGCAGCCCTAGTGACAAATTGAAAATACTACATTTGACTCACTTATACTTGATTTATTATGCGGCAGTGATGAAAAGTTTATGCATAATTTTGTTTATTCATGATTATATATTCGGCAATTGGTATAGAAAATTTTTATGGGTGGTGTTCAACTTCATGTTCAGTTTCTGTTTGTTTTGAGCTGGGGAGCTGAAATTATTTGGTGTTCACCCTTTTGTTCAATAAAAGTTGTTCTGAGCTTACCCATTTTCAACTTCATTTTCAAATGCACTTGTACTAAACTTACACATTTTGAGGTTCTTGTTTAGTTTACGGTGGTGTTATTCTGAGCCTGCATGATTTTTGCATATGAGTCTACAGTTTTCTGTTTCTGTTGTACTTGTTCTGAGCCTACAAGTTTTTTTGCTAAAATTTTTTATTTGATGATGCCCTGTCTATCCTAAATTCGATGATGTCCTGTCATTTTAAATTACCAGCTTTACCATGTTCAACATACACTCTCCAGGAACAACCGAGTGGTATGTGATTATATCTCCAAATCAAAAGTTTACTTGTCATTCACTGTAATACATACCATATACGTACTTACATCTTTTTTATTTGATGAATCACTTTGTGCAGGAATTCAAGAGGAAGAACAAGAATGTCGTTAGCGGAGAACCGGAGATACCTTGAGAACATTCCGACAAATGGAATTCTTTAGTGTGTTGGTCATGTATGGATTGTAATGAAAATAGTGGAAATTGAAAGTTACAACTAGTTTGTGGTTACAACTGTGTATTTATTTATTTTGTATAATCTCCATTACGAGGTTTCTGTTGTTTTCATTAATTGGTGTACATATTGGAGATGAGATGGTTGTGTTCAGTTTCTGTTTGTTCTTAGCTTACACAATATGATACTTCATGTTTAGTTTCTGCAGTCCTAAGCTGAGCCTACACATTTTCGTACTTCATGCTCAGTTTCTGTTGCTTGCAGCTTACACAATTTGTACTTCATGTTCAGTTTCTGCTATTCTCCGCTGAGCTTACAAAATTTGATACTTCATGTTCAGCTTCCGTTTGTCTTGAGCTTACACAATTTGATGCTTCGTGTTCAGTTTCTGCTGTTCTGAGCTGAGCGTACACAATTTGATGCTTCATGTTCATTTTCTGTTTGTTCTGAGCTTACAAAAGTTAATACTTCATGCTCTGTTTCTGTTTGTTCTGAGCTTACAAAATTTGATACTTCATGCTCTGTTTGTGTTTGTTCTGAGCTTACAAAATTTGATACTTCATGCTCTGTTTGTGTTTGTTCTGAGCTTACAAAATTTGATATTTCATGCTCTGTTTGTGTTTGTTCTGAGCTTACAAAATTTGATAATTCATTCTCTGTTTCTGTTTGTTTTGAGCTTACAAAATTTGTTACTTCATACTCTGTTTCTGTTTGTCCTGAGATTACAAAATTTGATACTTCATGTTCACTTTCTGCGGTTCTGAGCTGAGCTTACAAAATTTGATACTTCGTGTTCAGCTTCTGTTTGTCTTGATCTTACACAATTTGATGCTTCATGTTCAGTTTCTGCTGTTCTGAGGCGAGCTTACAAAATTTGATACTTCATGTTCAGTTTCTGTTTGTTCTGAGCTTACACAATTTGATACTTCATGTACAGTTTCTGCTGTTCTGAGCTGAGCCTACACATTTTCATACTTCATGCTCTGTTTCTGTTGTTTGGAGCTTACACAATTTGAACATCGTGAACGGTTTCTGTCATCCTGAGCTGAGCTTACACAATTTTAAACTTCATGTTCAGGTTCTGTTGTTCTGAGCTAATAAATTTTGAACTAAAAATTCTTTAGTCTGTTGTTCTGAGCTGACCTTACACCTTTTGATACTTCATGCTCAGTTTCTGTTGTTCTGAACTTACCCATTTTGAACTTCATGTTAAGTTCCTGTTGTTCTGAGCTTACACAGTTTGAGCTGACACATTTTGAGCTTACACGTTGAGTCTACATCATACCATCGCATGACACCAAAACAATAATGAACTAAATATATGGATGAATTTCGATCATCATAGAATTGCAAGGTAAACAATGTTCTTGACATCTGAAACTTTACAAAAAACTGAAACTTTACAAAAACTATACAAGGTAATACAATGTTCAATAACGCACAAGTACATCAAAAACTTTACAAAAACTGATATCACCTAATTTACAATTTTTTTGCTCCAAATATCAACTCCTGTCAAGTAGTGAATAGCTCCAAGAAGCACTTCATGCTGAAATCAACCTGAAATCAAAATTAAACAGAGCTCAGTTAGCCTGGAAAAGACAAAATATTTAAAAAATATAGTCGGCTCAGAACACAAAATATCATTCAGCAATTATAGTAGGCTCAGAACACAAATTATTTAGATCATAAACTGTTTCGAAGCAGCAGCAGCAGCAATATCAGTGTCACAAACCAATGTGTTAAAAACACATTTGTGACCACATACCAGTTATAACTTTCAACTTCCATTACTTCCATTACAATCCATACATGACCAACACAGTAAAACACATTAACCTCACAACAAAAAAACATGATTGACACCAGACCAAACAATTCAAACAAGCGAAACTGAACATGAAGTATGAAAATGTGTAGGCTCAACTCAGAACAGCAGAAACTGAACATGAAGCATCAAATTGTGTAAGCTCAAGACAAACAGAAGCTGAACATGAAGTATCAAAATTTGTAAGGTCAGCTCAGAACAACAGAGACTGAACATGAAGTTCAAAATTTGTTAGCTCAGAACAACAGAAACTGAACATGTTCAGTTCAAAATGTGTAAGCTCAGCACAACAGAAACTGAACATGAAGCACAAAAATGTGTAAGCTCAGCTCAGAACAACAGGAATCGAACATGAAGTTCAAAATTTGTAAGCTCAGAACATAAACTGAACATGAAGTTCAGATAGGGTAAGCTCACAACAACAGAAACTGAACCTGTTTAGTTCAAAATGTGTAAGCTCAGAACCACGGACACTGAGCATGAAGTTTAAAAAAAAACACATAGGCTCAGAACACACTATTCATAACTAGGGCTGCATTGGGATGCCGTGCCAACTAGGATATGATAGATATATAATCAAGAATAAATACAACAAGCTTGAAATAATTATTCAGATCATAAAGTGTTTTGCATCACTGCCTACACCAACACACCGAAGGAGAGAATGAAACACCAAAAGGCTTAAATGATTATTCAACACATACGCATCCAACGTCAGTTACAAAAAATATAGTTTCTGTTGTTTGGAGCGTACAAAATTTGATACTTCATGTTCAGTTTATGTTGTTTTGAGCTTATCATCAACTGTCTTATATATATAGAGTAAGTCTATTAAGAGTTTGGGAGCTGAAATCCTTATCCTGAGCGGGGGTTTTTAGCCATTCGTTCGTGATTGATCGCGATCGAACGACTCATATTCGATCCCGCTTATCTTCAGAATGTTTCGGGGTAAAAGGAGTAAAATCAAAAACTCCTATCTCTCTTTCTTACTCACGATCAATCGACCTCCTCTCATAATAGACTTACTCATGTATATATATAGACTAAAAAAAACCAGTAGGCTCAGAACACACTATTCATAACTAGGGCTGCATTGGGGTGCCATGCGAACTAGGATATGATAGATATATAATCAAGAATAAATACAACAAGCTTGAAATAATTATTCAGATCGTAAAGTGTTTTGCATCACTGCCTACACCAACACACCGAAGGAGATAATCAAACAACAAAAGACTTAAATGAGTATCCAACACATACGCTTCCAACGTCAGTTACAAAAAATATAGTTTCTGTTGTTTGGAGCTTACACATTTTGTACTTCATGTTCAGCTTATGTTGTTTGGAGCTTCTCATCAACTGTCGTATATATATAGAGTAAGTCTATTAAGAGCTTGGGAGCTGAAATCCTTATCCTGAGCGGGGGTTTTTAGCCATTCATTCGCGATTGATCGCGATCGAATGACTCATATTCGATCCCGCTTATCTTCAGAAAGTTTCGAGGTAAAAGGGGTAAAATCAAAAACCCCTATCTCTTTTTCTTACTCACGATCAATCGACCTCTTCTCATAATAGACTGTAATACCCTGATTTTTCAATTAATGAGAAATTATTTATTTTTCACGTGTTGTGCACGTGCAATATTTTTGTTGGATTATTTTATCATGATGTGTATGTTTAAATATAATTTTCTCAAATTATTTTAGTACAAAAAGCCTTCTTTAAAAGCCTTATTTGATTTAACTAAAAAGCCTTTTCTTAAAAAGCCCAAAAGCATTTATTTTATTTATTTTTATAAATTATTTTGGCCCAAAAAGAAAGCCCATGAATTAATTAATTTTAACTAAACTTGTCATGTAGAAGACTTTTTGTTAAACAAAATTATTTTTATACAATTTTAGAATGTACAAATTTGGCCTAGTTGCATGCACGTGCACTACACGTACACGTGCAATGCACACTTTATTTTTGAGGCCGGGTAGCATTCTTTTGGAGGGAATTTTGATTTTGGGTGTGGAGAACATGGTGGTAGTTTCAAGGAAGTGGGTAGTTCTTGTAACTTCTACTTTGATCTAAACCCTTCATCCAACAACCACCAAGACAATCTTGGCCCTCCATTCCCCTCATTTTTTAGTATAAATACCCCCCCTTCTCATGGCTAACTTTTCATATGCAAAGTGTATTTCTAAGTTATAGTATTATTATTGTGGGAGTTATAAAAGATAAGAGATTGTGTGGGTTGTGTTGCTTGGAGTGGCCGGCATCATCAAAGAAGCTTTCGGTGTGGACTTGAGGAGGCATTCGGCATAGGCTTGGAGGCTTGGAGCTTGAGCGCTTTTGGCTAGGAGGTGGTGCTTTCATCTACAAGGATTCGATTGCTTTTGTTTGTGTTTCTCTCCAATTGAGGTGGGTAAAACATTTTATATTTCTAAAGTAGATCCATGCTAATTTTACACCATTAAAGATGCATGAAAAATATTATGAAGAGCCCACTTAAATTAAGTAGTTAGCATGTGAATTGATTGAAATGTATTGATTAACTTATATGGCTCTAATGTTAAGATTAAATTGTGTGTAGATTGCCCCATGTTTATTAGTGTGAAGTTGTGATAGTGATTAAATTAAATTAAGAGTGTTGTTATTATGATTAGAGACATAATGTACACTTGTTAATTGTGATAGATGGACTTTCATGTTGATATGAATGTGGACTATGGAAGTCATATGTGATGGTTGAATTAAGAACTAATATCAGTAAATTTTCTCCATGAAATTATTTAATAAAAAGACTAGTAGATTGATTGTATGGCAATGTCGAAAAATGCAATAATGTATTTTAATAAATAATTTTTGGGTTTTGTATGTGAAATTACATTTCTTTAGTACCAAAAAATTATATTATTTTACTGGTAAGAACTTATATGATTGAGAATCTAATCTGGAAGTTTTTAGAAAATTTTATCAAAGCAATAAGCAACTATGGCTATTTGAATGTCGAGTTGTTATCAAAACAGTACGAATATACCATATAAGAAATTTTATTTGGGTTAGTGACAACCCGAGCCAGTGGCTCAGGTGGTTTGGACCCCGGTTGGCTTCTCTGTGTCGCACGGTTCGAATCCCAGGCCGAACACTTCTTTTGTTAATTTACCCTAAAAACAGTAAGCAGCGAACCTAAGGTTCATATAAACCCCAGTCACCCTATAGACGTGTTCAGCGATCGGCCTAGTGGTCGGGCTCTGTGCTGTCTTGGTGTGGCGCCTGGTTCGATTCTTGCCTTCGGCATATTGGAAAAAATATTTTTTTTTGGGTGTTTTTGAAGTCCAAAAATTACGAAATAAATATGGTAATTCTCATAAAAATTCAAGGAATTTTCTAAGAGTGATTTGGGTATTTTTAGAATGAAATACAATATGGTTTGTGAATAAAAAGGCATAAATGGAGCTTTGGTTATGAGATATACACTTGTGGATTTTATAACTTATAAAGATAGGCTATTATAAAGTAATTGGCATAAGTGCTTGTGGCGTGACATGATTTTATTTATTTTCATTATAAGTATTGTGCAAGATATGAAATATGAAGGTTGAAATGTGATTTTATGAAGTTGTATAAATTCATGTATAGTTATGAAATTAAAACCATGATTTTATGAAAGAGGAAAAGAAATTGTTGGCTATAAGTATGAATTGTTTTCGTTATGAATTCGTGAATTAAAAGTATTCATTGTGGACTTGTGAATAAAGGGTAATCATGAATTGAAAAAGAATGAGTATGAAACTCGACATGAAAATTGTCAGGAGTTAAAGATTGTGAAATGAAATTTGAAATAGATTAGCTAAGTCTCCCCGGCATTGAGAAAAATGAATTGAATTGAAATTAGACCAAGGTTGGTCATGTTGAAAACATATGAATAAGTCCGGTTGATGGAGAGGCTAACTCTAGTGATTATTTTGTTCATGATTTTTAAATAAAACTAAGGACTAGTACATAGTGGAGATGTGATGAAAGTAGAAGAAAAACATGAGTATGAGGGCCAACGGATAGCGGTGTGAGAGCGATCCACAGGCTGCCTGCTTGATGCGTCAAGACATGGCGTGGGCGCTACTCCGGAATTATCGTCCCGGTGGCGACGCTCGTGGGATGTTCGAGTGGCTATGGGTGGTGCCATTGTTCCATGGCGGAGGCTGAATTGTCCATAGGTTGCCTGCTCGATGCGTCGTGACAGTGCGTGGGATTCCCCTCCAGGCTGCCTGGACATGGGCTCATAGATCATAGGACATCTAAGACACTACCGTAGTTACAGTAGTAGTTTAAGGCATAACGGGGGATTGAACCCTATCAAGATGAAGAACGAATAAGGGCTTGCCCTCGGACCTATGTAGTATGGGATGCATAGAATCCGAACAAGTGCGCATTAGTGTCATATAACATAATTAACTGCATTAAGGAATAAGTGCACAATCACAACACGATATCAATAGGGTAGCCCCTTTAGTTTGAATGTGACAAGTTTGTGTTTGCTAAATATGAAATGTTAAGTTATACTATTTCCGGCAAAGCGAGGACGGCCGTGTATAATGTTTGTCGGTTGAATAAACTGACGTACCCACAGTCTTACATGCAGGTAAATGACTTGTTAAAGATTAAAAGAGGATGGATGCTTAAAAGATTGTATCATGCTGTTGTACTTTATTTCAAATGTTGTAAAATTTACTTCCGCTGTGCAAAAGAAAGATGTAATTATGATGTAAACTCTGATGTATGATGAAAAGTTTTATTTTCCTGTAAAAGTGTACTAAAGAAAGTGAAAAGATCCTGTAGAACATCTCGAATTCAGTGTATTTGGGATTCGGGGCGTTACAGAGTGGTATCAGAGCCACGCTTTCTACACTTTCACACTTGTACAAATTTATAGGGAACGACACCCTAGATGTGGACATTAGAGTGTGTGTTTGAGTCTAGAGATTTAAATGTAAGTGACTTACATTTGTGTTGCTCTAAGATTTATGCTTTCTCCTCTCTATTTCTAAGATGGCTGATCACTTCGACCCTGCTGGAGGCGACGACTGGCATATCATTGAGGAAGAGTACCATCCTGGACAGGCTGATTCCGAGGACGAGTACTACCCTGGTCAAGCTGATTCTGATGATGAGGAGTACCCTGAATCCCGAGAGATCACCCCACCTCCGGATTCATCTGATGATTCTTCTTCCGACGAAGAGGAAGTACCGGTTCCAAGTGGTCTTGTGACTTCTCTTCAGAGGCAAGTGGAAACCCTGAAGGAGAGAGTTGGATTATTGGAGGCTCAGCTGGAGAAGCGGAAGGCTGACTATTCTGTTCTTAGCCATCGGATCTGGGAACTTGAGAAGAAAAAGAACCTAACTGATGTGCTGAAGGATGAGGTTGATGAACTGCGGGAAGAACTTCGAGCAGCGAAGAGGACCCGTAGGAGTTAGAGTGTTGTAGCTTCTATTTCTTTCCGTTCTGATGTCAAAAATGTTTTAAAATTCGAATGTATAAACTTTTGGAATTCAATGAAATGGAAGTTGGTTTAAATTCTTGTTTTATACTTCGAATTTGACGGATCTTTTGCATCAGAATATGTCGAGAAGAGGAGCAAGGAATGGGGAAGGTTTGGATCTGGAGACTGAGCTTGCTAGGGTCTACCAGACGCTGAATGCAGTGGCTCAGAACCAAGCTAGGGGGCCGGCAAATCCAGTGCCCGAGGCGATAAAGCTGGTGGAATCATTCAAGAGAATGAAACCACCTGTATTCGAGGGAAAGTCAGACCCAGATGCGGCTAACAACTGGATACGGCAAGTGGAGACAATCTTCGAGGTGTTGGAGACACCGGAGGGTAGCAAGGTCAAGTTGGCGACTTTGCAGCTGGAGAAGGATGCAGCGGTTTGGTGGCAATCCATGAAGAGGACCATGGGAGGTCTGTTGCTTGGCTGGGAGGAATTTCTGGAGGAGTTCCGCAGCCATTATTTCCCCTCCGACGTCCAGGAGAAGAAGGCGATGGAGTTCCTGTCGCTTCAGCAAGGCAGCATGTCGGTGAGAGCATATGAGACCAAGTTCACTCAGCTCTCCAGGTATGCTCCAGAACTAGTGATGGATGAGGCCAAGAAAGCTCGCAAGTTCGAGCATGGTCTGAGGCTTAGCTTGAGATCTCGTATGATACCCCTTGGTATCAGGAGGTTCGATAAGCTGGTCAAGAGGGCGGCAGCGACGGAGGCGGATATGGAGCAGTTCCAAGTTGTTCAGAACAGGAGGAACAACTGGCAGTCTGGTAAGAGGCCTGCACATTCGGGGAGTTTTAGGGGGCAACCATCTGTACAGAGGTTCAAACCGACAGGGGCGAACGCTGTTAGTGTAGCTGGAGGACCTGGAAACAATGTGGCGAGACCTCCTGCGGTGACTTGCTTTAACTGTGGGGAAGCGGGACACTACCGATCTCATTGTCCCAAACTTCAGCACGGTAATAGCGGCGCACCAACGCAGCAGGCTGGGAAGAGGCCGTACCAATCAGGGCGAGTATTTGCCTTGACAGAAGCTGATGCTGAGGAGGCAGATCAGGTCATCTCTGGTACGAGGGCTGGTGTTTAGAGTCTTTGTCATTTCTTTTCCCTTTGTTTAGTGAGGCTGTTATGTAATGGTGCATATTATGTAACAGGCGAACTCTATCTTAATGGAATTAAAGCTGTCGTATTGTTTGATACTGGATCCTCTCATACTTTTGTGTCTCCAAAGTTTGCTAAAGTGTTGGGAGTTGAACCGAAGATTTTCCCAGGCAAGATCTTATCAGTAGCTACTCCGTCAAGGGAAACTTTAACCACTGATCGGTATTATACTGATTGCGAGATTGTGATTGGGGATAGAATCTTTGGCATTGATCTGATCGAGCTGACTATCTTGGGAGTCGATGTTATCATTGGCATTGATTGGATGTCGGTGTACAGTGCAAGCATCGAGTGTAAGACCAAGACGGTGACAGTGAAGGCTCCAGGAGGACCTGAAGTCGTGTTCCAGGGGAAGCAGAAGTGTTCTAAGCTGGTGGCAACTATCCGCAAGGAAGAGACTCCTGTGGAAGTGCAAGGGATTCCTGTGGTTCGGGATTATCCGACTGTGTTCTTGGAAGATTTTCCTGGGTTACCCCCGCATCGTGATGTAGAGTTCAGCATCACTGTTCAACCGGGAAGTGCACCCATTTCTAAGGCACCTTATAGGATGGCTCCAGTGGAACAGGATGAGGTGAAACGGCAGATTGAGGAACTATTGGGAAAAGGCTTTATTCAACCTAGTGCGTCACCTTGGGGAGCACCAGTGCTTTTGGTAAAGAAGAAGGACGGATCGATGAGAATGTGCATCGATTACCGGGAGCTGAATAAGGTCACTGTTCAGAATAAGTATCCGATTCCTCGAATTGATGACTTGTTCGATCGTCTACAAGGAGCAGCTGTATTCTCCAAAATAGATCTTCGATCAGGTTACCACCAAGTTCGAGTGAAAGCTGAAGATGTGCACAAGACTGCATTTAGAACTTAGCATGGGCATTACGAATTCTTAGTTATGCCATTCGGAGTGACGAATGCACCTACAATCTTCATGGACTTGATGAACAGAGTTCTAAGGCCGTTTATTGATTCTTTCGTCGTGGTGTTTATCGACGATATTCTCGTGTACTCCAAGTCTGAGGAAGAGCACACTGAGCATCTGGCAGCAGTTTTGCAGAAGTTGGAAGAGCAGCAGTTGTATGCCAAGTTATCCAAGTGTGATTTCTGGAAATCTGAAGTGGCATTCCTAGGTCACATCCTTTCTAAGGAGGGAGTGGCAACTGATCCTCAGAAGATAGAGGCAGTGAGAGATTGGGCGAGGCCTACTACAGTGAAGGAAGTCAGAAGTTTCCTTGGGATGACTGGGTATTATCGGAGATTCATTCAAGGTTATGCTCAGATAGCTGTACCGCTTACAGGGCTGACCAAGAAGAATGTGAGCTTCAAGTGGACCGAGCAATGTGAGGCGAGTTTTCAGGAGTTGAAAGATAGACTGACTATTGCACCTATTTTGGCTTTGCCTAGAGCTGGGGTCGAGTATGATGTTTATAGCGATGCTTCACATCGGGGGCTTGGTTGTGTCTTAATGCAAGAAGGAAGAGTAATCGCTTATGGGTCTAGGCAACTACGACCACATGAGAAAAATTACCCGACTCATGATTTAGAGTTGGCTGCGATTATTTTTGCTTTGAAGCAATGGAGGCACTACGTGTACGGTGAGAAGTTGAATATGTACACGGACCACAAGAGCTTGAAGTATATATATCAGCAGAGGGATCTCAATTTGAAGCAGCGGAGATGGTTGGAAGTGCTCGAGGATATGCGACCTGAGATCAAGTATCATCCTGGAAAGGCTAATGTTGTTGCTGATGCACTTAGTCGCAAGAGCAGTTTGGCCAGTTTGATTACAACTCAGAGGCATCTGATTGAGGAGCTGGACCGAGCTGGTATTGAGGTTGTCTTGCAAGGATTGGGAGCATCTTTGGCTCAGTTGAGGCTTCAGCCTACTTTGAATGCAAGGATCATTGCAAGTCAGGAAGTTGATGCTGATATTCTGGAGATGAAGGAGCAGGTTGGTGCTGGCAGGTTGCCCGGATTTCAAATCAGGGATGGAGTGCTGTGGTTCGGAGATAGGCTGTGCGTTCCAAATCAGGCGGACCTGAAAGAGAGTATTCTTCAGGAGGCACATGCTACTCTTCTGTCTGTACATCCTGGGAGTACTAAGATGTACAAGGACATCAAACAGCATTTCTGGTGGTCAGGTTTGAAGCGGGATGTGGCTGAATTTATCGCGAAGTGTGAGGTTTGTCAGCAAGTCAAAGCCGAAAATCAGAGACCCGGAGGTCTATTACAGCCGTTACCTATTCCGGAATGGAAGTGGGATAACATCAGTATGGATTTCATCACGGGATTGCCTAAGAGTCCTAAAGGCAATGATGCAATTTGGGTTATAGTCGATCGACTTACCAAGTCCGCTCACTTTTTGGCGATGAAACTCACTGCTTCGATGGACAAGTTGGCTGAGATGTATGTTGGTGAGATTGTCCGACTTCATGGCGTTCCTTCGACTATTGTGTCTGATCGTGATGCGCGGTTTACTTCGCATTTCTGGAGGAGTCTTCAGGCAGCTTTGGGTACCAAGACGGATTTCAGCACTGCTTTTCATCCGCAAACCGATGGGCAGACCGAGAGAGTCAATCGTATTCTTGAGGATATGCTTCGGTGTTGTATACTAGACTTTGGGGGCAGTTGGGAAAGGCATTTACCTTTGGTGGAGTTTGCCTACAACAACAGTTTTCAGGCCAGTATTGGGATGGCGCCGTACGAAGCTCTGTATGGCAGGAAGTGCAGAACTCCTGTTTGTTGGTATGAAGTAGGGGAACGTCAGTTGTTTGGTCCTGAGCTTGTGCAACTGACTTCTGAGAAGATTGATCTGATCAGGAAAAGGTTGGTGGAAGCTCAGAGCAGGCAGAAAAGCTATGCAGACAACCGGAGAAGGGACCTTGAGTTTGAGGTTGGTGACTTCGTCTTTCTGAAAGTATCGCCCAGCAAAGGTGTGGTTCGATTTGGCAAAGGCGGGAAGTTGGCCCCGAGGTTTATAGGCCCGTATAAGATATTGAAAAGGATCGGGAAAACTGCTTACCGGCTTGAATTACCGGAAGAGTTGTCTCAGGTGCACAATGTCTTTCACGTGTCTATGCTGAGAGGTTATATTCCAGACCCGAGTCATCATTTGCCTGAAGTGCCGGAAGGTTTGCAGTTAGACCTGAATTACATCGAGTCTCCTGTTGAGATTGTTGATCGTCGAGAGAAAGTCTTGAGGAATAAGACGATTCCGATGGTCAAGGTAGTCTGGAGAAACCACTTGGTTGAAGAGGCTACTTGGGAATCTGAGGAGAGGATGTTGAAGGACTATCCTGAGCTTTTTGCTTGATTGCATTTTTGTATCTTTTGTTTTTGTTGTGTGTGTTGTATTTTTGTTTTATTTCCTCGCTCTTGATTGTAGTTCCGGGGACGGAACTATTCTAAGGAGGGAGTGCTGTAATACCCTGATTTTTCAATTAATGAGAAATTATTTATTTTTCACGTGTTGTGCACGTGCAATATTTTTGTTGGATTATTTTATCATGATGTGTATGTTTAAATATAATTTTCTCAAATTATTTTAGTACAAAAAGCCTTCTTTAAAAGCCTTATTTGATTTAACTAAAAAGCCTTTTCTTAAAAAGCCCAAAAGCATTTTATTTTATTTATTTTTATAAATTATTTTGGCCCAAAAAGAAAGCCCATGAATTAATTAATTTTAACTAAACTTGTCATGTAGAAGACTTTTTTTTAAACAAAATTATTTTTATACAATTTTAGAATGTACAAATTTGGCCTAGTTGCATACACGTGCACTACACGTACACGTGCAATGCACACTTTATTTTTGAGGCCGGGTAGCATTCTTTTGGAGGGAATTTTGATTTTGGGTGTGGAGAACATGGTGGTAGTTTCAAGGAAGTGGGTAGTTCTTGTAACTTCTACTTTGATCTAAACCCTTCATCCAACAACCACCAAGACAATCTTGGCCCTCCATTCCCCTCATTTTTTAGTATAAATATCCCCCCTTCTCATGGCTAACTTTTCATATGCAAAGTGTATTTCTAAGTTATAGTATTATTATTGTGGGAGTTATAAAAGATAAGAGATTGTGTGGGTTGTGTTGCTTGGAGTGGCCGGCATCATCAAAGAAGCTTTCGGTGTGGACTTGAGGAGGCATTCGGCATAGGCTTGGAGGCTTGGAGCTTGAGCGCTTTTGGCTAGGAGGTGGTGCTTTCATCTACAAGGATTCGATTGCTTTTGTTTGTGTTTCTCTCCAATTGAGGTGGGTAAAACATTTTATATTTCTAAAGTAGATCCATGCTAATTTTACACCATTAAAGATGCATGAAAAATATTATGAAGAGCCCACTTAAATTAAGTAGTTAGCATGTGAATTGATTGAAATGTATTGATTAACTTATATGGCTCTAATGTTAAGATTAAATTGTGTGTAGATTGCCCCATGTTTATTAGTGTGAAGTTGTGATAGTGATTAAATTAAATTAAGAGTGTTGTTATTATGATTAGAGAAATAATGTACACTTGTTAATTGTGATAGATGGACTTTCATGTTGATATGAATGTGGACTATGGAAGTCATATGTGATGGTTGAATTAAGAACTAATATCAGTAAATTTTCTCCATGAAATTATTTAATAAAAAGACTAGTAGATTGATTGTATGGCAATGTCGAAAAATGCAATAATGTATTTTAATAAATAATTTTTGGGTTTTGTATGTGAAATTACATTTCTTTAGTACCAAAAAATTATATTATTTTACTGGTAAGAACTTATATGATTGAGAATCTAATCTGGAAGTTTTTAGAAAATTTTATCAAAGCAATAAGCAACTATGGCTATTTGAATGTCGAGTTATTATCAAAACAGTACGAATATACCATATAAGAAATTTTATTTGGGTTAGTGACAACCCGAGCCAGTGGCTCAGGTGGTTTGGACCCCGGTTGGCTTCTCTGTGTCGCACGGTTCGAATCCCAGGCCGAACACTTCTTTTGTTAATTTACCCTAAAAACAGTAAGCAGCGAACCTAAGGTTCATATAAACCCCAGTCACCCTATAGACGTGTTCAGCGATCGGCCTAGTGGTCGGGCTCTGTGCTGTCTTGGTGTGGCGCCTGGTTCGATTCTTGCCTTCGGCATATTGGAAAAAATATTTTTTTTGGGTGTTTTTGAAGTCCAAAAATTACGAAATAAATATGGTAATTCTCATAAAAATACAAGGAATTTTCTAAGAGTGATTTGGGTATTTTTAGAATGAAATACAATATGGTTTGTGAATAAAAAGGCATAAATGGAGCTTTGGTTATGAGATATACACTTGTGGATTTTATAACTTATAAAGATAGACTATTATAAAGTAATTGGCATAAGTGCTTGTGGCGTGACATGATTTTATTTATTTTCATTATAAGTATTGTGCAAGATATGAAATATGAAGGTTGAAATGTGATTTTATGAAGTTGTATAAATTCATGTATAGTTATGAAATTAAAACCATGATTTTATGAAAGAGGAAAAGAAATTGTTGGCTATAAGTATGAATTGTTTTCGTTATGAATTCGTGAATTAAAAGTATTCATTGTGGACTTGTGAATAAAGGGTAATCATGAATTGAAAAAGAATGAGTATGAAACTCGACATGGAAATTGTCAGGAGTTAAAGATTGTGAAATGAAATTTAAAATAGAGTAGCTAAGTCTCCCCGGCATTGAGAAAAATGAATTGAATTGAAATTAGACCAAGGTTGGTCATGTTGAAAACATATGAATAAGTCCGGTTGATGGAGAGGCTAACTCTAGTGATTATTTTGTTCATGATTTTTAAATAAAACTAAGGACTAGTACATAGTGGAGATGTGATGAAAGTAGAAGAAAAACATGAGTATGAGGGCCAACGGATAGCGGTGTGAGAGCGATCCACAGGCTGCCTGCTTGATGCGTCAAGACATGGCGTGGGCGCTACTCCGGAATTATCGTCCCGGTGGCGACGCTCGTGGGATGTTCGAGTGGCTATGGGTGGTGCCATTGTTCCATGGCGGAGGCTGAATTGTCCATAGGTTGCCTGCTCGATGTGTCGTGACAGTGCGTGGGATTCCCCTCCAGGCTGCCTGGACATGGGCTCATAGATCATAGGACATCTAAGACACTACCGTAGTTACAGTAGTAGTTTAAGGCATAACGGGGGATTGAACCCTATCAAGATGAAGAACGAATAAGGGCTTGCCCTCGGACCTATGTAGTATGGGATGCATAGAATCCGAACAAGTGCGCATTAGTGTCATATAACATAATTAACTGCATTAAGGAATAAGTGCACAATCACAACACGACATCAATAGGGTAGCCCCTTTAGTTTGAATGTGACAAGTTTGTGTTTGCTAAATATGAAATGTTAAGTTATACTATTTCCGGCAAAGCGAGGACGGCCGTGTATAATGTTCGTCGGTTGAATAAACTGACGTACCCACAGTCTTACATGCAGGTAAATGATTTGTTAAAGATTAAAAGAGGATGGATGCTTAAAAGATTGTATCATGCTGTTGTACTTTATTTCAAATGTTGTAAAATTTACTTCCGCTGTGCAAAAGAAAGATGTAATTATGATGTAAACTCTGATGTATGATGAAAAGTTTTATTTCCCTGTAAAAGTGTACTAAAGAAAGTGAAAAGATCCTGTAGAACATCTCGAATTCAGTGTATTTGGGATTCGGGGCGTTACATAGACTTACTCATGTATATATTTAGACTAAAAAAAACCAGTAGGCTCAGAACACACTATTCATAACTAGGGCTGCATTGGGTGCCGTGCCAACTAGGATATGTTTTAGATATATAATCAAGAATAAATACAACAAGCTTGAAATAATTATTCAGATCATAAAGTGTTTTGCATCACTGCCTACACCAACACACCGAAGGAGAGAATCAAACACCAAAAGGCTTAAATGAGTATCCAACACATATGCATCCAATGTCAGTTACAAAAAATATACTGATACTATCAATCATTGTGTGTCATCGGTGCCCAAAAATCAGATGAATTGATCTAGACTCAAATCACTTAAATGTAAGGTAAGTAAATCACTTAAATGTAAGGTAAGTGTTGAGGGCATTGGGCATTCAACAACATTCATTCATTTCTTCCCCATCTTCTCTCCCGCTCATTCCTCAAACTCTATTCAACTTTGCATAATTATCATGGCACACAACCAAATACGATTCAAAACAATAATTTTAATCCCCAAAAATAAATAACCAACTTATATCAAAATGAATCTCATCATTGCCTACACACACAACCGAATAAAAATGCAAGAAATTTAATAGAAATCATAAAAGCATTTATGAAAATCAAACACTTCCCACCGAAATCTCAGAGAGGCAGAACCCTTTGAGAGTAGAAATCGAAACCCTAATCGCAGTTTGGGTTTTCCGTCGGAGAGAGAGAACTAACTGAGAGAGCTCTTCTTTGGTCATGAGAAGATAAGGGAGATAGGGGTTTTGTGATTATAGCCCTTTAACCCCTCAACAGATCTGAAGATAAGCGACTGGAGATGGGGTTTTTCATGGAGTTGGGTTTACACAAGTGACGAAGAAAGAGAGCGGGACGGAGAGCTCCACTTTGGTGGTAAGAAGATAAGAGATATAGAGGTTGGGTTTAGAATCGGGACGAAGATAGAGATCGGGAGAGAGAGCGTGAGAAGATAAGAGATAGGGATTAGGGTTTCGAAGAGAGCGGGACGAAGATAGAGAGCGGGAGAGAGAGCATGAGAAGATAAGAGATAGGGATTAGGGTTTCGAAGAGAGCGGGACGAAGATAGAGAGCGGGAGAGAGAGCGCGAGAAGATAAGAGCTGGAGATTATACCCCTTTTACCCCTCATCATATCCGAAGATAAGCGGGTGGAGATCTCAGCCGTTCGATCGCGATCAAACGCGATCGGATGGCTGAAATCTCCAGCTCTCGATAAGAATTTCAGCTCCCCAGCTCTTAATAGACTTACTATATATATATAGTGTATTGTATGATGTGAGATAGAAAAAATTAATATGGTATAAGAGCTAGCCTCTCCCTCTCCTTGATAATGCTCATTTTGTGATCTATCGACATCATCAATGGAAGAGAATCTTTTTAGTTTTATATGTTGATGACATTTTAATTACAGGAGATGATCAAAATGTCATTTAAGATCTGAAGATATATATTCAACAAAAGTTTCAAACAAAGGATCTCGGGCGACTAAAGTATTTCTTGGGATCGAAGTTGCTCGATCTAAGCAGGGAATGTAATATCCCCAATTTTTAAATAATGCTTTTAAGATTAATAAATGAATTAAAATAATTTTTGGTGATTTAATAAAGTTTTTTCTGAAATTTACCTTTTTACACGTGCAAAACACGTTCAGATATTTTCTTGGGAAGTTCAAAGTCAAAATTATTTTGGGGAAGCTCATTATTTATTATTATTTATTATTTGTGAATTTTCTGGATTTTTCTGATAATTATTTTACCTATTTGCAAATATTACAAAAAGATGGACTTTTGTGCAAAAATACCACTTGGAGTGAAAACTCCATATTTTTGGATTTAGGCTGGGCATGATGCCTAGTCAACTCGGAGATAAAATTTTTACTTTTTGTTTTAATAAATTTGCTTTATTTTGCATGTTTTGGTAAAGAATGGTCTTTTTGCAAAATTGCCACTTAGAAGGCAAAAAGTGCAATTTCATTTTTTGGGTTTTTTAAAATAGTGCCAGATGATAATAAAGTGGCTATTCTTATTTTAAAATATTAATTAAGTTGTTTTTATTTAATTTCCAAGTATAAGGATCTATATATGTAAAGGTATATTTAAAAGAGGTATTTTACAAACTATTCAAAAACCCTAGAAACCCAAATTTAGGCCTATTAAAGGTGGGGTACAGCCGTCTCTTTGCTACAAAACACAAAGGGTTTTCATTATTGTTATTTTCTTGGAGTTTCGAAGCGAGGATCTTGGTTTTCTTGCGAAAGAAAGGATTTTCTCATTCTCTTTATCTTTCTTCGGTTGATTCTTCAATAAGGTGAGTGACATATGTTTGTTTTCTTATTGTTCTAAGTATGTTATACATGATGATTTATCTATTAGAAATCATGTTAGATGATGGTATGAAGATATAATGAATTTTGATGAGTAGATGAATTAAAAATTGAATCTTTTCATGAAACTACATTATTGATGATTAAAACCCTAAGTAGATGACTTGAGATTTGTTAAGAACCTAATAGAAATCATGAGTAGGTTGTTTTCCTTCATACTTTTGCTGTATTGATTGTTCATATTAAGTTTGTATGATGTTTCACCTCAAAAGGTGAACAAGACTTGACTTCTACTGTGTATGTTGAGTGCACACTCTGTTTTGATATTTTGAAGAATAAAATTTGATGAATAGTTGCATCTTTATTCATGGGCAACTGATTTAAGGGGTTGTGTGAGTGTTTAACAAAGTTCGAGAGGAGCTTTGGAACAAAAGAATTAAGTTTTAAGTTGGGGGTTGAAGAAATTGCTCTCGGGTCTGATGGTGATTGGCTTGAACTTGGTTTTGTTCTCCTTGTGAAGGTTTTTTTGATTGATTCTTGAGTTGCTTTTGATACTGAGATTAAATTAAACCTTACACTACTCCTATACACTAATTCTTGATGCTTATTCCCATGTTCTGTTGAAGACTTTGTCGAAATTGATTTTTGATGTTTTCATGAAATCTTCGATTGGATCTGAGTTGTTTTGATAGTGAATTAGTTTTGGACTTATACTACTCCTACTTGATAAATTCTAATGCTAAAATTGATGCTTAAATCCTTACTTGAACACACACACACACACACACACAGACATATATATAGGGAAAAGATCGGTTGAGCACTCCTCTAGTGCTCACCGCGTGAACACT
The DNA here is from genome assembly GCA_017893485.1 of Hemerocallis citrina. Taxonomy (NCBI): domain Eukaryota; kingdom Viridiplantae; phylum Streptophyta; class Magnoliopsida; order Asparagales; family Asphodelaceae; genus Hemerocallis; species Hemerocallis citrina. The sequence goes on from CM030358.1 coordinate 57,482,561, forward strand.
AGGCCTTCGAGCATTCATATCGAAAATCTGAACCGTTCACATTGATCTACACATCTAAATTAGTCTAAATATGTAAAATCAAATCATTTGAAATTCATTTGCCCATTCATTGAAGTATTATAAAATTGTATGGCTGAAAATCATTATTTTTATAGTCACATGATGGATGGGCAAATGAATTTCAAATGATTTGATTTTATATATTTAGACTAATTTAGATGTGTAGATCAATGTGAACGGTTCGGATTTTTGATATGAACGCCCGGAGGCCTAGTGTTCACGCGGTGAGCACTAGAGGAGTGCTCAACAGATCCTTTCCCTATATATATATATATATATATATATATATATATATTAACTATTTTGAAGATTTTTGTGAAAAATTTCTATTTTGAAATCTTGATATGTTTTGATGTGTTTTAATAACTCCTATATGTTAAACAAGATATATTGGATCATCTCAGGAAGTTTAATTTTGATTTTTCAAAGATTTAATCGAGTATTAGTCAAAACATGCACAATTCCTAACTGGCTGTGTAGCAGGTCACGGTCGACCGTCATGCTTTCATTTTGAAAATTCCTAATTGACAGCCAGCTGTTCTGTTTGAGCGGTCGACCGTCAATTGTTTCTTTTGGCTGTTTTGGTTGAGTTTCTTCATTTCTTTTAAACGGTTATTTTCTCGATATTATGGATTATTACTCTACTGTTTTACATGATGTTTTTACTATAGATTACAGTATTTTACAGAGAGTTATATTTTATTTATAATAGAGTTTTAAATGCATTCTTATGACCTTATTAAGTGAGTTATATGTGTTTTTCAAAGAATTGACGTTTTGGTGATATTTTACGACTTCAAAATATGGTTTTATGTTATTTAATAGATTTATTATTTAATTTGAATTCTGAAATTTTATGAGTACATTATATAGATTTGGATTTTTGTTGACTTAAGAAGTTTTTTTTTCATATAATCGTTTTTGATGGAATTATGAGTTTTATTGAAAGTTTTGGTGTTGATGGTTGAGTTGTGAATCTCTAGGAGTTGAGTGGGAGTCCTGTGAACCAGCAGATGAGATTTTGTGGATTTAGACCAGTAGGGTCTTGGGATTGTTGTTGTGGAATTAAGTCCGGCAGGATACGCTAACTCTAGAGAAAGAGGATTTGTATTTTTTATATAATAACCAACTTAAGGACAGGCACTAGTAAAGATGTAATAAAACTTGGTAAACATAAGTATATGCTCTTGAGTTTAGGTCCAACGGATGCGTTCCAGGATCTGTGTGTTGTTCTATCTCGAGAGGACATTTGTATGTTTGTGTGTCGAGGGTCTGCAGGCTTATTCACGAAGAATGCAGGGTGCTTTCGCGTGTTGAGGGTCGGTAGACCTATTCACAGGATGTACCTGGTGTATCTGCACGTCGAAGGCCTCGCAAGCCTATTCGTGGGGTACATGATAGGGATGTAATTCTCCGGTTTTTGAGTTATTCTTACATGATGCTTGCGCGTCGAGGGTTGTGATGCCTATTCGCGGATTATTCTAGATCTTGTTTCCGCAATGTGGTAGGATTAATTGCATAACTAGGGATCTAACCGTATAAAGTGGTAAACGATAAGGGTTTGCACCGGACCTATGTATTGTGGGATGCATAGAATCCGACAAGTATGCATTAAAGAGTCAGCATATAGCATTGATGTTTTCTTGACTTGATTTTATGCATGATGTTTTCTGTTTTCCTACACTTGACACTTAGCCTAGTTTCACTTGATGTTTTCATGTTTTCATGTTTTATTTATTATTATTTCACATTCTTTTCGTTACTGCTGTTGATACATGTTGTTTATGACTTTATCCTTTATGTTTTATTTATGATGTATTTTCTTTGATGTCACTCACACCGTTATGGCTGACCCCTATAGTTTTGGAGGTTAGGGTTATCTCTAGCCTCATGTTTTACAGGTAGGTGCCTATAGCTTGGGATTTGGATGCATGAGATAGAATGATGTTAGAGCTTATATAAATTGTAAAAGATTGTAATTCAAGATGTTTGTTTTTCCACTGTGTTTTGTATAGAAATGATGTAATAAAAATTGAAAAAATTTCTCTGTGTTTGGGCTATGTTTACTATTACAATTGAGGTTGATGCTGAAAATTGTGCCACATATTTCTGAGATATTATATTGAAAATTTAGGGCGCTACAGGGAACTTGTTTATCACAGAGAACGTATGTACTTGACATGCGTACCGAGAGCGATATGCTAGGTGCAGGCTATTACAGTAATACCCCGCAAAATAGCATATAGCTATTTTTGTATAGTAATCTGTGCATGCCTGAGTATTGCACACGATTACATATTTTTCTAATAATCATCAGTTTCAATTGAGAAATTTCAGATACATGAGCTATTCTGAACCCGATGAGATAGACTCGGGATATCTTCTCAATTTAACAATGGATTTGTCCCAATTGTTTTGACCAGAAAATTGTCGGAAAAAAATTATAATTTCTATAAAATATATATTTTTATAGATTTTAAATTATATATATTGGTTATTTTAAATTGAGGTAGTGCTTGAATATAATATATATTGAAATTGTGCACAAGGGTTAGAATTAGGGTATGGTGACCTAGGGTTCCTTGACATAACCTAGGGTTAGGAAACCTAGCATCATGTGATCATGGCTTGGATATTGATGAAGATCCAATTGTGGAAAAAATTCACCATGTGTGTTAACTTCATGTAGAAATGAGAAGTTTTCAAGAAACATCTAGGTTGTTGTGTTGTCTTCATCTCATCCTTCCATCTTCACTCAACCCCACTCCACCCCATTCCCACCCTCCAATGTTGGCCGGCCCAACTTCCCACCCCAAACCCTAGCCACATTCTATAAAAACCCCTCCAGTCATCTCCTTACTTCTTCTCATCTTCTTGTTTTGTTTTGCTTCAAAAAATAAAAGAGAAGGATGGAAAAAGGGAAGGTTTTTTCTTATGATGTAGAAGGGAGTTATAGTGAAGAAGAAGTGTAGTAGAAAGTTTGCCAAAGCTTCTACAAGAGTAAGGAGCAAGGAAAGGGAAGCAAGAAAAAATTACAAGGAGGAGTCTTCCTGCAACAAGTGGGTGGTACTCTAACTCTAAAACATTTTTTAGCTTTTTTGTGTGTATGTAAATTTTGGCATGTAGTAGTAGCTAAGAGAAATTATTGTTACCATGTATAAGAGGTTAGCATGCTAAGAAAAATAATTTATATGGTAGAATATCTCTTTTCATGAAATTCATTAAAGAGCATGTATAAGTATGTGAGTTTGAGAATTTCAAGCTCTCAAACGGTTGGAAATTTCGGACTCAAATATTTAGGTTTTGTTGTGATATGTATCTAGAGCTTCCATGATTTTTTTTCATAATATTCGGAGTCCATTTGATAACCCAAACCCCAGCCTAACTTTCGGACAGCGAGCAGCTGAAGGAGCTGCTGTTGTGTGAAATTTGATTTGTCTTTCCGAAATCATAACTCATTATTAGTTGAGTTTTTTGAGCTAAAATTTTTTCTAGATGCTCTTGTACGTGTCTACAACCATATTCTTAAATTTCATATTTTTTTGAGGTTGTTTGATACCTCAGATAAATTGTAGATTGCAAGTGGTCTGGAAGTTGTAATTGAAGCTGTCTCTTTTGGACTGAAGTTCAAATAGTCATAACTAGTTGTGTGTGTGTATGACATTACTATGAAATTTTTGCAGTATCTTTTGGTATGAGTCTACTTCATGATTCCCAAATTTTAAAATTTTTAGATGACATTTGATGAGGTTTCAAAAATAAATAGTGGAAGTGAAAAAGACACTGTTGAAGAGCAGCTGAAAATTTATGCTATGTTTGAGGAGTCACAACTCTTTGTGTAGGATGAACCTAAGTGCAACTTTTGGATACAATATAATGGTATATGTTTAATTTCAGAATCTCAAATTTAATGATCTTTGGACTTAGGATTGATTTTTTATGGAATTTTAAAGTAGACCAGGTTCAGCCTAACTTAGATTGACTAGACTGTAAAGATGTGTAGTTCTAAAATTTTGTATTAAGAATTTGGACAATCGGTCAACTAGAGATTTATAGTGGAGAGTCGTAGCTTTCCAAAACATCTAGAATTATGAAATTCCAATTTGTAGGTCAAAAGTTATGATTTTCCAAAGACTGAGGCAGATCCAGTCTTAGTCGAGACAGTGTTTGCTAAAAGAGCCAATTCTTCCCTGTTTGTGCACCTGATTGAATTTTGTGTTTTTGAGGGCTTTAGTGATTGAGTCTGAGGATGTGTTCAACTAGGAAGTTGTAGTAGACACTCCTACCTTTCCATAGAATCCGGAATCGAGTAATTCCAATGAGTGAGCAATTTTTATGCTATTAGAGAAGTACATCAAGTGCATGAAGAGATGTACAGCTGAGTGTATATGGGTTTTTTATAGTATCAAGATGATTGAATTTGAGGAAATGGTTAACTAGAGATTGGTAGTATATGATCTTAGCTTTTTAGAATGGGTGATATTAAGTAATTCTGAATTCTATCTTGGAAGATATGGATGTTGCAAGTTCGGAAACCTGTTGCCTTGATCTACTTCAAGTGTTGTTAACTCGGGGGACTTGAGCTCCATGGGGAATTTGAGGGTAGTGTCAACTAGGAGATTGCATTAGAGTCTCCTACGTTCCTAGAAGACCCAATTTTATCGGATTACGATGGGTGTAGCTTGGGTCGCAACTATTACTATGTCTTGAACTGTTCATGATTGGAAGACACTATGGGAACTCACTGCATACCGCAGTATGATGATTGTAAGCCATTAATTTTAAGATGTTTATAACTTCATTTGGGACTTAGACAAGTTTCCTGTAACTAGTACTCATGGTGGACATGAGCGAGTTGAGAGGATAGCTATATGGTCGATTGGTGGCTGGTGTCTTGATGCCTGAGTCTATCAATGGTTAAGTATTGGGGTTTGTATGTGTTACCTTCGTTCACAATTTGTATGCATCTTTTGGGTGCCGATGGACTACTCGCTGAGAATCACGGACCGGGGTTAAGGTCGAAGACTTGTGAAGGTATTGGGAATCGGTGAATGTTGATTCACCGTGATTATTTATTTATTTGACAAGACCAGTTAGGCTCAGCATCAGTTGATGCGACACCGTATATGATTTGAGTAATAACATGTTTTCATTAAACTGCATTGTTTAAGTTTCCTTTACTGTTTGCTTGAAGACCGAATTGGTATTAGGGGTGATTCCCTATAATTCGACTCGTTGTAAGAGTTAGCACTAGATGGTGGTGACCATGGTTGTCTCTTCCTGTCATTAGGGATACGTACTGCTGTGTGAATCTTGCATTGTTAATTCCTGAAGTGTCGTGGTAAGAACGGGAGCTTCCTGTCGGATAGGGGGTTTTTAGACCTTCGAGGCTGTCATGTTCTTATGTTGTGTCGACACGAACGGACCATGGGGCTATTGTCCCATGGATCTTCGGTACCATAGGTATGCAGTTGTATATCTGTAGGTTCGTCATAGGTATTTGGTATGATTTGATTTAGGGCACTAGTGGCAACAAGAAATCACTGTATTTGTATTTAGTAGTAATAACTGCAGGATTACCAGCCACGATTGTATCCATCAGGAACAGGTTGAGTACAATAGTGAAATGTTTGCATGGCGAGGGTTCAAATACTTGGAGCTGGAGAAACGGCTTGATCTGGAGCACATGTAGTATGAGATGCATGTGTATCTAAAGTCTTGCTAACATTAGATTAAGTGCATCCATTTCTGTACTCTGTATTATGCATTAAACTTTAGGTCATGACATACACGAATACTAGGAAAATAGGTTGTGCGTTCCTTTTCCATTCAGGATGATTCGTGGGTGTGCTAGTTGGAGATCTTTGTTTCTTATCAGTATTGCGTCAGTAGAATTACTGACGTGCCCACTCATTTAGAACTGGATGTCGGGTCGCAAGTGCAGAAGAGCCAAGACCAGTAGGGTATCCAAGTGGTGTGGCAGTGTACATGCCTACCATTCGAGCGGGTGCAGAATTATCAGAGTCGTCCAGCGGAAGGCTCTAACCGAGGGCCAAGCCCTAGGGAAACAGATCGACCATCCAGCGGAAGCTCAGCCGTAACCAGTTGATTACCAATCCGGATGACATCTGTTAGCTTCACAAGAAGAGTCTGGATATTTTTGTAAATAGTTGTAATGGGTGTATGTAATTTGTATTCCTTGTTCAAGAACAAGATAGTATTGTAACTAATTAATGATGTAATAACTCTGATGGCAACAAAAGTTTTTAAATTTCCGTGTTATTTACTGTGTTGAGATGCCTTTGAAGGAAAAGATTCTGGTTGTCACGGATGTCCGGTAACGAGAATCCGGGGCGTTGCAATCACACACTCATATGGACCCAAATTCGGATCCAATCCAACAACCATACTTGACTCCGACACAATTTGAACCAAACCACTTCTCTCTTCAACAATCTAACTGGAATTGGAGACCATTTGCTGAACCCGAATTCGACCCTTTAAAATCAATTTCAACCCGACTCAACCTATCAGAGGCTTGAGATCAATTATGGTAAAAAAGTTGCCCTAACATGCACTCTCATGGCAATCATCCACAACATGTTACACATGTAGCCTTCAATTCAATCACTGTCCAGATGACTAAAAATGAGTTGCGGTGGTTCCGGCAATATCAAAGAAATGAGCAATATCATGCTTTCTGAAAGCAGTCTTCTTCTTTTGTTACATTAGTAAGGTCCGGTATCGCATGTTTAACTAATTCACCTTCAACATCATGGATAATAGATTCAGGTGCATCTGATTATATGATTGAGAATTCAGGTATATTGTCCTTTGTTAGTAGATCTTTTCGTCAACCTGTTAGACTTGCTGATGGTTCTACTTTTCCTTTTTTTTGTGGGTGGGTGCGCGCGTGTGTGTATTTGGGGGGGGGGGGGGGGGGGGGGGGGGGGGGGGTAGGAGGGTGGCGGACATGTAAATCTTATGTCTACTTTATCACTTAGTTTTGTTTTTCATATGCCAAAATTTTCCTTTAACCTAATATTTGTTAGTAAAATTACCAAAACACTGAATTGTTATGTTACCTTTTATCCTGATCACTATGCGTTTCAGGAACTTGGGACGGGAAAAACAATTGCCATGGGGCATGTGTCAGAGGGTCTTTATCAGCTTTACAGAATCTAAAGAAGTTGAGACCTCATTTATCTTCTCTTAAGGAGTTATCTTGTAAGTCATGTCAATTAGGTAAATACTTGCATACGTCTTACCCTCCTAGAGTCAATAAACGGTCGAGTCGACCCTTTAGTTTAGTTCATTCTAATGTGTGGGCACATTGCCCTATCCAGTCTCAGTTCAGTGACTTTAGATATTTTGTTACCTTTGTTGATGACTATCCTCATGCCACATGGTTATATTTAATAAAATCTTGGTATGAAGTTTTGTCTGTTTTTAAATCATGATGTGTTGAGGTGATAACTCAGGTAGATGTTTATAACCAATTTTTGCGAAGTGATAATGCCAAAGAGTATTTTTCTTTTGAGTTCACTAGTTTTATGTCTTCTTGTGGTATACTTCATGAGTCTTCTTGCCCTTATACCCCCCAATAAAACGGGGTTGCCGAGTGTAAAATCATCACTTTTTAGATGTTGGAAAGACAATGCTTATTCATAGACAAGTTCCTTAGCATTTCTGGGGGGATGCGGTTCTTACTACATGTCACCTAATTAACCGCATGCCCTCGTCTGTGTTAGATGGTCAAACATCCTTTTCCATTTTAGTTCCAAATATTGACAAATTCCCCCTTCCTCCCAAAAGCTTTGGATGTATTAGTTTTGTCCATGACCATCGTCCTGGTCACTCTAAGTTAGCTCCTGTAGCTCCCCAAAATTTTAATATAATATCTCAGAAATACGTGGCACAATTCCCAGCATCTACCTCAATGTAATAGTAAATATAGCCAAACACACATAATTTTTAAACCTTTATAACATCGATTCTTTACATAGCACAACGGAAATTAAACACCTTGAACTACAATTTCTTTTTTTTACAACACATTCTTTTACAATTTTGCATGCCACATTATCATTCTACCACATGCATCCAAATTCCAAGATATATGTACCTACCTGTAAAACATGAGGCTAGAGATAACCCTAACCCCAAAACTATAGAGGTCAATCATAACGGCATGAGTGGCATCAAAAGAAATACAATATAAATGAAACATAAAGAATAAATTCATAATCAACACATTCCCACAATAGTAATACATGGATAATGAAATAACAATAAATAAAGCATGAAAACATCAAGTGAAACTGGGCTAAGTGTCAAGTGTAGGAAGACAGAAAACAAACATGCATAAAACTAAGTCAAGAAAATACAAATACAGTATGATGACTCTCTAATGCATACTTGTCGGATTCTATACATTCCATACAACATAGGTCCGGTGCAAGCCCTTATTGATCTCCATTTTATAGGGTTAAATTCCTCGTTATGCAACTAATCTTACTACGGTGATAGAAACAAGATCTAGATTACTTCACAAATAGGCCTGACAACCCTCGACCCGCAAGCATCATGTAAGCATAGCTCAAAAACCGGAGAATCACCATCCTGCCGTGTACCCCACGAATAGGAATGCCGACCCTCGACGTGCAAATACACAGTACATCCCGTGAATAGGCCTGTTGACCCTCGACACGCGAATGCACCGTATGTTCCGTGAATAGGCTTGCCGACCCTCGACACGCAAACATACCAACTGTACAACAACACACGGTCTTGGAACGCATATGTTGGACTAACAACCGAGCATATACTTATGCTTCCCAAGTTCTATCACATCTCCACTAGTGCCTATTTTTAATTAATTAATTAAAATGCAACTTCCCCATCTTTAGAGTTGGTGTACCCTGCCGGAATTAATTCGAACAAAACAACCCCACGACCCAAACTGGTCAAAATCCATAAAATTCTTATCTTTCGGTTTACAGGAATCCCACTCAACTTCTAGAGACTCACAAATTAAAATTCAACACAAAATCTTTCATTAAAACTCTTAATTTCATCATCAAAATATTTATATTAAGAAAACTACTTTTAAATCAAGAAAATCCAAATTCAGCCAATAGTCACAAATTTCCAGAGCTGAAATACGATATTAAATCCACTAAGTAACTGGGCTTCGTATTTTAAAGTCGTAGAAAAATCACAAAACGTCCATATCTTGAAATCGATATATATTTCGCTTCTTAAGGAAATAGAAATACAAGTTTAAACCCTATTATAATTCAAAATATAACTCTCTATAAAATACAGTAATCTTTAGTAAAAACATCATCCAAAATAGTAGATCAATAATCCATAAGTTTGAAGAAATAATCGTTCAAGAAAAATGACGAAAACTCAACAAAACAGCACACACAGCAGCTGTCGGTCGACTCTCAAAATAATTCAAAATAACGACGGTCGACCGGCATGCTAAAAATCCAAAATCTCACAATTGACAGTTGACCGTCGATCCCAGTGTTGTTCTTGGGCGGTCGACTGGCATGTTCAAAACATTCCACTTTAATTTTCGGGCACTTTCAATCTGATACATGGTTTAATCTTTGTAAAATCATAAATTTATAAAACAAAATTCCTGAGTTAATCAAATATAACTTGTCTAACATATTGGAGTTTATAAATCAAATCAAATCCTCATCGAATTCATAAAAGAGCAAATTTTCATCAAGTTTCTTCAAAACATAACACTTTGAATATATACGTATATATGTGAATATATATCAATAAGATCATCAAGAATTATGGTGTAAAGTAGTACTATGTTCAATTCAAATCTCAGTATAAAAAAAACTCAAGATCCAAATCAAAAACTTCATGAAAGCACAAAATCCCAATTTTGGCTGTATACTATCAGACCCAAAACCAAAGTTCAATGAAACCCTTCAAAACTTGATCTTTTTGACTTCAAAACCCCTCTTGAAACTTGTTATACACATATACAACTAGTTAGATTAATTTGTCCATGATTATTTGCAATTATAACATGTAATAGTCAAGTTTTCCTTCATCAAAATCTCAACAGATCCTATATATACACACACATATACACAATCAGCAAAAATCCCTTCTTTATTCAATTTTGTGCATCTAAATCATATAATCTCAATATATGCAATCAAAACAGCAAGAATAATAAAGAGACAGTATACCCATGATTTCTATTAGGTTCTTAACATTCTTTAAGTCATTTATATAGAGATTCTATTCATAACATTCATAAAAAGTCCACTTTTAATCATCCATCCATCAATAAATTTATTATGTTATTATACAATCATCTAACATGTATTCTACTAGACAAATCACCACATACAACATGCATAGAATAATACGAAAACAAACATATTTCACTCGATCACCTTATTGAAGAATTAACCGAAGATAATAAAGAATTAAGAAAAGTTCTTCCTTTCGCAAAAATCCAAGATCCTCGCTTCGAAACTTCAAGAAAACCAACAATAAAATATTCTTTTGTCTTTGCAGCAAAGAGACAGCTGCTATTACTCATTTAATAGGCCGAAATTCAGTTTATAGGGTTTTGAGAAGATTTTACAAAATATTCCTTTAGAATATATCTTTACATATATAAATCTTTATACTAGGAAATTAGATTAACCAATTCAATTGAGATTTTAAAATAAGAAATAACCACCCAGATCTGGCCAGCACTGGTTTCAAACCCAGAAAAAGAATTTTGTAATTTTGGCCTCCAGGTGGCAATTTTGCAAAAAGACTCTTCTTTAACAAATTTACGAAATAAACTAAATCTATTGGAATAAAAATTGAAAACTTTACCTATGATTTGGCTGGCCATCATGCTCAGCCCAGAAAACCAAAATTCTGGAGTTTTTACTCCAGGTGGTACTTTTGCACAGAAGCCCATCTTTTTGTAATATTTGCAAATATGCCAAATAAATATCATAAAAATCCAGGAAATTCATAAATAATACCTACTAATAAATATTAGGCTTTTCCCAAAATAATTTCTGATTTTGAACTTCTCAAGAAAATATTTGCTCGTGTTTTGCACATGTAAAAAGATAAATTTCAGAAAAAATATTTATTAAATCACCAAAATCACTTTAATTCATTTATTAATCTCAAAAACATTATTTGAAATTCTAGGGTGTTACAACTCCCTGTTCTATATAATGTATTTTCCTAGGGTATTGTCTCTCCCATAAAGATTATAGATGTATAGTCCTGAGTTACGTTGTCATTTTATTTCTGCTGATGTTACATTTCATGAGTCCTAACCTTATTTATCTAACATTTCCTCTGGTTTAACCCCGGTTCCCTCCAATGCAACTGAATCTGAATTTCTAGCATACCATAGACTTGTGGTATCTACTTCTACTGATTATGTAACACAGTGCTCCCCAGCATTGCCCGAACGGCCTGCAATCACTCAAGTGTATAAATGACGTTCGCACACCACTCCCTCAGATCACGCCACTGTGCCCATTGTCCCATCGCCCCAAGTTGATGAGACACGACCGTTTGAGCTTGCCACTACACCCCAGGTTTCCTCCACTGTGCTCATGTAGAACCCCGTATTTTCAAATATTATTTTAATTATTTGAAAATGAATTTAAATGATTTTCTGAGAATTTAATTGATATTTTCTAAAAGATTTATCTTTTGTACACGTGCAAAACACGTGCAAACGACTTTTGAGATGTTTGAAAAATTAAGTTTTCCTTATGAAAAACCATTATTTATTATTTGAGAATTATTTAGTATTTTTCTAGATTTTTCTGAAATTAATTGTGCCTATTTGCAATTTTTGGGAAAAGAAGGACTTATTTGCAAAATTGACTTTTTAAGGGCTAAAATGCAAAATTGGCATTCTGGACGTTTTAAACAGTATTGGTTAAGATTTAGAAGTATATTTTCTATTAAATCCTAATTTAAATGAATTTTAGATGAATTTCCAAGAGTAGATATATATATATGTATAATTGCATTTTGAAGGGATTATTTTGTAAATATATTCCTAAACCCTAATACTTGATCCCGGCCTATATAAAAGAGTTTGCAGCCGTCATTCGCTGCACAACTCAGATCTTATTATATTCTCATTCTTTTGGTGATTGAGGAAGAAGCTTTTGGATCTAGCAAAGGAAGGCTTTTGTGGATTCTTCTTGATTCTAAAAGGTGAGTGATATAGACTTGTTTGTTTATATGTATGATTGCATGTTGTTTTGTTTGATGTTTTCGTATCTTGTATGAAATCGATGCCATGGTAGTTATTCGAAATATGCATGTGAAATCTATGAAAGATTAGTAGATCTCGATTGACAACTCTTGATTGCTTGAAACGTGTTAAGATTTAAGAATGGTTTTGATCGGATGTATGCACATCTGGATCTTGGGTTTATAAACAGATCTTGGTTATTAATGGTGAAAGAATCGAGTATTGAGAAACCCTATTGGGAGATTCAAGAATTGAGAACATGAGATTTTAGTATTGTAACTATGATGTAGATCATCTTGAGATTGTCACTTTTAACTAAATATAAGTTAATTTCCAAAGCAATGAACCTTTAGAAAACACCAGATTTGTTTCTCGTATTCAGACCTAATTTATGAAAACTGTAGGCCGACAGTCGACTGGTCTACTATTCAGTCGACTGGTACGACCCAGCTGCTGTATCTTTAGTTTTTCTCGAAAATCCGTTCTGGACAGTCGACTTAGACCCTTCTCAGTCAACTGGTACACTTAGAATTTATTTTTCAAAGTTATCGTAGAATTTCTCCCGGGTAAGTCGACTTATGTTTTTATAAGTCGACTTATGTTCTTATAAGTCGACTTATGTCCCCTTTTAAGTCGACTTATGTTTTGATAAGTCTACTTATGATCTTTATAAGTCATCTTATACTTTTGATAAGTCTACTTATGATTTTTATAAGTCATCTTATGTTTTGATAAGTCTACTTATGATCTTTATAAGTCATCTTATGTTTTGATAAGTCTACTTATGATCTTTATAAGTCATCTTATATTGTTGATAAGTCAACTTACGTTTTTATAAGTCATCTTATACTGTTAACACTTGGAATGTTCTTGAGAATTATTGGTAATTGTCCCGGGTAAGTCGACTGATGGTTTATTAAGTCGACTTATAGCACTTGTTATAATCTTGGATATTGGTTCTCGGGGCAGTCGACTTACTATCGCATAAGTCGACTGGTCCTGAGGAGTTCTTCATAATCTTGAGTGTTCTTTCAGTCTTTAGTTTTTTTTGTAGATGGATATGTTCGTCGGTGTCATGGCATACCGGGTTCGTATTCGATCTATACCTTCTTAGTTTGTTTGTAGATGGATATGTTCGTCGGTGTCATGGCATACCGGGTTCGTATTCGATCTATACCTTCTTAGTTTGTTTGTAGATGGATATGTTCGTCGGTGTCATGGCATACCGGGTTCGTATTCGATCTATACCTTATTAGTTTGTTTGTAGATGGATATGTTCGTCGGTGTCTTGGCATACCGGGTTCGTATTCGATCTATACCTTCTTAGTTTGTTTGTAGATGGATATGTTCGTCGGTGTCTTGGCATACCGGGTTCGTATTCGGTCTATATTATCTTTGGTCTTGTAGATGGATATATTGTTATCCGATCTATGGCATTATTGGTGATCGATTGTTGGACATACATTGTGGTACTGGGAATTGTTGACAGTTGGACATATTCTGAGTTGTGAGGATTACTGTTTGTTCAGAACAGTCGACTGGTTCATAAGACAGTCGACTGTACCGTACAGTTAAGCTGTACATATTTTGAGAGAGATTGATTGATGGATACTTGATCGTTGGTATTGTTTCTCGACTTGGTTCACGCATGTACTGGCCTATCGTTCTTGTTTCAGATTACATGTTCAGTTTATGTATTTTTGTTCAGTACATGTTGCTTATGTTTATTTGTTTGTTTATGTTTGTTGTTTATATCACTCACACCATTTATGGCTGACCCCGTAGTTTTGGGGGTTAGGGTTCAACTCTAGCCTCATATGATGCAGGTTGCTTAGAGTTGGAGGCTTGGATGCTTGGGTTAGCTTTGGATTTTAGAGAGTGATATAATAGAGCCTTGGGTAATTTTGTAAAGAGAAAGGGTTGTAATAGTTAAATGTGTTTTAAGGTGTTTTGTATTTCCGCTGCATTTGTAAAAGATTATTGTAATAAAGATTTTTAATAAAATGACTTGAGTTTTTGGTCTATGTATATTGTTACATTGAAGTGGATCGCTGGGAGAGTGCCACGTATTTTCTAAGTTTAATATTTAGAAATTCGGGGCGCTACAGCTCACACCCTCTTCTAGTGAGCATTCTGATCTTGATCTTCCCATTGTCATACGCAAAGGGAAGATCCGCTCCTCTACACATCCTTTATACAGCCAGTTTTCATATGCACACTTGTCATCTGCCCATTATACCTTTGTCTCTACTTTGGACATTCACCAGATTTCTAAGTCATTATCAGAAGAACTGTCACATCCTGGATTGAGTCATGCTACGCAAGAAGAGATGTCTGCTCTAAAAGTACTTGGGATCTTTTTAAACTTCCATCTGGAAAACGTTGTGTTAGTTGTAAATGGATGTACACAGTTAAAGTAAACCAGATAGTTTGTTGGCTTTCCTGAAAGCTCGATTGGTTGCTAAAGGTTATTCTGAGACCTATGACATTGATTATGATGAGACCTTCATGTGGCCAAAATGTCTTCTGTTCAGATCATTATTGCCTTGGTTGGTCGATTTCATTGGCCGCACCACAAACTTGATGTCAAGAATGTCTTTCTCAATGGCATTCTTGAGGAGGAGATTTATATGGAGCCCCCCCCCCCCCCCCCCCCCCGCGTGCACTTTTGTTAGTAAAGCTGGGCCCAATAAAATCTATTGCTTGAAACGGCCTTTGTATGGACTCAAACAGTCTCCCCGTGCTTGGTTTGTCTGTTTCATCGAGATTGTCACGAGTTTTGGATTGAGGATGAGTGATAATGATCATTCTGTATTCTATCGACATCATCAAGGGAAGAGAATCATTTTAGTTGTATATGTCGATGACAATATAATTACAGGAGATGATCAAAATGGTATTTAAAATCTGATGCTATATATTCAACAAAAGTTTTAAACTAAGGACCTCAGACGACTAAAGTATTTCTTAGAGATCGAAGTTGCTCGATCTAAGTGGGAAATTTGTTTGTCACAGAGAAAGTATGTACTGGACATACTTACCTAGAGCGGTATGCTAGGATGCAGTCCATCACACAATCTTATGGACCCAAATTCTAAATTGTTGCCAAGTTAGGGTGTCCTGTTGGAGGATCCAGAGATATATAGAAGGCTTGTAGGAAAACTAAATTATCTCACAGCTACTCGTCATGATATCGCATACTCACTTAGCATAGTAAGTCAGTTTATGGTCTCTCCCCGTACAACTCATTGGAATGCACTTATGAGAATTCTTCAGTATTTGAAGAGCTCCCCTGCTAGAGGGTTATTATATACTGATGGTGGGCATTGCCAAATTGCTGGTTGGTCAGATGCTGACTGGGCTGGCTGCCCAACGACTAGGAGATCCATCACTAGGTATTGTGTGTTTGTTAGAGGAAACTTAGTTTTATGGAGGAGTAAGAAACAAAATGTGGTGTCTCGATCAGGTGCAGAATTCGAGTATCATGCTATGGCTGACCTCACATGTGAGATGACATGGATCAAACGATTACTTACTGAGTTTGGAGCTTTTCAGCATCAGCTGCTGCGTATGTATTGTGACAGTCAGTCTGCCATCCATATAGCCACGAATGTCATGTTTCATGAACGAACTAAGCACATTGAGGTTGATTGTCATGTGGTTTGCAACAAGATTAGTGGCACTCCGTGAGTCGCCTCAAATATAAGCTAGACATATTCGTACTGATTACCAGTTAGCTGATGCTATTACAAAGCCTCTTACTAGAGCCAAGATATAGTTCATTAATGACAAGTTGGCCATGTGTGACATATATGCTCCAACTTGACACTACAAAAGAAACCAGATTTACCGGCGAATATTCCCCGGCGTTTTACTAGTAACGCCGGTGTAGGTAGCGATTAGGAATGGGGCCACCAGATGCGATGGTTATATACCGGCGGCCGAATTAAAACGCCGGTGAATCCGATTATTCACCGGCGTTTTATTTAAAAACGCCGGTGAAGTTTATGATTCACCGGCGTGTCTAATTAAAACGCCGGTGAAAAGCTGCGATAAATCCCATCTGCCGTAACCTTTCGCTCGCCATTACCCTAAACCCCAAAAAAGTAAAAAGGAAAAGGCGCTTCGTTTTCCCTCCTTCCTCGCTCTCCTTCCCGCGCGTTTGCCTCCGCCGCTTCGTCCTCTTCGACGGGCTTCGAACATTCGTCATCGTCCCCTCTTCCCTTCGCCATTTTCGATTTCCCTCCTCCCTATCCCGATTTGGAGGTGAATCGGCGAACGGAAACGACCGTGTCGCCCCGCTCTCTCTCTATCTTCCCCCCCGCGCTCGTCGCCCCGCTCTCTCTCTCTCTTCGGTATCATCTGTTGATTCCCCTAATTTTTGAAACTTAGCATTTTTTCTGATAGATGCATGTTGAAATTTTCATGTTCTTATAATGTTAATGAAGCTGATTTCATGCATCTGATTGTCTTCTTGGCATGTTTTTTTGATATAAAATGGGTTCACTGTGAACCGACGATGCACAACAATAGGGTTTTAGATTGGGTTGGGCACAACCATTAGTGGAGCAACATATATGCTCAGATAATGTAAATTTTCATTTCAAGAAACTGTTAAAGTTACCTGCAGATTGCCCTCTTTGGCATGATTTTTTAACCAAAAATGGGTTCACTTCCAAACTAAGTATGCTGCTAGAAATTTCATATACTTTCTTATTGTTAAATAAGCTTAGTTTGGAAATTTCATCTTGGCATGTTTTTTTAACCAAAATGGGTTCACTGTCAACTGAGGATGTTATAGCTACGTATGCCAAAATCCTCCGGATATGCTGAACAATTGGGTTTTAGATTTAGTTAGGCTAAAGAATTAGTAGATCAACATATATGCTCAGATAATGAAAATGTTCATTTCAAGATACTGTTAAAGTAACCTGTTTGCCATCTTTGGCATGATTTTTTAACAAAAAATGGGTTCACTTCCTAACTAAGTATGCTGCTAGAATTTTCATCTTCTTTTACTGTTAATGAAGCTTATTTCATGCATCTGATTGCCTTCTTGGCATGTTTTTTTGGTATTAAATGGGTTCACTGTGAACTGAGGATGCTATAGCTGTATGCCAAAATCCTCCACATATGCACAACAATTGGGTTTTAGATTTAGTTGGGCTCAAGAATTAGTAGAGCAACATATAAGATCGGATAATGGAAATTTTAAATTTAAGATACTGTTAAAGTAACCTGATTGCCCTCTTTGGCATGATTTTTTAACCAAATAATGGGTTCACTTCCAAACTAAGTATGCTGCTAGCATAGGCCTCATCTTCTTTCACTGTTAATGAAGCTGATTTCATGCATCTGATTGTCTTCTTGTCATGTGTGTATTTGAATTCTTGACAGGTACAACATGCCGAGGCGTTTAAAGAGGTCAACTATAAATGATGGCAACGAGAGCCATGGGGATGAGCAGCCACTACATAATAGTGGCAGTCAAACCGAAGAGGGTGAGGGTAGCACGCCGCCCACTGTCAAAAAACATCGTGGGCGGACGAAGATGACGAATGTTTGGAGGCTTCAGAATGATGAAAGGATCGAGGTGGAGGCGAACGATGTTGGGCAACCGGTTGGCGACAACGCCAGCAAATTTTCCTCCTTCATTGGTGTCATAGCAAGGAACCCCCGCATACTTCCTTTGTCATACGAGAGTTGGCCGAAGGTGCCAACCACCACAAAAGCCACCGCTATTACGACCGTCAAGGTATTTCTCATCTAAAATACATAATTGGTCGGCGAAAAATTATTATTGAAATATGTATTATTAGTGATGGGTAATGAATTTTGCAGCAATACTTCTCGTTCGCCGACTCCCTTACTCCTTGGGTTGAAAAGTCACTCTCGAAGAAGTGGAGGGACCACAAGAGTGAATTGAAGTCGAAGTTTTATAACAAAGAGCTTTCAGAGGAGGAGAATGCAGTGAATGTGCCAGAAAATGTGGAGCCTTCGGATTGGCAATTTCTTGTGCACTACTGGAGTTCGGTGATCGGTCAGGTATTTACATTAAACACACAAAAATCTAATGAGTATGTGGTTGTATGGCGGCTATAATGAATTTTTCTGTTAACTTCATTGTGGCATGTACAGAAAAGGGCGGAGGTGGGAGCTGCCAGTCGGTCAAAGCAGCTAGTTCTGCACACCGCTGGTACACAGAGCTTCGCTCTAGTGCGGGAAGAATTGGTAGGCGCAATAGTATTGAACAATTTTTTACTTACAGTTATTTGTTTATAACCATTTTATCTTACTAATGTATAGGCAGAAGATTTGGGGGGAGCTACGGAGTTTGGGGACATCGACTTTTTTGATGCCACCCACAAATCAAAGGATGGGACGTATGCGAGCCCTGAGGCAGCACGGATTCTGGTAATTTGTGAACTAATATCTAATGAGTAGTCGAAATCTCACCTGCTTTTAACTCTGATTGCTATGTCCTTTTACAGACTAATGCTCGGAAAAGGTATGATGAAATCTCCTCTGCTTCAGATTCGGACCCTACGGCTCTACGCCCAGATTGGCGTACCCGGCAGAGACTTGCCTTGACCGATGTTAGGGGAAAGGAAAGGCATGGACGTGTCCGTGGTATGGGCCTATGACCAACCCCCTCGCGGCTATTTGGACGGAGTCCATCTAGTTCAAGTGGCAATCACGACGAGGATATGACTGCCTTAAAGGCACAAGTTGCACTCCTCCAAGAACAAATGGCCAATTTAATAGGGCAGCAGTCCCAAGTCCCACCCAGGGTAAGTATTTAAATTGGTTTTTTTTAAAGAGATTATGGTCTTGAAGGCATGAAAGACACGTACTAGTGTTTGTGAGTGTGCATTGTGGGTGTCGTCTATAAGTATTTCGTCTATGTTTCTTAAGTGGGCTGTGATTAGAAAGAAAGGGCTGGAGTGGAGATCTGGAAACCCAAATAGAGACATGTCGTTTATTATAATCTATACTTTTTGTTGGACTATTCCCCTCTTGTTGTTGTTGCTGATGTCTCTATGTGTCCGTGTGTTGAAGGGAAAGAAGGGATGAGGGGAGAGATGAGGAAAATGCCGCTATGTTAGCCTGGTGTATCCAAAGTCTCTACCATCCTTCTTTTTGGCTCCATATATGGCTTATATATTAAATGGGTTTCCTTCCACGATGACAGTCCATAATACTACACTTGATATGAGCCCTGTTCATAGCTGCACCCTATTGCATACTCACAAACAACTAATACGTGTCGTTCGTGCATTGTATTACCAATCCCACTTTGACACATAACATGCTTAGATGACATAGTATGACCTGCTGATAAGGTTTGTTCAGCCGCGTTGTTGTACTGATTTGGAGGATTTTGGTATGCTAGCAGCATACTTAGTTTCATAGTGAACCCATTTTTTTTTACAAAATCATGCCAAAGATGGCAATCTGCAGGTTACTTTAACAGTACCTGAGCTTATATGTTGCTCTACTAATTCTTGAGCCCAACTAAATCTAATTTTCTTAAGTGGGCTGTGATTAGAAAGAAAGGGCTGGAGTGGAGTTCTGAAAACCCAAATAGAGACATCTCGTTTATTATAATCTATACTTTTTGTTGGACCAATCCCCTCTTGTTGTTGTTGCTGATGTCTCTATGTGTCCGTGTGTTGAAGGGATAGAAGGGATGAGAGAGAGATGAGGAAAATGCCGCTATGTTAGCCTGGTGTATCCTCATTCTCTACCATCCCCCCTTGTTATATATTAAATCGGTTTCCTTCCACGATGACAGTCCGTAATATTATACTTGATATGAGCCCTGTCCATCGCTGCACTAAATCTAATACCCAATTGCTGTGCATATCCGAAGGATTTTGGCATACGTACCTATAGCATCCTCAGTTCACAGTGAACCCATTTTGTTATAAAAAACATGCCAAGATGACAATCAGATGCATAAGATAAGCTTCATTAACAGTAAAAGAAGATGAGGATGGCAATCATGCCAAAGATGGCAATCAGGTTACTTTAAAAGTATCTTAAAATGAAAATTTCCATTATCTGAGCATATATGTTTCTTTAAAAGTGACTGTGAGCAATTGTTCTTAATTGGGCTGTGATTAGAAAGACACGAGTTGGAGTGGAGATCTGGAAACCCATATAGAGACATCTCGTTCATAATAATTTATTATTATTGTTGTTCTTGTCATCCTTGCTGTTGTTGCTGATGTCTCTATGTGTCCGTGTGTTGAAGGGAAAGAAGGGATGAGAGAGGGATGAGGAAAATGCCGCTATGTTAGCCTGGTGTATCCTCATTCTCTACCATTCCTTTTTCTGGCTTCTATATTTGGTTTCCTTCCACGATGACAATTCCAGTTAAATCTACACTTGCTATGAGCCCTATTCGTCATTTTCGATTTCCCTCCTCCGCTCTCTCTCTCGCTCTCTTCGGTATCATCTCTTGATTTCCCTTATTTTCCAAGCTTAGCATATTTTTCAGATAGATGCATGTTGATTTCCTTAACTTGAATGGTTTAGTTGGGATGAAGAATTAATAGAAAAATAAATGCTTAGATACCGGAAATTTTCATGGTCTTTCACTGTTAATGAAGCTCAGTTCATGCATCTGCTTGTCTTCTTGGCATGTTTTTTTTGATACTAAATGGGTTTAGTGTGAACTGAGGATGCTATAGCTACGTACGCCAAAATGGTCTGTGATTTGCACAACAAGTTGGTTTTAGATTAAGTTGGGCACAACAATTAGTGGAGCAACATATAATTAAGCTCAGTTAATGGAAATTTTCATTTTAACTTACTGTTAAGGTATCCTGCCGATTGCCCTCTTTTGCATGATCCTTTGATCAAGTAATGGGTTCACCACCAAACTGCGTATGCTGCTAGCATCCCCATCCTCTTTCACTGTTAATGAAGCTCATCTCATGCATCTGCTTGTCTTCTTGCCATGTTTTTTTGATAATAAATGGGTTTACTGTGAACTGAGGCATTAATGGAAATTTTCATTTCAAGATACTGTTAAAGTAACCTGTTTGCCATCTTTGGCATGATTTTTTAACCAAGGGTTCACTTCCAAACTGAGTTTGCTGCTAGCATGCCCATCTTCTTTTACTACTACTGAAGCTTATTTCATTAAGATCCAGGATGGCCAATTTGGATTAGGCTGTGATTGGATTGTTCAGTGGCTGTTGTCCATGTTCTTAGTTGGGCTGTGATTAGAACGAGAGGGCTCGAGTGGAGATCTGAAAACCCATATAGAGACATCTTCTTCATAATGATTTATTATTATTGTTGTTTTTGTCGCTCTTGTTGTTGTTGCTGATGTCTCTTTGTGTTCGTGTGTTGAAGGGAAAGAAGGGATAAGAGAGAGATGAGGAAAATGCCGCTATGTTAGCCTGGTGTATCCTCATTCTCTACCATTCCTCTTTCTGGCTTCTATATTTGGTTTCCTTCCACGATGACAGTTCTAGTTAAACTTACACTTGCTATGAGCCCTATTCGTATTTTTCTTCTATGAAGAATTGTTCTATGACTACAATCTCCATTCAAAACCCAATTGTTCTATATTTGGTTCCCTCTTGCTGTTGTTGCTGTTGTTGCTGTTGTTGCTGTTGTTGAAGTGAACCCATTTTGTTTTATTGTTGGTGAAGCTTATTTTCATGCATCTGATTGTCATCTTGGCAATTGAATTTGACCAAATAATGGGTTCACTGTGAACTGAGGATGGTATGTAGGTACGTATGCCAAAAATGGTTTTCTTAACACAAAATGGGTTCATTTCCAAACAAAGTATGCTGCATAGCATCCCCAGTTTCGTTCACTGTTAGTGATGCTTACTTCACAAACCTGATGGTCTTCTAAGGCTACAATTTTTTGGGTCCTATTTTCAGTTAACTGTTAGTGAAGCTCATTTCATGCACCTGATTGTCTTCTTGGCATGTTTGTTTTGATACCAAAAATGGGTACACTTTGAACTGAGGATGGTATATAGGTACGTATGCCACAATCCTCCGGCCGGATATGCACAACACTTGGGTTTTGCGATATAGTTGGAGAGCAACACATAAGCTCAGATAGTGGAGAAATTTTGATTTTTAGATACTGTTAATGTAACCTGATTGCAAGGTACGTATGCCAAAAATGGTTTTCTTAACACAAAATGGGTTCATTTCCAAACAAAGTATGCTGCATAGCATCCCCAGTTTCGTTCACTGTTAGTGATGCTTACTTCACAAACCTGATGGTCTTCTAAGGCTACAATTTTTTGGGTCCTATTTTCAGTTAACTGTTAGTGAAGCTCATTTCATGCACCTGATTGTCTTCTTGGCATGTTTGTTTTGATACCAAAAATGGGTACACTTTGAACTGAGGATGGTATATAGGTACGTATGCCACAATCCTCCGGCCGGATATGCACAACACTTGGGTTTTGCGATATAGTTGGAGAGCAACACATAAGCTCAGATAGTGGATGCATTTTCATTTTCAGATACTGTTAATGTAACCTGATTGCAATCTTCGGCCAAAATGGTTTTCTTAACACAAAATGGGTTCATTTCCAAACAAAGTATGCTGCATAGCATCCCCAGTTTCGTTCACTGTTAGTGATGCTTCCTTCACAAACCTGATGGTCTTCTAAGGCTACAATTTTTTGGGTCCTATTTTCACTTAACTGTTAGTGAAGCTCATATCATGCACCTGATTGTCTTCTTGACATGTTTGTTTTGATACCAAAAATGGGTACACTTTGAACTGAGGATGGTATATAGGTACGTATGCCACAATCCTCCGGCCGGATATGCACAACACTTGGGTTTTGCGATATAGTTGGAGAGCAACACATAAGCTCAGATAGTGGAGAAATTTTGATTTTCAGATACTGTTAATGTAACCTGATTGCAATCTTCGGCCAAAAATGGTTTTTTTATCTGGGCTATGATTGGATCTAGGATGGCAAATTTTGACTGGGCTATGCTTGGATTGTTTAGTGGATGTTGTCTATGTTCTTAATTGGGCTGTGATTAGAAAGAGTGGGCTCGAGTGGAGATCTAGAAACCCATATAGAGACATCTTGTTCGTAATAATTTATTATTAATGTCGTTCTTGTCCCTCTTGCTGTTGTTGCTGATGTCTCTTTGGGTTCATGTGCTGAAGGGAAACAAGGGATGAGAGAGAGATGAGGAAAATGCCGCTATGTTAGCCTGGTGTATCCAAAGTCTCTACCTTTCTCTTTTCTGTTTCCATTTATGGCTTCTATATATATTTGGTTTCCTTCCACGATGACAGTTCCCTAAAAATACACTTGATATGAGCCCTATCTTATTTTTCTTATTTTTCTTATATTTGGTTTCCGTCCACGATGACAGTTTCATGGATTGTCTGAACAATCCATGAAAGAGATGCTTAGATACTGAATTTTTATTTGTTTTACTGTTTTAGGTAGTGGATATTCCCAATCAAGGGAGATAATATAGAGTTTTCGAGTTAGATACTGAATTTTCATTTGTTTTTTTATTTTAGATATATTTAAAAAACAAAATTAAGTACCGGATTTTTAGCATTGCAATGTAATTATTTTACCTCTCTATATATCATCAACAATTCCATTTGCAATTGGCACTTTGATCTTATAATTTAAGATACAGTTAGATATTTTTTGCAAGTTCAAAAAATATGTATATTCTGTATTGTGGTATACTGTTGAACTAAACTATTGTTTCTTTTTGTTCACAGAGCGGTCGCCCAGATGAAGAAAATTCTGATGATCAGAACTGAAGCTCCTCGAGGGTATGAATCAGTGGTCCTCCTTGCTGTCCTCCTTGCTGTTCTTGTGTCCTTGCTGTATGATTGTTCTTATGTCCTCCTTGCTGTTATGTCAGACTGTTTTTTTTGGATGAGAGTTGTGTCAGGCGGTTTAGTTGGGATATTTGTCAGACTTGAGATATTTGGGATGTTCGTCGGTCTGTTAATTTGGTTGTGATTATGACTGTTAATTTTGCGATGAATTTGGTTGTGACTATGACACTGGTAATTACTTTGTTGAGATATTTGGATATGACACGTGTTAAACTTTATTATATTTCTTGTGTTTGGTTGTCATTTGCGCATTAATATGAAATGAAATTGGTTGAATCAGTAGTTATGAATTAGTTTATGGGTTTTGTAAAAGAAATTGTGAATTGAAATCGAACGGAAAACGGAGAAAGGAATACAAACGGGCATAGCTAGACCGGATTTTTATAAAACGCAGGTCTATCTATTGAATTAGTTGCAGTGTGTGATAGACCGGCGGCCACACAAATGCCGGTGTATGTCGCTAGACGCCGGTGAATAGCGTCAGTTGTAACGGCAAAAAGGAACACCGGCGTTTGATAAAACGCCGGTGTAGTTCGGTTTACCGGCGTTTTTGGTCACGCCGGGGCTTGTGAGTTGGGAAAAGAGGGCAGCTATAAACGGACGTACACCGGCGGTCACAGAACGCCGGTGAACGTTCACTCTACATCGGCGTTTCTTTAAACGCCGGTAAATCGATGAACACCGGCGGTTTATAGCCGCCGGTGAATGTATACCTGAGGTAAAAGACGGCACTCAGAGGGCCCAATACACCGGCGTTTTTGTGCCGCCGGTGTAGGTTTCACATTTACCGGTGCCCAGGAAAACCGCCGGTGTAGATCCCTACCTTTCAGCGACGCTCGATTCGGCGGCACTCGGACCGGCGCTATTGTAAACGCCGGTGAATGTTTCACCGGCATAAAAAAACACCGGTGAAGAGGTCAAAAAGCGCCGGGAAATCTACTTTCTTTTGTAGTGTGAGGAGTATTATATATATTAGATTATATTAGTTGAGTATTAGTTTAGTCGCATACGAGCAAAGCATGTGTCTGTAATAAAGTTTTATGTATATACTAGATTTTCCCGTGGGCACGTGCCTATGGCACATCTTCCGAATGATACAGCAAATGAAAATCCTTGTAAATAGTAAATCAACAATTCTGTAGCTCAAATTTGAATAGTATGATAATAAATAGTTGTAAATAAAAGTCCATGTCTCCATAAGTGTGTGTGTGTGTGTGTGTGTGTGTGTGTGTGTGTGTGTATGTGTGTGTGTATATATATATATATATATATATATATATATATATATATATATATATATATATATATATATATAGGGAAAGCTTCGGTTGTGCACTCCTCTAGTGCACACAGCCGTGTGCACTCGCACTTAGCCGTTCGATCTAGGTTTTGATCATGATGTAGATTTAAAGGCTGAGCTACTCTCCCGCGCTTCTCACACTTACGAAGCGGTATTTTGGTATTTTAGCCCAACCCTTAGACTCTACCCACTCTTTCTCTCTACCTCTTTGATCTGTCCCTTTTCGATCTGCCCCTTTTTCCCCAAAAACAAAACCCTAATCTCCTATCGAGCGACCTCTCTCTGTCTCTCCATCGATGCGATCACCCCTTTTTCCCAAAAAACAGAAACCCTAATTTCCTAATCTCTCTCTCGAGTGACCTCTCTCTGTCTCTCCATCAACGCAAAACCCTACTCCTTCTCAGATTGATCGCTTCTCCTTCTCAGATCACTCCTCTCTCTCCTCTAGTGAGACGATTACCCCAGCTGTTCGCCTTTACCTCCTTCTCTCTGTCTCTCTTGGTCAACGAATCTGCCCCTCTCCGAGCGACGCTGCAATCTTAAGAATCGAAACCCCAAGGTATAAAATTTTCCCTTCAAATTACTTTAAATTGAAACCCTGGTTTCTTCTTTTTTTAATCTTGTTAAAAAAAATAGGGTAAGTTGTAGAGCTTCATTAAATAATTGAAACCCTAGTTTCTTGTTAGATAAATCGTGTTAAAAAAACTTAGGGTAAATTGAAACCCTAGAATAGACTTTTTAGATTATGGTAAAAAAAATCTTCAAGAAGGTGATTTTATGTTGGATAGCTATTTGATTATATATTGTGATAGATATTTGATTATATACTGGATAGTAATTTGCAGACGTATACTGTGATAATAATCTGATTATATATTGAAATTTGTAATAGGTATGGAGAGTGGGGATGGTTGCTCACAACTCGGTGATAATTTATATGAATTATTATCAGCTGACTTAAGATCATTAAGTTTGCTCAAATTCATGTATTTCGGTAGATAACTGTGATTTTCATGCTTTTCAAACTTAGATTTATACCAAGCTTTTATTATGTTTGATATGTGAAATGTGCGGGTTTTTCCGCAAATCATTGTTCATCGGGGGAAAGATTAGGGATTGTTAGTTGGAAGATTAGAGTTTCATTACTTACCTTTGGATTATTTGGAGAACTAGAAAATCGTTATAATTTTAAAATATGCTAATCTGGTTCCGCATTTCTAACTTTGAGTATAGTTTAAATGATGACATGCTATTAAACCCTTGCATTTTTTTTGGGCAGTTAATAAATTGTGATTTGATAATGTGTTTAGTGGCTTAAACCTGTTAGAATCTTGTAGGATGGCATCAAACTACTCTTCCAACCAAATCCAGAATCACTATGGTAGTAGTTCCCGGTCTTCCAGATTTAGTTCAAGACCAAGATTTAGAACTCCTAAATGTTTTTGTCGAATGCAGACAATGGTCAAATATTCTACTTCGAGGAGGAACCCAGGTAAAGCCTACTACAATTGTCCTAATTTTCCTAATGGATGTGAATTTTTTTGTTGGGTAGAGAATTATGGAGAAGACGTGGATAAAACTGCTACAATTAAAGAATTGTATGATAAGCTTGTTATTCAGTCATTGTTGAGGTCAGAAGATTGTGATGCTGCCAGGAAGAATGGTTACATGGCAGGTGCGAAGTATTATTCGGTGTTAGAATTTCTCTGTGGTGTACTGGTGTTGATGGTGTTGTTTCATCTGTTCTTGAAGTAGTAGTGCGGTGGTGGTGTGGTGGTGGTACTGGTGATGTATTTTGGTGGATGTATATATCATCTATGTTGGTATTTTGGTATGTTGTAGTGGTGGTGGTGATGTATTTTGGTATGTTGTAATGGTGATGTATTTTGTTTCTTCTACTTTGTAATGTTCAATTATAAATGAATTTCTCAAGGGTAGTAGAAAGTTAGTATGGATTTTGTATTTCTTATTTAAAAGTTGACTTATTTCATTTTGTATATGTATTGTGATGCACATTTCATATTTGGCTACTTGAATACCATTTTTTGTTTTTTGGATACATTATTCCCTTCATTGTTTATACTTCGAAGAAGTGGGGGTGGTACAAATTGGTTTGGTACTAGTAGGCATGGCATAGTAAGTTTGATTTAAAATCAGAACTTAGAAATTCTTTATTTGGCTAGCTGTTTTATGAGCATAGTTGTCTGTATCAGGGTTTAAGCTCCTCAGTTTAGACATGTAGACATTCTGGATTGGGTATTGTCAAGTCTCTATATCACACATTTAATTAAGTGAATAGGTACAGTGAACTAAAGAAGATGTTAGAAGGTGTCAAGAGTAGTTTCCTAATGTACAAAAATGATGTATAGATCATGGGTAGTTTTCTTAACTGACTTGGATTTTTATAAATATACCCTAGACTTAATCCATTCATGTAACACCCCGAATTCCAAATAAGGATGAATTCGAGATTCCACATGATCTTTACTTCACTTCGTATAATTTTACAAGGAAATTAAAACTTTTCTCAATAATACATCCGAGTTTGTTTACATTGATACACAGCGGAACACAAAATAAATTACAATAAATATGATTACAACATCTTTAACTTTTCAACAAAATAGCAACAGCATAGCCACTTTATAACTCCATGAACATCCATACCTGCATGTAAGACTGTGGGTACGTCAGTCGCTTACAACTGATGAAATGTTATACACAACTATCCTCTCTATGCCGGGAACAGTATAACGATCTCCATACTTTAACAAATCACAGAAAGATTGAATGAATAAATAAAGTGTAGAATGTGTCTACGCTAAACATGTAAGTGTATCTCATGTCTTAATGCCTAATGCACATTTTTATACTAGGATGACACTAATGCTCACTTGTTCGGATTCTATGCATCCCATACTACATAGGTCCGAGGGCAAGCTCCTACGTACTCCACAATAAAGGGTTCGATCCTCACCATGACAACTACCCAATAATAAGACAAAATTAAGACGTTCCACGAGTACGGATCCCAGCCCCGGGGAACCACCGCAACAAATCCCCCGCCCGACTGTTATACAAACACCTCATCATGTGAACCTCTCGCAAGTGCCCCTCTAGCCCCGGTATACGTATATACATGGAGAACGACAAACTATCCGCCCGACTACGCATAGTCCCGGATTTAAAATAAAAGTTCTTCTCCCATAGGCAACCACAGTCCACCAACTGGGTCTATAGCTCTGGTGAACCGCCGCAACAAGCCCACCGCTCGACTATATAGAGTGCCCCACTTACGTTTGCCTAGGTCTTACTACATCTTCACTTATGTGCCTAAAATTTATTTAGTTCAAGATATAAATGAGTTATCAATCTTAGAATCAGTATTACCTCCTACCAGACTTGTTCACAAAAATATACGAGATTGCCCGACGCAATATCTCGAAATCATATCTCAAAAATCTTTCTTCCAGTATTGCCGGTAACCGAGGTCTTACTAATTCTTAATCATAAACTTTCATGTACACGAAACATGGGTACATATACCCTTTAAGAATCATGTCTTAACCTAGATGATTTCATCTTTCAACTCATTTAACAACTTAAGCAATGTCTCATTTTAGTACAAATAATGTCTCTCAAATGTCTATTTTTGCTTTTCAATAAACAAGAAAAATCTTTAAACTATATTCTATACATTCTCCATCATATTTTATGAGTACTACGATTTTTTTCCCAATTTTTAAAGGCCTTAGAATTTATTCAATCTCACCCAAAGTAAATAAAAAAAACTCCCCAGGCTTCAAAAATCTTTCTTCCAATATTGCCGGTAACCGAGGTCTTACTAATTCTTAATCATAAACTTTCATGTACACGAAACATGGGTACATATACCCTTTAAGAATCATGTATTAAACCTAGATGATTTCATCTTTCAACTCATTTCACAACTTAAGCAATGTCTCATTTTAGTACAAATAATGTCTCCCAAATGTCTATTTTTGCTTTTCAATAAACAAGAAAAATCTTTAAACTATTTTCTATACATTCTCGATCATATTTTATGAGTACTAGGATTTTTTCCCCAATTTTTAAAGGCCTTAGAATTTATTCAATCTCAACCAAAGTAAATAAAAAAACTCCCCAGGCTTCGAACCCGTAAAGCTTCAAGCAGCGCCCAACATTCACTGCACCAACCAAGAAGTCATTTGGACTTGATGTTCTATTTCAATACTGAAGGACTTATATACTAAGTCTCGGCTTTGAGTTATTTAAAAAAAAATGCAAACAAAAGTTGTTGGCCACGGGTTTCGAACCAGGCCAAACAAGAAGGTAGCGCAAAGCCAGACCACTAGACCAAGCATGCCTATCGGTGTGAAGTTCATTCATACACTTTTATTCCCACTTTCTGTTATTCCATTTTATTTAAAAAAAGAACTCGATTTCTCAATTTTTAATCTTTTGTTAGACTGAATTTGGTTCATATAAATTGAGTTGCTCTCTAACAGTATTCCATAGATTTCTAAGTCACATTTTAGACAATTAGTCTCATTTTCAAAATTTCTTTTGATTGATAAACATAGGGTTGTATCTGTTCATTTTAATCAAAGGATACATATTGTGTCTTTTATTTACAATCAAAACAAGTTCATGGTAAGAAATTAACTCTACGCCAAAAAGAAATTGCTTATCAAAAGAATGTATTCCCAACACTTTTCATACAATCAATTATATCTTCATTCATGCATACTAATTCATAACAAAACAAACCAACATTTCTTTACTCATTACTAACTATCATAAGGTGGATTTGTTTACTCAATCAAGCAATATTTCATCACATCCAATGCATTAGGTTGTTCTATTTTACCAAATCAAATTCTACATTACTCATTTATGCATATTCTATTCTCTATATTTAGAAAGTACGAGAACACCCACCTTAATTTGGAGATTGAAAACTACAAAGAAAAATGGCTCCTTCTTGCTCCTAGCTCCACAAGCACTTCTTACTCCTAGCAAAGCTTCCTCTCCTTGCTATGGCCACCAAGTACAAACTCTCTTCTCTCTTTCTTTTCTTTCTCTCTTTTCTTTCTTTCTCTTGCTCTTATTTGTTTTCTTTTGGTGTGTGGAATGAGAAGAAATGAGTGTTATTTATAGGTCTAAGTTAGGGTCTCATTTGCGAAAATTCACAACCTAATAAATTATTCAAATTTAATCTCCATCTCTTCATTTTCTCAACTCATCCTTCAACCTCTCCAATTTCCCTAACTCCCAAAACTCCCAACCTCTCATCTCCCCACTCTTACAAGCCTTAACTCTCTCATTTTGCCCAAAAAATGGCCCATATAAATTTGTGTGTGCATGCACACATGCACAATCAAATATGAACACATTTCTATAACTCTAAATGTGTACTATAATTTGTAACTTGTCATGTAATAGTGCATATTTAACTAAAAATGTGATTTTATTAGTGGGCTTGCTACATGGGCTCATTTCTTAATTAATTAATTTAATTATCTAGTGGGCTCTCCTCCTAATGGGCTAGATTCTAATCTTTTGGTCCATAGATCAAAGGAAGGCTAATTAAAATTTTATGCATGCTAAAAATTAGTAAATGAGAACAACAAAATGAGAATAAAAATTTTCACGTGCATCATACGTGCAAAAAATCAAAAAAATGCACTTTAATCAAAAATAGGGGGAAATGAATTTCTGTTTTATAAAACGAGTTCGAACACGTAAAATAAATAATCAATACACATAGAAATATCACACTTTGTGATGGAAAAATACGTAATTTATACGTGCATCGAAAACACATAAAAAGCACGTAAAATACAGAGATTGAAATGTTATATTTTTGTTGACTCAAAATAGTGTAAAAAATCAATATGAAAAATACATAAATAGTCGGTAATCAAAATGCATAGTGAAAACACGTTACAAAATATATGTGCGTAACATAGAAGGGCAAAATTGTCATTTCCAATTTTGCGAGGTGTTACAATTCACCTCCATCATAATCTATTTACTGTTAAGCAAAACAAACAAACAAACAAACAAACAAAAGAGAACCAAATCACTTTTTGGCCGAAAGCATTTAGAGAGAGAAGGAAGGGCACTGTGTTTGCGGGTGGTTTTGGAGTTCGCTGCTCAGCTTGATCTTCTTGGAGTTCGGTGTCTCCACTGAAGGCGGGATTAATTTTACGCTCCTAATAGGTGGTCGGTCTTGATATTTTCTAATTTTTAGTTTGAGCATGCTAGAACATGATATTAGTAAAATAGATCAATTGATGTGATATGAGTAATCTTATGTTTTCCTAAATTATGAGACATGCATGCTAATATATTACATGAGTAGTAAAGATAAAGTGAATGTGTTAATAAGAGAACAAAATCCATACTTTTATGTGTGCTATGAATTGTAGAAATTTTTAATGTGATTAAAGAAATAAGTTGTCATCATGTTAATTTAAAATGAGAAAAAGAGATATGACCATACATGCTTATGTAGAATTATAATGGAAAGACTACTTGTTGAGATTTTCTCTTTTGATAAAAAATGAATTTGTGGGTGAAATTAAATTGATACACATGAAATTATTTTTTTAATTTGTTTGTAAGGGATACAATGTGCTTTTGATTAAAATGAAGAAATAAAATTTAGGTTTTCCCAAAAGAGTAATCTGTTAATAGAGTGTACTGGGAGGGGTTGGGTACTTAAACCCCATTGTGAACACTTCAACCGTAGGCGCTCTTGGCTCTGTGGCTTGAGCGTGGGGTTGTTTCCTTGCTGGTTCTGGGTTCGAATCCTCCTGGTTTCTCTGACTTGGGTTTCTAAACACATTTTTTTTGTGTTGGTTTCACTGACTTGGGTTTCTAAATTCATTTTGAGTAATAGTTCACTGACTTGGGTTTCTAAATTCATTTTTTGGAGTGTTGGTTCTCTGACTTGGGTTTCAAAATTCATTTTTGAGTGTTGATTTTCTGACTTGGGTTTAACACACATTTTGAGTACGAATTTCTAGCTTGGATTTTTAAATAAAATTTTTCCCTTTTAGTATTTTGAAAAGAACTGAAAGTGTGACCTAGTTGAAAGTGAAATTGAGATAAATTGATAAGTTATTTCAAGAGTATGATTTTTTGAAGAAAAGTAAAATATTGTTATGTAAAGTGATTTCTTTTGAAAAGATTACTCTTACTTGGTTTAAGAAACGTTTGATGTGGTTGAGATACATTTTTATGAGCTTAAATTGCTAGTAAGATTTCAAGTGGTTAATTTATTTATGAAAGGAATTATGGCTTCTAAATATTGTGAATGAATAAGTAAATCATGAATTATGTCAAGATAAGACATTTATCAACATTGTGAATAAGTTGAAGATGAGAATATTTAAGTTTAAGACATGTTTATTGAATGGTATGAGTACCCATGAATTCGAGTACATGAAAAGTTGTGATCTAGAGGTGTAGTGAGGTCTCGGCTACTGGCAAGTTAAATTAAATGATTGATATATTTTGAGATATGGCTACGAAGCTATCTCGGTTTTGTGATTAAGTCCGGTAGGGGGTTAAAGCTAACTCACTACAACAAAATGATTTTATCCCGGCGATTTTACCCCGGCGTTTGGGTAGAAACGTCGGGGTAGAACCCAGGTAAGAAAAATGATTTAAAAAATCCACCCCTTTATTCCGGTGTTTCTTAAAAACGCCGGTGTAGATGTGTGCATTTTTATCCCCAACCCCCCCTCGATCTGTCTCTCTCTCTTACTCAATCCACGCTTCTTTCTAATTCCCCTCTTTCGCGCACTGAAGAACCCAAACCCCCCCAACCGTTGTCGACCCCCGACCATCGTCGTTAGGGGTGGCCGATCATACCGAAATGAGCCAACCGACCGGTTTTCCAACCGAACCAATCGATTCGGTACCGAAAAATTTGGTTACCAAAAGTATGGTACGGTACAACAGTACCGAGTTCTAAAATCCGGTTCAGTTTCGGTATGAATATAGTTCAATCGATATTGTACCGTACCATACCGAATAATTAAATATTAAATATATATATATATATATATATATATATATATATATATATATATATATATATATATAGAGAGAGAGAGAGAGAGAGAGAGAGAATACAGTAAAATGAGAAAAGGATCAGTTCAACAATTGTCATGCAAAGTAAGTGTGTCAGTCTATGTGTGTGTATATATATGTTATATTCGTTTAGCTCTTTTACCACAATCAAGTGTACAGATGGCATTTTAGACAAGAAGATTATTAATATCGGCAAGAAAAAGTCAGGATACAAGCATGGTCAAATTAAGAACCATGGGATAAAGTAATCAGTGGTATTGGACGTACAAGATATATTTCTGTTTTCACTTTTCATGTTCTTTTGGTTTTACATTCTTTTGAGTATTTTTATTTATTATCGTCCTCTTTCATTTCCTTTTTCTTTTGTTTCATTTCTTATATTTCTTATATTTAATCAGTTTTTAATATTTTATCAACAAAGGTATTTTACTGCCTAACAAGTTATGAAATAAGGACAATAGCGAGGGTTGCTTTCTATAAACTTCAAATATGGTTCTTCTCTTCGAAGTTAGAATCTGTGTCATTATGATGAAACAAGAAAGAGAACCAGTACACCACTTTAACACAAATAGCTACTGGAATAACTGCATTTGTTGTAGCCACTTCTCTAGGTTTTTCCCCATGTCCTTAAAGGATTAATAAAAATAACATAAGTATGAAGCATTGACTAGAACTTACAGTGCCAAGTGTTTGTGGGACACAAAAAATAACTTGTATAGCAGCATGGTTTGCAATATAGCTAACAGCATCTGGACCTGCATCTGGACGTGCACAAAAAATAACTTGCTTTTATTTCTTGTTGGACTAAATTGGTGTTATTTTGTAGGTTTTCTCGCGTGGTTTTTATTTCCAGTTTATGACTATTTTGGCAAAATGCATTGTTAGACAAACAAAGGCTATTGATGTTATCCTTTTGCGACTTTTATGAAGTTTATGCTTATGCTATTGTTCCCTGCTTGCTTTTGGAATGAAAATGAATTTGTGGTATATTCTGTTTTTGTTTCGGTAGTTGTGTAATATTGTTAACTTGTTATTTTTATTGGTACTGATATTTGCTAAGGTTTTTGATGGGTCATATTTGGTATAACACCAATACCGAATCGTACCAACCGAAGTAGTCGGTATACCGAACTTTTTGGTTGGTAACGGTTTGCATATTTTCAAACCGAACTAGTTTGGTATGGTAATGATACAATGTCAAAAAGTCTGGTACCGTATCGAGCCCACCCCTAATCGTCGTCACCCGCCCTCCGTCGTCGTACCCCCCGTCCCCTCTCCCCACGTCGCCTAGCCCCTCTCTCTCACAAACCCTAGCCCTAATCACAAACCCTAGCCCAAATGGTGTCCTACCTCCATGTCTCTCTCACAAACCCTAGCCCGACCACGCCCCCCACGTCGTCGTTTCAGTCGCTCTCGCAGTTCCCCCCGCCGTCTCTCCAATGACCATCATCTTGCAAACCCTAGGTATGAATTTGAGAATTTGGGAATTTGTTAATTTGTGAAGTAGAAAATTTAGGAATTTTGAGAATTTGTTAGTTTGTGAAGTAGAGAATTTGAGAATTTAAGAATGTGTTAATTTATGAAGTATAGAATTTGAGAATTCTGGGTATCTATAATGAGGATGGATAAGAAGAATAGATTGATGGTTGGGACAAATTGGATGCCATTTTTGTTCAATTGGGTGTTAGGGATGTATGCTAAAGTGCAAAAACCTGTGGGGTTGACATCTTAAATCTTCGGATAATTTGTGTACTTCAATTAGAGGAGTAAGGAATCCAGTGAAGTAGACACTCCTCAAGAGTCCTGACCGTACTCATTAATGTCTTAGTTTCTTTTTTCTCCAAGTAGGAGTTGCTTAAAAGGAATGCAATTGTTACTAAGGGAATGGCTTCTTATGTCCCTCCAGTACATCTTCGTCTGAAAGGAGTGTGTAGTGAAAACTTGTGTGATGCTATTATGCATAGGTCACATATGTTAGTTTGATTCTTCAGTTATGATATCTATATGGTATCTTTATAGTTTCTTCACTCATGTATGTATATGCAAATGCATGTGGGTGTGGGATGCTATTATGCATAGGTCACATATGTAGGTTGATTCTTCAAGAGTTACGAAATCTCCATAATTCTGGCATTTGTTACTTGGCTCTTAATTTCCATCTCCTCTGTTGTTATGTTCTGGCTCCTTGCCTCTGTTTAATATCCCACCAATTGTATATTTCTATTTGTGTGCATGGCTACTCCATCCAGTGAACAAAACTATATTCACTTTTAATGTTGTTGGGTTCTTCGACATTACAATGAAAGTTCATTAGAGTTATCTAAATCATGGAAAATATTTTAGAGATGTAAATGGATTCTTACTCCAATTCAAACTATCTTTGCTAAATTACTGCATAATGCATACATACATACATACATACATATGCTAACTACATAATGAGTATGTCCAAAAAATACTAAATTGAGCCACAAGCATTTACATGGTCTAGTATGAAAACCTGGATTCATGAATGGTATATGTATGTGTGCTTGTTTGAAGTTTGGTTGTTTGAAGTTTACTGCATAGTGTGTGCTTGTTTGAAGTTTGGTTGTTTGAAGTTTACTGCATAGTGTGTGCTTGTTTGAAGTTTGGTTGAATGCCAACATGCAAGGGGTTTATAGCCTTCAGAATAAACTGGAATTATTATGCATTTGGAAATGGGTTAGTTGCTTTTTTGTCTGAATTTAGAGATGAGATGGATCATGTTTCTGAAGTTGCACACTATGATTTTTTGAGGAGTGACTAGTGATGGAAATTTTTTTATCTAAACTTTATATACAATTATATCATGATGTCTACATGAGTATCAGTTTCTAACGTAATGTTCATGCTTGTTGCTTGGGTTTGAAAATGAGATTGTTCTTTGTCGTATATATGGTTTTAAGTGATGATGAGATGGATTATGTAACTGAAGTTGCATACGATGATTTACAGAGGAGTGACTAATGATGAAATAATCATGTTTGAACTTATGTTGTGGTTTCAATTGACAGTTATCTCATGAGTATTATAAAAGTATAAGTTTCATTTCAGTTAGTAGCATTTTTGCCTGAATTTGACAGTGAAAGTATTCTTTTAGAGTGCTGTTTTAGAGTGCTGTACTTAGAGTGCTCTTTTTTTCAGAGTGCTGTTTTTTTTAGAGTGCCTGAATTTGACAGTGAAAGTATTCATTTGGAGATGGGTTAGTTTCATTTCACTTATGTTAGAGTGCTGTTTTTTTTTTCAATTTAAATTTTTTTTAAAATTATATACCTACACCGGCATTTTTACAAACACCGGGGTAGAATAATTATATGTGGAGAATAGGGCAGTCGTGCATACGCCCTACACCGGCATTTTTACGATTACCGGTGTATCTTAGGGACATACCGGCATTCGTAAAAAACGCCGGTGTAGACCCCCCCTTTTCTGCGACGCCTTCTTCGGCGGCATTTGCACTAGCATTTTAAAATGCCGGTGAATAATTCACCGGCATTTTAAAATGCCGGTGAATATAAAAAAAAGCCAGAAAATATCTTGTGTGTTGTAGTGACTCTAAGGGTTGTAATTGATTCATGTCTTGAACTTAAGAAACTAGGCACTTAAGAGAAGATGTAGTAAAACTTGAGCAAACGTAAGTGGGGCACTCTATATAGTCGGACGGTGTACTCCGGGACTATAGACCCAGTCGGGCGGTGTACTCCGGGACTGAGGTTGCTTCGATGGAGATGAATTTTTATTTTAAATCCGGGACTGCGTAGTCAGGCGGATAGTTTATCGTACTCCAGTGTATATACGAATACCGGGGCTAGAGGGGCACTTACGGGGTATTCGCACGACGAGGAGTTTGTATAACAGTCGGGCGGTGTACTCTGGGGCTGGGATCCGTACTCGTGGAATATTTGAACATTGTTCTTATTACTGGGTAGTTGTCATGGCGAGGGACCGAACCCTTTAATGTGGACTACGCAGGTGCTTGCCCTCGGACCTATGTAGTATGGGATGCATAGAATCCGAACAAGTATGCATTAGTGTCATCTTAGTATAAAAAATGTGTGCATTAGGCATTAAGGCATCGCATACACTTACATATTTAGAATAATCACATTTGACACTTTATTGTTCATTCAAATTTGTGATTTGTTAAAGTATGGAGATCGTTATATGTACGGCATAGAGAGGATGGCCGAGTATAACATTTTCGTCAGTTGTAAGTGACTGACATGTCCACAGCTTAATATGCAGGTAATGGACTTTTTATGAAGAAGTAAAGATATTATGATGCAGTTGATGACTTACATTGATAAAGTTATATAAGTTGTATTTTATTTTAAATGTTGTAATTTTTTATTCTTCCGCTGTGTAAACAAATGTTAATAACTCTGATGTATGTTGAAAAGTTTTAATTTCCTTGTAAAATTGTACGAAGTGAAGTATAAAGATCCTATGAAATCTCGAATTCTGACTTATTTGGAATTCGGGGTGTTACATCTAGGATGAAGAACACACACACTAGCACTCAATCTTTTGACTCACAACTCTCCTAATCTTTTACTCACAATCTTGTCTTTCTTTCTTTCCTTTTCAATTCTTTTTCAAGTGTAAATGTGAGTGAATGAGAGGGGGTATTTATACTAATATGGAGTGCAAATGGAGGGCTAAGATTTCTTCAAATGGTTAAGGATCAAAGGCCAAGATGAATTAGGGAGTTGTAGCAACTGCCCATGATGGAGCAACCACCTCCCCACTTCATCCACCTCTCCCTCTCTCTTTGATACAACCCTGCCTACTCCCATGGTGCAATTGCACGTGCTAGTGCAATGCACATGCAAACTAGTACCCCTACAAAAAATTTGTTCATGCAATTTTAATTAATTGTTTACTAAATTGGTCTACACTACAAGTTAGGTTAATTAAAAGAGGAATTAAATTAAATGGGATCGCTAATGGGCCAAAAGACCATGGGCTCTAGTGAATTAATTAATAAATTAATTATAATGGGCTAGAAAGAGATAATTAGGCCTAGGATTTTAGTTAGGCCTTAAACATAGATCTTTTTGGAAATAAAGAGAATAACTACTAGCTCAAGCTATAAAAAAATATTTTTCTCTAAAAAAATGCATATGAAATTATACGTGCAAAACACGTAAAATCGCACACTCTTATAAATAAAAATTTCAAGATGTTACAACACTCCCTCCTTAGCATAGTTCCGTCCCCGGAACTACACTTAAAAGGTGAGAAAACAGGAATAAAAAAAGAAGATAAGAAAAGAAAAGGAAAGAAGATACAAACCAAACAAAGAGCTCAGGATGATCTTTCATCATCCTCTCCTCAGATTTCCAAGTAGCCTCTTGAACCAACTGGTTTCTCCAGACACTTTGACCATCGGTATCATCTTGTTCCTCAAGACTTTCTCCCGACGATCAACAATCTCAACCGGAAGCTCAATGTAACTCAGATCCAACTGTAAACCCTCCGGCACTTCGGGCAAATGATGATTCGGATCTGGAATGTACCCTCTCAGCATAGATGCATGGAAGACAATGTCGCTAGTAGAAAATGCTACAGTCGCAATAGAAATTTCCCTTGTAGAAGAGTACAATTCCATGGTTAGTGTACATTTGCAAGGGATTTTTCTTCATTCCCTTGTAATTGTGCTGTTGCGAAATCTCTCCTGGTTAATGTACACATTCGCAATGGAATTTTAACTATCCCTTGCGAATATTAGCCACAATAGAATATCTGCAATGGAAGTTGTACCTTGCTATCTCCATATACAAGAGAATATTTACAACAAATTCGTCTCTTGCAAGTGTGTTTTAAAAGGGATTTTTTCCGTTGCTGATGAACTATTGCTACAGAGATTTGCAAGATACCGATTTCCTTGCAATTGCTACCTCGCGAATGCAATTGCACACATTTTTTCTTCATTACTGATTATATTTGAATGGCTTAACCAAATTTACAAATTAAAACAATGTATTTTGACAATGAAGAACATATAATTATTTCACATATTGATTCACACAATTATATAAAGAAAACACAATAATGCAAAATAAGTTTGAATATTATATAATTCAGAACCTTCTCATTACAAAATTTTTTGTTTGTTTCATAGTGCCAAAACAACAATACATTTTAGAAGAAAAGATAAGTTGTGAAACTCCAAGAAGCAAAATAAAATGTTTTCAAAATAACTTTTAACCCGCTACTGCTTCCATGTATCCCCAACTTCACTTTTCACGTAAGGTCTTCTGCATGTTCCTCATTACCCACTGTCTCATAGTCATCGCCACTACATATAGACTACATGAAAAAGAAACAATACAAAATTAGAACTCGTTATTCAATATATATAGATAATAATCAAAACACCACAACATCACAACATCTCAGCATCCTTCATATACGTGAGGGGAAAAAACATAAAACACCAAAAGTATGACTAGCAATATTCCTCCAACACATTGAATACAAAGTAAGATCACCAATAGCCCAGTTACTATTCACCATCCACAGTCTTTTCTTAAATGTTCTGTTCTCTTACGAATCTATCCTTAGTTAATACTTCGATAAACTCAAGGATACTTACCCACATTAACATCCACACCAAGAGGCCTCTGAGTCTTCCAAGGTGACAGCGGTTGCTGCATTTGTAATAACAAAAACCATCAACTCCATTCTCCAAAATCTACAAACTAAACAACACATATTCAAAATCAATCAAAAAACCGTACCATGTACGGACTAGGCCTTCCAGCTTTCACATCAATCTCAT
The DNA here is from genome assembly GCA_017893485.1 of Hemerocallis citrina. Classification (NCBI taxonomy): domain Eukaryota; kingdom Viridiplantae; phylum Streptophyta; class Magnoliopsida; order Asparagales; family Asphodelaceae; genus Hemerocallis; species Hemerocallis citrina. Next base: position 57,522,980 of record CM030358.1, read on the forward strand.
TCCCCCCACTAAAATCGGATGGCCCCATCCAAATATTGTAATCCACTATTCCCCGTAACGGCGTTTCCATCGGTGTCTGCATTGGTGTCTAAACACAACAAAATCATCAACAACAAAAAAACCCTAGTTTCTCAACATTTCAAATTCGAAGCAGACAAATCCAAATCTAGGGCACTCACGGGAGGAAAGAGCATCTCGGCCGTCGGAGTCTCGTACTCCTCGTACGGCAGGTTGAGATCGTGAATCGGCGTGATCGGGCCCGGCGCCGGCCGCTGATTGGTCGGAGTTATCGACGGCGAGGAGATCGACCTTTGACGGACTTCGGAGAATTGGGAGAAAGGGGTTTGGTTTGTTCTTTAGGAAACATACAGAATTAGAAGATTTAGGGTGGGGAAATTTTTTTAAGTATATAACTATATATAGTTATTAAATAAATATATTTTAAATTAAGTGGATATCCGTATCCGAATCAGCTTTTTTAGTGATATCTGTATCCGTATCCGTATCCGAAATTTTTTGGATTTGAATATCCGTATCCATATTCGTATCCGCCCGGATACGGATTTTTATATCCGTATCTGCAAAAATTTCGGATTCGGATACGGATCGAATCGGATATATCCTTAACCGAGAGGATCCCTATGTAAGACCCTATCCGATTCATCAAAAAATAATAATAATAATAATAATAATTCCCTGGATACGTACCAGACACGTATCTGACGCGTATCCTATGCGTATCGCGTCTGATACGTCCAGGTTACTTGGTACGTGATCCCGAAAGAGTATCCGTGGTTTATAGGGGTTTATGTTTTGGGGGGAAGGTCATGGGTTTTTGTTATTTTTTTTCGCTTTTTGATTTTGGAAGGGGAAAGAAGATTGTGTTAATTGATTTTTTTTTTCTTTTTACCCGCTCAGTATTTGAGAAGTGAGGGTAATTTTTTAACATCAAATTGTTGGGTGGCAAAATTATCTATGTAATGCACGTGTTTATATCTAATTTATTTTTAAAAATAAATATTTTATTACTACTTTGGTAATGGAGTATTGTTTGTTGCAATTGTTCTCTTGTAATTGTCAACACTTGCAACGGTTGAATAAAATCTCTTGTGGATGTCAAAATATTTGCAATGAATGAGTTTGTTGTGAGTAATTTGTTGTTGATAGTAACAACTACAAGGAATTTTTGGTGCTTGCAAATAATCCATTATTATTGCAAGGTTTTCTACTAGTGTGTGCACCTGAGACAACTCTTCTGGCAACTCCAACCGGTAAGCAATTTTCCCAATCCGCTTCAATATGTTTTACGGGCCTATAAACCTCGGGGCTAACTTTCCACATCTGCCGAATCGAATCACACCCTTGCTAGGTGAAACCTTCAGAAAGACAAAGTCACCAATCTCAAACTCAAGGTCCCTCCTCCGGTTGTCTACATAGCTCTTCTACCTACTCTGAGCATCCACCAACCTCTTCCTGATCAGATCAATTTTTTTTAGAGGTCTGTTGCACAATCTCAGGCCCAAACATCTGCCGCTCCTCAACTTCGAACCAACAAACCGGCGTTCAGCACTTCCTGCCATACAGAGCTTCATATGGTGCCATCCCAATACTAGTCTAAAAACTATTGTTGTAGGCAAACTCCACCAGATCTAGATGCCTTTCCCAACTGCCTCCAAAATCTACAACACAACACCGAAGCATATCCTCAAGAATACGGTTGACTCTCTCGGTCTGCCCATCGGTCTGAGGATGAAAAGCAATGCTGAAATCCGTCTTGGTACCCAAAGCTGTCTGAAGACTCCTCCAAAAATGCAAAGTAAACTGCGCATCTCGATCAGATACAATGGTTAACGGAACACCATGAAGCCTGATGATCTCTCCAATGTACAGCTCGGCCAACTTGTCCATAGACGAAGTGAGTTTCATCGCCAAGAAGTGAGCGGACTTGGTTAGTCGATCGACTATGACCCAAATTGCATCATTGCCCTTTGAACTCTTGGGCAAACCCGTGATGAAATCTATACTAATGTTATCCCACTTCCATTCCGGAATATGTAACAGTTGCAATAGACCTCTCGGTTTCTGATTCTCGGCTTTGACCTGCTGACAGATCTCACATTTTGCCACAAACTCTGCCACATCCCGCTTCAAACCTGACCACCAGAAGAGTTGCTTAATGTCCTTATACATCTTGGTACTCCCAGGATGTGCAGACAAAAGAGTAGCATGTGCCTCTTGAATAATACTCTCCTGCAATTCTGCTTGATCCGGAACACATAGCCTATCTCCAAACCACAACACCTCATCCCTGATCTGAAACTCTGACAACCTGCCAGCACCAACCTGCTCCTTCATCTTCTGAATCTCTGCATCTTCCTTCTGACTTGCGATAATCCTTTCATTCAGCATTGGTTGGAGCCTCAACTGAGCTAAAGATGATCCCAAGCCTTGCGGAATAACTTCAATACCAGCCAGATCCAACTCCTTTGCAAGCTGCTTCTGAGTTGTAATCAAACTAGTCAGACTGCTCTTGCGGCTAAGTGCATCAGAAACAACATTAGCCTTCCCAGGATGGTACTTAATCTCTGGACGAATGTCCTCAAGTACCTCCAGCCATCTCCGTTGCCTCAGATTCAGGTCCTTCTGCTGATACATGTACTTTAAGCTTTTATGGTCCGTATACATGTTCAGCTTCTCACCATACACGTAATGTCTCCATTGCTTTAAGGCAAAGAGAATCACAGCTAACTCTAGATCATGAGTCAGATAATTCTTCTCATGCGATCTTAGTTGCCTAGACCCATAAACGATCACTTTCCCTTCTTGCATTAAGACACAATCAAGCCCACGATGTGAAGCATCGCTGTAGACATCATACTAAACACCTGCTCTAGGCAAAGCTAAAATGGGAGCAGTAGTCTGTTTCTCTTTCAACTCCTAAAAGCTTGCCTCGCGCTGCTCAGTCCACTTGAAGTTCACATTCTTCTTGGTCAGACCAGTGAGCGGCACGGCTATCTGAGCATAACCCTGAATGAACCTCCTGTAGTATCCAGTTAGCCCAAGGAAACTCTTGATCTCCTTCACTATCGTAGGACTTGCCCAATCTTTCACCGCCTATATCTTCTGCAGATCAGTTGTCACTCCCTTCTTAGAAAGGATGTGACTCAAGAATGCCACTTCAGATTTTCAGAAATCGCACTTGGACAACTTGGCATACAACTCATGCTCCTGAAGCTTCCTCAAAACCGCTACCAGATGCTCCGTGTGCTCCTCCTCCGACCTGGAGTACACAAGAATATCGTCGATAAACACCACGACGAAAGAATCAATGAACGGCCTCAGAACTCTATTCATCATACCCACAAAAATTGCAGGTGCATTCGTCACTCCAAACGGAATAACTAAGAATTTGTAATGCCTGTATCGAGTTCGGAATGCAGTCTTATGAACATCTTCAGTCTTCACTCGAACCTGATGGTATCCCGATCGAAGATCTATTTTGGAGAAAACAGCTGCTCCTTGTAAACAGTCGAACAGCTCATCAATTCTGGGAATAGGATACTTGTTCTGAACAGTGACATTATTCAGCTCTCAGTAATCGATGCACATCCTCATCGAACCATCATTCTTTTTTACCAACAGCACCGGTGCTCCCCAAGGCGACACACTCGGTTGAATAAAGCCTTTCTCCAACAGTTCCTCAATCTGTCGTTTGATCTCATCCTACTCCACAGGTGCCATCCTATACGATGCCTTGGAAATTGGTGCACTCCCTGGCTGAATAGTGATGCTGAACTCTACATCATGATGCGGGGGTAACCCAGGCAAATCTTCCAAGAATACAGTCGGGTAATCCCGAACCATTGGAATTTGCTGCACCTCTAAAGGAATCCCCATCCTTTTGCTGATAGCAGCAACCAAATCTGAACATCTCCTCTTCCCCTGGAAAGTGACTTCAGGACCACCTAGAGCCTTCACTATTACTTCTTTGGCCTTGCACTCAATGTTTGCATTGTCCACCGAGATCCAATCAATTCCAATGATAACATCGACTCCCAGTACATTCAGCTCGATCAGATCAATCCTGAAAATTCTATCTCCAATCTCGATCTTGCAGTCTGCATAGTACCGATCAGTGGTTAAAGTCTTCCCTGATGGAGTAGATAATGCTAAGACCTTGCCTGGAAAGACTTTCAGTTTGACTCCTAAAACTTTAGCAAACTTAGGTGACACAAAAGTGTGAGAGGACCCAGTATCGAACAAAACAACAGCTTTCTTTCCATTTAAATAAAGTTCTCCTGTGTCATAACACACACTCGTTACATAACAGTTCATTAAATAAAGCAGGAAAAGAAGAACAACAAAAAACACTCTTAAACATCCTCCCTCGTACTAGTGATGACGTGATCCACCTCATCAGCGTCAGCTTCAGTCAAGGTAAATACTCGCCCATGCTAGTACGGCTTCTTCCCGGCCTGCTGAGTTGGTCCCTTACGGACGACATCTTGCAATTTAGGGCACTGGGATCGGTAGTGACCTGACTCCCGCAATTGTAACAGTGCACCACCAGAGGTCTCACCCATACATTCCCGGGTCTCCCAGCCACACTGACAACGTTTGCCCCAGTCGGTTTGAACCTTTGGGCCGGCGGCTGTCCTCTGATATTTCCAGCAACTGCGAGCCTCTTCCCCACATTCCAGTCGTTTGACCAATTTGTCAAACCTCCTAATACCGAGGGATATCATCCACGATCTCAGACTTGGCCTTAAACCATGTTCAAATTTTCGAGCCTTCTTTGCCTCGTCCATCACCAATTCGGGAGCATAACTCGAGGGCTGAGTGAACCTTGTCTTATACTCCCTAACCAACATGCCGCCCTGATGCAGCGCCAGAAATTTCATGACCTTCTTCTTCTGGACGTCTGCTGGAAAGTAATGACTGTGAAATTCCTCCAAGAATTCCTCCCAGCCAAGAACAATATCTCCCATCGTCCGCTTCATCGGCTGTCACCACATAGCCACATCCTTCTCGAACTGCAGTGCAGCCAACTTCACCTGGCTGCCCTCTGGAGTCTCCAAGACTTCGAAGATAGTCTCGATCTGTCGGATCGAATTGTCAGCCGCGTCAGGGTCTGGTTTCCCCTCAAACACACGTGGTTTCATCCATTTGAATGATTCCACGAGTTTGATTGCTTCGGGTAATGGATTCGCAGGCACCTTCCCTTGGTTCTGATTCATGGCTACGGTATTGAGTATCTGATAGACCCTCGCTAACTCCGTTTCCAATTCCAGACCTTCTCCGCTTCTAGCTCTTCTTCCAGCCATATTCTGATGCAAAAGATCCGTTAAATTCGAAGTAGAAAACATGAATTTAAATCAATTCTTCATTTCATTGAATTTCAAACTTTATACATTCGAATTTAAAACATTTCTGACAGTAAATGAAAGCAGTAAGAAGATACAACATTCTAGTTCTTATGGTTCCTCTTGGCTTCTCGAAGCTCTTCCCGTAGTTCAGCCACTTCCTCCTTCAGTACATCGTACATGTTTTTCCTCTTCTCGAGTTCCCAAACACGATGACTGAGCATGGTAATGCTCTCCTTGCACTTTGCACACTGTGCCTGCAGCAGTTCCGCTCTCCCTCTGAGTCTCTACTTGCCTCTGAAGAGACACAATGAGACTACTCGGAACTGGTTCTTCCTCGTCGGAGGATTCATCAGATGATTCCGGAGGTGGAGTGATCTCTCTGGACTCAGGCCATTCCTCTTCAAATTCTTCAGGATCTTCTTCGTCTGAATCAGCTTTCTTGGGATAGTAATCCTCCTCAACTATGTGCCAGTCATCACCTCTAGCTGGGTGGAAGTGGTCCGCCATCTTAGAGAAAGGAAAAGAAGAAGCATAAATCATAGAGCAACACAAATGTAAGTGACTTACATTTAAATCTCTAGACTCAAAACATAATCTAATGTCCACTCTAGGATGTCGTTCCTTATAAATTTGTACTATTTGGAAGCGTGGCTCTGATACCACTCTGTAACACCTTGAATACCAAAATAGACTGAATTCGAAGTTCCACATGAACTTTTCACTTCTCTTCGTACAATTTTACAAGGAAATTAAAATTTTTATTACGTCAGATGTTACATCTTAAATTACATTTAAACAGCGGAAACAATTTACAATAATTACATGAATAAAATGTACAATATTTGAAACATTCTTTAAGCAGCATGCATACTTTAATCTTGTCAATCTCTTTATCCTGCATAGAAACTGTGGGCTCGTCAGTTTATTTAATTGACGCAAGGATATAATACATCAATTTTCTCCTACTTAGAAAGCACACACTTGTCACAAGTAAACTGCGGAGACTATCTTATAGATATCGTATTGTGCTGTGCGCTTAGTCCTTAATGCATTTGTTTATATTATATGACATTAATGCGCACTTGTTCGGATTCTATGCATCCCATACTACATAGGTCCGAGGGCAAGCCCTTAATCGTACTTCATCTTGTAGGGTTCAGTCCCTCGCCATGACTTAAACAAATACGGTAACTACGATAAGTATCCTAGATGTTCTATGAATTACGAGCCCATGTCCAGACAATCTGGAGGGGAATCCCATGCACTGACATGACGCATCATGCAAGCAAGCTATGGACAATTCAGCCTCCGTCTTGGAACAATGGCACCACCCGTAGTCACCAAACACCCCACAAGCATCGCCACCGGGACGATAATTTCGGAGTAGTGCTCATGCCGTATCATGACGCATCAAGCAGACAATCTGTGAATCACTCTCACACCGCCAATCTGATGGCCCTCATACTCGTATTTTTCTCTTACTTTCGTCACATCACCACTATGTCTAGTCCTTAATTATTTGAATCATGAATAAAATCAACCCATAAAGTTAGCGCTTTCCTCTATACCGGTCTTAAACATCAATCAACAATATGACCAAACTTGGTCTTTCATCTCAATAGTTAAACTCAAAAATAATTAATTCAATTGCCGGTAATAGAACTTAGTTACCCTCTAGTTTAAAATTTCATTTCATGTTCATAAATTGAGTATTCACTCTCATCAATATCTTCATAAGTTATCATGATTCTTTTCATTTCAATTTATGCATAATTTTCCACAATAAAAAGACAAATTTTCTTTGCATTCATAAGTCTAAAATCTAATTTATTTAGACCAAGCGAAATTATTCACATTTGCATCAAGTAATGAATTTCTTAGAAAACTTCGCACAAAATTTCTTAAAAGAGACTAATTTTTGTTTTGTTTATCTCATAAAAATACTCTTATAATTCTTCTAACTTGGTCTATAATTTTCAATTAAGCTATAGAAATTTTCTATGAGATCTAATTAATTTCAGGATAATTATAATAATTTTTATGAATTTATTTCACTTAAAACCATTTTTAAAAAATCATTTTTCTCAAAAAGTCGGAATAAAAAAAACCTTGGCCAAAGCCAGGTTTCGAACCCACACACACACAGCCGCTGCGCTACAGTAACGTTACTGTGGCGCAGCTGCTGACCAGAAAGGCCAACAGCGCCAAGCGATAAGAGAGGCACTTATTAACCCTTTGTACTTTAGGGCTCGGTATTAAGCTTATTTCACAAATGGAAAAATAAAGAGTCTATACAGAGACTCGAACTCATGACCTCTTGCTACAGTAACGTTTTTATTTTGCACCCACTGACCAGAACAGAAAGAGTGACTAACCCGTACGGAAAATAATCACAAATAGTTTTGTATACGACTGTGGCAATTCTAGTTCATAAAATAGTTCATTTCTTTCGAAATACGATTTGTTCCTTTAGAAGTATAAAAAAAATTCTGACTGAATTTCTTTGATATTTATACAGTAACTTAAGATTTTAAAAACCATTTAATCTCTCATTTTTTCCATATAAAAGTCTATTCTTTTATTTCTACAAAACTGGTCACAAAAAGCTTTATGTCCTCTTAATTTGCCTCTTTTCAAAGAGAAAATTCTAATTTGATAATTCTCAAGTGGATTACTCTTTATTAAACTAATAATTTCCTCCTTTTCTTCTTTTATCAATAAAAATCCAATCTTTCTCTTAACTTAGCCCTTACTACAAAATGTTCATTTCTTCTTTCTTTTCAACAAAACAACATGTAAATTTTGGGGATTTTTGTATCAATCTTATTAACAATAAACATGTATGATTTGTTACACAATCTACTTTCATAACATGGAGATTTTCTCATAGTTCACATCATATAAACCACACATTCCTTCATATTACATTTTTCCACATTCATGAATATCTCAACATAAAGATTCATATTTTCTTAATTAGCAAACAAGTATATTATCAAGTTATCACAACAATATTTCTATTCACATCATCCAATCAATTTTACTACTTATTTCATGCAATTTCACATGGGTTCATTTTCTCCTTAAAACATGGTATTAACATAAATATTTCCTTTTCTTGTTTATTCTAACATGATCACACACATAAACCTAGCATGGCAACTAGTTAGAAGTTGGAGAAAATTGCCTACCTTTAATGAAGAGAAAAACAACAAGAACTCCTAAAGGATCTCCTAGAATGAACAAGTGAAGCCTTCTCCTCCTAGATCGAGCCACCAATTGACTTCTCCTCCTAGCTTGTATGCAACCCGAGCCTTCACCCTTGCTTCTTGAAGAATGCCGGCCACTTCTAAGATGAAGAACACACACACTAGCACTCAATCTTTAGACTAACAACTCTCCTAATCTTTTACTCACAATCTTGTCTTTCTTTCTTTCTTTTTCAATTCTTTTTCAATTGTAAATGTGAGTGAATGAGAGGGGGTATTTATACTAATTTGGAGTGCAAATGGAGGGCTAGAATTTCTTCAAATGGTTAAGGATCAAAGGCCAAGATGAATTAGGGAGTTGTAGCAACTACCCATGATGGAGCAACCACCTCCCCACTTCATCCACCTCTCCCTCTCTCTTTGATACAACCCGGCCTACTCCCATGGTGCAATTGCACGTGCTAGTGCAATTGCACATGCAAACTAGTACCCCCTACCAAAAATTTGTTCATGCAATTTTAATTAATTGTTTACTAAATTGGTCTACACTACAAGTTAGGTTAATTAAAAGAGGAATTAAATTAAATGGGCTCACTAATAGGCCAAAAGACCATGGGCTCTAGTGAATTAATTAATAAATTAATTATAATGGGCTAGAAAGAGATAATTAGGCCTAGGATTTTATTTAGGCTTTAAAAATAGAACTTTTAGGAAATAAACAGAATAATTACTAGCTCAAGCTATAAAGAAATATTTTTCTCTAGAAAAATTCATATGAAATTATACGTGCAAAACACGTCAAATCACAAACTCTTATAAATAAAATTTTCAGGATGTTAAAGTAGGTGAGGAAAAGAATAAATTCAACTTGACCATTTCATGCATTCATCACTGCCTATCGATTCATCCCCAAAATAAAAGACAGTAAGGCATCAAATTTACCAAATTGTTCGCGAATCAAATACTTCCCTCAATTCATATAGTCGTTACCATCCTCGGAACTATCTTCTGTTGAAGAATTCACCTCTTCTTCAATGAATGCACTGCTGCGATTGAAAAGATGAAGCCAAAGTAAGTTAAAATGGAAATGTAAACAAATAATAAGAAAGTGTATGCTAAATTTAAATTTTCAAATGTAGACAAGTTCATGCTATACCTATCAACCTTCTTTGGGCAAGTTCTCGCATCATGGCCTTGCCCGCGCAATCCGCAATAATTGCACTTTCTTGGTTTTCCTCTTAATTTCTCGCGCATTGGTTTCAACCTCTTCCCACTTGGTCTTTCCTTTGTTTTACATTGAAGAGGTTCTTCCACCGAAACTTGTGACAATGCCACTTCCTTCCCGTGTAATCTTGTTGCACTACCTTTACCCACCCCACTACCTTCGGGTGCCATTAGATTGAATCCTTCAATACACTTGATCATATTGTCCCGCATGTACACATACCCTTCATTGGATCCTAAGCCAATCTCAACTTTTCTTTTGGCTAGGTTATTCAACTCACAATAGCGGGAACCAAAATTCTCACTATTACTTCCATCGTCGATGCCAATTGGATTTGTAAATGTGTAGTTTCTTCTAATTGCTTCTCGAGTACATCTTCTTAAAATATATTGCTTTGGAAGTTCATTACAATTAGATAAATTAAGAAAAGCCAGAAGATGCTTGCAAGGGATGCCAACAAATTCAAACATGGAGCATGAACAACACCCAAACTGAGTATACTTGGAATAAGTAATCATGGCCTCCTTTTCTAACCTACCAATGAATGTCACGGCATAATAATCATTAGCGGCATTGACGTCTAATTCCTTCAAATTCACATTATATAATAAGCTTGCTTTGAGTTCCTTTTGGAATTCATAAAACAAAGCCAAAGTATACACCTGGGCCATTTGTTCCTTCATATACCAACCGGTTTTCAATTTAGGTTTTCGATCAAGTGTACGATGGTTCTCTTTAAGTTCTTCTTCTCTTTGCCTACCAATTACTCTTTCGAAGATCAAGACAAATTCATGAAGTGAATACTTTTTTTGTGTGTGCTTCTTTAAGAAGGAATTCATTCCCTCACTTCTTTGGCTACTTGACATGCCGGCCCAAAAATGAGCCCTATGATATACGTGAGCTCATTTCTCACAAATATGAAAAATATCATTCAACCATTAATTATTTTCTGCCCCAAATTCCACAACCAAAGACTTCCATTGATCTTCAAAGCAAACAGTATTATACAAATTCCAAATATTATCTTTAAACGTATCCATAAACTTAACATTTTGAACCAACTGAGGCACCTCCCCGGGGATCTTATCTAATAATGCCATATGCAATATCTATGGCAAATTTGTGGGAAAACTTCTTTTATTGCAGCATCAATACCCCGGTCTTGATCCGTTACAATGCCAAGAGGAGCTTTCTTCATGACTCCTAGCCATTTTTGAAATAACAAAACAAAAGATGAAGCCATTTCATTTGGGATGAAACCACAACCAAGAAAAACAGACTGCCAATGATGATTTATTCCAACAAATGGAACAAATAGCATTCTGTAACGGTTTATACTGTGTGTTGCATCAAATGAAACTACATCACCAAATAGCTCATAATTCATCCGAGCAATCCCATCAACCCAAATACAATGAGACAATCTACCACACTCATCTTGCTCGAATGCATAAAAAAAGGATGGATCTTTTTTCTTTTGCCATTTGAAAAAATCTACCAACATTTGACCATCGTGACCTTTCAATGACTCCCTCAAGTCTCTTTCATGATTTCTAGCATCGGTTAGGGTAAATCCAACCCTATCATATCCCCCACTTGAACCTTCAAAAAAAAGCATTTGTTTGCATGTTGGAATATTAGCACCCATAAGTTGCTTCATTATGACTTTATCGGAACTTGACAGAGCACGGTTACAGGGCAACAAATGTCGTCTACCGGGTGAGGTGAATGCATGATTGTGGACCTCATGAAAAGAATAAAAAGATCATGAATTCGTTTCTTTGTTTAATTCACACGAACCAATGCATTGCAAGCAGTTCTAGATGTAGTACCCATTCTAATTTCATTATTTTTACTTTTTGACACCCCCGCTTTATTACAAAGAAACATTTTTTCCACTACCTCACCATTCTTCAGTTTATGAGGTCCTTTACGCATTTGAAAACCAGCACATTTCGCATAGCTATCATAATAATTTTCTGCTAGCTCAAGGGTATCAAATTTCATACCTCTGGTATTAAATGCTCGTCACCATTAGGTGTAAAGTCACCTTCTTGAATACACAAAAAATTATTACCGAGTTGTGAGCAACCTTCCCTGCTCTCCATACCTATTACAAATTCCAATACATAATTAAATTACTATCACAGTATACGTTTGCATATTACTATCCAATAAATAATCAAATATCTATCACAGTATACAATCAAATAGCTATCCAATATAAAATCATCTTCTTTTAGAATTTTTTTACCATAATCTAAAAAGTCTGCAAATTACTTTGTCTAATCTATCCCCCAATCTACCTAATTTAATGAAGCTCTGCAACTTACCCTAATTTTTTTAAACAATATTAAAAAAAGAAGAAACTAGGGTTTCAATTTAAAGTAATTTGAAGGGAAAATTTTATACCTTGGGGTTTCGATTCTTGAGATTGCAGCGTCACTCGAGAGAGGGACAAATTCCTCGACCGAGAGAGACAGAGAGAGGGAGGTAGAGGTGAACAACTGGGGTAATCGTCTCACTAGAGGAGAAAAAGGAGTGATCTGAGAAGGAGAAGCGATCGATCTGAGAAGGAGTAGGGTTTCGCGTCAATGGAGAGACAGAGAGAGGTCGCTCGAGAGAGAGATTAGGAGATTAGGGTTTCTGTTTTTTGGGAAAAATGGGCGATCGCGTCGATGGAGAGTGATGTGTATAATTTTTATATAAATATTTGTACTCATTTACCCATTAAAATCGATTGTTTTCGTTTATCTTGTGTTTAATTCGTCTTATTTTCATAAGATTTCATGTAATTAATTATTTTTGAAGAAATAAGACTTTTGATGCAAAATGTGAATATTTTTTATAAAAATCAACAAACAAAGCAAAACTATTGATTTATTATTTTTATTGATTTGTTGAATTTTAATTTTTACAACTTGGCAATATGAGAAGGAAAGTACAATTTTAATTGTCAATAGAGTGTAAAAAGAATAAACAAATTTTTAAAAAAATTTCATAGAGCTAATGTGAAAATTAGTTAGTTTAATTTGAACTAATTAATTTAAATTTTTATTTTTATTTTTAAATTCTAAATTCTTATTTTATTTGTATTTGCATGACGTGTTTCAAATAAATAAAGATGAAGGGTTCTTTCTGTAAAAGAAAATCCTAATTCCTATTTTTACTCCTATAAATACAACAGCAGATGAAGAGAAAAAAGGAGCGCTTAACGAAGAGATAAGAGGTGACGGGTGACGGCTAAAAAATTAAAATAAAAAAAAACGACACAGAGAGACCCTCTCTCTCTGTGGCGTGTTGTCCCAGGCATGCAGAAGTCAGCACGTGCGGCTGAAAACAAGGGAGCGCGTGCATAGGTGGCGACTCGTGTCCCGAGGCAGCAGACAGAGCAGCAGGAGCGTGGGCCCCAGACACTGACGTGGCTCAGGACAGAGGACAGAGAGAATGCATGAGAGCATCTGTAGTCGTTCATTTCTAAATTTTGGGTATTTGGCTTTTGGAAATAGAAAATATGAGTGAGCGCTGCAGTCGTTGAAAGCTAAAATATAGCCGGACGAGAGATTATCACTCGTCCCAATAATTTTTTTTTTCTTTTAAAATTTTTTTTTAAGCATTAAAAGACAAAAAAAAATATTGGAAAAATCCCTGGACGAGAGATTATCACTCGTCATTTTAGAATGACGAGGTATAATCGTTCGTACCATATTTTTTTAAAAACAAATTTTTTTTAAAGCACTAAAAGACAAAAAAAAATATTGGAAAAATTCCTGGACGAGAGATTATCATTCGTCATTTTAGAATGACGAGGTATAATCGTCCGTCCCATATTTTTTGTTTAAAAAAAAAAAAATTTTTTTAAAGCACTAAAAGACAAAAAAAATAAAAAAAAATTGGAAAAATCCCTGGGACGAGAGATTATGCTTCGTCCATTAAGATTGGCGATGTATAATCGTCCGTCCCTGCTTTTTTTTTATTTTTTTCCCTTTTTCCTTTTTCAAACGGTATTTAATCCTTCGTCCGAACTCGATTTTTGTACGTCTCACCTACGAGACGAAATTTAATCTTTCGTCAATTCTGACGGACGAAAGATAATAGTTCGTTAGCTATATTTTGCATTTGGCCAAATCGTCTGCTATATTTGGTAAGGCACTATTCATCGTACTGCCAAATTTTGGGTATTTGGACGACGAGTGCAGCTCCTTTTTTCCAAATTTTTGCAAAATTTGGGTATTTAGCCTACGACTACAGATGCTCTGAAAGACCGGGTTCGCTGACGTGGACTTCGCTGACGTCAGCAAGCACGCGGCTCGAGGCGACTTGCTGACCTGGCGACTGGCTCGAAAAGACAGATCTGTGGTCAGCACGGCTCTGACTCCAAGACAGAAAGAGAGAGAAAGATTTACTGCGCGATTTTCGAGGCGGTTGGATTTACATATTTTATTACAAAACAGTTCTTTTTATATCTCTTTTTTATTTCTCTAATTTTTATTATGCAATCCAAAACAATGTTTGTTAGTTGCAAAACCATTATGAACTAAATATTATTTTTTTAGGGCTAAGATGTAGCCTAGTTTTGATAACACAATTTTAATTCCATATTATTTTTCTATTTTCCATGGTTGTGTGTTTGATTTTTATTCTTAATGCGTACAATTGGTGGATAGACGATTGTATAATTTATTGAATCATGGCGAGACCGAGAGATAATTTGTGATTTAGAACTACAAAATTGAACACCATTAATTGAGCAAAATTAGAGAAGATTTACCGCGATTGATGTGACCGTTAAGAAATCCACAGAACTTAAAGAGTCTTCGATTAATTCAATTTGCATAGAGATGTGACAAACTGTAACGCCCCGAATCCCAAATACACTGAATTCGAGATGTTCTACAGGATCTTTTCACTTTCTTTAGTACACTTTTACAGGGAAATAAAAACTTTTCATCATACATCAGAGTTTACATCATAATTACATCTTTCTTTTGCACAGCGGAAGTAAATTTTACAACATTTGAAATAAAGTACAACAGCATGATACAATCTTTAAGCATCCATCCTCTTTAATCTTTAACATGATATTTACCTGCATATAAGATTGTGGGTACGTCAGTTTATTCAACCGACGAACATTATACACGGCCGTCCTCGCTTTGCCGGAAATAGTATAACTTAACATTTCATATTTAGCAAACACAAACTTGTCACATTTCAAACTAAAGGGACTACCCTATTGATGTCGTGTTGTGATTGTGCACTTAGTCCTTAATGCAGTTAATTATGTTATATGACACTAATGCGCACTTGTTCGGATTCTATGCATCCCATACTACATAGGTCCGAGGGCAAGCCCTTATTCGTTCTTCATCTTGATAGGGTTCAATCCCCCGTTATGCCTTAAACTACTACTGTAACTACGGTAGTGTCTTAGATGTCCTATGATCTATGAGCCCATGTCCAGGCAGCCTGGAGGGGAATCCCACGCACTGTCACGACGCATCGAGCAGGCAACCTATGGACAATTCAGCCTCCGCCATGGAACAATGGCACCACCCATAGCCACTCGAACATCCCACGAGCGTCGCCACCGGGACGATAATTCCGGAGTAGCGCCCACGCCATGTCTTGACGCATCAAGCAGGCAGCCTGTGGATCGCTCTCACACCGCTATCCGTTGGCCCTCATACTCATGTTTTTCTTCTACTTTCATCACATCTCCACTATGTACTAGTCCTTAGTTTTATTTAAAAATCATGAACAAAATAATCACTAGAGTTAGCCTCTCCATCAACCGGACTTATTCATATGTTTTCAACATGACCAACCTAGGTATAATTTCAATTCAATTCATTTTTCTCAATGCCGGGGAGACTTAGCTACTCTATTTCAAATTTCATTTCACAATCTTTAACTCCTGACAATTTCCATGTCGAGTTTTCATACTCATTCTTTTTCAATTCATGATTACACTTTATTCACAAGTCCACAATGAATACTTTTAATTCACGAGTTCATAACGAAAACAATTCATACTTATAGCCAACAATTTCTTTTCCTCTTTCATAAAATCATGGTTTTAATTTCATAACTATACATGAATTTATACAACTTCATAAAATCACATTTCAACCTTCATATTTCATATCTTGCACAATACTTATAATGAAAATAAATAAAATCATGTCACGCCACAAGCACTTATGCCAATTACTTTATAATAGCCTATCTTTATAAGTTATAAAATCCACAAGTGTATATCTCATAACCAAAGCTCCATTTATGCCTTTTTATTCACAAACCATATTGTATTTCATTCTAAAAATACCCAAATCACTCTTAGAAAATTCCTTGTATTTTTATGAGAATTACCATATTTATTTCGTAATTTTTGGACTTCAAAAACACCCAAAAAAAATATTTTTTCCAATATGCCGAAGGCAAGAATCGAACCAGGTGCCGCACCAAGACAGCACAGAGCTCCGACCGCTAGGCCGTTCGCCGAGCACGTCATAAGAGCGACTGGGGTCTATATATACCCTTAGGTTCGCTGCTTACTGTTCTTAGGGTAATTTAACAAAAGAAGTGTTCGGCCTGGGATTCGAACCGTGCGACACAGAGAAGCCAACCGGGGTCCAAACCACCTGAGCCACTGGCTCGGGTTGTCACTAACCCAAATAAAAGTCCATTTGTATTATTTTCGTACTGTTTTAAAAATAACTCGATATTCAATAAGCCATAACTTCTTATTACTTTAGTAAAATTTTATAAAAACTTCCAGATTAAATCCTCAGTCATAAAAGTTCATACCAGTAAAATAATATAATTTTTTTTGGTGCTATTGAAATGTATTTTTCACACACAAAAGTCCAAAATTAATTCATTAAACTACAAAAATTTGTATTTTTGACATTGCCATATAATCAATCTACTAGTCTTTTTATTCACTAATTTCATGGTGATAATTTACTGATATTAGTTCTTAATTCAACCATCACATATGATTTCCATAGTCCACATTCATATCAACATGAAGGTCCATCTATCACAATTAACAAGTGTACATTATGTCTCTAATCATAATAACAACACTCTTAATTTAATTTAATCACTATCACAACTTCACACTAATAAACATGGGGCAATCTACACACAATTTAATCTTAACATTAGAGCCATATAAGTTAATCAATACATTTCAATCAATTCACATGCTAACTACTCAATTTAAGTGGGCTCTTTATAATATTTTTCATGCATCTTTAATGGTGTAAAATTAGCATGGATCTACTTTAGAAATATAAAATGTTTTACCCACCTCAATTGGAGAGAAACACAAACAAAAGCAATCGAATCCTTGTAGATGAAAGCACCACCTCCTAGCCAAAAGCGCTCAAGCTCCAAGCCTCAAAGCCTATGTCGAATGCTTCCTCAAGTCCACACCGAAAGCTTCTTTGATGATGCCGGCCACTCCAAGCAACATAACCCACACAATCTCTTATCTTTTATAACTCCCACAATAATAATACTATAACTTAGAAATACACTTTGCATATGAAAAGTTAGCCATGAGAAGGGGGGGTATTTATACTAAAAAATGAGGGGAATGGAGGGCCAAGATTGTCTTGGTGGTTGTTGGATGAAGGGTTTAGATCAAAGTAGAAGTTACAAGAACTACCCACTTCCTTGAAACTACCACCATGTTCTCCACACCCAAAATCAAAATTCCCTCCAAAAGAATGCTACCCGGCCTCAAAAATAAAGTGTGCATTGCACGTGTACGTGTAGTGCACGTGCATGCAACTAGGCCAAATTTGTACATTCTAAAATTGTATAAAAAATAATTTTGTTTAAAAAAAGTCTTCTACATGACAAGTTTAATTAAAATTAATTAATTCATGGGCTTTCTTTTTGGGCCAAAATAATTTATAAAAATAAATAAAATAAAATGCTTTTGGGCTTTTTAAGAAAAGGCTTTTTAGTTAAATCAAATAAGGCTTTTAAAGAAGGCTTTTTGTACTAAAATAATTTGAGAAAATTATATTTAAACATACACATCATGATAAAATAATCCAACAAAAATATTGCATGTGCACAACACGTGCAAAATAAATAATTTCTCATTAATTGAAAAATCAGGGTATTACACAAACTGTTAGTTGGAGTTATTTTTGGTGTTGTTCGACAGAAAGCATTGAATAATTTGGGGATTTCGGTCTACAACTTGGAAAAATGATCTTTTTATTCATATGAATTATAAATTGTGTGGGATAAACTAGGTGAAGTCAAAAGCCCTAGAATTAAATTTGCCATTAACAAATCACAATTTTCACATCCCGCTCCCTCTTAATTAATTTAGTTAGATTCTTTAGAATAATTTAATTTTGTTATTTTATTTTATTAAAAATTTGATCTTCCAAATAGTAGTTAATCTAGTAATATCGGTACTAAATAAAATAATTAGTCTCTGTCGGTTCGACACTCTATTCACTTATCTATACTACTCGTTGCGATTTTGTACAGTTGCAAATAATCACATCAAGTTTTTGGCGCCGTTGCCGGGGAACTAGTTATTCTTTTATTGATATTGAAAATTTCTAGATTATTACTAGTTTGGATTTTTTTGTATTTATTTTTATTTTATTATTATTTTACCTCTTTATTTTCTTTTGACTTACTTTTACTTTCATTTATTTTTCTTATTTTATTTATTTTACTTTTTCTATTTTTTTTAATACTTACATTTTAGGACATATAAGGAAATTATTATGGCGAATGATGAAAATAAGCCTTTGAGAGACTATACTATGCCCTCAATTCATGGAATAATTTCAATCATAAAGAGGCCAGTTATTAAAGCTAACGATTTTGAGATTAAACCGGTGATTATTCTATTGATTCATAAGACTGTTCAATTTTGGGAACTACCGCATGAGGATCCTTATGCTCACATTGCAAACTTTCTAAAAATTTGTGACACTTTCAAGCACAACGAAGTATCAGATGATGCAATCAGATTGAGACTCTTTCCTATTTCACTACGAGATAAGACGAAGGCTTGGCTATTATCTACCACCCGGTAGTATCACTACTTGGGAGGGACTTGCACAAAAAATTTTGGCTAAGTATTTTTCGGCTGCAAAGACAGCAAAACTAAGGAATGATATTGCCACATTCACTCAATTTGAGATCGAGTCTTTGTATGATGCATGGGAAAGGTACAAAGAGTTATTAAGAAAGTGTCCTCATCATGAACTACCGAAGTGGCTGCAAATGCAAATATTCTATAATGGGTTGAGAGTTACAAACCGATCTATGGTTGACGCAGCACCTGGTGATGCACTTATGAGCAAAACTTACAAAGTAGCCTATGATCTTTTAGAGGAGATGGCATCAAATCATTACCAGTGGTCTTCAGAGAGAATAATGCCAAGAAAAGTGGCTGGAGTTTTTGAACTTGATCCTATTACTACTTTAACTGCAAAAATTGATATTTTATCTAAACAATTAGGCAATATGAATTTTAATGCTATTCAATCTCATATGATTTGTGAGCTTTGTGCAGGAAATCATTCAAGTGCAGATTGCCAAGTGGGGAACCCTTTTGCTCCATTAAATGCCGAACATGAGAATTTTGTGTCAAACTTTCAAATGCAAAACAATCATTATGCAAACACATACAATTCAGGATGGAGAAACACCCCCAATTTTTCATGGAACAACAATCAAGGAGTAATTAGACCACCTCAAAATTTTTCACAGCAAGAAAAGAAGCCGACACTTGAAGATATGTTTATGCACTACATGCAAAAGACAGAGAAATACATACAAAAGACAAATTTGGCAATACAAAATAATACGGCTTCCATTCACAATCATGAGGTACAAATTAGTCAAATTTCAAATATTCTTAATGAAAAACTGCATGAACATTACCAAGAAACACAGTTGTCAACCCCACAGAAGATGTCAAAGTAATAACAATAAGCAATGGGAGGACAATTGAGCAACCACAAGAAGAAAATGACGAACAAAATGTGGTTGAAAAGGAAGAACGGTACGAACCAATTGTGGAGGAATAAACGCAACATGAGTAAGTAACTTTTGATGTTTTTAATTCCATAAAGTTTCCTCATGAAGAACAATCATCTTTTCAAGTAAGTAAAATTGATTTAATTGTGGGCAAGAAACATAGTGTTGAAATTGAAAAGTTGCCAATCGAAGTATGTCCAACAAATGCAGCAACTTTTGAAACTGAAACAGAAAATATTTTTGAACATGTTATATATTTGGATGCTGCACCCTCTATTTATTCATTTTTTCAGAAAAATTTCAAAAGAGGTGGGGGAATCAAAGACGTCATCATCAAGAAGGAAACGCCTCAAACTAGAGCTTGAATCTGATCCACACCTGAAGAGAAGAATTAGAAAGGATGTTTTGATGTTGTTGGATCTTGGCGTTACATAACCATCTCAACCCCAAGTCTGGCTGAAGACTTAAAACTTAGCGCTTCTTGGGAGGCAACCCATGTTTTCTTTTACTGCATTTAGATTTTATTTTTATTTTAGTTTGTTTTGATTTTAATTTTTGATTTTATTTTGTAGGATTGCATAAATTTTAAAGTCAACGAGCAGAGTTGTTTTATACACCTACATTGATGGCTGTTTTTTAGCAGTATGGAGTCAGAATCTGGAAAACTGATTCAAAAAGAAATTTTAGAAAATTGTCTTAGCTTTCTAGCAAAAAAAAATCAGCCCATTTGGACACATATAGCACCAGATATCGCAAAAATACTGAAAGCCGCTCGTGCAGAAATTTTTAGACGAATTAGGGGAGAAATTCTGAACTTTTTGCATTCTTTTTGTTTTTCTTTTTTCCTTTCCCATTGAGGACAATGTGATATTCAAGTTTGGGGGGAAGGGTTACAAATTTATTTTTATTTTATATATTTTTGAAAAGAAAAACAAAATAAAATGGATTTCTATTAGGCTCACCATTACACTTTTGAGTTCTTTATTGTGATAAACATTGAAATAAATTTTTTTAGGATTAACAATTGCTTATAAAGCAAGATTAAGCATACTTATTTACTTTAGAATTATTGAGTTTTACAATTCTGTACAAAATTGCTTGAGTCATGCGATTATACATAAAAGACAAATGTGATACTTTTTCTTGTGAATATCGCCTTTGATCTAGTCCTAAACAGAGTTTGGGTAAATAGAGTAATAATGAAAAAAAAAATTTGAATATAAAGTCAATCTACTCCAATGTTTTGAGCTGCTTAGTAACTAGGGGTATTTATCACAAATGTTTACTTTTACGTCAAACGACAACTTGAAATATGAGTATGCAAAGCACTTTAAGTTTGTGACTTGTTGAGTAACCGGGTGAATTCATCACAAATATTTGCATTCGCGTAAAAAGGCAAGTGACAACTTAGAGAAGAGACAAAAAATAAAATAAAATAAAATAAATAAAATAAAATAAAATAAAATAAAATCTAGTTTGCTACTCGGTTTGTAGTAGTGAGAAGGGATATCACGGATGGAGTTGTTACATACTATAATTACATTTATTGCATGACAAATATGATTGGGTTTGGAATTATGAATTAATAATTGCACTGGAGAAAGTGGGTATGCTTGATTTTACTTTATTTGCTATTGTTTATATTTTTAATTGAAATTTTGATGCTTGCATGATAAGATCTCTTAGTGTGATGAGTTAAGCCTACTATTGATTATTATTCTTTTATTCATGGTTATTTTTTGCTCGAGGACAAGCGAAATCTTAAGTTTGGAGGTATTTGATGTGTATAATTTTCATATAAATATTTGTACTCATTTACCCATTAAAATCGCTTGTTTTTGTTTATCTTGTGTTTAATTCCTCTTATTTCCATAAGATTTCATGTAATTAATTATTTTTGAAGAAATAAGACTTTTGATGCAAAATGTGAATATTTTTGGTAAAAATTAACAAACAAAGCAAAACTATTTATTTATTATTTTTATTGATCTGTTGAATTTTAATTTTTACAACTTGGCAATATGAGAAGGAAAGTACAATTTTAATTATCAATAGTGTAAAAAGAATAAACAAATTTTAAAAGAATTTTCATAGAGCTAATGTGAAAATTAGTTAGTTTAATTTGAACTAATTAATTTAAATTTTTATTTTTATTTTAAATTATAAACTCTTATTTTATTTGTATTTGCAGGACGTGTTTTAAATAAATAAAGATGAAGGGTTCTTTCTGTAAAAGAAAACCCTAATTTCTACATCTTCTACTCCTATAAATACAGCTGCAAATGACTTAACGAAGAGATAAGAGGTGACAGATATATATAAAAATAAAATAAAATAAAATAAAAAATAAAAAAATTCGACGACGACACAGAGAGCCCTATCTCTCTGTGGCGTGTTGTCCCAGGCGTGCAGAAGTCAGCACGTGCGGCTGAAAATAAGGGAGCGTGCATAGGTGGCGACTCGTGTCCCGAGCCAGCAGACAGAGCAGCAGGAGCGTGGGCCCCAGACGCTGACGTGGCTCAGGACAGAGGACAGAGAGAACGCGTGAAAGACCGGGTTCGCTGACGTCAGCAAAGCACGCGGCTCGAGGCGACTTGCTGACCTGGCAACTGGCTCGAAAAGACAGATCTGTGGTCAGCACGGCTCCGACTTCAAGACAAAAAGAGAGACTTACCGCGCGATTTTCGAGACCGTTCGGTTTGCAATTTTTATTACAAAACAGTCTTTTTTATATCTCTTTTTTTTCTCTAATTTTATTATGCACTCCAAAACAATGTTTGTTAGTTGCAAAACCATTATGAACTAAATATTATTTTTTTAGGACTAAGATGTAGCCTAGTTTTGATAACACAATTTTAATTCCATATTATTTTTCTATTTTCCATGGTTGTGTGTTTGATTTTTATTCTTAATGCGTATAATTTGTGGATAGACGATTGTATGATTTATTGGATCAAGGCGAGACCGCGATGTAATTTGTGATTTAAAACTACAAAATTGAACACCATTAATTGAGCAAAATTAAAGATAATTTACCGCGATTGATGTGACCGTTAAGAAATCCACAGAACTTACTGAGTCTTCGATTAATTCAATTTGCATAGAGATGTGACAAACTGTTAGTTGGAGATATTTTTGGTGTTGTTCGAGAGAAAGCATTGAATAATTTGGGGATTTCGGTCTACAACTTGGAAAAATAATCTTTTTATTCATATGAATTATAAATTATGTGGGATAAATTAGGTGAAGTCAAAAGCCCTAGAATTAATTTTGTCATTAATAAATCACAATTTTCACATCCCGCTCCCTCTTAATTAATTTAGTTAGATTCTTTAGATTAATTTCATTTAGTTGTTTTATTTTATTAAAAATTTGATCTTCCAAATAGTAGTTAATCTAGTAATATCGGTACTCAATAAAATAATTAGTTCCTGTGGGTTCGACACTCTATTCACTTATCTATACTACTTGTTGCGATTTTGTACACTTGCAAATAATCACATCAGGGAGACAGAGTGAGGTCACTCGATAGGAGATTAGGGTTCTGTTTTTGGAGGGAAAGGGGCAGATTGAAGAGGTAGAGAGAAAGAGAGGGTAGAGTCTGAGGGTAGGTGTCACGCTCCGCTTCCCAAAATACGGAATACGAGTGCATGACGAAGCCCAGCGAATGATCTTAACATCATTCATAAGCTGTAGGATCGACTCAGCATCACAACAAGTATATAACAAGAGAGATATATAAAACCAAGCATGCATGAATACTTTATTAGCAACAGAAACAACTGAAATATGATAAAACATCCAAGTAGTTTCAAGTCTGAATCAAAGTAAACTCGGGAACATCAGCCCGTTACAAGTTCTCAAAACTCAAGAAATAATAATAATCCAAAATAAACAAATAATGCAAGAATTAAATGTTCTAATCAGGTCCTTCTCCACATGGAAACTAGAACCTTTGCTCAGCAATTCCCGCAGGCAGCTCGTCTCCAAAGTCTGTTTAATAAACATAAACAGGGAAAACAAAGGGGAAACAAGAGAAAATGCCCTTAGTGCAAGCTAGGGCCACAAATAGTGAAAGCAAGTACAAGTAAGGAAAAGACAAGAGTTGGAATCAAGAATAAACAGAGTTATAAGGAGTAGTAGGCAAATTCAAAGACTAACTAGCAAGAAGGAAAATCTTAATAACTAGGTTGGATAACATCTGCTAGTTGTGAAACACATGTCAGGTACACCTATAAGGGTATTTAATATCAAACGACAACCTCAAGTCTAGTGTCATATGTTATTTCAAATGTCAGGTCTCAAATGTCAAGTCCAAGTATCAAGTTCCAGGCTTTAAGTCTCAGGTATCATGTTTCATGTATCATATCATCAAGTATCAAGTGACAGATGTCAAGTTCAAGTCTTGTAGTTATTACTATCTAGGTAGCACGACATGCATCCATTTTACTACATGGTTGCTACAGTCAAATCAATTGCGCTTAGACCTAGTAATGGAGTCTATAGGGCGGTGTACTTAGGCATCAAACAAGCAGGTGATCAACCATGGGCTCTAGAGGTGGCCCCCGTAGGCTCTAGAGGTGGCCCCCGTCACCCATGACGTGGCACTTAGTTCTACGTGGCACTTAGTTCCATGTGATCTCAAGTATATATCATGTAATCATATAATGGGCTCTAGAGGTGGCCCCCGTAGGCTCTAGAGGTGGCCCCTGTCACCCATGACGTGGCACTTAGTTCTACGTGGCACTTAGTTCCCTTTAACATACAACTTTGGGAAACACGGGCCCCCTTCCGAGTACACTTACCTATGTTGTCCACTCTATAGTCTTTCCCTCAAACCCCGGCTTGTTACATTTGTTAAGGCAGATTTTGTGTTCTTGTATTTATACAGGTGAAACAGGGTTGAAATAATATAATTTAATTCTAAGAAAAATTGGAGATGTCCTATAGGGTGTCCAGCAACTACATATAAAATTTGGAGTCAAACGCTCGCTGTTTACACCGCTGAAATAATTTGTAAAGTAAATAATTACAGCAGTTTTGCAAAACTGCGTCTCCTGACACAGCTGCAGTATAACTGCCATAGTTCCTAGACCGTAGCTCCAAATTCGATCAACTTGGAGTCTATCGATATCTACACATCCGGATCTACATTTTATATTCAGGCCTCGGGCCCAAATTCCAATGATAAAAGGGTCGAAACCGCAAAAGGAAATCCA
Organism: Hemerocallis citrina; assembly: GCA_017893485.1. NCBI lineage: Eukaryota > Viridiplantae > Streptophyta > Magnoliopsida > Asparagales > Asphodelaceae > Hemerocallis > Hemerocallis citrina. Next base: position 57,548,031 of record CM030358.1, read on the forward strand.
GACAGCAACACTCAGAATTTATTTACTAATGTAGGTTCCATGGAAATGTGTAATTTGGTGTCTAAAATTATCAAGTAGCATAAATACATATTCATGGATGTCAAAACAGCAACTAATATATATTTTCCAAGTCATAATAGTCGCAATTTCGTCAAAATACTAAATTCATATGCGTCTACAAATTTTAGGGGTCCTTAATTCATATGTCCATATGATTCATGTGTTCAAGGGGATAAAAGAGTCCAATTGATTATTATTTAATATGAGGAAGTTTTGTGACTCTTAGATTTGTGGGTTGAAGGTTCAAAATTGATTTACAAATGATATTTCAAAGGGAGTCACAATCTAACTATATGTGGTATTTTCAAGAAAACTTGTACTAGAGCAATAAAATGTACAAGGTGAATACTTGCCTTAATCGACGATTATAAACTCCGCTTGTTGAAGCAATTTAAGAAGAAAAATCCCCGAAGATGTCCTCGAAAAGCGCGTGCAAAAATTGATCGGAGATCACGTTTTCCCCGCACACAGGATCGGCCCGAACAGCAAACAGCAAGTGAGATCGGCTGCGGGTAGAACACGGAACAGCAGAACGATCCAATCAGATCTCTCCTGTGCACCGGATCCAATCCCAGAACAGCGAACACGGGATCAGGATCTGCTGCGGAACGAACACAGGACACCGATCAAGCGCACGGATCTTGAAGAGATCGGACAGCTGTGATTCGCTCCCGCCTAAATCCTCTTCTTCTTCGTTCGATCTTCTTCTTCGTTCGACTGAGTAGAGCGCGAGGGAGAGAGGTAATGGCGTGGTGCTCCGTTGGCGGCGACTGCGGGAGCGACGGAGCGACGTCGATGGAGTTTGTGGAGGTGGTGGTGCTGAGGGGGTCGACGAGGCGATGGGGGGGTCGAGGTGGCGAGGCGTTCGAAGGTTGAGGGAGACAGGGGGTTCGGAGTGTTGGGTTCGATGGCGAAGGCGGAGGACGATGGCGGTGGTCTGGTGGTGGTGTGAAGACGAGAGGGAGACGAGGCGGATCAGATGGGTTAAAGGCGATGCGAAGGATACGGAGAAGGGAACGGTGTGATTAGCGGCGGTAGGGAATTAGGGTTAAACAGTAGAGAGGTAATTAGGGTTAGGGTAGGGTTTTATATACTAGGTTAGCGGGTTTGCGGGTTTGAGAGTTTAGGGGATCCGATTCAAAAAAGGGCCCAACAGAAGAAATGGTCAAGGAGCACAATAATGGGGATTAGAGAGATAAACGAGAATAATCGGTCTATTTCTCATGAAGAACGGTGCAAGATGGCACACAATCGAATTTGACAAAAGAACCCACAAATTCGAGTTGAGACCAGAATAATAATTCCATTCAATCAGAAGAAATTACATGATAACAAAAATAGACGAGAGAGAGTACAATAAGGCACAAAACAGTACAAAATACAAATACGGGGAAATAGGAGTTACAAATCCTACCCACCTAACAAGCAGAATTTCGTCCTCGAAATTCAGACCTGTAGTACATAGGGTAACCCCCCAAAAGAAAAGAAAGAACAACAAGATTACAGAAATAAATGCGGAAACTTTTTCTAAATCTCTTCTTCCAACTCCCAAGTCGACTCACCCGGCGAGTGAGGATTCCATGCAACCCGAACCAGCTTGATAACTTTGTTCTTCAACACCTTCTCTCGCCTGTCCAAGATAGTGACAGGCGGAATCTCACAAGACAAATCTGGCTGTACCGACAACTCCGAGTAGTCAATCACATGACTCTCATCCCTGATGTACCTCCTGAGCTGGGAGACATGAAAGACATCATGCACTCCAGATAGGGCTGGCGGCAGCGCGAGTCGATAGGCCACCTTGCCTACTCGCTCTACAATGTCGAAGGGCCCGATGAATCTGGGGCTTAGCTTGCCTCCACCTCCAAATCGGATAACGCCTCTCCACGGCGATACCTTGAGGAACACATGGTCTCCCACCTCAAATTCCAATGGCCTCCTGTGAATGTCTGCCCACTTCTTCTGCCTGTCCTGAGCTGCTACAAGGTGCTTCCTAATCTGAGCCAATGCGTCGACTGTCTTGATAATCAAATCTGGCCCCAATAACTTCCTCTCACCAATGTCGTCCCAGCACACTGGCGACCTACACTTCCGACCATACAATGCCTCGTACGGTGCAGCTTTAAGACTGGCCTGATAGCTGTTGTTGTACGAGAACTCAACTAAGTGTAGGTGATCCTCCCAAGATCCTCCGAACTGAAGCACGCACGACCTCAACATATCCTCCAAGGTCTGAATGGTCCTCTCTGACTGCCCATCTGTCTGAGGATGGAATGCTGTACTGTACTTCAGCTTGCTCCCAAGACTGTTCTGCAGGCTTTCCCAAAACTGAGATCGGAACCGGGTATCCCTGTCGGATACGATGCTGACTGGAACCCCATGGAGTCTGACAATCTCCTGCATGTATCTCTCTGCTAGAGTCTCAGTAGACTGACCAACTCTGAAGGGGATGAAATGAGCGCTCTTCGTCAGTCTGTCGATAATCACCCAAATGGCATTGTGACCCTTGGGACTCCGTGGCAAGGCAGTCACAAAATCCATGGTGATGTGCTCCCACTTCCACTCCGGAATGGGAAGAGGCTGGAGCAACCCGGCAGTTCTCTGATGTTCTGCCTTCACCTGCTGGCAGATTAAGCACTGAGACACAAATCTGGCCACTGCCCTCTTCATGCCATGCCACCAGAAATGGAGCTTCAAATCCCGATACATCTTGGTACCACCGGGATGAATAGAATAAGCTGACTGGTGGGCCTCCTCGAGCAGTTTCTGCCTGACTTCACCCCTTGGGACACACAGCCTAGCCCCAAAGCGAAGTGATCCATCGGAGTGAATGATCATATCGGTCCTCAAACCTGCTTCAACTTCTGCCCTGAACTTCTACAACTGCTCATCACCTGCCTGAGCTTCCTTGATCTGTTCCACCAAAGATGACTGCAACTGAAGCATCATGCAACTGCGATCGGTGCCTGGCAAAATCACATTCAGGTCTAATCTCCTCATCTGCTCGATAAGTTCCTTCTGTTGAGTCAGACACATGACGGCTGGTCTCCTGCTCAATGCATCTGGCACCATGTTCACCTTACCAGGGTGATACTGCAAGTTGATGTCGTAGTCAGCCATCAATTCTAACCAGCGCCTCTGCCTCATATTCAGCTCTTTCTGAGTGAAGACATACTTGAGACTCTTGTGGTCAGTAAAAATTTCCACTCGGTCTCCCAGCAAGTAATGTCTCCACAACTTCAGAGCATAGATCACTGCTGCCAACTCCAAGTCGTGAGTAGGATAGTTCTTCTCGTGCGGCCTCAACTGCCTGGACGCATAAGCGACCACCCGACCCTTCTGCATCAGCACTGCACCTAGACCTCTGCCTGAAGCATCGCAGTGAATAACGAAGCCACCCGAACCATCTGGTATAGTTAACACGGGTGCTGAAGTCAACCGGTTCTTCAACTCGGCGAAAGCTTCACCGCAGTCCTCATTCCATACAAACCTCTGATCCTTCCCTGTCAGCTTAGTCAACGGCCCAGCAATCTTCGAGAAATCCTGTACAAACTTCCTGTAATACCCTGCTAGCCCGAGAAAACTCCTCACTTCAGAAACTGACTTTGGCACTGGCCAATCCTTCACTGCAGCAATCTTGGACGGATCAACTGAGACTCCCTTGCCTGAGATAATATGTCCCAAGAATGGAACTCGATCAAGCCAGAACTCACACTTGCTGAGCTTTCCATAGAGCTTGTTCTCCCTTAGAGTCTGCAAGACTGTTCTCAGATGCTCCGCATGCTCTTCTCGATTCCGCGAATACACCAAGATATCGTCTATGAAGACCACCACGAATCTGTCAAGGAACTGGGAGAAGACTCTGTTCATCAAGCTCATAAACACTGCTGGGGCATTTGTGACACCGAAGGGCATCACCAAGAACTCATAATGCCCGTACCTGGTCCTGAATGCAGTCTTCGGCACATCCGCTGCTTTCACCTTCACCTGATGGTACCCCGAGCGAAGGTCCAACTTCGAAAACACTGCAGCACCGCCCAACTGATCAAATAGGTCGTCGATCCTGGGTAGTGGATACCGATTCTTCACAGTAACATTGTTCAGCTCCCGGTAATCCATGCACAACCTGCGGCTTCCATCCTTCTTATTGACGAATAGCACAGGAGCTCCCCACGGTGACACCTCGGTCTAATGAAACCCAAATCCAAAAGACCCTGAACTTGTACCTTCAACTCTGCAAGCTCGACTGGCGCCATTCTGTACGGGCTTTTCGATATAGGCACTGTACCTGGCAGAACGTCAATACCAAACTCCACCTCTCGATCTGGAGGTAACCCGGGCAATTCCTCTGGGAATACATCCAGGAATTCCCGCACTACAAGAGGCGCAGCCTCACAGCCTGTGATCAATTCCATTGCACAATCTTCATCAATAGCCACCTTCTGACCTCGCCCAAGAGGTGTTTCTCCAGCATGGAATTCAAACTCATCCTGCTCCGGAATCCTGAATACAACCTTCTTCGCTCGGCAATCGATGACAGCATGAGACTCCCCCAGCCAATCCATACCGAGAATCACATCGAAACCTAAATTGCCAATCATTATCAGGTCTGCCTTGAAATCCCTGTCCCCAATAATCAAGGGACTCTGCTTACACTCCTGGGAGAAAACGACAACACCGCCACCTGTGGTGATGTTCCAAGCTGTCTGCATATCACTGCACTCCAACTGATGCTGATCCACGAAGCGGGAGGATACGAAAGAGTGGGTCGCCCCGGAATCAAATAGGACATGGGCAGGAAAGGAATGGACTAGGATAATACCTATGATAGAGTCAAAATGTGGGAAGAGATAAATATGTAGGATAATAAGGGATAGGGGAATACTGGTGTGAAAGGAACTACACAAGGTATAATGCAAGATAAACAATAAAGCATGAAATAAATAGCACACAATAAAATACAATTATACCTGCAACGACTTCCTCTGCGGTCTCAGCTTCCTCTGCAGTCAGGTTGAAGGCCTGACCTCTCCTCGGGGCAGCGGTCCTCTGACCGACGATCTGATGCTGAGGGGGAAGTGGCGGCCTAGCCTGACCCTGAACTGGCGCTCTTGGCTGAACTGGTCCCCTGGCTGGTGGAGCCAACCCTCTGCGTGGGCACTCCCGCATCATGTGATCAACAGCTCCGCAAGTAAAACACTGACGACCTGCTGTCCTACAGTCCCTGCGCTCATGACCCGCCTTGTGACAAAAATCACAGATCACATCCCGCCTCGGAGCCGTAGGTGGGTATGGCGAGGCTCTCGGTGCCGGGGTTGGGACTGTCCTCCTGATTGGCCCTCCAGTAGGCCTAGCAGCAGTAGGGTGTGAGGCAGACTGCTTGATGGCACGCTTCCGTTTGCTTGTCTGTTCCTGGCTCCTGGCAGCTTCTAAGATATCGGGGTAGGAACGAAGCCTCAAAGCAGCCAAGCGATCCTGAATGTCGATATCCAAGCCCAGTAAGAAGCGACGGCCTTTGGCCTCATCATCAGCCACCATAGTCGTGGCAAAGCGGCTCAAACGAGTAAACTCCGCGACATACTCGTCCACGGTCCGATCTCCCTGGTTCAAGATAGTGTCTTAGTCAAACACCAATATATCATAAATTGACAATGAAATCTTGCATATAAAACACTATTCGACGAACCTGGGTGAGTGCAACAAACTGCCGCTCCATCTCGTTCCTGATGACATCAGGGAAAAACTTGGTAAGGAAGCTCTCCCTGAAAACGGCCCAGGCGACGGGGCGCTCAAGTCTCTCCATCTCAGATCACCACCAGATATGGGCGAGATCCACCAGCTGGATGCTTATGACATCCACTCGGTCCACGTCAGCTATCCTGGCAGCGAACAACAACTACTCAGCCTCCAGTGGACCTTCAGCTCCCGTAAACTTGTCGGGATGTAGCCTCATGAAATCGGCTACATTACCCGGTCTAGGTGGCAATCCCCCGGGTGCAGGTGCAAGCGACTCTCTGTTGGCAGCTCCTAAGGCTGCCCTCATCATCTCGGCATGGTCTCGCTGCATCTGCATCATCTGCTGCGCGAGACGCTCATTTTGCTCTTGTTGCATCTGCAACAGCTGCGCAATGGCGGGCTGATCCGCCTGATCACCTCCAGTCTGGAAAGACGAAGTGTTTTTTCGAGCCATATCCTGCAAAACCCAAGACAATTAGGATCCAGGTCAAGTTGATAATAAAATTTTTCATGCAATTTCATGGCCTGTCAAATGCTGAGTTAACCCTGACTGAGTCAGGCCTGTCTAATGTATTAGTTAACCAATACATTAGCCAAAACCTGAGCTCTGATACCACTAAAAACCTTGTCACGCCCCGCTTCCCAAAATACGGAATACGAGTGCATGACGAAACCCAGCGAATGATCTTAACATCATTCATAAGCTGTAGGATTGACTCAGCATCACAACAAGTATATAACAAGAGAGATATATAAAACCAAGCATGCATGAATACTTTATTAGCAACAGAAACAACTGAAATATGATAAAACATCCAAGTAGTTTCAAGTCTGAATCAAAGTAAACTCGGGAACATCAGCCCGTTACAAGTTCTCAAAACTCAAGAAATAATAATAATCCAAAATAAACAAATAATGCAAGAATTAAATGTTCTAATCAGGTCCTTCTCCACATGGAAACTAGAACCTTTGCTCAGCAATTTCCGCAGGCAGCTCGTCTCCAAAGTCTGTTTAATAAACATAAACAGGGAAAACAAAGGGGAAACAAGAAAAAATGCCCTTAGTGCAAGCTAGGGCCACAAATAGTGAAAGCAAGTACAAGTAAGAAAAAGACAAGAGTTGGAATCAAGAATAAACAGAGTTATAAGGAGTAGTAGGCAAATTCAAAGACTAACTAGCAAGAGGGAAAATCTTAATAACTAGGTTGGATAACATCTGCTAGTTGTGAAACACATGTCAGGTACACCTATAAGGGTATTTAATATCAAGCGACAACCTCAAGTCTAGTGTCATATGTTATTTCAAATGTCAGGTCTCAAAGGTCAAGTCCAAGTATCAAGTTCCAGGCTTTAAGTCTCAGGTATCATGTTTCATGTATCATATCATCAAGTATCAAGTGACAGGTGTCAAGTTCAAGTCTTGTAGTTATTACTATCTAGGTAGCACGACATGCATCCATTTTACTACATGGTTGCTACAGTCAAATCAATTGTGCTTAGACCTAGTAATGGAGTCTATAGGGCGGTGTACTTAGGCATCAAACAAGCAGGTGATCAACCATGGGCTCTAGAGGTGGCCCCCGTAGGCTCTAGAGGTGGCCCCCGTCACCCATGACGTGGCACTTAGTTCTACGTGGCACTTAGTTCCATGTGATCTCAAGTATATATCATGTAATCATATAATGGGCTCTAGAGGTGGCCCCCGTAGGCTCTAGAGGTGGCCCCTGTCACCCATGACGTGGCACTTAGTTCTACGTGGCACTTAGTTCCCTTTAACATACAACTTTGGGAAACACGGGCCCCCTTCCGAGTACACTTACCTATGTTGTCCACTCTATAGTCTTTCCCTCAAACCCCGGCTTGTTACATTTGTTAAGGCAGATTTTGTGTTCTTGTATTTATACAGGTGAAACAGGGTTTGAAATAATATAATTTAATTCTAAGAAAAATTGGAGATGTCCTATAGGGTGTCCAGCAACTACATATAAAATTTGGAGTCAAACGCTCGCTGTTTACACTGCTGAAATAATTTGTAAAGTAAATAATTACAGCAGTTTTGCAAAACTGCGTCTCCTGACACAGCTGCAGTATAACTGCCATAGTTCCTAGACCGTAGCTCCAAATTCGATCAACTTGGAGTCTATCGATATCTACACATCCGGATCTACATTTTATATTCAGGCCTCGGGCCCAAATTCCAATGATAAAAGGGTCGAAACCGCAAAAGGAAATCCAGACAGCAACACTCAGAATTTATTTACTAATGTAGGTTCCATGGAAATGTGTAATTTGGTGTCTAAAATTATCAAGTAGCATAAATACATATTCATGGATGTCAAAACAGCAACTAATATATATTTTCCAAGTCATAATAGTCGTAATTTCGTCAAAATACTAAATTCATATGCGTCTACAAATTTTAGGGGTCCTTAATTCATATGTCCATATGATTCATGTGTTCAAGGGGATAAAAGAGTCCAATTGATTATTATTTAATACGAGGAAGTTTTGTGACTCTTAGATTTGTGGGTTGAAGGTTCAAAATTGATTTACAAATGATATTTCAAAGGGAGTCACAATCTAACTATATGTGGTATTTTCAAGAAAACTTGTACTAGAGCAATAAAATGTACAAGGTGAATACTTGCCTTAATCGACGATTATAAACTCCGCTTGTTGAAGCAATTTAAGAAGAAAAATCCCCGAAGATGTCCTTGAAAAGCGTGTGCAAAAATTGATCGGAGATCACGTTTTCCCCGCACACAGGATCGGCCCGAACAACAAACAGCAAGTGAGATCGGCTGCGGGTAGAACACGGAACAGCAGAACGATCCAATCAGATCTTTCCTGTGCACCGGATCCAATCCCAGAACAGCGAACACGGGATCAGGATCTGCTGCGGAACGAACACAGGACACCGATCAAGCGCACGGATCTTGAAGAGATCGGACAGCTGTGATTCGCTCCCGCCTAAATCCTCTTCTTCTTCGTTCGATCTTCTTCTTCGTTCGACTGAGTAGAGCACGAGGGAGAGAGGTAATGGCGTGGTGCTCCGTTGGCGGCGACTGCGGTAGCGACGGAGCGACGTCGATGGAGTTTGTGGAGGTGGTGGTGCTGAGGGGGTCGACGAGGCGATGGGGGGGTCGAGGTGGCGAGGCGTTCGAAGGTTGAGGGAGACAGGGGGTTCGGAGTGTTGGGTTCGATGGCGAAGGCGGAGGACGATGGCGGTGGTCTGGTGGTGGTGTGAAGACGAGAGGGAGACGAGGCGGATCGGATGGGTTAAAGGCGATGCGAAGGATACGGAGAAGGGAACGGGGTGATTAGCGGCGGTAGGGAATTAGGGTTAAACAGTAGAGAGGTAATTAGGGTTAGGGTAGGGTTTTATATACTAGGTTAGCGGGTTTGCGGGTTTGAGAGTTTAGGGGATCCGATTCAAAAAAGGGCCCAACAGAAGAAATGGTCAAGGAGCACAATAATGGGGATTAGAGAGATAAACGAGAATAATCGGTCTATTTCTCATGAAGAACGGTGCAAGATGGCACACAATCGAATTTGACAAAAGAACCCACAAATTCGAGTTGAGACCAGAATAATAATTCCATTCAATCAGAAGAAATTACATGATATCAAAAATAGACGAGAGAGAGTACAATAAGGCACAAAACAGTACAAAATACAAATACAGGGAAATAGGAGTTACAGTAGGGGTAAAATACCAAAATACCCTTCCGTAAGTGTGAGAAGAGCGGGAGAGTAGCTCAGCCTTTAAATCTACATCACGATCAAAACCTAGATCGGACGGCTAAGCGCGAGTGCACATGGCTGTGTGCACTAGAGGAGTGCACAACCGAAGCTTTTCCTATATGTATATATATAGAGAGAGAGCGAGGAAGAGAGAGAGAAATTAATAAATAAATAAAGGAGTTGTTTTAGGGGAATTTAAATTTGAGTTTTGGGGGAAAACTTTGAGGGGGGGATGTGGTTTGTGAGGTTAGATATGGGCCTTTGATTTTTGGGAATTGAAGGAGAGTCACCCGATAGCTTTCTTTGTGTTTTATTATATAGACTAGATTTGCTCGTGGGCACGTGCCTACGGCACGTCTTCGGAACGAAACAAAACACGAAAAGCCCTGTAAACAGTAAAACAACAATTATGTAGCTCAAGTTTGAATAGTATGACAATAATTAGTTGTAAATAAAATTCCATGTTTCCATTAGTATATGATGAAAAATAATTATAAATGGGGGTTTAAAATCTAACTTCTTATAACTTTAAGTGTTGAAATGATGAAATTTAATTATTGAAAAGATATTTGTTATTTTCAATATAACATATGTAATAAAAAAACCCTAATAATTCTGAAAATTTACAAATCTGAAATCTTAAAATCTAAATTTCTAAGTAAATAAAAAAGAATGAGAGAGAGAGATAGGGAGGGAGAGAAAGAGAGAAATATGAAAAAGTGAAGAGAGAAGAGAGAGTAATAAAGTAATGTGTTTTTTAGTTTTGGGGGGAAAATTTTGATTTTGGGGTTTGAAAATTAGGGGGGAGGGGGGGGGGGGGGGGGGGGGGGGGGGGGAGAATATGTTTTGCGAGGTTATATCTGGGTCTTTGATTTTGGGGGGATTGAAGGTGAGCCACTTGATAGATTTCTTTGTGTTATATATATGTTACCGCTAAATTTGGTGTGGGGGTAAACAGATGAGATTTGTGAGTTCGTAGGGGACCTGAATAGCTGATCCAAGCCTTCTGATTCCTACCGCTACCTGCAAGGAAGTGCGATACACCGGGGTTGATTCCGGCGACGCACCCTCCGACGCTCTTGTCAGTAACCAGTGATGATTAAGAAAGAGCTTAAGGTGGAAAAAGAGTGATTACCTGGTCACAGTGGTTGGGGGGAGATATTTATAGTCGCCATGGGAGTCATTAGGGGCCTGATTTCCAGTGTAACTGTCAGGAAAAAAATCATCCCAATCTGTTTTTAGGAAATTGACCCCTGATTCCCAGTGAGAGCAAATCAGGCCCATTGATTCAGTCAGATCAGTGACCCTGATTTTCCTCTCGCTGATCTGGGTTTGTCTTGGGTCGGGATCCGTACCCAGTTGGAGTGGATCCGTTTGTGGGGTGTTGGGTCTGTGAGAAGGAGACCCAGTACCCGTTTCGGACCCATCTGTATGTGAAATTACCGTTTTACCCCTGAGCTTCAAGATTCGTGCCCAATCTGGATGGTTCCGATTTAACCCCATTTTTAGCCATATCACGAGCCCCTCACTCCTAAAGGCTGAGTGTGATCAGCCTTTGAGGAGTAGTTTAACTGTTTCAGGGGCTAGTTGAGTTGTATCGGAGACTGAATGGAGGATTTTGAATCTCGAAGTGGGTAGTAAGGTAATTTTTTGAAGCCATATGTTGTTCTGTAGCCGTATCGAGTATTTGACTGCTTTTATCTATTTTTTCGGGCTATTTATTTAATTTTGCGATGTGTTAACTAATCGTTCGGGGGCCTTAACAGTACATTCTAGGCAATAATTGTTCGTTCAGGGGATCAAAAATATCCCCCCGAAATTTTTAATTATTTTCTAGAATTTTTAGTTAATTTTCCCGAATTTTTAGTAATTTTTCGCAATTTTTAAATAAATAAAACGATTTAAATAAATAAAAATTGGTTTTTAAATACCGATTTATGATGTGGCACAATCTGGACCCTTGATCAGTGCTGAGCGCGAATTTCTGAGTGATCAGATGATCCCTATTCCTCGGCAGGTAGTTTCTTCGTTAACGAGGGTCGGTTCCTCGGTACCTCGGCTCGGTAGGTCGGTTCCTCGGCTCGGAATCGACTGAGGTACGTGGCGTCATCTGGACCGTTCATCTCAGCGTGGATCCCCAAAAAACGCTATCTTGTTGTTTAGTGGACGTGGCAAGATCTGAGCCGTCCATCATGACGAGCATGCTTTTTGACAAGATCCAACGGCTGATATGGGTCGGCGTGTTTTTTTGCCATATACGAGGGTCGGTTCCTCGTCCCCTCGGCTCAGCCTTGTATCTTGTCAGATACGAGGGTCGGTTCCTCGTCCCCTCGGTTTGGCCGGATGCTTCGCCATATGCGAGGGTCGGTTCCTCGTCCCCTCGGTTCGGAATTTGCCGAGGTACGTGGCGAAATCTGGGCCGTTCATCATAGCGAGCGTGCTTTTCGACAAGATCCAACGGCTGAGGATGGTCGGTGTGTTTTTTTGCCATATACGAGGGTCGGTTCCTCGTCGCCTCGGCTCGGACGGGTATCTTGTCAGATGCGAGGGTCGGTTCTTCGTCCACTCGGCTCGGCGCATGTAGCTCGGAATCAGCCGAGGTACGTGGCATGATCCTGAGCGTCCATCCCAGTGCGGATCCCCAAAAAATGCTATCTTGTCGTTTAGTGGACGTGGCGAGATCTGGACTGTCCATCATGACGAGCGCGCTTTTTGACAAGATCCAACGGTTGAGGTAGGTCGGCGAGTTTTTTCGCCATATACGAGGGTCGGTTCCTCGTCCTCTCGGCTCGAAAGCTCAGTGCCGTTGGCCGAGGCACTGAGTTGGAGATTTTGAAGGATGTCTTTTATTGGTTTTACTCTTCCGAGCCCAGTAGCTCGGCTGCTCGGCCAAGCTGTTCGGTAACTCGATTAAGTAGGCCGGTGGCAGACAGTTCGGAAGGTGCACGTGGTCGGATCTGGTGCGTCCATCATGGTGCGAATCATGAGGATGGGGTTCAGATCACGAGAAAACGTTATCTTATCGTTTTGTGGGCGTGGCGCAATCTGAACTGTCCATCATGACGAGCGCGCTTTTTGACAAGATCCAACGGATGAGGTAGGTCGGCGAGTTTTTTCGCCATATACGAGGGTCGGTTCCTCGTCCTCTCGGCTCGGGGGCTCAGTGCCGTTGGCCGAGGCACTGAGTTGGAGATTTTGAAGGACGCGTCTTTTATTGGTTTTACTCTTCCGAGCCCAGTAGCTCGGCTGCTCGGCCAAGCTGTTCGGTAGCTCGGTTAAGCAGGCCGGTGGCAGGCAGTTCGGAAGGTGCACGTGGTCGGATCTGGTGCGTCCATCATGGTGCGAATCACGAGGATGGGGTTCAGATCACGAGAAAACGTTATCTTGTTGTTTTGTGGGCGTGGCACAATTTGAGCCGTCCATCGAATTCTGACGCGAATTTTGGAGAGATCCGACGGTAATTTCGCCTCGGAAGGATTTTTCTCCACATACGAGGGTCGGTTCCTCGTCCTCTCGACTCGGAAGCTCGGTGAGGTTGGCCGAGGTGTGGAGAGTTAGTTGCTTGGAGTTGTTTTGAAGAGACTCAGTGGCTCGGTTGCCCAATCAAGCTGTGGTAGCTCGGTTAGGCATACCAGTGGCCGAGTCGTGGACTTGGTGATTTCAGGATTCTCTGTTTATTGAAACTGAAACGTCGTAACGCTCCGCTTTGGCGTTTTGGCTTCTTAATGGGCTTTTTAGATTCCCAAGGTGGCCCAAACTCGCTTTTGGGGTTATAAAAGATCATTCCCCCACCCCCAAGCTCATTCTTCACTTTTCACTCTTAAGATTTCACTTTTACTCTTTGCTCTCTGCTAGTGGTGATTTTTGCTCCAAGGCGGTTGCGCTAGCTGTCGCGTGGGCCAGGCGATTTCCGGCGAGCTCATTCCAACCGTGAACGTCACTTCAAAGGTCAGTCTACTAGCCTTAGCTTTTTTTAGAGATGTTAAGAGTGAACTCGGGGAGTGGGGCCTCGTCTTCGGGCAATGATGGCGCCGAGGAGAGGAGAAAGGCGGAGATCCGAAGGAAGGGGAAACAGGTCGCCGAGCCGTCTGCGACCGAGGCGAGGAAGGAGAAGAAGAAGAGGAGGGTGGCGACCCAATCTCCCGTGGTCGAGGAGATCGTGGAGAACTCGAAGCAAGCCCCCGAGATGGGACGATATCCTTCTGTATTGTCCGGACATTCGGGGGTTAGGCAGTACGAAGGCGACCTCTTGGAGAAAGCGATCTTCGGCCGGTCGAAAGTTTATGAAGAACCCAACTCGGCTCTTCCTACCGAAGCCGACGAGATTGCTTCGGTGCTATCCGAGAGGGATCTCCTTCGGATTAGAAAGGGATTTGCCATCCCTCCGGAGTACAAGCTGATGGTCTCCGGTGCTGGGATACGAGCGAATTCCAAGTTGTCGTCGTCGGATATGTGCATGTTTGACTTCGACTCCTTGAACGCCGGACTACGTTTTCCGCTGCATCCTTTCATCCGCCAGCTCCTCGGATGGTTTTGCCTCGCGCCGACCCAGTTTATGCCGAACACATGGCGTCATGTGAACGCATTCCTGCTCCAGTGCCGAAACGCAGGAGTCGAGCCGGATCTGACAGTCTTCCGAGGCCTATATCGGATAAACCGGATGCACAGGACCGAGCACCGTTACCACTTGGGGCCGAGGAAGGGCGTTCGGATCATAGAAAACCCGGACTCAATTAAAGGCTGGAAAGAAAAGTTCTTTATATTAAGGGGGGAACCAATATTGCAAATTCCGACCCGATGGAAACCGGAGGTGCCCAACTTTGCGAGAGCCGACCCCGTATTGACTAAGGCCGAAGAGGAGGTGGTGAGGAAGATCATGGCCCTCCCATTGTTGAGTTGGAGGGAGTTGATGGAGGAGGTGCTGTTTGGGTCCGGCCTTAGCCCCATCGATCCGAGTATGCTCCTGACATCTCGTTTATTTTTGTTTTTCTTCCAAGTCTTTATCTCGTCTTACTCAGTTTTTGTTTTGTTTGATGCAGAAGAGATGAAGATAAATTTCAACGCCATGATGGCCGATAGGTCCAAATTGGCCGGTGGTAGGAAGGGAAGAGGCCGACCGTGGCTGCCTCGTCAGCTCCGCTGCCCAAGGTCGCTTCGACTACCACTCCGCCTCCTCCGACCACCGAGGCGCCCTCGGAGGTGGTTGTTGTCGAGGAGCCCTCGGCGCCTGTGGCCTCGGCCCCGGTTGATGGGGCCTTCGATGTTAACGCGGCGTTGTCGCTCGAGGCTCCGAGGTTGACCGATGCGGCCGAGGAGATCCTGACCGAGCAGCACAAGCAGCTGTTTGTGCCGAACTGGCGAGTGAAGAATCACGACGGATTCCTCGAAAACTCGCAGATGTCGGTGCAGGTCGTCAAGCACCTGGCGACCCCGAAGGATAGAGCCGCACTGAAGGCGGGGACGGTCGGCAATGATACTTACGAAGTGGCCCGATCGCTCGTATCGGTAAGTTTTTCACTGTGGATTTCTTCAAGTCTACTGCTCGGTCTGTATCTTGCGCTTATCGTTGTCTTGCACAGGCCACTTGTCACTTCGGCCATCTCCTCGAGACGTTCGCCGCGCAGGAGAAAGAGCTGAAGGCCGCCAGCGACAAAGACAGGGCAGAGAAGGTCAAGGCGGTTTGGCAACTCGAGGCCGAGCAGAGGCGAGTCGAGGCCTTGGAAGTTCGGGTTGCCGATCTTGTGGCCGACCTGGAAAGAGCCAAGGGGCAACTTGATGCGGAGTCTGCCAAAGCTGCGAAGGCTGCCGAGGAGCTGGCTGCGTCGGCGAAGTCTCTGGCCGATCTGAAGGCGGAGAAGGAGGCCCTGACCGCGAAGATTAGGGCCGAGGTCGAGGCCGTGGCCGAGGCTGAGACGAAGAAGCACATGGCCAAGAACATGGAGATGTCCTATCAGAGGGCGCTCGACCATGTTCAGGACCGTGTCCCCGTCTTCGAGCGGGTCGGCTACAAGCTGTGGCTGGGGTCGCCCTCGGGCGGCGAGGAGGTGGAAGGCGAAGATGACGAGGGGGAAGGCGACGAGGAGGAGGAGGTGGAGGCCGACCCTACGGTGGCAGACCTCCAGGTCGAGGGGAGAAACGAGGGGCCATCTGGTGACGTGCCTGTGGTCGAAGCGGCGACGCAGGTGGACCCCTGATCTCCTTGAAATTTTTGTAGTTTTTTTTTGTTTTGTTAAAAAAAGTGTAATGCCTTTTGCGGACTGGCCACCGCTCTGATGAATGAATGAAAAAAATTGTTTTGGTTTTGGACTTGTCTAAGTGTTTGGTTCGGTCATGTAGTTCTTCAATGCTGTCCTTTTTCATTTCAGATTGCCGAGCAAACTCGTATTACCGCGGCAGCTCGGCACCGCGCAGAGTTGTTTCAGCAGTCCCGAGAGGATCGCCTCGAGGGCGAGGTCCATCTGACGAGGAGAATACTGCACAACGTAGAGAAGAGGAACAGCGAGTTGTTGGCCGAGTTGCACCATCTGCGGATAGCCGAGACCGAACTATCTGCGAAGGAGGAAGAGTTGGCCCGGGCTTTGGCCGAACGAGATGATTTCGCAAGGAGGGTAGAACAGCTGCAAAGGGTAACGGTCGACAAGAGTATCGAGGTGACCCACTTGCACCGTGTCATATCTGATAGCACCGAGTATCCTGGTTCGACGAGACTTCCTCGGTTCAAGGTAATTGTGAAGGGCGACACACTGAAGGACAGGATCGTTGAACTGGAGGAAGAGGTTGCTCAACTCAAACCTCAGCCGGTGAGGGCTAATGTCCGGAGTACTTTGTGTACTTGCGAAGAGATAGACCGAGGGATTACGTTCTATCAACTCGCGAGCCGAACCTCCATCGTAGGTCGGACAGCACCTGACGCCCAAAGTGGAGTAGCGGTATCTTCAAGTGGTGCTTCGTTGGAGCGACCGTCAGGGTCAGCGGCGAGGGGGCGTCTCGATTCGTCGGCTTAGAGACGAGCTCGGAGGTCAAGAAGCGCCGACCCAAGGTATCCCTGAACCGGAGCGTCCCCCTTTCGCGGAGGCAGTAAACGGGTCGTATTGTGTCTTTGGGCCTGCGAACTGTCTTTTGTTGTAATCTTTTTGTAAATTTATCCAAGTTATATTAATGAAATTGGAGTTGGCTTGCTTGTTGTAGTGTTGTAATTGCTTTAGCTAGAGTTGGCTTGAAATGAACCGCAAGAAGCGTTTGCTTCGTCGAGCGCCTTGGCTACGAAATTCACGCTTTAGCCGTGGTCCTGACTCTTGCTCGGTACGTACCGGTGCGGCTCGGTGCCTCGGCAGAGGTGTAACTGTTTCGAGGCTGGGGCCACGTGGCCTGATCTGGACGGTGGATCATGATCAGGCCGCAGATCATGAGAAGGGAGGCGCAAGTTCCAAGAAAACACTATCTTGTCGTTTTGTGGACACGTGGCATGGTCAGGTCCGTTCATCATACTCTAGCATGCATTTTGAGATGATCTAACGGTGGCTTTTCCTTGGGAGCATTTTTCGCCATATACGAGGGTCGGTCCCTCGTCCGCTCAGCTCGAGGATTTGAGCGGGCGTAGTCAGTCCGAACAATGTAATCCGAACCAGCGTTAGTGTTGTTCGACGGTTGTGGGAGCAGTTCCGAACGGCGACCTACTTCTGGCTCGCCTAAGGGCGAGCCGGGGAAGTAGAGTTGAGCCGAGTGTTGGACTCCGAACCATCGGTGTAGTTCAACGGTTGTGGGAGCAATTCCGAACGGCGATCTACTTCTGGCTCGCCTAAGGGCGAACTGGGAAAGTAAAGTCGAGCCGAGTGTTGGACTCCGAACCATCGGTGTAGTTCAACGATTGTGGGAGCAGTTCCGAACGGCGATCTACTTCTGGCTCGCCTAAGGGCGAACTGGGGAAGTAAAGTCGAGCCGAGTGTTGGACTCCGAACCATCGGTGTAGTTCAACGGTTGTGAGAGCAGTTCCGAACGGCGATCTACTTCTGGCTCGCCTAAGGGCGAACTGGGGAAGTGAAGTCGAGCCGGACATTGGACTCCGAACCATTGGTTGAAATTAAAAAACAAAAGATAAAGGCGGAGAGACGCAAGCAAATTTATAAGTATGAAAGAGCATTCTTCATTGATAATTGACGGCGAACCGTTTTTACATATAACAACTTATGAAATGGATTACAAGTTAGAGGAGAGGAATGGTTCGACACCTCGTGATACTCAGAGAGGCACCGGGGCGCTTTCTTGGTATTTTAGGAGGTGGTCGGCATTCCAGGTCCTCGAAATCTCTCTGCCCTCTAGATCTTCCAGACGATAAGCTCCGGGCCGAACAACCGTTGTGATCTTGTAGGGTCCTTCCCAGTTTGGGGCCAGTTTGCTCCTCTAATTAGGGAAGGAGATGGCTAGCTTTCTGAGAACCAAGTCCCCTTCCTTGAGATCGGTGGGTCGGATTTTCTTGTTGTATGCTAGTTCGACTCTCCTCCGATAGTTTTGTTGGCGTATTGATGCTCTTTCCCTCAGCTCGTCCACCAGATCTAAGTTCGCCCTGAGGTCTCTGGCATTCTATTCCTCGTTGTAGGCTGCGAGGCGAGGGGAAGGTATTCCCACCTCGAGGGGTATCACCGCCTCGGACCCATAGGTGAGGTTAAAAGGGGACTCTCCTATGGGCGTCCGCTTGTTCGTGCGGTAGTTCCATAGTACGTTGGGGAGTTGGTCGACCCATAAGCCTTTGGAACATTTGTCCAACCTCTTCTTGATACCTGTGAGGATCTGCCGATTGGCATTTTCTGCTTGGCCGTTCGAGTGTGAGTGGGAGACGGAAGAGAAGCGCTGCTGGATGGCAAGGTCCTCGCACAGAGCTCGGAACACAGCCCTGGTAAACTAAGTTCCGTTGTCGGTTACGATGACACGGGGGACGCCGAACCGACAGATGACGCTCTTCCAGAAGAATTGAAGTACCTTGTTCTCGGTCATAGTGGTGAGGGGCTCGGCCTCAATCCACTTCGAGAAGTAGTCGATGGCTACAACCAAGAACTTGAACTGGCCCGGAACTGGAAGGAAAGGCCCTAGTAAGTCCATCCCCCACATTGCGAAGGGAATAGGACTTGATAGGGAGGCGAGGTTGGCTTGGGGAAGGCGACGAATGTGGGAGTGTTTATGGCAAGAGCCACATTGCCGAACGTGTCGCTCGGCGTCTTGGAGGAGAGTCGGCCAGAAGTATCCGTAATTCAGAGCTTTCCGGGCCAAAGACCTAGACCCCGAATGTGCTCCGCCGATGCCTTCATGTAGCTCCTGCAAGGCGTAGTCGGCCTGTTCTGGGGAGAGGCACCTTAGGTATGGTCGGCCATCAATATGCGAAAAGGAGCGCTTGTACAAGATCCCCTCGATCAAGACATACCGCTCGGCCCTGGTTCTGACTCGGCGTGCTTCTTTGGGGTCCTCGGGGAGGAGTCCGTCCCTTAAGAACTCCACTAACGGCTTCATCCAATTATCTTGCAGCAACACCGGCAATGACTCCATCGAGCCGGGTGTCTCGTCTTCTATGCTCGGCCTTGAGAGGACCTCGATCAAAACGGTCTGCTCGAGACCTTGGAGGGAGGATGAGGCCAATTTGGAGAGGGCATCGGCCTGTGAATTCTCCTCTCGAGGGACTCGTTGGATGAGTGCCTCTTCGAACCGGCTCATGAGGGCTCGGACCTTGGCGAGGTACTTCGCCATTCGTTCGTCTCGCGCCTCGTACTCGCCCAAGACTTGGTTCACAACCAGCTGAGAGTCACTATGGACTCGGAGGCGCTGCGCCCCGGCACTTCGGGCAAGTCCGAGGCCCGCGATTAGCGCCTCATACTCCGCCTCATTGTTTGAGGCCTGAAGTTCAAGCGGAGGGCATACTGGAGGACGAAGTCATCAAGGCCGTTCAGGATGATACCGGCGCCGCTTCCCTCGTTGCAGGAGGAGCCGTCCACGAAAACCGTCCAAATGGGGGGACCGTTCGGGACATGGCTGACCTCGGGAATGGTGGACTCGACGATGAAGTCGGCGAGGGCCTGAGCTTTGATAGCGGTCCGGGGCTGGTAGGAGATGTCGTGTTGGCTTAGCTCTATGGACCACTTCATAAGCCGGCCCGAGGTTTCGGGCTTGTGGAGGATCTGCTTCAGCGGTTGGTCGGTGAGGACCACAACCGAGTGGGACTGAAAGTACGGACGGAGCTTCCTTGCCGTCATGATCAGGGCGTAGGCCATCTTTTCTATCTTCGGATAGCGGAGCTCGGCGTCCCGAAGCACCTTGCTCACGTAATAGATGGGCCTCTGAGCACGGTCTTCTTCCCTCACCAAAACTGCACTTAGGGTCTGCTCGGAAGCAGCTAAGTAGATGAAGAGAGGTTCCCCCGGAACAGGCTTGCTGAGCAGGGGAGGATTGACCAAGTATGCTTTCAGCTGTTCAAAAGACTTCTGTTGCGATTCGCCCCACTGGAAACCCTTAGCCCTCCTGAGAGCCTTGAAGAAGGGGAGGCACCTTTCCCCCGACTTCGAAAGAAACCGCCCAATAGCGGCGAGCCGACCCGTAAGCTTCTGTACTTCCTTGACGTTCCGGGGCGGGGCCATGTCCAGTATGGCCTTGATTTTCTCAGGATTTGCTTCGATCCCTCGCTGGCTCACCATGAAGCCGAGGAACTTTCCTAAGGAGACTCCGAACGCACATTTGTTCGGATTTAGTCTCATGCTGTGCCTTCTCAATACGCCGAAAGCCTCCTGGAGGTCGGCTACATGGTCGGTACCTCGGATGCTTTTAACGAGCATTTCTTCGACGTACACTTCCATGTTGCAGCCTATCTGGCTTTGGAAGACTTTGTTGACGAGGCGCTGGTAGGTGGCCCCAGCGTTCTTCAATCCGAACGGCATGACTCTATAACAGTAGAGGCCCTGGTCGGTAATGAAGGAGGTCTTCGGAATGTCCGGGGGGAACATTCGGATCTGGTTATAGCCGGAGAAGGCGTCCATGAAGCTGAGGAGCTCATGGCCCGAGGTGGCATCAATGAGGGTGTCGATATTTGGGAGAGGGAATGGATCCTTCGGACACGCCTTATTCAGGTCGGTGAAGTCGATGCATATCCTCCAAGAACCATTGGACTTCTTAACCATTACAACATTGGAGAGCCACTCGGGGTAGTTCACCTCCTGTATGAACCGAGCCTTTAAGAGTTTGTCCACCTCCTCCTTGATGGCCTGTTGTCGCTCGGGAGCGAATTTATGCCTCTTCTACTGAACCGGTTTGCACCCCGGTTCGACACTGAGGCGGTGGACCAGCAGCTCCTCGAAAATCCCAGGCATATCCGGGGCGGACCAAGCAAACAGGTCGCGGTTATCCCGGATGCATTGCACCAAGTCGGAACATAGCGCAGTCGGCAAGGACTTGCTGATGAGGAACTTTCGACTCGGGTCCTCGTCCGAAAAGAGTACTTCTTCCAATTCGTCCGCCGGCTCGGACGTGGGTCGGACATTCGGCTCGGAGATCTCTAGGGTCTCGAGGGAGAGCACCGGACCCCCCGTGGAAGTCATGTCGCACTTCCGAGCCGTCTCTTGGCTACCCCTGACTTCTCCCACTCCCGACCGAGTGGGGAACTTCATTTTAAGGTGGTACACTGAAGGGACAGCTTCCAGGGCAGCTAGGCCGGGTCGGCCTAGGATGACATTATATGCGGCCGGGACGTCGATGACCATAAAGTCCATCGGCTCGGTCCGGGTAGTAGGGGTCTTCCCAGCAGTTACGTCCAGGGTAATAACCCCTTCGACAGTTACTGGTACCCCCGTGAACCCGTGGAGCGTGTAGCCGGCCGGCTTGAGGCGATCCCGGGATAGCTGCAACCCTCGGAAGGCCGAGAGGAAGAGGATGTTCACCGAGCTCCCGTTATCTATCAGGACCCTCTGCACCTTGAAGTTTGCCATGCGAAGGTCGATGACAAGTGCGTCGCAGTGGGGAGTTCGGACCCCCTCGAGGTCTTCATCAGAGAAAGTCACTAGGACGCCAAGGCCTTTTGGGGGAGGGGCGCTGTGAACTGAGTTGACCTCTCGGACGAAGGCCTTCCGAGAGGAGTTGGAGGAGCCCCCCATGGGGCCTCCGTGGATGAGGTGTAGAACTCGTTCTTCCTCGAAGTCGGGGGTCTCATCACACCGCTCGGAGCGTTTGTTAGCCCCCCGAGGCGAAGGAGAGGCGCGTTCCCCCTGATTGTTAGCCTTCACAAATTTGGCCAACTGCCCCCTCTGGATGAGGGCCTCTATCTCATTTTTCAACGCCCGGCAGTCGTTGGTGTCGTGACCGTGGTCCCGGTGGTAACGGCACCATTTCTCCTTGTTCCTCCTCTTGGCCGGGGTGTTTATCCTCGGAGCAGGAGGTATAACACCTTCCTTCTCCACTTCCATCAGGATGGTAGAAACATTTGTGGTGAGAGGGGTGAACTTCTCGAACCTGGGGGGAGGACGGCGCTGACCGCTATTATCCTTCTGCAGCTTCTTGGATCCTTCCTCCTCTGCCGTCTTCCTCTTCGAGCCAGAGGCAGGTCCTCCGAAACTCGGGAGGCACTCGGCCTCTTCCGCCCGAATGTACTTCTCGCATCTTAGGAGAAGATCGGCGAAGTTGTGCGGGGCTTCTTGGCAAGGGACGACCGGAGGTTGGAGTTGAGGACGTTCGATTGGAACGTGACGGTCGCCACTGACTGTTCGAGGGAGGCGATCGACCTGACCTCCGCGGTGAATCTCCTCACGTAGTCCCTCAACTTTTCTCCCCTCTCCTGTCGAAGGTGGAGTAGGGAGAGGCTAGTCTTCTCCGTTCATCGGCTACTCACAAAGTGAGTTATGAAGAGCGTTTCGAACTGCTCGAACGAGAAGATGGAGGAGGGAGCGAGCCTGGAGTACAATTCCCGAGCCGACCCCTTTAGGGTGGCGGGGAAGGTCTTGCAGAGCATGGCGTCGGAAGCTTAATGGATCAGCATTAAGGTTTTGAAGCTTTCGACATGATCAACTGGGTCGGACTCCCCTGAGTACGTTTCAAACTGCAGAGGTTTGAAACCCCTCGGTATGGGGGCCTCCATGATTGTCCGAGAGAAGGGGGTCTGCTGGGGCGGACGGTCCCTGCTCTCGACTCCTCCTCTTTGTCCATGCGACCGATGCGCCTCTCCATCTCGTGGAGACGACGGTAGAGGGCATCGTCCCTCCGCTGGTAATCAAATGATCCCCTGGACTCTTCTTCATAGGAAGGGGAGCGAGGACTGCGGCGTCGATAGTCCTGGGATCGGCGAGGACTATAGTGGTGTGGCTGGCGACTGGGAGCCGGGAGAGGACTTCTGGATCGTTGGCGAGGACTTGGAACCCTTGGGGGTGTTGGAACCCTCTGGGCATTGTGGTTGTTGGGGCGAAGGTTGAGGGCATGCAAGACAGTCTCCTGGAACTGTAGGAACTCGGCACGAGTGATCGGTGCCTCATTGTCCCTAGGATGATGTCGGTCAGCAGGAGAGCGCGGCCTCCTCCTACGATGCTCGGGAGATTCCCCCCGGCCCCTTCGGTCCGGAGACCTCCTACTGTCTCGGCGATGAGGAGATCGCTCACCATGATGCTGGCGAGAGGCTCCCTCTCGGGCCGACCTCTCATCTAGGTGGTTGCGAAGGTCCTCATCCTTTTGGTGATTCAGAACGGTGTTGCGGAGGTCGGAGGCTCGGGGGTGATGGGAAGCCATAGAGTCCGAGGAGGCATTATGAATTGAGACATGGTCTGGGTGGAGAGGCTGCTTCTGCCTCTGCTAGTTCTGACCAGGACCATTTGGGGGTTGTTGGTTCGGAAGAGGAGGCTGGCCCTGTTGGGCCGGGGGAGGAAGATGCTCGGGCTGCGTAGCAGGATGGACGGGGACTTCCTCTGGCTGATCGGCAGGATTGGGTCCGTGGTTGGACCCCTAGACCTGACCTTCTTGGGAGGCATGGTTGGAGAAGGGCTAGTTGACGAGGAAGAGGCAGAGGCTATTCGTGTGGTGTTCCCACAGACGGCGCCAATCTGTTACCGCTGAATTTGGTGTGGGGGTAAACAGATGAGATTTGTGAGTTCGTAGGGGACCTGAATAGCTGATCCAAGCCTTCTGATTCCTGCCGCTACCTGCAAGGAAGTGCGATACACCGGGGTTGATTCCGGCGACGCACCCTCCGACGCTCTTGTCAGTAACCAGTGATGATTAAGAAAGAGCTTAAGGTGGAAAAAGAGTGATTACCTGGTCACAGTGGTTGGGGGGAGATATTTATAGTCGCCATGGGAGTCATTAGGGGCCTGATTTCCTGTGTAACTGTCAGGAGAAAAATCCTCCCAATCTGTTTTTAGGAAATTGACCCCTGATTCCCGGTGAGAGCAAATCAGGCCCATTGATTCAGTCAGATCAGTGACCCTGATTTTCCTCTTGCTGATCTGGGTTTGTCTTGGGTCGGGACCCGTACCCAGTTGGAGTGGATCCGTTTGTGGGGTGTTGGGTCTGTAAGAAGGAGACCCAGTACCCGTTTCGGACCCATCTGTATGTGAAATTACCGTTTTACCCCTGAGCTTCAAGATTCGTGCCCAATCTGGATGGTTCCGATTTAACCCCATTTTTAGCCATATCAATATATATATATATATATATATATATATATATATATATATATATATATATATAGGGAAAGCTTCGGTTGTGCACTCCTCTACTGCACACAGCCGTGTGCACTCGCGCTCAGCCGTCCGATCTAGGTTTTGATCATGATGCAGATCTAAAGGCTGAGCTACTCTCCTGCTCTTCTCACACTTACAGAGGGGTATTTTGGTATTTTACCCCTCCCCTCAGACTCTACCCTGTCTTTCTCTCTACCTTTTCGATCTGCTGCCCCTAGCCTCTCTTTCTCTCTACCTTTTTGATCGATCTGCCCCTTTTCCCCCCAAAAAAAGAAACCCCAATCTCCTATCATCGAGCGACCTCTCTCTCTCTCTCTCCATTGACGTGAAACCCTAATCTCCTAATCTCTCTCTCGAGCAACCTCTCTCAGTCTCTCCATCGACGCGAAACTCTAACTTCCTCTTCTTCACTTCGGCGCTCTCCCAATCAAAAGCCCCGACGCTACTCGACGCTACCGTGATGCTCCTTCCCACCGCGTGGTGCTGAGCTCCCCAAAATCGAAACCCTAACTTCCTCTTGTTCACTTCAGCGCTCACCCAATCGAAACCCCCGACGCTACCGTGACGCTACCGCGATGCTACCGTGACGCTCCTTCCCGCCGTGTGGTGCCCTCAAATTCCCCTCCACCAGTCACCGCTCGACGCCCCTGAAGCATCAATCAGCAAGACCTCATTCAGACGACGTAACCCCGACTTCCCGCAACCCCAACCATCCTCGACAATTATTTTGTCTCGGTATCAGGTATGAAACCTAAACCTAATTGTAGTTTTTGTGGGTTTACCCTTAAAAAAAATTTACTTTTAGGCGAATTGAATGTGTTGGATTTATGTGTAATGTGAATTAGGGTGATTTCTAACGCTAAACTCTTAACTTTGAGAATTTCGTTCAAGTCCATGAACTAACAACAGATATTACACACCCACCAATGTTTACAGGAAGTTAGATCTGCTTTTTTGGTGGTCTCAGTGGTATATGTTGTGCTGATGTAAATATGGTTCGACAATGGCAAGGCAGTTTTGGTTTTGAGGAAAATATTCACTTGTGAGCTTCTAATTTATGCTAGTTGCTTAAGTATCCCAACCTGAAAATCCCAATTTGGCTTGTTGCATATTTAGTTTGCATGGTTATTAATTTGATGCATGCATGGTTGTTCTTGATTTCTAGTCTATGAAAATTGTTAGATTGAGAGGCAAATTATATGAAAGAATATGCTGTTTTGTGGTCTATGTTGCCTGGTAGTTAATTTGGTGCAGACCATGATTTCTTGCTACATGCTATTTTGTGGTCTCTGTTGTTGCCTTTTTAATGGTTTGATCATTTTGTTGCTACAAGGCTAATCCATTTGATGATGTCTTCTTGTTCTGATATGTTTGTGGTCTCTGTTGTTGCCTTTCTGTTGTGGCCTGCTAGATGGCACAGTGAAGGTAAAAACCGTTCTCTTAAGAACATCGAGGAGTTGAAGGAGAGAGAGAGGGACGACGTCTCCCCCTCAGTTATGACCAAGGTCGAGTTATAATCTTTGCAGAGAAGAAGAGAAGATTTTCTTGTTAAATTGCTTGTAGGAAAGGGAAGGAGTAGACGAAAGAGAGAGGGAGAGAGAGAGAGAGCGCGGGAGTTCGGCTTATTGTTTTGCCTTTTGAGTATTTGAAACTTTGCTAAGGTCTGTCTGTAAATCAGGGCCGGGTTGGGGGACTTTAGCTTGGTTTCACTTACATTTTACCCACAAAGTGCATGTGAAAACTGTAGAATTTGTCAAGACTTCTTGTATGATTGTAGGAGATATATAATCCTCAATTTCAGGTTCCTTCTGAGCATCTGTGAAATGTTTTTGCAATATTATTAGATTTACTATACAGAATTTCAACTGTAATGTTACAATATAAATTTCTTCAGGTGATTGAAGATTATCTCAAAACTAGTCACTTCTTGCAACAAGAATAACACGTTGATTGATGAATATCTAATCTAGTGCAAAAATATGGCAATAGCTCTCTGTTTTGTGTTGTAAGAACTCAATCCATCTTTCAGAATTCCTTTTAAACAGTTTCAAATCCACAATCAAACTCTCATCATTTCTCTACTATCTATATGCAGAAGGCCAAAGTATTTCACAATATTTAAGAATATACTTCTTCATTGCAAACCAGGGCAAATGTCTTATGATTTACAATGAACACAAAATCAATGCATTTCAACATAACTATTAAATATAGTTGTTCACATTTCATAATAAAGATGAGATTCAAGTTCAGACTCCACATGACTATTAAGGAGCTGCTAAATCTTAGTTCAACTTTTCTATCAGATCATTAATGCAATCTTCACGATTGCCAGAGTCACCACCATCTTTGAAGTGCTTCTTCTTCAGTTGAAGTCTTCTTTCTAGGTTCTTATGTTGGAAAATAATCTATGTGGGCTCACATATGTGACTAAATGTATGATTGCTATCCTAAAGTCTAACCCAAATTAAAGTGATCTAATCAAGATTAAGTAATGGGTTAAAAGCATATAATTTAAAGTGTGATATAACACGTGTAGAGACCGTAAAGTAAATTTCTTATTTTGTGATGGGCAAAATTGGAAATCAATATTTATCAATTAGGGTTATGGTCCCCTATATATACGCATCTTCTTATTCCATCTGTCATCCCATCAACAGAAGAATAGAGAAAGACTGTCTCTCATAGAAGTGCGTATTATATAGGAAGATCCAAACCTCCGCGCAATCTTCATCAATGGCTTCAGGTTAGTGCTTCCGCTTTTAATGTTCTTCTTCTTTTAATTTAGCAAAGATCTATAGTTTCATGATTTAGGATTTTATATTAAAGCACTTTTGTAACATGATTAAGATCTAGATTCATGGAAATATGTTTTCGATTGTTATTAGTATTTTATGCATGTTCTTAAGTGTTTATAAAATTCCAACAATTGGTATCAGAGCCATCTTTGCTGAATTGATTGAAGAAATTTAGGGTTTTCTTTTGATCTTCCTTTTATGGTATTTGTCTTCTAAGATTCAGATTCAATAATTAAATTAATTGAATTTAGATTTGTAAAGGCTAATGAATTTGTTAATCTTTTGGAACCATTAAATTTCCATCGTTCTGTTGCATTTGTTCTGTTTCATTTTCTGGATTGAATAGTGTATTAATCTATATGATGTACTTTGGTTGATAATATATTAAGATCCATGTTAAGATCATATTCAGATTAAAAAGAAAAAAAAGAAAAAAAAAATCAAAACCGTCAGTGCTCTTTTGTAATGGTTTAGATTTTGATAAAGTTTCTTTTTTTTTTGGTTTTGTTTAAAGATATGGTTTTGATATGTTCGGTTGTAGATAATTAATGTTTTGATAAAGTTTCTTTTTTGGATTCAGAATAAAGATTTGGTTTTGGATTTGATACTTTATTTTAAGATATGGATAATGAAAAGGATCAGATTGCCCACGTTGAAGAATGGGGCAATCTGTCTGCCCACGTTGAAGATTTGGTTTTTGGATTTGACAGTACGGTTGGCATACTGTCAGCCGATATTTTTTTTTGATGTATATATATCGAAATTTATTTTGATATATGATCAATTTTGTGTACATATTTTGGTTAATATATATAGCTCCAAAGGTAGATAAATAGCCTGCGATAAGATTTACTTTTTTTTTTTTTTGAATTCACTAAACATCTTTCATTATATATAAGTCATTTCAATCAATATTCAAGTTTTGTTTACAAATTGTACATGTTTAATATTTTAAGTGAATTAATTGAAGCATGATGACACCAAAGTGTCCTCTCTTGTGAAGATTATTCATGAAAAAAATATTAAATGTTGTGCAAGTGTATGTCCATGCGAGTATTGATCGACCCAAAGACAGGTCTATACTTGGCCGGATTACATCTGCACTTGTGATGGTAAACATGTGATAATTATAAGGTTGCACTTGTGAATAATAAATCGATCCAAAGAGAGTTTTGTTATTGCACATGCATTATTATCAATGTTTGATCATTACATCAAGATTATTCATTGAAAGACCAAAAGAGTATCACTAGCAGTTAATATTACTGTCCAAAGACTTGATATTAATGTTGCACTTGATATATTGAGATGTGATGTACAATTATTTGGTTTTGAATATTGATTGATTTTTTTGTGAATTATATGGTCATTTGTTCTCATTAAGTTAATATTGCTGCGGTGTCTGCTGACATTTATTTGGTGCATAGACCTAGACCTTGCATGGATTAAGACACTCATTTCTGTTACAGATTCAAGTTCTCTTTATGAGAAAATAACTTTTGAGAAATGAGAGTGTTCTAATCGCATTGGTCTTTTGGTCATAATGAACACCATTTCAGAAACCTTTAGATGTGTTAAAGAGACCAATCTTAAAGATTAAAAGTACTCATTCGGCTAACACATTTAAGGTAAAGGGCAAAAGAAAGAAATTTGAGTTCCCCAAGAATAATGCTGCTAAAGGTACAGAACAAAAAAAAAAAAAAAATCCATATATGGTTATGAATTCATAGACTTTGCCCATAGAAATTTGTGTGGGATAGTTGTGCTTGAATTTTTGGTTAGGATTATGATGTTCAATTATCTGTTATGGTTTTAATTAATTTGATATTATCAAATCAGTAGATAGATATGGTTCAATTATGGTTTTGTTATCATAGATATTATCTTGAAATTATCCATCTACAAATAAAGTAAAATTATGATATTAAGGGAAAAGATAAAATTTTGGGAAATAATTAAATTCAAATTTTGGTTTTGGTTTATCTTATGAATGTCTAATATTTTGAATAGTTTAATTGAAACAAAATGTCGCCAAAGTGACCTCTTTTGTGTAGATTAATTTATTTAAAATATCAAGATGATTGTGTGTTTGTAATTCATGCATTTATTAACTGACCCAAAGGTAAGTTGATATTTGGCCGAATTTCATACACATCTGTGATAATAAATATGTGACAATTATAAGGTATTCCATTTGAACAATAAGTCAGTCCAAAGAATGACTTGTTGTTTGACAGGATTTATTGTCAATATTTGATTACTACAACAAGAGTACCGCTTACAGTTAATGTTACTGTCCAAAGACTTGATATTAACGTTGTGCTTGGTATCTTGAGATGGGATTAACCATTATTTGAATTTATTGTTTTATATGGATTTTCATGTGAGCTTATTTTGTTTGTTTAGTTTTTTGTTCTATATTCAGCTAGTTTATCATCTGCTACCTAAATAACTGCTAACATCAATTTTTTTCCCATGATTAATGGGACAAATTTTAAGGATTAGAAAAGGACACTTGAGGATATGGTAAGGAGTATGATAGTTCATTCCACCTGACCTGATTCCCTCTGGGGAGAAGCATTAAAGACAACAGCTTACATTCTCAATAAAGTACCACCTAAAGCAGCTGCAAAAAACACCTTATGAGCTTTGGACAGGTCGAAAGCCTAGTCCAAAGCACTTTCACATTTAGGGATGTCCAGCTGAGGCAAGGCCTTACAGGCCATATGAAAAGAAATTGGACTCCAAAACAGTGAGCAGCTACTTTATTGGTTATTCTGAACGATCTAGGGGCTATAAGTTTTATGATCCCACGCTTAGGAATATTTTTGAGATGGGAACTGCAACATTTTTTGAGGAAGTTGAGTTTGGGGGAGAAATAAAGTTAGGGATATTGCTTTTGAGAAGGAATTGGATTCAATAACAAACCCAATTCCTACTATCACTTTTGACAATATTCAGGTTCTCACACCTATTATTGATCAAGAAGTGAATCCGGAACCTCAACAAGACAATGTTGAACAACCCCCTATTCAAGATGAGGTAATTGTTCCAGAAGAACAAACTCAACAACCTTAAGAACCAGTGCCATTAAGGAGATCCACGAGAGAAAGGAGGAATGCTATTCCGGATGATTATTGCATTTCTCCAAGAACATGAGGATGACAATGGGATGATGGAAGATGATCCAATCACATTTCATCATGCCATGAAAGGTTGTAACTCTCAAAAGTGGATGAATGCCATGAATATGGAGTATAAGTCTGTGCAAGACAACAAAGTTTAGGAACTTGTTCCATTACCAGAAGGTGCAAAACAATTGGTTGTTAATGGATATTTAAAACCAAGAGGAATGCAAATGGTAATGTGGATAGGTTTAAGGCATGTCTTGTAGCTAAACGCTATACTCAGAAAGAAGGCATTGATTTTACAGAGACTTTCTCTCCAGTTTCATCGAAAGACTCATTTAGGACAATTATGGCAATTGTTGCTCATCTTGATCTTGAGATGCATCAGATGGATGTGAAGACGGCGTTTCTCAATGGCGACATTGATGAGATAATTTATATGGTGCAACCAGAAAATTTTGTGTCGAAAAATCCAAAGAATATGGTTTGCAAATTGACAAAATCCGTCTATGGACTCAAGCAAGTTTTTCGTCAATGGTACCACAAGTTTCATCAAGTAATTATCTCATTTGGTTTTGAGATGAATGTAGTTGATGATTGTGTGTATCACAAGTTCATTGGGAGTAAGCATATATTCCTAGTTCTATATGTCGATGACATATTGCTTGCCACTAATGATATAGATTTATTGCATGAAACTGAAAGGTTTCTGTCCAAGCATTTTGAGATGAAGGACCTTGGGGATGCCTCTTTTGTATTAGGAATTCAGATACACCGAGATTGTTCTCGAGGTACTCTTGGATTATCACAAAAGGGATACATCGATAAAGTACTCAAATGGATAAAGTACTCAAAACGTTTGGCATGCAAGATTGTAGACCAGGGGATACCTCTGCTGCTGAAGGAGAAAAATTTAGTCTCAATTAATGTCCTAAAAGTAACCTTGAAATTCAGGAAATACAAAGAATCTCCTATACATCAGCTATTGGGAGTCTAATGTATGCTCAAGTATGTACGTGTCTGGATATTGTGTATATTATTGGCATGTTAGACAGGTATTTAAGAAAACCTGGTATGGACCATTGGATAGCAGCCAAGAAGGTCGTGAGGTGTCTTCAGAGAACAAAAGACTACATGCTCACATATAGAAAATTAGATCATTTGGAGGTCGTAAGGTATTCTGATTCTGATTTCACTAGGGTGCCAAGATAGCAAAAAGTCTGCATTAGGCTATATTTACCTGTTAGCTGGAGGAGCTATATCCTGGTAAAGTGTCAAACAGACACTTATAGCTTCTTCCACTATGGCAGCAGACTATGTAGCATGCTATGAGGCATCAGATCAGGGAATATGGCAGCAGAATTTTATCACTGGACTGCACATTTTGGAAAATATAGAAAGACCACTCAAGTTATTTTGTGACAATAAGTCAGCAGTGATGTATTTCAACAACAACAGGAGTTCGACAAAGTCGAAACATATTGACATAAAGTTCCTAGTTGTGAAAGAAAGAGTGCAAAGTGGACAGATGTCCATAGAGCACATTGGGACAAACTCCATGATAGCGGATCCGCTCACAAAAGGATTACCACCCAAGGTCTTTTATGAGCATACTGCTCATATGGGTGTTGTATTATTTGAGGATATCATGATTCAGTGGGAGTTTGTATTTTATTTGCATTATATTTGTGTGAGACATTTATACATTTGGTTATTTCTGATCAGAAATAAAGAATTCAGTTTTCTCACTCATTTGTCATGTTTTGGTTCTGACCTCACTTAAGTTTTAAAGAGGACCAGTTGGAAATAGGCATGTGTATAGATCACATTACATGAAATTTCCATGCTACACATTCACACTTGATCTATGTCATTTGATTATGTTGATATATGTGACCATTGATGAATTTAGTTACGATAAATGTAACGAAAATTGCTTTGATCCTATATTTGCATGATTAATGGACGAGATTGTTTGGCTATGCTTTTGGTTATGATAGCAAAATTTTGAGCTCATAAAGTATGTACATTTATAAGGAGTAACATATGTGGCCCAAGTGGAAGATTGTTGGAAAATAATCTATGTGGGCTCACATATGTGACTAAATGTATGATTGCTATCCTAAAGTCTAACCCAAATTAAAGTGATCTAATCAAGATTAAGTAATGGGTTAAAAGCATATAATTTAAAGTGTGATATAACACGTGTAGAGACCGTAAAGTAAATTTCTTATTTTGTGATGGGCAAAATTGGAAATCAATATTTATCAATTAGGGTTATGGTCCCCTATATATACGCATCTTCTTATTCCATCTGTCATCCCATCAACAGAAGAATAGAGAAAGACTGCCTCTCATAGAAGTGCGTATTATATAGGAAGATCCAAACCTCCGCGCAATCTCCATCAATGGCTTCAGGTTAGTGCTTCCGCTTTTAATGTTCTTCTTCTTTTAATTTAGCAAAGATCTATAGTTTCATGATTTAGGATTTTATATTAAAGCACTTTTGTAACATGATTAAGATCTAGATTCATGGAAATATGTTTTCGATTGTTATTAGTATTTTATGCATGTTCTTAAGTGTGTATAAAATTCCAACATCTTAAGCTTGAATGGCCACAAGAAGCTGCACACCTCCTTGAAGTGTGGCCCCACTGTAGAAATCTCATGCACAATATGTTCAAGACAGATGATACCATACTTTCCAAGTGCCTGAGTTCAAAATTTAAATCAATTTTTAACCAATAGAACCAGAACCTTAAAGAACACTATCAGCTAAATCAGATATATATATAATAGATTTGCAGCTATAAAACAAGCACATGGAGCGCAAGGCGTGTTCCTTGTAGTCCTGTAAGAGTGACCAAATATAATTGCCGCCTGAAGCAGCTTCCTTCTGCATGTGCAGAATATGTGAACAGGATACCTTATAGAATATGTGCTCATGGTAGTTTACACACATCAAAACAAAATTATGTAATGAGTTCACTGTACTTTTTGTAGTTTGACCAATCTTACGATTGCTTCAGTCACATAGTATCTTAAAAGCAACTGGAGGACTTTAGCATTGATTTTAATGATTTCAATCAATATGGGAGTTAAAAAAAACACTTTCTAAATTCGAGTTCAATTAAAAACATAGGGTTTCGAAAACCCTAGATTGCAAGTGGAAAGTGGGTAGGGATACAATTTGGGCAAAAATAACTGGAACAGTAAGGTCAAGCATACTAACTATTAATCAGGGAACAGAGGTTCAACATAATCTGGTCAACGAATGTAACTAACTGACCTTATCAATTTCGAAAATTAAAATGGGCATAAAATCACATTAAAAGTGTTAAAAGCAAAGTATTGTGAAGAAAAATTAATTTGAACTTTCAAATTTTATGAGGTCAAAATCACTTTTCCAAAAAGCTAACTATAGCCAGTTGCAAGCCTAGTTTTAAGACATTCTAGAGTTGCATATTTCGTCTTGCACTAATTTTTGTTGCAACTACTTTACCTGCTTATTCTTCCACTTGCAACTAGGAACAAAACTATTGCAACTGAATTGATGTAGAGTTCTCGCATGCAGTTTTTTACTTGAATGTAAAACAGTTGCATTTCAAGCATACAAGAAAACAAACGCCGACATAGTGGAAATGAGGAAAACATCAGTTCTGGAGAAGTGATTTTGTCTAACATATTTACCCTATGCTAATATTTTTCATCCCAAACATTATTATTGCTTCCACAAACGCAATACAAATAAAAAAATAGAGTTAGGGGGTTATTAACTCAGTAAATGCATTTACAAGTGCAAGTGCACTATGTTGCAAGTCGCTGAAACTAAAATCTATTGCAACTGGTTGGTTCTTTAAAAAAATTAACTTGCAATCCCCGCAAACATTGCAACTATGCCACTAGTAGAAATCCTATTGCTAAATGACCAGGTCACAGCAAAACCAAATGACCTCTTAATAGATAACAGCAGTGGGTTAAATAGAATGACAAAGATTTCTTAATCAAGCAACCCTGATATGTCATATAGATCCTTATTATTATCACTCTCAATTCTCCCCCACCTGCAGCCTCCTTACTTAATGCTCTTTCTATCTGCACTCTCTCAGTCAAGCTCTCTTATCTGGACTCTCTTGTTTTATAATATCATTGTAGATGGTGTCAATGTCGTAGGAATCACACTTTTTAGTAACTTAATTTTCCACCATTCGCTCTCTCTTTGACAACCTCATATTTTAAAGCAAGTATAAAACGGTGATAACAACAAGTGAAACAACTGGAATGTATGGTCTTGGTCCTGGTACATAAGACAATCCATGCTCTCTCAACTTTTTAATTAAAGATATGGGGTATTGGTGTGGTGTGCTTATCTATACATATACAGAAAAAATAGACCTCACTTTTTTAGTTTTTTTTTATCATAAAGGTTGGCCAAAGCCCCCTGAGTTTCATTAATAAGATTTTAATAAAACAGAAAAGACCATCGTGAGACAATGATATTCATGATATCCACATTCGAGCCATGATATTCATTGTCCCTCCAAAATAATACTCCACTACCTAGGTCGCTCCGGAGCCCAAGCAACCCACCAAAATACATAGAAGAAAATAAAAAGACCCAAAATACAATGGCGCCTCAGTAAGACTCCAAATTACAAAACACATCCCCCAAAAGACGACCGGATGCGTTTGACGCCGCCATGGAATCAAGCCTCCTCTGATGTGCCTCCCCCTTCCTGTAGAACATCCTGGCTAGTGGCAATGTCCTTGTATATGGCGTTGATCTTCTTAGTCTGTTCGTCACCTGCTGTTTTAGTCCAGAACAGAATATTATCAATAATCTTGAATAGCAATTGTTGAGGCATGATGTGTCTGTGTGTGCTTCTAAAGATTCTATTATTTCTTTCTAGCCATATGCCCCAACATATCGCCGCCACCCCCGTTTTTTAGTTGTCTTGTCTACGTCTACGTCTGAGTTCTTGTAAAAAAAACATACCTCAAATCTAAATAATACATTAGTTATACTTATATTCACATACTATTAGTGTCTTATATTTAGGAGTACAGTAGGTATTACGGAATGTTCATATAGCAACATTATACTTAGGGATAGGCCTTCAAAACATAACCCAAATCCTAAAGCGATAAAAGATAGGCTAATCTTCATTACATATATTATTGTTGATGAGCAACATACCTGTTCAATAACATTGTTATCTGTTAGAGGAGCCCTCTGCTTATCTATCTTGCCAACACCCTTTTTGTAGATCAAGTCCTTCACACTTTTCGCATTAGGATAGCTGCAAACAATACTCATTTAGAACAATTATACTCTCTCTCTCTCTCTCTCTCTCTCTCTCTCGCGCGCGCGCGCGCGCACACTCACACACACACACAAATCAAGATAAATAGTGAAAGTAGTAATTTTCACCTATAAGTGATATACTCACCTATAAGTGAGATATGGTTCTACTGTAAGTATCCGTTTCAAAGTTGCTTCATTAGCCTCCACAAAAACACCACTGAGAATATGTCTCAGCCTCAATGAGTTAAGGGTATTTCTTGTGTTAGGGTGCATGTCCGTCGAGCTGGAAATAGGATAAGAGTATAAAAGAGAATTCCACAACTGAAAAAGAATGCAACAAAAATAATATCATATAAGAGTGCAAAACAAAGACAATTAAGCCAAGTAACCAGCCCTTGAATGCGAATAACAAAAAGCAAGTTAGACTTGAGGTCAGATCGGGACAAATTTCGAAGCTTTAGTCTCTGTTTCATTCGAACCAGGTCTAATTCCTACACAAGTTGAACATGAAAATCAATACGAGTATGCAGTTAAGCAACTACACAAGATACTTCAAGAAAACATGTACGAAAAAATGAAAACCCATATCTAAAGTTAGTGTTTCAATTTTGGGGGAGCTCCGCGGGAAGGAGCGTCGCGGTAGTGTCGAGTAGCGTCGAGGGTTTCGATTGGGTGAGCGCCGAAGTGAAGAAGAGAAAGTTAAGGTTTCGCGTCGTTGGAGAGACTGAGAGAGGTCGTTCGAGAGAGAATTAAGAGATTAGGGTTTCACGTCGATGGAGAGAGAGAGAGAGAGGTCGCTCGACGATAGGAGATTAGGGTTTCTTTTTTTTGGGGGAAAAGGGGCAGATCGATCGAAAAGGTAGAAAGAAAGAGAGGGAAGGGGCAGCAAATCGAAAAGGTAGAGAGAAATTTAGAAAGGATAGAGTCTGAGGGAAGGGGTAAAATACCAAAATACCCCTCCGTAAGTGTGAGAAGAGCGGGAGAGTAGCTCAGCCTTTAGATCTGCATCATGATCAAAACCTAGATCGGACGGCTGAGCGCGAGTGAGCGCGAGTGCACACGGCTGTGTGCACTAGAGAAGTGCACAACCGAAGCTTTTCCTATATATGTGTGTGTGTGATGTGAGAGAGAAAAAAATTAATATAATTGTTCTTCTTCTTTGAGTAAAACGGTGAAAAATGTCTTCTTTGATTTGTTTGGACATGTATGTGGATATGGATAAGGATATTGATATGCATACTAATCAAAGACAAAAATTTAATTTTTTAGCATAACTGGAATTAAGAAAACTACAAGAGAGAAAGAAGGGTCAAACCCGAAAGTCTCACAAAAAAATACATAAAACAAATAACTATTCAAACTGAAAATAAGCGAGAAAGACTAGTTCTACGTATTTGCTTTCGTAGGACTTTGGGAGTTGACTTGACCCTTCTCACTCGCTTATAAAGTGGTTACACATCAATATTAGAAATTCAAATTTGAAATGGAAAAGAAATGGGACGACTATTTCATTGTGAATATATGAGAGACCTAAATAAAAATTTCTTAACTATAACTCAAACAACAATATGTCAGCCCAAAAATAAAAATACCTACTACTGAGTTTTTCATAAATATACAATGCAGTTAGTAATTCTTACTTCCAAAAAATTAAGTTCAATTCTGTTCAGCATTTTTTGGCTAAACAAAGGCCAACCAGAAACAAATTTATCTAACTATGCTTTTGTTTTTTTTGTTTTTGTTTTTTTTGTTTTTGTTTTTTAAAATAAAGATGATCTTGTGACTGCTTCATTAATGAAATGTTAATAAAATTAATAAAATAGTACAGAAAGCATCATACATCTTATGTACACATGATGAAAGATCCCTTGCAGATCTTAAAAAACAATAATTACGACCATAACATCTGTCAGATCACTACTCAAAAGTAACAGATACACTAGTGGTGTGAGCCCCCAACCACCAACTCCCTCTGCCCTAGTAGTTCCAACCGCGGTCTACTCCTCCTAACGTAGCATCTTCCTCTTTCCAGCCTGACCTGCCCAAACATTAATAAAGGAAACAATTTTATGCATTGATCATGACATTGAATCTATTATTAATTTGGTGAAAGCATAACTCATTTCGGTTTAGCCATAGACCCCACAACGTAGTCGCAATAGTAATGTTCCAAGCTAATCTGTTTTCTTTCATAATCACATTCCTTCTTCATTGACCACAAACCTCCTGAGTAGATGTCGCGTACACAACTAGACCAAATCCTAAACACACCACCTCCCAAGCTAACTTCGCTTTAGGGCAAGAGAATAATAAGTGTTTCGTGTCTTCTATATCTACCAAGCACGTAGAACATGTCACATCCACCGGGATGTGGCATTTATACATGTTACTCTTAGTGAGAATCACATCATTCACAACCAGCCATAAAAAGGCTTTCACTTTCATAGGCGCATTTGTCCCCCAAATCATACTGGCCTCCCCACTTCTTGCTCATCTTTCGTTTAGCCACTTGTACATCGAAGCCACCGAAAATTTGTTACTCGTATCTAAACTCCAGTGTCTCATGTCCTCCCCTCCGTCAAACTGCTCCCCTTCTTCCTGGATGAAGTGTTTCATCTGTTGTAGTTTTCCTAGACATTCCTAAGACGGTTGACCTTGAATATTAACGTTAATCCTTCTATTTCTCCATACTTATGCTACTAAAATATCAACACTTACGGCTTCTTTACCCACTTCCGAGGACAGAGATTCAATGGTATTGTTGCCACACCATTTATCTTTCTAAAATCTAATATCCTTCCCGGTGACCACCTTACATCTAGTGATTGCATGGAAACATTCCCATATCTTCGCCACCCCTTTGCATAAACAGGAGGCCCAAATACGCTCATACCCCCAAACCTAATTTTTTTTTCCTTCTCATGTAAAGTTTGAACGACTTGCATTACCAGTTGTTTCTCCTCCTCTTTCCACCACTTTTTGCTCATAAGGGCTTTGTTCATATATCTCAGATCTAGTATCCATAATCCTCTGAATTCCTTTCTCTTGCACACCCTGCCCTAATTTACTAGGTGAAAGTCTTTACTATCCTCATTTGCTCCTTTCCATAAGAATATTCTCCTGCTCTTATCGATTCTGTCAATGACCCAATTCGGCAATTCGTAGATCGACATAATATACGTGGGAAGGCTGCTTAAAATAAAGTTTATAAGCGTTATTCTTCCTCCTAATGACAGGAACCGTCCCTTCCACCTGGCCAACCTATTTTCAACCTTTTCTACTAACTGCATTCAATCTTCCCGACGCATACCTCTAGGTCTAATAGGTGTACCCAGATACTTGAAGGGGAACTCCCCTACGTCGCACCCTATGAAGGCCTTAATATCCATAATTGGAGTTGACAGTTCCTCGCCAAATGAGATAACACAACTCTTATTAAGATTAACCCTCAATCCTGACTAAGATTCAAAACATCTAAGTATTATCCCCAATGCTATAGTTTCTTCGACTTTTACAGCACCAAACAGTAAGGTGTCATTCGCATACTGAATGATGGTTATCATTTCGGGTATTCCTTTGATTTGAATCCCTCTAATAATGTTTGTATCCCTTCCATTCTTGATCATTTCAGTTAATCCATCTGCATTTAGTGTGAAGAGAAGAGGGGACAAGGGATCACCTTGCCAAAGACCCATACAACACCTAATTTATCTGTCCATCTGGCCATTGACTTGTAAGAGTGATTTCCCTCCTCTAACACACTTCTTTATCCACATGCGCCACTTTATTCCAAACCCTTAAAGCTCTAGTGCTTCATCTAGACAATCCCATTTAACTATATCATATGTCTTTTCAAAATCTAATTTCAACAAGAAACCGTCTGTTTTATCTTTGCAACCTCTAAAAACAATTTCATGAGCTGACGCTATGTTGTCCATGATATCCCAACCTTTAACAAAGCCGCTTTGTGCTTCCCCTACCACATCCGGAAGGTTAGGTGCTAGCCTATTGGCCATTACCTTAGATATTATTTTAAATGATCCATTTAATAGACTAATCGGCCTGAGGTCCGATGCCCTTAACACCTCCGTCTTTTTCGGGATAAGGATTACGTTTGCGTAATTTAGTCTTTCAATATATGTCGTACCCTGGTAGACATCTTAGAAGATCATCATCAAATCTCCTTTGATGATTTTCCAGTATATTCTGTAGAAGAAGATCGGGATTCTATCCGGACCCGGTGCCTTGTCTTGTCCTAAAATTTTGATGGCCTAAAGCACCTCTTATATTCCGTCACTTCCATCAATCTTTGAGTCTATCCACATCTCGGGTCTTAAACAGATTCTTTTGTGTATTTTTTCCTAAATAGTTCCCTAAATTTGTCGTCAATATGGTTTCTAATCATCCTCTTGTCCTCGCACCATAACTCATCCACAAATAGACCTGAGATGTGGTTGTGTCTCTTCCTCCCGTTGGCCACCTTATGAAAGAAACTGGTACTGGCATCCCCTTCTTGGAGCCATTGGGCCCTCGATCGCTGCTTCCAGTAATGCTCCACCATCTTTCCACTTTGTTGTATCTCGAGTCTACTTCCTGTCAACTCTTCGAACTCTTGTCCCAATAGGTCTCTATCTTCTTGTATCTTTTCTAGATCCTCGACCATCTTCCCTAGAGTCTCCAACCTCCTTCTCACTTGACCAAATTCACTCTTCGCCCAGTCCTTCAGGCATTTTCCTAGCCTTCTAATTTTAAGAATCCATATGCCAGATGCTCTAGTAGCGTCAATTGGGCTATTCCAACACTCCTCAATAATTTTCCTGGTATCATGATGAAGCATCCAGACCTACTCAAAATGGAACGGTCGATGTTGTGATCTGGTGTTAGACCTACAATCTAGATCCAGCGACACATGATCAGACGTGAAACTAGCAATTTACTTAACCCTAGCTAATGGGTAGGAGTCCTCCAATTCATAGGACACAAGAATCCTATCCAATTTGGCTATGGTAGGAGTGGCCTGCATGTTGCTCCATGTGAATCTCATGTCGGACGGTTGAATTTCTAACAGTTCTAAGTCATCAATAGTAATGTTAAAATTATATATATCCCGATTATAAGGCTCTCTACCCCAATGATCATTAAGGAATCCAGTAATATTAAAGTCTCCCACTGCCACCCACAGTCCCGTCTAGTGCCTTCTAATCACCTTTAGTTCAAATTGATCATGTCTTCTAGAATCATACAGTCTATAAATCGAAGACACCATATGCTCCCAGTCATCACTCATGCGTCTAATTCTAATAGTGTCTGAAAAAACTCCAAAAAAATCATTAATAATCTCAAAGATATTGTTGTCAACCCCAATCACGATTCCTCTGGACAAACCTACCGCCATTTTGATCGCCAATCGAATGCCTTTAATGATCTAAGACGATGAAAGTCCTTGCTCTTTAGATTGTCAAACCTCGTTTCTTGTAAGGCGCAAATTGAAGATTTATTCCTAGCTAATGTATCATTAATAAATCTACACTTAATATTCTGAGGCATCTCTCTCACATTCTGGAAAATGTAGAACATGGGAAACAGAAAAACACACCTAAATATCTCCCTCTGAATGGAAGCTCTCAAGCAAAATACTAACGAGTCTATATACTTAGTCTATTGGCCTCTCCTCTAAGTATAGCAACCATCGCTCTCTGTTCACTTACAGTGGAACCCATGGCTAGACCAAAAAGACTTGCATTGTAGATAAGAGTATTGTCTGGAATAAAATTCAGAATTGATAAATTACTGATGGACATAACTTCGCATGTTGATGCAGGTTCTTTGGCTTTTGCTGCCGCTTTGATTAGGTCCTCTTCTCTCGGACCATGTGGTCCCCATTTGTCAAACTGTCTCTTACTCTTCCTTTGATATTTAGCCGTAGTCTTAGACGCACTTACCAAAATACAGTCTATGTCATCACCCCCAACCAGTTCCCGCACTCTCCATTTCCATCGTTCAGTATCTGTGTCTAAGACATTGGCATCGCTTTGTAACCCATCTAAGGCTCCAATCATATCCTCCCCAAGGCTCTATTTCGTTGACCATGGTGAACATCATTATGTTTATCATAATCTTCCCCTTCAGTAGCCTCTTCTTCAAGTAACTCCTCTGAATTCTTCGCTATAACCCTATGCTCTCCTTCCTCTGAGTGATTTTTGTTGTTATTACCTCCCCCTAACTTCGATTCTTGTTGATGTAGATCAGTACAAATATTTCCCAGATTGAATACATGTTCAATGTTAGAGCTTTGGCCCATATTTGATTTAATTTTGTTGTTTGTTG
Source organism: Hemerocallis citrina (assembly GCA_017893485.1). Taxonomy (NCBI): domain Eukaryota; kingdom Viridiplantae; phylum Streptophyta; class Magnoliopsida; order Asparagales; family Asphodelaceae; genus Hemerocallis; species Hemerocallis citrina. The sequence goes on from CM030358.1 coordinate 57,589,821, forward strand.
AAGGCCCGCCCATGCTTTGTTGGACTTGGCCCAGCCCAAGTCCCGTTAAGTTCTTCGCGAGTTCGAGGACAGCTGCACACCGATGCCTCGAAATCAGCGTGAGATAGCCTGAGAATCTCCCCTCCCATTGGTCAACTTGTCCCTCTCTCGAGCCCAGCACCCTCTTTTCCTTTCAGAATCCCCCCACTTCGTCTGTACAATGTTGGAGGCAACTCGTTTGCGGCCACGTCTCCATCACTGGTCCCTCTGCCCTTCTCAGTCTCTATCCCTATCATATCTTGACACGTGGATTTGGCTGCTTTTCCATGTAAATTTTTGTTGACCCTCGAAACGACCGCGTTGCTATTTTGAATTGAACGGTTAGGATTACTTTGCTGTCTATCTGATGGTTGAGAAGGTGCATCCAACTTTAGCTGCGATAAGCGCCCCAGATCTAATCTCCTCTGATCCAACGGTCCTTCGTTATCTTCAACCTCGAATTCCTGCTGTCCTCCGACTCCTTGTTTGAATTTCATGTCGTTTCGCCTCGAAATGAGACACCCCTTTTCCTCTCAACAATCACCTTGACCTCGTACACTTCATCTTCAAAACCTACATGTATCATTGAAGGGATCTTCGCTGTGTTCTCTGTTTCGAGTCTTACTCCGGCAAACTCTGGCCACTCTTGGAGTATAGTGCTCTTGCCAATATAGGAGACATACCTAAATCCCCTCACCAGGTTTTGAAATCCCAATCGTACCAAATATTGGGACGGGAAATTATAGATTCTAATCCAAACTGATGGAAGAGCTCCAATCTCCAATGCTACTAGACCACCAAGCAAATATGATGTAGAATTCATCAGTACCTAGGGGCGAAGCCAGAACAATTTTGTCAAGGGGGCAAGAAAAAACTTATAACTATATATAAATATATAGATATTTTTTCATAATTTTTAGGAGGGTCAAACCATAAAATTTAATATATTTAAATAGGGGTTTTCAAAAAAAAAATGGGGGGGGGGGGGGGCCTCCTTGGAGCAGGCCCAACAAGCCCATTGGCTTGGGCAACCCCCTTTAATGGGGCAACAAAATTTTAAAAAAATTCAATATATATATATATATATATATAAATATATATATATAGTAAAATTGATTTTATTAGGGGCCTATGTGTAAAATTTAAATTTTTTTTAAAACTCTCGTCTCTCTCTTTCTCTTCCTCTTCCAGTATTGATCCCCTCTTTCTCTTTTCTTTCTCATTTTCCCATCCCCAATCCGAAACCCAACTTTCTCCAAGGCTGAAGGCTCCGCTGCTCCTCTGCTCCACCGATCGTAGGCTCGTAGCTCCTTGCCTCCTTCTTCACTGAGGCTCCAACGGGCGACATGACGGCTCATCCTTTCCATCAAAACCCTAAACTAACCCTAGCCCTAATTGAAACCCTACGTCCCTAATCTCCTTCGATATTATATTTACTCTTCTTCTCTTCATTTTCGTCTTTCAATTTAATGTTATTAATTGTGAATTTTGATTTACTGTGAATGTGATTTACTGTGAAACTAAGATAGCTTTAAATATTGTGATTTGTGAGCATTATGATTTATGAATATTGTGATTTACTGTGAATGTCAATTTTTGAACTTTTAGAAAACGCTAAGTGGCCGCCTTGGGTTCAATCCCTTCTCTCAGAAAAATGCTTTACACCATTTGGGACTAAATTTTGTGCCTATTTATATCCGAAATGGATGAATTATATGTTTATAATTAACTGAGTTGTAGTAAAAGACAATGTTTAAGAGGAGATGTCTGTTTACACACGAAAACTCTCTCATACATCATAAATTCATACTGAAGATGAAAGAATACATAGAATAAATGAATTTTCAAGTCTGAAATAATTCGGGGAAAAGCAATGAAAGTGGATTGGCGACGCAAAAGTGTAGGATTTATTTAACTAAGAAGTAAGAACTAACATCTCAACCCATAAACTGGACAAATGCAACAATGTTTTAAAACAATTATATATCTCTTCAGATGGTATTAGACATATACACGAGGACACACAAGTTGGCATGTTCTGTCATCCTGGTATTAGAACAATGCAACTACAGTAGTAATAAAACTTGATGAATCGTGTATGAGAATCATTGACAAGTCGGCATGAGAAATATGGATCATGTATAATAATCATTTCCAATATTTTTTAACTTGGTAGGGTAATGTATCCAATAAAAAAGGATCAATTGTTTTTTGATTAAAACCATGGGTAAGAAGTCCCAGTGTTTCGTAAATAAGAAATTAATAAAACATATAGTCGGATTACAAGATAAAACAAGGCTTCAATCCTGGTACAAGAAACTAAACCCCAAACCAATTGTCTATAATGTAAAAAATTCAATCTTAAAAGGTCATCGCGAACAAAACGATTTTTTCCTATGTTCCAAGTTATAAGCAGAGCAATCTACACATAACCCAACACACACTCAAATCATTATCTGGTTATCTAGACTTACGAGTACCAAGTTATGATCAAAATTCAACAACAAAAGAATATAAAATTTTATAAATACTATCTATTATTCGCAGATGCAGTAACATATTTTGGCATAATAGGGATCAAGATAATAACTTGAAGTGTGACTAGACTACTGACTTAAATTATGAAAAATATACAATCCACGAAAAACTTAGACTTACACAGTAGCACTAAGAAATCAAATATCAGAGTGTTTTTTTCTTTCTTTCTTTCTTGGGTTTATGGGTCAAAACAACATCATTTACAGCAAAAACAAAAAAATTATGATTCATCTTCAATCTTTCCCCGTTGTTTCTTCACTATATATACATCAAGATCAAAATTTTACTCTGACCCAATTCTCATTTCCATAAAATTAACTATCTCATCTATGAATTCAAATAATACAAAATATCAAAACAAAAGGACCCTTCACTCATTTTCCTTCCTTTTTTTAATCGAACATAGAAAAGAAGCAAAGATTTGAAAGAATTGAATACCTTGCCATTGATGATGAGCCAACAGTCAGTGTTAATCATACATACCCTGATACCAAATTTCATTGATTGGTTCTGTCAGTTGCAGTTAAAGTTGCCTCGGCGGAGATGAGTTTTTCTAAGTTAAAGTTGATAAAAACTTACCTTCGGACTACCATGTCACAAGAAAGATTGGGTGGATTGGCTATGATCTCAATCGAGAATGAATTTTTGGAGAAGCTTAAGTATAATGACTTAATTGAAAATTTTGCTTCGAGAAATGCAAGGAGAAGCATATTTCTTTGAACCAAATTATAATCCGAATGTAATTTTGATTTTGCAAATGTAATCATATTTTGTTTCACTTTATGGTGTTGTTCAAGATTAAAAAAACAATGTAATCATGCTTTTATCAAAGATAGATCCTTGAAATATAAAGATAGGTTCTTACAACATACCTAACATATTTTAGAATGATTTGTCGGTATACTTGTGCTAGCCTATATAGGAGGACATCTTCACAGAAAAAGTGGGTATCTTTAATTAATGTGCATTGATTTCCACAAATCTTGTGCTTCAACTTAAAATTAATTCTCTGAATTGTCATTTGTGAATGGATCTGGGCCTCCACAAATTGGTGTTCATGGATGACATTTTACATGAGGGAACCAAAGTAGGTATTATGTTTCAGGCCAAGTATTTATTAATCAATTACTGTTTTTATTGCTTAAGTTTACCATTATATGCTTCTTCCTTTTCACTAACAAGTTCCTTTTATTTACAGAAACTACGTGATGGGTATATAAAAGATTCTGGAATATACTGTCATTGCTGCAACAGTGTGGTAAGTAGATTTAGTTTTGGGGTTCTATGATTCACTACAAAAGATACTCGATTTCCCGGCATTTTTTACGTCTTTACCGGCATTTTTTTACGCCGGTGAAACTTTCACCGGCGTTTATAATAGTGCCGGTCCAAATGCCGCCGAAGCGAGCGTCGCGGAAAGGAAGGGGTATACACCGGCGCTTTTACTGGACGCCGGTAAATGTTACAACTACACCGGCGGCCAGCAAACGTCGGTGTATGGGGGTCTCTGAGTGCCGTTCTTTTACACCCTATATACATTCACCGGCGGTCGTAAACCGCCGGTATTTATCCATTCACCGGCGTTTATAGAAATGCTAGTGTAGAATGAAAGTATACCGGCGGTCATAGAGCTCCGGTGTATGTGCGTTTATGAGTACCCGGTTTTCCCTACTTACAATCACTGGCGCGACCACAAAACGCCGGTGTAGTTAGGTACACCGGCGTTTGTAAAACGCCGGTGTTCCTCGGTGCCGTTACAGTTGACGACATACACCGGCGTGTGTGGGAACGCCGGTATATCGCACACTCCAACAAATTGATAAGATAGACCGGCGTTTTTTGAAACGGCGGTCTAGCTATGCCCGTTTATTTTCGATACTCCGGTTTTCCGTTCGATTTCAATTCACAGTTTCATTTACAAAACCTGTAAACTAATACACAACTGATTCAACCAATTTCGTTGCATATTACTATGCAAATCACAATCAAACACAAGAATAATTAAAGATAATAAAGTTTCACACGTGTCATATCAACGTCCAAATTCATTGATTAATTAACAGTGTCATAATTAACAAATTAATATAGGGACTAACATCCCAAATATCCAAACAAACCAGTCTGACAAATATCCAAAATATACCAAATTAAAAGTCTGACATAACTCTCATAAAAAAAAACCAGTCTGACATAACAACTGCAAGGAGGAGGACATAAGAACAACAATCATACAGCAAGGAGGACATAAGAACAGCAAGGAGGACCGCAGATTCATACCCCTTGAGTAGCTTCAATTCTGATCATCAGAATTTCCTTCATCTGGACGACCGCTCTGTGAAAAAAAAAACAATAGTTTAATTCAACAGTAGGCCACAATACAGAATATACATATTTTTTGAACTTGCAAAAAGATCTACCTGTATCTTAAATTATAATATCAAAGTGCCAATTGCAAATGGAATTGTTAATGATATATACAGAGGTAAAATAATTACATTGCAATGCTAAAAATCTAGTACTTAATTTTGTTTTTAAATATATCTAAAACAACAAAACAAATGAAAATTCAGTATTTAACTTGAAACCTTAATATTCTCCTCTAATTGGGAATATCCACTATCTAAAACAGTAAAACAAATGAAAATTCAGTATCTAAGCATGTCTTTCATGTCTTTCATGGATTGTTCAGCCAATCCATGAAACTGTCATCATGGAAGGAAACCAAATATAAGAAAAATAAGAAAAATAAGATAGGGCTCATATCAAGTGTATTTTTAGGGAACTGTCATCGTGGAAGGAAACCAAATATATGTTGTGCAATCTAGATGATCTAAATAGATAAACTAGACACAAATTAAAACCTCGCAAGTGTACGAATCGTTTATAGAAGCGTAGTGATGAGCAAGGGTCGATCCCACAGAGATTGTAGTACTTAACTTACTAACCAATAAAACAAAAGAAAATAAAAATGCAAATCATAAAGTTTGTTCTAAAAGTTTATTTAAAAGGAAATCTAAAGATTAAAATCTAAATCAAGGAGTATCTCAAGAATATCAATTAAATGAGTTGGGCTTGATTTCCACTATAGTCAAGAATGTTGTTTCACCTTCTACACTACTCCAATCACTCATGTTTGTTCCTTTAAGGGCATGGTATCTACTCCTTAAAGTTAATGTTTTCCTAGGCCAAGAATTAGGCATGGTATCTACTCTAATTCGTTTCTTTCCTTAAGTATTTAGCATGGTATCTACTAAGTTGCACTTGAAGAAAGCATAAGAACAATGGAAACGAACAAACACTCGAAGTTCTAGAAATTGGTATCAGATCTAGATCCTTCAAGTTGATTAAACCAAGAATCCCTAAGGATTCCTGTGTTACAATTATGAGCACAAGATACGGGTCGTCTCTATACTCATATAACAGATTCAGTTTTATAATACGCAAACTTGATAATCTCAGGTTCTGTATGGCAGTCGACTTGCTGTCACTCTCAGTCGACTGCTCTTAGAACATCTGAACAAGTTTGATTATTATAAATCTATACCAATTCAATCAGGTTTAATCAATAAGTACTAGAGTAGCATTCAGAAGAATAAAAGCATTACATGACTACGACTTCAATCTACCCAACTATGAAATTAGTTCCACATAATAAAACTTTTATTGATTGATAAAATAGAGTTCATGACTACAATAAAAATAAGACTCAAAGGAAGAACAGAAGAACACTGATTTGTATGATATTGAAATTGAGCCCAATCAGCAGTCGACTTGTTCTCCTTCTTTGATGCTTGCTGTCGATGGCTTTTCTTGATCGGTCCAGCCCCCCTTCTTTCTTGCCTCTTGGTTGATATTTATAGAACACGGCTAGAGAATTAGGGTTTGCACTTTTCTTTTTATAGAAAGGTCCTCTTCTTTTTATTTAATTCCTCCCTTATTTGATCTGTGTTTTATTTCTTTCTATTTTCTTCTTTCCTTCCTTTTCTGCAGAGTTCCTGATTTCTTATCTTTTAACGCATAAGACTGAGTCCACCTTCTTAATTAATGACGAGTTGTTACATGCAGACGACCTGGGTTTGGATGAGGATGCATCTTCATCTGTTCTTATCTTCTGACTCCGCCGACGACCAGTCGACTGGCTTGGGACGCAGTCGACTGTGCCGAGCCCCATCAAACTCTCTGTCCAGTCGCCTGTTTGAAGAACCAGTCGACTGATCTCTGCTGTTCCCTGTATATCATCCTCTCAGTCTGTATTAGTCTGGCATCTGCTTCGGTTTGCTGCTTTTGGTTGTTTCCTATGGAAAGAAGAAAAGAAGAGTAAAATACCACATATAAAGCATTTAAATGTCCAATTGCATTAAGATTATTGCTCCTAAATGTGAATATTATTGAGTCCATCAAATACCCCCAAACTTAGCTTTTGCTTGTCCTCAAGCAAAAAGTAAAATTATGAACAAGGGAAAAATAATAGTAGACTCAACCCATCACACCAAAAATTCTCATTATGCAAGCATCAAAATTGCAATTAAAAATATATATATATATGTAAACAATTGCAAATAAAGTAAAACAAGCATACCCACTTTCTCCAGTGCAATTGTCTATTCATAGCTCCAAACCCAATCATATTTGTCATGCAATTAATTATAGTTATAGTATGTAACACTCCATCTGTGATTATCCCTTCTCTCTACTACAAACCGAGTAGCAAACTAGAGTTTTTTTTTTTTTAGTTCCCTTCTTTAAGTCATCACTTGCCTTTTTACACGAATGCAAGACATTTGTGATGACTTCACCCGGTTACTCAACAAGTCACAAACTTAAAAGTGCTTTGCATACTCATATTTCAAGTTGCCATTTGACGTAAAAATAAACATTGGTGATGAATACCCCTAGTTACTAAGCAACTCAAAACATTGGAGTAGATTGACTTTGTTCATTATTTTATGTTTTTATTTTTTTTTTCGTTTTTACTCTATTTACTTAAACTCTGTTTAGGACTAGATCAAAGGGAATAATCACTAGAAAAAGCATCACATTTGTTTTTTATGTACAATCGCATGACTCGTACAATTTTGTAAGGAATTATGAAACTCAACAATCCTAAAGTAAATAAGTATCCTTACTCTTACTTTATAAGAAATTGTTTATCCCAAAAAAATCAGAAGACTCCAAATGTAACTAACTACCCCCAAACTTAGATGGAACATTGTCCTCAATGTTCGCGCAAAAACTTAAAATAGGCATGTGTTACCACCCAGTTTGAAGGAAAAATAAAATAAAGAAATAAAGGAATAACTAAAGAAATGAATAAAGGAAGAGAGTGTAAGTACTCCCCTGAAAAATTGGGTGCCTCCCAATAAGCGCTGTGTTTCCTGTCTTCAGCTAGACTCGATGAGTTGTGCAATGTATTGAATGGCTCGCGGCTCACAACTCATCTTATTATAAGGTTTCCCCCTCTGCCCATTCACCTTGAATGTTTGATTATTCGCCAACGCTCCATGTGGGGGAAACCTTTGCAACAATTTATGGACCGTACCATCGTGACATCAGTTTATCAGCAATGGTCCATCTTAATGCACCATTGTGCTCTTGCAAGACTCCCTGCACCTTCTCTTCTTCCTGCATCCTTAGGTTAGCAACTGTCACAGATAATGTATGGTTTTCCCCCAAATATTCATACTTCAGGTGTTCATGTAGTGACTTCAGCTCCACGTCTGGGGTCCTGGTAGCAGTCGACTTGCTCCATGCACCAGTCGACTGGTCTGAGGAAACACAAGTATTATTAGACACAAGATTTTCAAACACATGTGCAAACTTACCTACATATGATTTTTCATTTCCAAGGGTAAGTATTTTCTCTGCACTCCTCCAATCATCATATTCTTGTTCAACTAGAGATAGTTTTGGAGGGTGTGTAATTGTTGCTTGCGATGGATCAACACCATGTTCCTGAAATGTTTGGTCAAAAATTTCCTGATCATCGTGTGGTGCATCAAACATTTTAAACTCAATATCGTCCTCTAGTGTTGTCACCAATTGAAGCTGTTCTTGTCCTCTAGGATTTGGTATGGTTTGTGATGGGAGTTCTCCTGCCTTTCTTTCACTTAACTCCTTAGCAATTTGACCAATTTGAATCTCCAATTTCTGAATGGCCTGCCCTTATTGGTTGCTTGTTTCATGTTGCTGTTGGAGCAATTGAAGAACGGTGGATTCGAAATCCAACTTCTTCTGTTCTTGTACTGGCCGATCAAACCCATTCTCAATTTGGAATTGCTGTGCATGCCCTTGTGCCATTTGAGTGCCTTCATTATTTTGATTATTGTTCCATGCAAAATTTTGATGGTTTTGCCACCCTGAGTTGTATGTGTTTGAAAAAGGGTTGTTCTGGGGCGGGTACATTGCGTGCTCCTGATCTGTGAAAGAAGACATGGGACATGTATTAGTTGTATGATCAGAATGAGAACAAATTGCACAAATTTCTTTTGGTTGGTTTTTTATGCCATCCATCGTTGAAATCACATTAACAAGCATATCAATCTTTTTGTTCATGGCTTCCATTTCTAGTTGCATGTTATTATTAGTAGAAATTTCGTAAACTCCCTGGTTTTTCGAAAAGCCCCTCCTTGTTGAGAATTGTTGCGAGTTCTCGCTGAGTTCTTCAAATAGCTCGATGGCCTCCTCACCACTCTTTCTCATCAAAATTCCATTGCAAGCTGAATCTACAATTGCTTTGTTAGTGTCATTTAAACCCTCATAAAATGCTTGTACCTGATCATCCTTAGGTATGTTGTGCATAGGACACCTGAGAAGTTTGTTCTTGAAGTCCTTCCATGCCTCGAAGAATAAATCACCATCTTTTTGTTGGAAGAGTAAAATTTCCCTTTTCAGTTGTCTGGTTTTCTGAGCTGGAAAGAATTCCTTCAAGAACTTTGTTGCCAATTTCTCCCATGATTGAATTGATCCTGGTTCCAAAGAATTATACCACAATTTAGCATTAAGTTTTAATGAAAATGGAAACAAGATTAACCTGATTTGTTCGGGGGTAAGCCCTTGGACGCTTTGTGTTCTGCAAAGATCAAAGAAATCTTGCAAATGTAGATGCGGGTCCTCGTCTAGTCTGCCACTGAAGTGGGGAACCATGCTAAGTAATTGAGGTGATAGATGCATATTCCCTGTGACATTAGGTTGAAAAGCTATGCAAGAAGGTTGCTCAATGTTCTTCGGAATGAATTTGTCCTGCATTGGTACTCGATTTGGTACTTTCTCACCCATTGTTGATTTTGGAAATATTCGCTGTTCAGTCGACTGGTCCTTGGAGACAGTCGACTGGCCTGTCTGTGCAGAGTGTAACCTGAAAGAAATTGTTATAAAAGAAAAAGAAAAAGCTAAAAATTGATTTGCAAATTAAAATACTAAACAATCCCCGGCAACGGCGCCAAAAACTTGTTGTGCAATCTAGATGATCTAAATAGATAAACTAGATACAAATTAAAACCTCGCAAGTGTACGAATCGTTTATAGAAGCATAGTGATGAGCAAGGGTCGATCCCACAGAGATTGTAGTACTTAACTTACTAACCAATAAAACAAAAGAAAATGAAAATGCAAATCATAAAGTTTGTTCTAAAAGTTTATTTAAAAGGAAATGAAAAGATTAAAATCTAAATCAAGGAGTATCTCAAGAATATCAATTAAATGAGTTGGGCTTGATTTCCACTATAGTCAAGAATGTTGTTTCACCTTCTACACTACTCCAATCACTCATGTTTGTTCCTTTAAGGGCATGGTATCTACTCCTTAAAGTTAATGTTTTCCTAGGCCAAGAATTAGGCATGGTATCTACTCTAATTCGTTTCTTTCCTTAAGTATTTAGCATGGTATCTACTAAGTTGCACTTGAAGAAAGCATAAGAACAATGGAAACGAACAAACACTCGAAGTTCTAGAAATTGGTATCAGATCTAGATCCTTCAAGTTGATTAAACCAAGAATCCCTAAGGATTCCTGTGTTACAATTATGAGCACAAGATACGGGTCGTCTCTATACTCATATAACAGATTCAGTTTTATAATACGCAAACTTGATAATCTCAGGTTCTGTATGGCAGTCGACTTGCTGTCACTCTCAGTCGACTGCTCTTAGAACATCTGAACAAGTTTGATTATTATAAATCTATACCAATTCAATCAGGTTTAATCAATAAGTACTAGAGTAGCATTCAGAAGAATAAAAGCATTACATGACTACGACTTCAATCTACCCAACTATGAAATTAGTTCCACATAATAAAACTTTTATTGATTGATAAAATAGAGTTCATGACTACAATAAAAATAAGACTCAAAGGAAGAACAGAAGAACACTGATTTGTATGATATTGAAATTGAGCCCAATCAGCAGTCGACTTGTTCTCCTTCTTTGATGCTTGCTGTCGATGGCTTTTCTTGATCGGTCCAGCCCCCCTTCTTTCTTGCCTCTTGGTTGATATTTATAGAACACGGCTAGAGAATTAGGGTTTGCACTTTTCTTTTTATAGAAAGGTCCTCTTCTTTTTATTTAATTCCTCCCTTATTTGATCTGTGTTTTATTTCTTTCTATTTTCTTCTTTCCTTCCTTTTCTGCAGAGTTCCTGATTTCTTATCTTTTAACGCATAAGACTGAGTCCACCTTCTTAATTAATGACGAGTTGTTACATGCAGATGACCTGGGTTTGGATGAGGATGCATCTTCATCTGTTCTTATCTTCTGACTCCGCCGACGACCAGTCGACTGGCTTGGGACGTAGTCGACTGTGCCGAGCCCCATCAAACTCTCTGTCCAGTCGCCTGTTTGAAGAACCAGTCGACTGATCTCTGCTGTTCCCTGTATATCATCCTCTCAATCTGTATTAGTCTGGCATCTGCTTCGTTTTGCTGCTTTTGGTTGTTTCCTATGGAAAAGAAGAAAAGAAGAGTAAAATACCACATATAAAGCATTTAAATGTCCAATTTCATTAAGATTATTGCTCCTAAATGTGAATTTTATTGAGTCCATCAATATAGAAGCCAGAAATGGAAACAGAAAGAAGAATGGTAGAGACTTTGGATACACCAGGCTAACATAGCGGCATTTTCCTCATCTCTCTCTCATCCCTTGTTTCCCTTCAGCACACGAACACAAAGAGACATCAGGAACAACAGCAAGAGCGACAAGAACAACAATAATAATAAATTATTATGAACAAGATGTCTCTATATGGGTTTCCAGATCTCCACTCGAGCCCTCTCGTTCTAATCACAGCCCAATTAAGAACATAGACAACAGCCACTAAACAATCCAATCACAGCCCAATCAAAATTTGCCAAAGATGGCAATCAGCTTCATTAACAGTATCTGAAAATGAAAATATCCATTATCTGAGCATATATGTTGAGACTTCTTATTCTTTAGCCCAACTAAATCTAAAACCCAATTGTTTTGCATACCCGGAGGATTTTGGCATACGTACCTATAGCATCCTCAGTTCACAGTGAACCCATTTTGGTCAAAAAAACATGCCAAGATGACAATCAGATGCATGAAAATAAGCTTCACTAACAGTAAAAGAAGATGAGGATGCTAGCAGCATACTTAGTTTGGAAGTGCACCCATTTTTTGTTAAAAAATCATGCCAAAGATGCAATCAAGGTTCATTAACAGTATCTGAAAATGAAAATATCCATTATCTGAGCATATATGTTGCTCGACTAATTCTTCAGCCCAACTAAATCTAAAACCCAATTGTTGTACATATCCAGAGGATTTTGGCATACGTACCTATAGCATCCTCAGTTCACAGTGAACCCATTTTTGTCAAAAAAACATGCCACGATGACAATCAGGTTCATGAAAATAAGCTTCACTAACACTAAAAGAAGATGAGGATGCTAGCAGCATACTTAGTTTGGAAGTGTACCCATTTTATGTTAAAAAATCATGCCTAAGATGGCAATCAGCTTATCTTACAGTATCTGAAAATGAAAATACCCATTATCTGAGCATATATGTTGAGACTTCTTATTTTTTAGCCCAACTAAATCTAAAACCCAATTGTTGTGCATACCCGGAGGATTTTGGCATACGTACCTATAGCATCCTCAGTTCACAGTGAACCCATTTTGGTCAAAAAAAATGCCAAGATGACAATCAGATGCATGAAAATAAGCTTCACTAACAGTAAAAGAAGATGAGGATGCTAGCAGCATACTTAGTTTGGAAGTGAACCCATTTTTTGTTACAAAATCATGCCTAAGATGGCAATCAGCTTATCTAACAGTATCTGAAAATGAAAATACCCATTATCTAAGCATATATGTTGCTCTACTAATTCTTTAGCCCAACTAAATCTAAAACCCAATTGTTGTGCATACCCGGAGGATTTTGGCATACGTACCTATACCATCCTCAGTTCACAGTGAACCCATTTTGGTCAAAAAAACATGCCAAGATGACAATCAGATGCATGAAAATAAGCTTCACTAACAGTAAAAGAAGATGAGGATGCTAGCAGCATACTTAGTTTGGAAGTGTACCCATTTTATGTTAAAAAATCATGCCTAAGATGGCAATCAGCTTCATTAACAGTATCTGAAAATGAAAATACCCATTATCTGAGCATATATGTTGCTCTACTAATTCTTTAGCCCAACTAAATCTAAAACCCAATTGTTGTGCATACCCGGAGGATTTTGGCATACGTACCTATACCATCCTCAGTTCACAGTGAACCCATTTTGGTCAAAAAAACATGCCAAGATGACAATCAGATGCATGAAAATAAGCTTCACTAACAGTAAAAGAAGATGAGGATGCTAGCAGCATACTTAGTTTGGAAGTGAACCCATTTTTTGTTACAAAATCATGCCTAAGATGGCAATCAGCTTATCTAACAGTATCTGAAAATGAAAATACCCATTATCTGAGCATATATGTTGCTCTGCTAATTCTTTAGCCCAACAAAATCTAAAACCCAATTATTGTGCATATCCGGAGGATTTTGGCATACGTACCTATAGCATCCTCAGTTCACAGTGAACCCATTTTGGTCAAAAAAACATGCCAAGATGACAATCAGATGCATGAAAATAAGCTTCACTAACAGTAAAAGAAGATGAGGATGCTAGCAGCATACTTAGTTTGGAAGTGAACCCATTTTTTGTTACAAAATCATGCCTAGGATGGCAATCAGCTTATCTAACAGTTTCTGAAAATGAAAATACCCATTATCTGAGCATATATGTTGCTCTACTAATTCTTTAGCCCAACTAAATCTAAAACCCAATTGTTGTGCATATCCGGAGGATTTTACCATACGTACCTATAGCATCCACAGTTCACAGTGAACCCACTTTGGTTAAAAAAAGATGCCAAGATGACAATCAGATGCATGAGATAAGCTTCACTAACAGTAAAAGAAGATGAGGATGCTAGCAACATACTTAGTTTGGAAGTGTACCCATTTTATGTTAAAAAATCATGCCTAAGATGGCAATCAGCTTCATTAACAGTATCTGAAAATGAAAATTTCCATTATCTGAGCATATATGTTGCTCTATTAATTCTTTAGCCCAACTAAATCTAAAACCCAATGGTCATACATATCCGGAGGATTTTGGCATACGTCCTTATAGCATCCTCAGTTCTCAGTGAACCCATTTTGGTCAAAAAAACATGCCTAGATGACAATCAGATGCATGAGATAAGCTTCACTAACAGTAAAAGAAGATGAGACATCAGCAACAACAGCAACAACAGTAAGAGGGAACCAAATATAGAACAATTGGGTTTTGAATGGAGATTGTAGTCATAGATCAATTCTTCATTGAAGAAAAATACGAATAGGACTCATATCAAGTGTAGTTTTAATTAATTGTCATCGTGGAAGGAAACCAAATATAGAAGCCAGAAAGAGGAATGGTAGAGAATGAGGATACACCAGGCTAACATAGCGGCATTTTCCTCATCTCTCTCTCATCCCTTCTTTCCCTTCAGCACACGAACACATAGAGACATCAGCAACAACAGCAAGAGCGACAAGAACAACAATAATAATAAATTATTATGAACAAGATGTCTCTATATGGGTTTCCAGATCTCCACTCCAACTCGTCTCTTTCTAATCACAGCCCAATTAAGAACAATTGTTCACAGTCACTGTTAAAGAAACATATATGCTCAGATAATGGAAATTTTCATTTTCAGATACTGTTAAAGAAGCTGATTTCATGCATCTGATTGCCATCTTTGGCATGATTTTTTAACCAAAATGGGTTCACTTCCAAACTAGGTATGCTGCTAGCATACCAAAATCCTCCAAATCAGTACAACAACACGGCTGAACAAACCTTGTTTGCAGGTCATACAATGTCATCTATACCATGTTATGTGCCAAAGTGGGGTTGGTCATACAATGCATGAACGACACGTATTAGTTGTTTGTGAGTATGCAATAGGGTGCAGCTATGAACAGGGCTCATATCAAGTGTAGTATTACGGACTGTCATCGTGGAAGGAAACCAATTTAATATAGAAGCCATATATGGAGCCAGAAAGAGGGATGGTAGAGAATGAGGATACACCAGGCTAACATAGCGGCATTTTCCTCAACTCTCTCTCATCCCTTCATTCTCTTCAACACACACACACAAAGAGACATCAGCAACAACAGCAAGAGGGGGTTGGTCCAACAATAAGTATAGATTATAATAAACGAGATGTCTCTATTTGGGTTTCCAGATCTCCACTCCAACCCTTTCTTTCTAATCACAGCCCACTTAAGAAACATAGACGAAATGCTTATAGACGATAGCCACAATGCAGACTCACAAACACTAGTACGTGTCTTTCATGCATTCAAGACCATAATCTCTTTAAAAATACCAATTTAAAGACTTACCGATGTTTTTTGACAGTGGGCGGCGTGCTACCCTCACCCTCATATGTTTAACTGCCACTATTATTTAGTGGCTGCTCATCCCCATGGCTCTCGTTGCCATCATTTATATTTATCCTCTTTCCACGCCTCGGCATGTTGTACCTGTCAAGGATTCAATAACTTCCTTAGAGATGCAAATTTAATTAATAACATGTTTATAATAACTATCATAAAATTTGTACTTTAGTAGGATTAACAAACCAACATAATTATAAAAAAATTAAAAAAATGAGATTTGTAACAAATTAAATTACAATGATAGTTTGGTTCAAATGACACTAAGCATAGTTTAATGTAAATAATACCAAGCAGTAGAAAATAGAAAGATAATTAAACCGGTGTATTAAATTCACAATGAACATGTTCGGAATTACAGACATAATATTACAACAAGATTTAAGACACGAAAATTACAGACATATAATATTGAGATTGAAAATCAAGTAAACTACAATACGACATCTTCCAATACATCGCCCTCTTCTCCATCGTTGCGGAGCCAAGTCCCGCAAATTTCAAGGTCGGTTGTGTTTACATCAAACACAGGAAACTCAGAAGCAATGTAACTGTTCATGACTTCACCGTCTTCATCTTCTAAAGTATCGTCCAGTTGGAATACATCTCTTGGTTGCATAGGGAGAGCCACATACGATTTTGGCAGGGTTGGATCTTCAATGTAGAATACTTATTGCACTTGGGATGAAAACACAAATGGCTCATGGCTAATATGTGTACCGATGTGAATCAATTTTGAGAAGTTTACAACTGTGAAGCCAAGCTTATCCTTGTTGTTAGCAAAATTCCTATCAAACTCAGTCCAATCCCCACGAAATAAGACAACACGGAAATGACCAAAATAATTCAACTCAATGATATCCGTGAGCACTCCATAGTAGTCGAGATCTCCATCTACAGGCCTCGTGTCCGATTTGGAAGCATAACTTCTAGTCTTAGACGTCACTACCATTCCACTATTTTGAGACTTCAAATTATATTCACGATCCTTAGTACGAAATCTAAAACCATTGAATATGTATCCTCCGTATCTTTTGACCATCTGATAGGGATCTTTGGCAAGTACTTGTATTTCAGATGACGCACCTTCAGGACCCAAAGAATGTACCTATTAATTTTGTGCAAATCGTATCAGTACCATAGAAAATGTAGACATAATAAAGATTAACTTGCATAACTGTAATTCACCTACATGAGATTCAAACCACTTATGAAATTTTTCATTCATCAACTTGTTTTGTTCACGTGGTGGTAGTCTTCTTGGTCTAGCCCTTCGTTTGATGTCCCTGACAAATTCGCTAAAAACAAGCAATTGAAATAAGGAATAAAAAAAGTAAGTTAATATCGAACTCCGCGGTTTTCACTATATTCGATTTAAATTCAAAAGCAACTTACTTTCGAAATGGTTCCACTGATGCATGGTGGTCTAGCACATATCGATGTGCCTGTTCCCACGCTAAGCTATCGAGCTCAAATGCATCAACTTTACCAACAGTAGTGCCAGCGGTATCAAAAAGATATTGAGCACCATCAAGGTTGGAAATATCTGGATTTCTACGTGGTCTACTCGAAGATGTCTCCACACCCGGCAAATACTTGGAAAAAAATGTGAGCACTCCTCTGATAGATATCTCTGAGCTATTGACCCTTCAGGATATACTCTATTTTTCACATAACCCTTTAGCCGGTATAGGTACCTGAACATGTACAATTAATGAATTAGAGTGGATTAGGGGATTAAAAGAAATGAGCTTTTGAAAATTCAATTTCATAAGATGAATGAATTCTTTTATCTCTCAATGGGGTACATCCACCGATAGTGAACAGGACCGCCGATTCTGGCTTCACCAGCAAGGTGGATTATCAAGTGAATCATTATAGTAAAGAACGATGGAGGAAATATCATCTCCATTTTACTAAGTGTCAATGCCGCCTGCTGTTCCAATTGGTCAATATCTTCAACACGAAGCATTCTTGAGCAAATACTTTTATATATGCTACAAAGATCTTTCAGGACAGTAGTGACTTGCTCACACATTGAAGACCTTAGGGCCACAGGAAGGAGATCCTGCATTAGAATGTGGTAGTCGTGTGACTTTAGACCCTGAAGCCTCTTCTCTTTAAAGTTGACACATCTTGCCATGTTAGAAGAATAGCCATCTGGAACTTTAAAGTCTAGTAGTACTTTGCAAAACAATTCCAACTCCGATTTTGACATTGAATAGATTGCAGGAGGTAGGAGTACTTTCCCGTTCGGCAATTCTTCTGGGTGCAACTCATGTCGGATGCCCATTGACTTCAAATCAAGTCGGCTCTTGAGATTGTCCTTTGTCTTTCGGTCATCTCCCATAACTGTTCCTATACAATTTTCACCAATATTTTTTCCGATATGCATCACATCTAAATTATGTCACAATAAGTTGAATTCCCAATAC
Organism: Hemerocallis citrina; assembly: GCA_017893485.1. Classification (NCBI taxonomy): domain Eukaryota; kingdom Viridiplantae; phylum Streptophyta; class Magnoliopsida; order Asparagales; family Asphodelaceae; genus Hemerocallis; species Hemerocallis citrina. The sequence continues at coordinate 57,607,782 of CM030358.1, forward strand.
GGCAACTTGAAGAAAATACTCTTCTTCTTCCATGAACCTAAACTCGTCATGTTTTGATCCTCATCTTCGCCATATAGATCGGTCTCCTCACCTTGCTCCGGCCTTGCCCTTTTCTTGCCCTTTGTCCTGACTTCTGGTTCTTTTCCATATTTGAATTGATGACCATCTACCCGCCTCAAAATATCTGAACCAGAAGAAGACCCAGGAGTATGTTCCCACTCGTCGGTACCATCAAATGTCGCTGTCTCTGCCCGAAATATATGTGTGTCAGGCAACCATCTCCTATGACCTATATAGCAAAACTTTCTGTCATTGTACAACCACCTTGAACTAGTTTGGTCAGCACAACATGGACATGCATAACGTCCTTTAGTACTATATCCAGATAAATTTGCATATGCTGGAAAATCATTGATTGTCCAAGAGAACACGGCCCGAAGAGAAAATGTTTCTTTAGCCACAGCATCATAGGTTGGAACACCCACCCACAACTTCTGAAGTTCATCTATTAACGGTTGTAGGTACACATCTATATCATTTCCAGGACCTTTCGGTCCAGGAACTATCATGGACAAAATAAATGAGGACTGCTTCATGCATTTCCAAGGTGGCAAATTATATGGTATTAACACAACAGGCCATATGCTGTATGTACTACTCATTTGCCTGAAAGGGTTGAAACCATCACTAGCTAGTCCAAGTCTCACATTCCGAGGATCTTCTGCAAAATCAGGATATCTTTCAACAAATTTTTTTCAAGATTGAGAATCAGCAGGATGTCTAAGAATCCCATCATTAATGCGACCTTCAGCATGCCATTTCATATCAGAAGAAGTTTTTCGTAGACATAAACAACCTTTGTAGCCTAGGAATCAGAAGGAAAGTAACGCAGTATTTTGGCAGGCTTCTTTTTCCTACTTCGCTTAGTAGATCCACTGGCTCCCTCGTCTTGATTTGGTCTTTCTTTCCATTTCGAAGAACCACACACTTCGCAATTCTCCAGACTTTCCTTACCACTCGTGAAAAGCATACAGTCATTTGGACATGCTGCTATCTTCTCATACCCTAGATCGAAAGAACTTAGGAATTTTTTGATTTTATAGGCTGAGTTTGGAATACAGATTTCAGGAAATGCTTCATTCAACAATTCAAGTAGCATAGTGAAGGACTTAGCAGACCACTCGTTTAAACATTTAATCTGAAATAGTCTGACAATGAATGAGAATTTAGAGAATTTGGTGCAATCGCGGTACAACGGAGTACTAGCATCTTCAAGTAACTTAGCGAAGGATTTTTGCTGCTTATTATTTTCAGGGGCGGGGCCAGGCATTTCCTCGTCCACCCCACCACCAATCTGGTTTGTTTCTGTTGACTCATTGTGAACTTGGGTTGTTGGGTTATTGGTGTGGAAAGGAACACTATGAATCCCCATGGCATCTTGCAACAAAGCATGCATCTCATCGGAAACGCTTAAGTCTTCGTTCACTAAGGGCTCATCTTCATTTTCTAATACAACCGGACGAACAGGAGCTGACGTATGATCCTCTCCATGACAAAACCACCTTGTGTACCCTTGAAGAAAACCGTTGACAACCAAGTATGTATGTACTACGTCACATGTCCTCAAATTACAATTTTTACACCGGAGGCATGGACAAAGGATTAGGCTGGGATCACGGGAATGTCGTTTGGCAAAGATAATAAAATCTTTAATACCATCACGGTACTCCTTGGATAATCGTGGTTTACTAATCCAACTTCTATCCATTATAACAATAGCACACAATCTGAAATTAATATTTAATATATTAAATAGTAATAACAGTAAAAGGCATTTTGTATATTAAATTTCACCTTTTTGAAAACCATCCCTAACTGCAAATAAATAAACGATATAATCTTTAACTGTAAAATAAAGAAATTGTGGTTTCAAAAAAATGTACAAAAAAAAATAAATCTTAACACAATCTACTCTATTCACCTAACCCTAAACTACCTTTTGTGGAAATTATCACAACCACCTTAGTGGTATTTTATCGCACACCATGTGTTCGAGTGTAAAAAAAATCGGCTATAGTCTCCCCTGTATTTGGCTTTCCGTTCAAGGAGATGATGATGGTAAAGGGTATTTTGCTGATGAAGAGGAATCGGCCGAATAATGAGCGCGCCGTACTGTAACTACGGTAACAAGAAGATCTGATGACTCACGAACTATTCTGTTCATGGCTACTAATAATCACTTACTTATCTCATAATAATAATATTATTAATAATAATAATAATAATAATGATAATAAACAAAAGAAACTAATATGGCTACTAATAAGTTTTTCTAAAATAATTCTTCATCTCAACTAAATCATTGATGTTTGTAGCGCCAAAAGAAACCTGCACAAGGTTTGTTCAGCTCAATTCTTGTACAGATTTGGAGGATTTTGGTAAAGAACATGCCAAGATGCCAATCAGATGCATGAAATCAGCTTCATTAACAGTAAAAGAAAAATGATAATGTCCAGTATGTAAGTATATATTTTTCACAGTGAACCAATTGTTGTGCATATCCGGAGAATTTTGGCATACGTACCTATAGCATCCTCAGTTCACAGTGAACCCATTTTGGTCAAAAAAACATGTCAAGATGACAATCAGATGCATGGGATAAGCTTCATTAACAGTAAAAAAAAATGAGGATGCTAGCAGCATACTTAGTTTGGAAGTGCACCCATTTTTTGTTAAAAAATCATGCCAAAGATGGCAATCAGGTTCATTAACAGTATCTGAAAATGAAAATATCCATTATCTGAGCATATATGTTGCTCGACTAATTCTTCAGCCCAACTAAATCTAAAACCCAATTGTTGTACATATCCAGAGGATTTTGGCATACGTACGTACCTATAGCATCCTCAGTTCACAGCGAACCCATTTTGGTCAAAAAAAATGCCAAGATGACAATCAGATGCATGAAAATAAGCTTCACTAACAGTAAAAGAAGATGAGGATGCTAGCAGCATACTTAGTTTGGAAGTGAACCCATTTTATGTTAAAAAATCATGCCTAAGATGGCAATCAGTTTCTCTAACAGTATCTGAAAATGAAAATATCCATTATCTGAGCATATATGTTGCTCAACTAATTCTTTAGCCCAACTAAATCTAAAACCCAATTGTTGTACATATCTGGAGAATTTTGGCATACAGCTATAGCATCCTCAGTTCACAGTGAACCCATTTTGGTCAAAAAAACATGCCAAGCTGACAATCCGATGCATGAAAATAAGCTTCATTAACAGTAAAAGAAGATGAGGATGCTAGCAGCATACTTAGTTTGGAAGTGTACCCATTTTTTGTTAAAAAATCATGCCAAAGATGGCAATCAGCTTCATTAATAGTATCTGAAAATAAAATATCCATTATCTGAGCATATATGTTGCTCTACTAATTCTTTAGCCCAACTAAATCTAAAACCCAATTCTTGTGCATATCCGGAGGATTTTGGCATACGTACCTATAGCATCCTCAGTTCACAGCGAACCCATTTTGGTCAAAAAAAATGCCAAGATGACAATCAGATGCATGAAAATAAGCTTCATTAACAGTGAAAGAAGATGAGGATGCTAGCAGCATACTTAGTTTGGAAGTGTACCCATTTTATGTTAAAAAATCATGCCTAAGATGGCAATCAGTTTCTCTAACAGTATCTGAAAATGATAATATCCATTATCTGAGCATATATGTTGCTCTACTAATTCTTTAGCCCAACTAAATCTAAAACCCAATTGTTGTGCATATCCGGAGGATTTTGGCATACAGCTATACCATCATCAGTTCACAGTGAACCCATTTTGGTCAAAAAAACATGCCAAGCTGACAATCAGATGCATGAAAATAAGCTTCATTAACAGTAAAAGAAGATGAGGATGCTAGCAGCATACTTAGTTTGGAAGTGTACCCATTTTTTGTTAAAAAATCATGCCAAAGATGGCAATCAGCTTCATTAACAGTATTTGAAAATGAAAATTTCCATTATCTGAGCATATATGTTGCTCTACTAATTCTTTAGCCCAACTAAATCTAAAACCCAATTGTTGTACATATCCGGAGGATTTTGGCATACAGCTATACCATCCTCAGTTCACAGTGAACCCATTTTGGTCAAAAAAACATGCCAAGATGACAATCAGATGCATGAAATAAGCTTCATTAACAGTAAAAGAAGATGAAAATTTCCAGTATCTAAGCATATATTTTTCTATTCATTCTTCATCCCAACTAAACCATTCATGTTAAGGAAATCAAGATGCATAATCTGAAAATACATGCTTTTTTTGAAAAATAAGGGGAATCAAGAGATGATACCGAAGAGAGAGAGAGAGAGAGAGCGGGCGACGAGCGCGGGGGCGTAGGAGATAGAGAGAAAGCGGGGCGACACGATGGTTTTCGATCGCCGATTCACCTCCAAATAGAGAGAGGGAGGAGGGAAATCGAAAATGACGAAGGGAAGAAGGGACGATGACGAAAGGTCGAAGGCTGTCGAAGAGGACGAAGCGGCGGAGGCAAACGCGCGGGAAGTAGAGCGAGGAAGGAGGGAAAACGAAGCGCCCCTTTTTTTTTGGGGTTTCGGAAAATGGCGAGCGAAAGATTAGGGTTCGCGGGATTTATTGAAGGTTATTCACCGGCGTTTTAATTAGACACGTCGGTGAATGTACGGTATATTCACCGGCGTTTATTATTAAAACGTCGGTGAATAATACACTTCACCGGCGTTTATAAAAAAAATGCCGGTGAATACGAATATTGCCCGGCGGTTTAAAGCGACCGCCGGTGTATAACCTTCCCATCTGGCACCCCATTCCTATTCGCTCCCTACCCCGACGCTACTAGTAAAATGTCGGGGAAGATTCGCCAGTAAATCGAGTATCTTTTGTAGTGATTGCATCAAATTACGCTTTTAGATTTAGGTTTTGGGTTCTATAACTTTGTTAGCTTACAAAATTTTCTGTTCCTAGATTGATTTTTATTTTAAATCAGGAAATATTTTTGCATAAATTGCTTTCCATGGCTTAGTGTACATTTAGTGTTTTCCATGACTTTGCGTAAATTTATTTTATTTGTTTTTACTTTTACTTTTTGTTGTTAGTATTAAAATTTTTTTACTAAAGGGCAACAAAACATGAGTTCGGCTAGGGCAATCCGGATCTCCGGGCCGGCCCTGTCCGGGCCCCCACATAGCTCTGCCACTGTCAGTACCTAATCCGACGCAAGACAACACCTCCTTCACTCTCTATTCATATGACAGTGGACAAAAAAACCATTTTGGCCCAGTCGTTGAACTCTCCACTTCCAATTTGGTACAGAACTAGTATTTGCCATTAAAAGACCCTCAATTTCATCCAGAGTTGGAGTGCCTGACTGTACCTTGATCATCACACACATTTGGAAGCATTTCTCGAATTCTGCCATAATAGGAGTTGCTGTGATCACCACTTTAATAACATTTTCCCCCCCAACGCTACTTTCCTCTGTTTTGTTTTGTTCGGAGTTAATGGAGTTCACAGGTTTGTGCATTGGTTTCTCCAATAGCTTGGCCTGTCCCTTTAGCTTGTTAGGAATTGTGGCCTCAAATACACGTAGGCACGGGGTACTTGAAGTTGGAGAAGAAGAGGAGAAGACAAAGAAGCAAGGGAAGACAAGCAGCAAGTAGAAGAAGAGAAGTCTGGAGGGTTGCGGTCGACCGACTAGGGGTGTGATCGACCGGCCCAGTCGACTAGGAGTTCTTCGAGTGTAGGCGTCCAATAGAGGAGGGGACAGTCGACCGGTCTGGGCGATGCAGTCGACAGGTCAGCTCTCTAGGTTGGTTCTATACATTGCAGTCGACCGTCACTAGGGGTGCGGTCGACCGGCAATGTCGGCTGATTGTTTTGAGCTTAAAGGAGAAAGGCCCAATTTGCTAGATTTGTGTATATCTTTTAGGGTTTGCTTGGGGGCTATATATATGGCCGTAAAGTCTAGGGTTTAGTTATCCAATCCAATTTAGGGTTAGATCGATAGATCATTATTCAGCTTCAAGAGGTGATTGTGCCGTGTTTCAACGATGAGAGAGAGAGATTGAGAGTTATAATCTTTCTTGTAATCTTTGTATTTCTTTGGGAATAAGAAGTATTGGTTATCTCTGCATATTGGTTTTGTTCTTATGAGATCCATATATTGTAGTGGCTTATTCTTAGTTCATCTATTTCTTGGAAGTTTCTATTGCTTGTGGTGTACTTCCGTTATTAGCACTGAGAGTTGGTAGTAGATTTCTCCGATAAGTGGTATCAGAGCTTACAAGTGGTATCAGAGCAGTTGGTTCGAGATGGCCGATAACAAGATGAAGATTGAGAGATTCGATGGGAGTGACTTCGCGATGTGGAAGATTCAAATGATAGCGTATCTTCGTCAGAAAGATCTTGATGGTCCGTTGTTTGATGAGAAGCCGGTTGGTGCAGACAAGGGTGCGAAGGTCTTGGCGGAGTGGAATCGTTTGGATCAGAAGGTGCTGGGGCAGATTCAGTTGGAACTGAGTAGGAAGGCGTTATTTCATATCTCGAAGGCAAAGACCACAAAGGAGGCTATGGAGATTCTCACGGATATGTATGAGAAACCGTCGGCATCTAATCAAATTCTTCATCTGAAGAAATTGGTTAATATGAAGTTGAAGGAAGGGGGTTCAGCAGCGGAGCGCTTGAACACCATTAATGATCAAAATGTTGTCTTACGGGAGACAAGACATGTTCCAGACTTAAAAGAAAATCTTATCTCGATTGGAAGGCTAGACAAAGAGAGATTGTCTACTACAGTTGGTAGTGGGGAGTGGTGCATAACTGCAGGTTCAAAGGTGGTTGCAAAAGGGAAGCATGAGGGAACGCTGTATTTGCTTAGAGACGTGAGGGGCATTTCTCCTGTAGTTGACTCTCAGCCGAAATCAAGTAGTAGGTTGTGTGGGGTGCAACCGAGTTCTTTCAGTTGTGGAGGGGAGGTTACAAATTTAGTGGGAGCTGCTGGCCATGAAAGTGATCCTAGCGGGAAAGACGTTGCTGCGGTGAGGGTACTTTGCGAATTGGTAGTTGAAGCTTCAAGTCGCTCTTATGAGATAGAGAGCACTAGTATTGATATGCGGGGTGATGTTGATGAGGGTAACCGAAATGGGACTGTAGGGGTTGAACAGTCTGCGGAGTTTGTGGAGGTATCGTCCACGGAGGTTTCTAGTGCAGAGGGTGCATTGAGAGGCTTCGAACCATGTCTGGTGTTGATGGAGATCTTGCGAGGTAGGGAGTCTCATAACACGAAATCCGACACGGGAGATTATTTCTCCGATATTCGTGCTCTATGCGATTGGTGGAGCACATCCTTCATGAGGCGATGAGAGGTGGTTGGTGCACTCCACATGGTGGAGTGGCGGAGGTGCTCTTCATGAGAGTGAGGAGTACTTGGGTCTTCCATGAAAGTGGGAGATGGCAGAGATAATGCGAGGAAAGATTGCAATAACTTTGAAGCTTGTGTATTTGGTCCAAGTGGAAGAATATTGTTAGGAATTGTGGCCTCAAATACACGTAAGCACGGGGTACTTGAAGTTGGAGAAGAAGAGGAGAAGACAAAGAAGCATGGGAAGACAAGCAGCAAGTAGAAGAAGAGAAATCTGGAGGGTTGCGGTCGACCGACCCAGTCGACTGGGAGTTCTTCGAGTGTAGGCGCCCAACAGAGGAGGGGACAGTCGACCGGTCTGGGCAATGTGGTCGACCGGTCAGCTCTCTGGGTTAGTTCTACACATTGCAGTCGACCGTCACTAGGGGTGCGGTCGACTAGCAATGTCGGCTGATTGTTTTGGGCTTACGGGAGAAAGGCCCAATTTGCTAGATTTGTGTATATCTTTTAGGGTTTGCTTGGGGGCTATATATATGGCCATAAACTCTAGGGTTTAGTTATCCAATCCAATTTAGGGTTAGATCGATAAATCATTATTCAACTTCAAGAGGTGATTATGCCGAGTGTTTCAAAGGTGAGAGAGAGAGATTGAGAGTTATAATCTTTCTTGTAATCTTTGTATTTCTTTGGGAATAAGAAGTATTGGTTATCTCTGCATATTGGTTGTGTTCTTGTGAGATCCATATATTGTAGTGGCTTGTTCTTGGTTCATCTATTTCTTGGGAGTTTCTATTGCTTGTGGTGCACTTCCGCTATTAGCACTACGAGTTGGGAGTAGATTTCTCCGACAAGTGGTATCAAAGCTTACATAGCTTAGCGCAATCTTTGGAGATGTGTTCAAATTGCTTGCATGCATAACAGAACCATTCATTCTTACAGTCATGGATCGTATGCCCCTTTGTGTGCATTCGGATTCATATCTCACTCTTCCCGTCTTTGTCCTCTGCTTACGATCTTTATTGATGTTGTAACACAAAATACAGGTTGTCAATAATATGGATTCTTGAAATATTTCATAATATATATTCGCATACTTTTATTTATTTATTTATTTATTACTAAAGATTCGAAACTAACTTAAGGCTGCACTACTGGTTGGTAGCGTTTAATTGCTATCTCCTTCTATTGTTGTCAGTGAGTATGTTACGTATTATTCTAGGTTTATCAGCAACTATCATATACATTAATGTCTTCATAATTCATGAAGCATTAAACTTATTAAAAGTTGCAACATTAGCTAGATCATGCAATGGATAAACCACTCAATTTGTGAAAAAAGATGATATACAATCTAATAATAACATTCAAAACATTCTTTGTCCAAAAACCTTTATAGATAATTAATATATTTCAAACCAGCTTATTCATACAAAAACATACATACATGGTTTTGATTTGGATCATTTGGAATGAAAGAAACAACAAAATATCTACCCAAAAAAATCGTTCTATTGATAAAATTGATAAAATGATTGAAGAATTTCTTTATTATGTTCATATTTAGTATGAGAATTTACCTCAACAGATAAAAGACAAGCTGGTTGAACTAGAGTCAGTGGTGCTTTTGTTGATCCAGCAAGGCCTTAACAGTATTCATTTTTGTCTCATTATTTATGTAGATATTTTCTTCCAGATGTGATTGTTACTGAGGATACTTTTTACTTTTGAAGGAAAAGTTTGAGTATGAATAAGGGGTTACATACCAGAGTCTTGGGCAAAATATAAAATTCTTTAGTACAGAAATTAAAACATAGTTTCTTCTCTGAACATGGGGGAATGGGACAATCACTTAAACATACATTAGAATATCATCACAAGTACAACTACTCTAAAAGATTCCCCTAACAAACCCTAGGAATGGGGATCCTGCAATAGTCGCATCACTCGGTCAAGAGTCGGAGCCATCTCTTCGTCGTCGTACTCCTCGACGTGGAAGCTTCTGGCAATCCTCCATCTTGGTCCTGTCGCAGCAGCTCTGGCCTAGAAGAAAATAAAATGCATAATATTAATTAAATTACCAGAAATAATATTATTAGTCTCACGAAAGTAACATTTATTTCTTTCTAGCCAAAGAACCCAGGTTGTTGCGGCAATGACGATATACTTCTCAGTGGCAAATTTCATGCCGATCCACAAATGTTATTGAGGATACTTTCCAAGTCTGTTGGTGCTATTTTGGTATTCTATCCTATTTTGTAGCAGATGACTGATATTTTTCAGAAGTTGATGGAAACTTGATTAGGAGAGGCTGGATGTTGTTCTTACTTCCAATACAAACAAATGTTAGCAGCTTCATTTCATTTAGAAGACATACAGAGCTGGAATGAGAAGTTGCGCAGTTTCATTCCGCTACTTTTTTTTGTATTTAATCCAATCTGGTTGCTACTTGTTATCCTTTTGATTTCAGATGTTTATGGAACTATTTAGTTTGTACCAGTGCGTTATATCTTTGTCAGACACCTGGTAAGTTTAATTTTGTATCAGGTACTCTTTTTGTTTATATTATTCGCTGCAGCCTTTCTATCCTTAGTATTGAAATTTTTTTTTAAAAAGCAATTTTCAAAAAATACAGAATACAAAATGCAGATATATAAAACAGCAACGAAAACAATAGCAAAATCTTCTTCCCAGTAACAATAGCTCTGCAGGCACCAATCGAAGTTGGATATATACAAATAGGGCAAAGAAATGTAATAGTTGCAAGAATAACCCTCATCGCATGAATTTCCAGTTACAGAAAGAGAAATCCCCGGCCCCTTTGCTCGTTTACAGGCAATATTTCGAATAAATCATGTGGCAAAATTGACTTCTAAGTCCAGTTCCTTTTCTGCCGAAGTAAGAGGCTCAACCCCGCCTCCTGTTCGTGTTAGAAACAACTTAAAAAGGAACTTTTCTTCTTTTTCTGCATCCCTTAAGAGCGTGTATGTATGAAATTATAATGAAAAAACTGGATCATGTATAAGCGAAGAGTGCGTAGAAGCTGTGTGACTGATCATAGATGGCATCACACGGCCTCTAATATTCTGAATTCCTTCTCTTCTAAGGGATTGAGGATCTACTCCAGCTTTATGAGCTGCAATCACCCCTATAGCTTCCCAATAATTCCGCACCTTGACCTGTAAAATTATACCCCATGAACACGTAGAAGTTCGAAATTCTTCAGTTTCATAATTTAGCAACAGAATGGTTTCAACAAAATCTTCAAGAAGAGAAGGAACTGGATGCCTACTGCTTCAAGTCCAAGCTTTTCGGGTGTATCATCCAGGACAGATTTGTTTTCTTCAACAACGATCAGAAGCGGCTGCATGGGAGTTAAATGTCACAAAAGAAAAAAAAAACATGTCGTTATCATCATTAATATAATTTTAGTTTTTAGAGAAGTCAAAAACTTTACGTTAAGAATAAAAATAATGATGTGGAACTCATTTCTGATTTATTAGGTAAGAAAAGACAAAGTTCAAAGAACACTGATCATGAACGGCATAAAGCTACGTGAAATTCAAAGTGTGAAGGATTCAAACATTGAGATTTGTCTAGTTATAATAACAAAGATGATGCACGTAAAGCTATTTGTTGAGCCACCAAAATGGTTAATCAGAAATTATATATCATTTTAGGGAGTGCGCTAGCTGCAAACTACAGATGGGTTAACCCTCAATTAAAAATCAAGCTATAATGTGAAAGGTATTTCTCCTGCTGTAACTCCAAAACAAGTGTTGAACCGGTTGTCACTCTTGTATGTGTGGCATCATTATAAGTTGTTATTTCTCTAAACTGAACTTTTGTGCAACTTGTTTCCTTGACACGCATACGTTAGGAACTAGTGAACATTATCGAATATTTCATTTTAATGATGTTGACTGTGTGCCTGAATTTTTGTTCTCACTTCCATGCAAAAAGTACAGCACAATAAAGAATATTAAATCCTTCAGATATAATAAATCACAAATACTTTCTTGTATATCATGAAATTCGTAACGAAAACAAGAGAATAAATATTTGCCTTGCAAGTAAAATACGTATTTAGTTCCTACTTTAATGATACGATTATGCATTCTTCATATACAAACTAAAAGAGAGTCAAAAGTCATGATTGTGTTACTTTGATTGCTAGCATATGATTTGGAAGTAGTTGTTAATGCACTTATCAAGGTGATAGGATGTATTAGACGTGCATTTTGGCCAGGACAAGTAAAAGTCCATGTAGTCCATATGTTATGGGGATTTTTCACTCATATCAAAATGTTGGTAGTCTCAAATGCATAATATTGATCTCAACATCATCTTTGGAACCTAGCTTTGGAAGATTATCCAAAAGCTAGACCATCAAGAAAAACAAGATTTTGACACACAAATTCCGATATATGCATCACTCAGCCAAAAGTGACCTACATCCATGGGGGTGCTTGAGAAATATTTACATTGTAAAATTTATTACAAGAGAGAATAAGCCATCCTGCTCGGTCTTCAAGTGAGTTCTCTAGAAACCTAAACTCCAAAGTGTATTTAAGGTATTACGTTGAGAAGAACTCCAACTGAGAAACATATATATATATATATATATATAGTGAAGAACCATATTTACTAGTGAGATACACATTTGTTACCAAGCACTGGTCCATCCCTCCATCCTCATGACTGAGGTATAACAACTTATTAATCCATCAAGTCCCTCTCTTTTCCAGTTTTCCTTCCTCTCAAATATGGAAGTCAAGGAAGCTACCCTTACACCTTTCCAATCCAGCTCCTAATTCTTCTTTGTCCTCCACAGAAATCATTCCTTTTTACAAGGCTATTTATAGCATGGTATCATATCCCAGCTGATACCCATATGGCATATGCATTGGCTGAGTCGCACTAGAAATTTGCCTACCAGTTATGCCTGACATAACCAAGAAATTGCAGCCGATACCCAGACTGAGACTGAGACTGAGACGGAGATTTGATACCATGATTTATAGCTCTAATAGCCTTAACAACATCTAACAATCCCAGCCATAAATTAGATGGAAACCCCAATTATAAAATCGAACCCAAAACAAAATTAGAGTTGGAACCATCTTTGACTGAGAATGGCTTGAAAAAACAAAAAACCAACATAAGTAATCTTATGGCCTAAAATTCAAATCCAAACCTAAACCATTTCATTTATGTCCCAACGTGTCCATGTCCATGCTTCTTAGGTGTTAGATGTTGCATGTCATACATTATGTGTTTAATTTGTTCTATTTTTAGGTTAGATAAAATTAGTTCGTTTAATAAAATGCTTAGGTTGTGAAATGAACACAGTTGTTTACAATTTTTTTGGGTAATCCATTAATTGATACTGACAAACATCGAACTGAGGGAGAATAAAAGGTTTGCCGTGAACAATGAGAGTTCAATTACATTTGGAAATAATCATTGGAAATAGATGAAAAATTAAGTACCTAACAATTAATCACTTCACTGAAATCAGTGTGCACCTTGTTTTTTGCTTTACTTGCAAAAGCAAGAGCACCATCCCCTCCACAAGCATCAATAGGAAGGATTACACTATCAACGTCACTAGCCAATATTGAACCAGCCTCTGAGAGTCCAGATTTTCTAACCACATATTGAGGTGCACTGCTTAAGCCAGCAAGCACGCAAGGTAGAAAGGTGTAGCCAATCTGAGGAATGAGGAAGTAAAAAAGAGTTAATAAGAGAGGTACAACGAAGCATGAGCAATCATAAACTGCCAAGAATTAGCTAGTTGTTGAAATTCTCGACGTAGATTTCAGTGACTGCTGGACAAATGAATAGTTAGCAGGCCAATTTCAGATTTCACCTGCAGTAGTATGTGTTTACATCTACAAAATATTGCATATTAGATAGTCGACCAATGACCGACCAGTCAACCACACATTCCAACCAACTTTCTGCCATTGAACTGTTTCTATCTAATTTCTTGTATTTGCTTATGATCTGATATATAACTATTGCAATTTTTCATGGAATTTGCAATTAAAAAATAGGCGATGTTAATATAAACTTATGAATTATGGATATTTTTCACTCCTTGATATGTAGAAAACTTCTCCCCATTCTCAGTGTTTTTATTCTTGTCTAGACAGTATAACAACTACTAGTCTCAGTGATCCTCGCATAGACAGTCTTAGAACTCTTAGGGATCACATGCTCCCTTGATGAATCTTGGACAATCAATTTCAAACCACCACAACTCTCAAATTTATTGTTGCTCTATATAGTAGTTTAAATTTTCTACATAATTAACAAAGAAAAGCAGGGTTGCAAATCTAGTTTAAAACATACCTTTTCTATAATAATGCTTTATTTTTATCTTAAAAAACTTTTAGAATCCTTCTCATGTTGTCCTAATTCCTCAATTACGAAGGTATCGAATTGAAGGCCAAGAGGATGCCTTATTTTCCCAAAGAAGAATACAGCACTAGATTTTTTTTTTGAAAATAGAATAGTGTGTTCTTTTATCATTAGTATAGCCCATTAGCAGTGTTATAAATATCACCCGTTAGAGCCGTTATATTGACCGTTATAACGGTTTGGACATGCCAAGGTTATCGGTACTAGTATTTTAAAAGTTATTCGTCCATTTTGGCCATTACATCAGCAGATTTGACAGCTGATATATCTACTCGATTCAATATCGGTCGTTTAAAAATAAATAAAAAACACCATAGACCTTTGGGTTAGGGTTCAAACCCAAACACTTCATACCAATAAAGAGAGAGTTGAAAAAACTCAGCAAAAAAACTCATCTTCCTCTCCCAAAAAATCATCACACATCCCTCATCTCTTTTTTTATTTATTTTGCACACGAAGAGGAGATGAGGACCTAAAGGTTTTTAATTACTAAACATGTCAAGAAGATACTCACTATTAATCTCTAATTATAATAGACGCTATTGAGGGTTTGTAATTGTTGATTAGTGAGAGATGAGAGAAATTAAAACCAATTATGATGGAGAAAGAAAGGAAAAAAGAATTCATCACATTCATTTAAATATTTTTGACTCTTCCTATACAAATTACAAATTTGATTTTTTGACTCTTCCTATACAAATATTATTTTATGCCTCTTCTTTATTAGGTCAATTGCTTCTATGAATGTACATACAAAGAAAATAATAGTGTCTCCGTAGTTAGTATATGATAAATTAAAATGTTATTTTAAAGTAGTACGAGCAAATATCTTCTATGGAGTGAACATAGACCATTCAACTTGTCTTCAAGTTTTCTTTCGAAAAATATTTCTCGTCTTGTCTTCAAATCTTTAGTATGTAGGTATGTTTTATATTTTGATTATAACTATTATCACTTGCCTTAGGTTGTTTACATTTGTAATATATAAAGTAGAGGTTTCTTCGATTGCAAACGCAAATATATCGTTTGCAATTTGCAAACAACTTAACCCGTCATCGGCAATGACGTGTTAAGGCAAAAAATAAAATTTTGCCTTATGCCTTAACCCGTCATCGCCAATGACTGGTTAAGTGGTTTGCACGCGTTTGCACAACATTTGCGTTTGCAATGGAAGAAACCCCATGTGTAAAGGTCATCTAGATCACATTTAGGACATATATTCATATGACATGTTAACACGATATTTTTAAATATCGCCGATATATCACCTATATCCGAATGTCCGATTTGAAATTTTGCCTTCCAATCTGATACCAATATCCAATATTTAAAACATTACCCATTAGTAATATGTAAATCAAACAATTCTTTAATCATCACTGGATCAGTGCCTATGAATAGCTCCAATTCAGAAAGAAGAAGAGCTGCTTAAATGTTCAAAAAGACGCTGAAAGAAGATTTGAGGAAGAACATTGGAGACTAACCCAATCCAATTCAGTGTAAATAGTTGGGAAGGTAAAAACTGCATCCTACCTATGTTAATATCAATTATACTACCCTACTAGTATGTATAATTGGTTGAATATGAGTATAGTTAAAAAGACGAGAATCAGGATAAATTAAAATACTATTAAATTGACTTTGAATGTAAATAGGTTAACTGAATAAGTTACTTCAAATGATCTATTCACATAATAATTTCAGTAATATATGACCGGTGACAATCCTGTCATCTTAATAGATTACAATTTAATTCTTTCTCAGTTTAAAATATATATACATATATACACCCAAATTGAAAACTTGTATAAATAAGTAGACTTAGGTCGAGCATAACTAGATTAGTGGAGAATTTTCTGACCTCTTCAGCAGCAGATCTGGGAGAGAGTGATGAGCTGAATGGAAGAGGCAACAGTGCAGGTGCATGAGCACACGGTATCTGAAACTCTTTAACAACAAGATGGCTAATAACCGCTTCAATTCCCGCCAACAAATCTACCCCCTGCATACTAAGTGACTGCAAAAATCAAGATCACTAGAAAGTAGAAACTACATTCCCAGTATACTAGTTCTTCGGCACATGCTTATATTTAGCTAAGGCTTAAGAAAGAGAAAACACATGTACCATGACAGCTATAAAATGTAGTGTGTAACACTATCGAGCACAGCCTCAGGAACTCTTCTATATGGAAGACGTATCGTGTCGGCCATGTGTCGAATATACATAGTTGACATGACACTAGCTATTTCAGTGTAGTTTTTTCAACAAAAAAAATAATAATTATGTGTCAGTTTGTTATGCTGCATCTTATCTGAGCATGTGCTTCTTAGGGGGACGAGGATGAATTTAGACAATCCTTTTCAACTTATGAATGAAAAATTGCATTTTATAGTCCCTAAATATAACACAAAATACATGAACATACATGACTGAGTAACCTAAACCAACTTCTTTTGGTATGAATTTTATTTGAATAGTAAAAAAACATGAGTAATTTATCAAGTAATAATTTTTAAATAATTTTAGAAAAATGTAGAATGAGTAGAACTCACCTTCCCCTGTCTATAAGCTTCACTTTCTTCTATATCATCATCTGGAAATCTCCCTACAACTGCCACTGCATTTACTGTAGAATGGTTAACTAGTGAGTGTACTGCTCGTAATAGTGAACCTGGGTGTTTAATTCTTCCTGTAGATTTCCCACATTGGGGATCGATCCATATCTCAACCTACAAAAAATCAGCAACAGCATATTGCAATTATATATACAATCAGGAAAGAAATTAAGTATATTGCTAACAAGTGAAAATATATATCAAACTTGCCTCGAATGTGAAGAAAAATAACCATGCAATAGTTTAAAAGAAATGTAAAATTATATTTAGAATACTTTGGAGCAGCAAGCCAGACAGTCAACAACTATGTCAAATCAATACCAGCATATCAGTTTACAAGGAAAATCTAATAGAATCATACTAATTCTATGCTCATCATAATTCTAATGAATTCGGAATTATCTTTTCAGTTCACATCCACATAACAGATAGGCACTAGTATCCTGAGAATCAAGAAACCAAATAAATTAAATTGAAAATATAAGAATCTCATATGGTTCTTCATCAGCATATTTTAAGTGGGTATGAAAAATCAACACTATTTACTTAGATGTGACTTTTCCCCCCCACCAATTAAAAATAAACTACACTAAAAAAATAATTCAAAATAAACAAAATCAAATTGATAGGCACCTCCAGAGGAGTATCAGTGACAATGTACTCCACAATTGGCAAGCCTAAGGATGCTCTTGCAGCATCAGTAACTTGTAAATGGCGAATTCGCAATTCTTCCTCCATTCCAGCATCAAGCACCAAGCCTATCTACAGTATAAACGTTTTTGTTAGGCTCCTAACAACAACCCAGACTTTTCCAGTGCAATTTGAACCAATAAATTTCTCTTCATTAAGGAAAGATGATGATCTATAATGTACTTAATTTTGTAACATTTAGCTAATTAATAGATAATTAGCTATACACATTTTAAAGGATAGCGCCTTTGAGAACTACAATGAACATCAATTGAGAATCAGTCAAATGAAGAATTACTTGAGTGCACAAAGAAGGAGTTTGATAAGTAAACCTTAAGTTCCAATTGTAAAAGATCTGCCAACATCAGTACATTAAAGAAGCATTGCTAATTATAATACTTAGTCAATATTAAGTTCTTCAGAGAAATAATAATAATAAAAGAACGTAGGACTACCAATGGGTTAAATTGTAGGGATTGTGAATGAACATACCTTATTTTGGTGGACAGGTTGGAGAGCCCAAGATCCTTCAGCAAATCTATCAAGTGCATACCCCTCCACATAAAGCGTGTTTTCCATTGGCCAGTACAACATTGCCGCATTCAGCACCTAATTTTCCACATGCACTATTTCAGGATCATTGGTGCAATCAAGATCATGTTTTGATAAAATGACTATATAAACATGCCAACTCTATAGCAAGAATCTCTGTAAAATCATAGGAAGTGTTATGTTTCATAGTGTAGGATCACTTAAATGAAGCCATGAAGGAGATATTTCTTGTGGCAAGCTTTGACAACTCCTACGAAATATGCTCCAGCAGAGAATGACATCCATTACGTACATACATATTTACAGAAAAGGGATCACCTGTATCTTGTATGAGGGAATTTCCTCGTGTACAGTGATTTCAGTATTATACTCACTTTATGGACCACTGCAAGGTCGATCCACATTGTTCATCATGATCTCCATGTACTAAGATTATGCATATTAAATATCTGGTATCCTAATTCAAAAGGGAGTAACTCATATCTATACTATTATGTAAAACCAAATCACATGTAATTTTGTAATCTAACTGAAATTCCAGTGATGTAATCATCACCTGCTACATGTACACTCCATTTACTCTGTTTTTTTTTCACACTGCCCAAATCCCTAAAATCTATGATGTAGATTGTGTGTGTCTGTTTGAATGTGTGGAAATGAGAATACCATGTTCACAATTCGAATATTCGTAGTTTTATGAAGCATGCACTCTTCTATATCCCACGTCAGATATGACACAAGCAATTTCAAGGGAGTTCTTAAAAAATTTCTGTGTGTTGGTGTCATGTCACATTGTGTCAGTGTACCCATATCTTCTTAGCGATTAGTGTTAAATGTGTTGCACATAGAGTCACTCTTGAAATTAGTTGTCTTGTCATCCTAACTTCTCCCTCACCCTTACCAAATCAGTCACTTGCTTAATTAGTTCTACTCTCTCTCCTAGTATCAACACTGCTAATATATATAGAGAAATGTTCCAATTTGTAAAAACAAATTGTAAAATACCCTACCACTTGACCAGAACTCCGAAGTTGTGGTAATAGTTGAGAGTTTAATATTTATATTTTAACATGCCCCCGCAAGTTGAAGGCCATTTTTGTGGGCCGGGATCTCGACTGTACTCAGCTGTGTATTTTCTTTTAATCTGCATTTAATATTGTGAGCCGGTGGGATTCGAACATAAATTACTCTGATACCATGTGAAAAATCCTGGAATTGTAGGCATCTTTGTTGGCTGAGACTGGACTATACGCAACAATTTTTTTTTAAATCCGCATATAATATTGCATAGCTGGTATGGTATGGTTGCACTGATATCAAATAAAAGACCTTACCACATGACCAGAACTTTGAAGTAGTAAGAGTTGAGGGTTTAATATTTACATTCTAACTAAAATAACACCACAATATATCATTTAGTTTAAGGGCTTGTTTGGATTTTTTTTTTAAAAAGATAATATGGTAGCCTAATGCGTCATTGAAGTGGTTTTGCTACCTTTGTATCTTTGGCTCTGTCAGATATAGCACCTTGGTGAGTAGCTCCACATCAGCAAAACATGTGTTACAAAATTCCAACTTGCTCTTGCAAAATTGGTGAGAAACGCAAATTTTATTATTATTCTAACAAAGTTGTGGGCTAGGGAAACTGACGGAGTTACCGCCCTACCATTAGGAGTTGTCTTTTTCTCTCTCTCCATTTCCCCTTTCTTCAACTTCACATCCTTCTCTCTTAATTTCAACCCTAAATCAGTGAAATCTTTCAAAAAGAAAATTTTGGATCTTCTGTAGATTACTGAAATAATGTACTCTAAGGATATGAGATGAATTTAACTCCATCTAGAGTTTTTACTGGATCAAACCGTGAAAAGTGAGGGGTTTTTGAAAGGGCGAAGTATGGTGCTCGAATTCGAAGGAGTTCCTCCTTTACTTCTCCAACCTCTATTTCTGGAATTTTCCCAAATCCAACCTCAAGGCAAGTTCTTCCTCACATTGGATATTATCTCTACTTAATTAATTTAGTCACTTATTTTGGATTTGGATCTATCACTTCAAAGCTTTAAACAAAGTTAGGTTTTTCATATTATTCAAAATCACTAGCAAGTTTTTATTTCTATTTTTAGGGGTGGGGGGTAGGGAATCGATGTCAAGACATTAAGTTGGAACAGATAATATCACAAAAAGAATAGGATATGCATTGTATCTAATCATACAACAACAACAACAACAACAAAACCTTTTTCCCAACTAGTTGAGGTCGGCTACATGAATCCTGATTTTCCATTCTGCTCGGTTTAGTGCAATATCTTCTGTAAGGTCACAAGCTATGATATCTTTTTTCACCGTTTTCATCCAAGTTAGTTTAGGTCTTCCTCTACCCCTAACTGTACCCTCAAACATATCAAATCACTCTTTCTAACGGGGCACTACTAGGTCTACGTGTGACATGTCCAAACCACCTGAGGCGATTCTCTCTTTAACTTATCGTGGATTGGAGCTATCTTTAACATGTCTCATATATGCTCGTTTCTAATTCTATCCTTCCTTGTTTTACCACACATCAATGTTAGCATCCTCATCTCTGCTATACTCATTTTTAGGACATATTGTTTCTTTGTTGCCCAACACTCTGCTCCATACATCATTGCTGGTCTAACAGTCGTCCAATAAAATTTTTCCTTCAACTTCAAAGGTATACGTTTGTCACACAAAACACCACTGGCACTTCTCCACTTAAGCCACCCTGCTTGGATCCTATATGTAACATCTTCACAAATCTCCCCATCTCTTTGTATAATCGAGCCTAAATATCGGAAACGGTCTCTCTTAGGTATCTCTTGGCCATCAAGCTTCACTACTTCCTCAGTTGTGTTCCAAATATCACTAAAATTACACTCCATATACTCTGTTTTAATTTTGCTTATTTTAAAGCCTTTAGCTTCCAGAGAATCTCTCCATAATTCTAATTTAGCATTGACTCCTGCTCTAGTCTCGTCAACTAAAACGATGTCATCGCCAAAAAGTATACACCAAGGCACTTCATCTTGTATTCCTTGAGTCAATTCATCCATTACCAAAGTAAAGAGGTAAGGGCTTAAAGCCAAACCTTGGTGTAAGCCTACTGTAATAGGAAAATCGCTGGTCTCTCCTGTGGTTGTTCTAATTGTGGTTGTTGCCCCTTCATACATATCCTTAATTACCTCAAGATGCCGAATAGTTACTCTTTTATTATTTGACACCCACCATACATGTCTCAAGGGAAGTCTTTATCATATGCTTTTTCTAGATCTATAAAAACCATATGTAGATCTTTCTTATTCTCCCTATATTTTTTCATAAGTCTCCTCAGTACATAAATTGTTTCCATTGTTGATCTCCCCACCACTATATCTAATCATAAAGTCGTTAAAAAGTTAGCTTCAATTTTACATATACAGATTGAGAATTTTGCTTAAACTATGAAAATTATGACCAGGCTCTTACAAAATATTTGACGAATCTATACTAAGTCTATACTAAGCCATATTGTGTAGTTGATAATTTATAACGCGATACTGCTATTATATAAGATGACCTTGAAAAAAAAATGGTGCATTTGTCTAATCTTCCACTGCATTTATCTAATATATCATGCTATGGATGAAATCATAGTTTATTGTAGTAACAAATTTGTATAAAGTATAGGGTAAATAGCAAAAACCACCCCTCATCTATTAGGTCAAAGCAAAAAACCCTATGTTCTATTGGTACCCCCCAACAAAGAATTGTAGACAACTCCTATACAGAAACACTAAAAACTATGTGAAATGTCCAAATTGCCCTTATATAAATACACCATTTTTTATTTAAAAAAATTTCATTGTCTCTCTCTCCCCCATATCAAAATCCAAATCCCCATCACCACCATCCTCGATCTCCATCATCACCACCGACAACCCCATCTCCAACAAACCCAACCTCCACCATCTCCACTTCTACCGCATCAGTCTCGTCTCCATTCATTCCCCCAATCCCAAAACCCAATAAATCCTTTCTCTACAACAACAACAACAATAAAGCATTTTTTCCAACTAGTTGGGGTCGGCTACATGAATCCTGGTTTTTTTATTTTGCTCGGTTTAACGCAATATTTTCTATAAGATCACAAGCTATCATATTTTTTCTCACCGTTTCCACCCAAGTTTAGGTCTTCCCCTATCCCTAACTCTACCCCCAATACTTATCAAATCACTCTTTCTAACAGAGGCACTACTAGGTCTACCTGTGACATGTCCAAACCACCTGAGGAAATTCTCTCTTAACTTATCTTGGATAGGAGCTACCTTTAGCATATCTCATATATGCTCGTTTCTAATTCTATCCCTCCTGGTTTTACCACACATCCATCTTAGCATCATTATCTTCGTTACACTCATTTTTTGGACATGTTGTTTCTTTGTTGCCCAACACTCTGCTCCACACATCATTGATGGTCTAACTGTCCTATAAAAATTTTCATTCAACTTCAAAGGTATATGTCTGTCACATAAAACACCACTGGCACTTTCCCACTTAAGCCAACCTGCTTCGATCCTATGTATAACGTCTTCACAAATCTCCCCATCTCTTTGTATAATCAAGCCTAATTATCGAAAACGGTCTCTCTTAAGTATCTCTTGAACATCAAGCTTCATTACTTCCTCAGTTGTGTTCTGAATATCACTAAAATTACACTCCATATATCAGTTTTAGTTTTGCTTATTCTAAAGCCTAACTTCCAAAGTTTCTCTCCACAATTCTAATTTAGCATTGACTCCTGCTCTAGTCTCGTCCACTAAAATGACGTCATCAGCGAAAAACATACACCAAGGCACCTCATCTTGTATTCCCTGCATCAATTCATCCATAACCAAAGCAAAGAGGTAGGAGCTTAAAGTCAAACCTTGGTGTAAACCTACTATAATAGGAAAATCACAGGTCACTCCTGTAGTTATTCTAATTGTGGTCTTTGTCCCTTCATACATATCCTTAATTACCTCAATATACCGAATAGTTATTCTTTTATTATTTAACACCCACCATACTATCTCTAGTAACTTTATCATATATTTTTTCTAGATCTATAAACACCATATGTAGATCTTTCTTATTCTCCCTATATTTTTTCATAAGTTTTCTCAGTACATAAATTGCTCCCATTGTTGACCTCTCAGGCATAAATCCAAACTAATTTTCAGACACTGTAATTTCTAGTCTCAGTCTATGTTCTATCACTCTGTCCCAAATTTTTATCGTATAGCTTATTAAATTTATTCTTTGGTAGTTGGAGCAACATTGTATATCTCCTTTATTTTTAAATATAGTTAGTAAAATACTTTTTCCATTCATCGGGCATCTTCTTAGTCCTTAAAATATTATTAAATAATCTTGTTAGCTAACCCACTCCTACATTCCCAAGACACTTCCAAACTTCAATGGGTATACCATCCGGTCCTAAAGCTTTTCCTATTTTTATCCTTCCTAAAGCATTTCGAACCTCCAAGGTCATATTCTACTGAAAAACATATGTTCTCAACTCTCCCTCGAGTCATCTATATGTAAGTTGCACACAACCCTTTTATTTAATAACTGCTCAAAGTAATTTCGCCATCTTTTCTTAAATTTCCTCATCTTTTACTAAGACTCTTGAATCATCACTCTTAATACACCTAATTGTTTCCAGATCTTTTATTTTCCTATCTCTTTGTTTAGCAAGCTTATAAATGTTATCTTCTCCTTCTTTTGTTTCTAATTTTGTGTATAAATCATCATAAGCTTTTTCTGTTGTATCTCGTACTGCTTTCTTAACTTCTTTTCTAACGGTCTGATATATCTACAAATCCTCTTTATTTCTACTCTTTTGCTATATTTTGAAGGTTGATCTTTTTTCTCTCACAAAATTTTGGACTTCTTCTTGCCACCACCATATTTCTTTAGTTAGCAACTCTCTACCTTTAGATTCTCCAAGTACCTTCTTCAAAATTTCACTTATGTGGTTGAATTTGCGATGAACACAAACACCTTTCCTTGGATCAATCATTTTGCCAAGATGGATCATATTTTTCTACTTGAAAAAATTTCAATAACCCTCATTCTCTATTTTTGAAACAGACATCTTTTTTTGGGTTAGGGCCGAGTACTGAGAACGAGGATTTGTAGGCAATTATCTAGTTCAATTTTTTCTTTGACATGTAACGTAATTGAATGTTTTGGTTTGGGGCTGAGTACTTTTTGGGTTAGTCTCGGTTTTTTATCATTTTTCGACTCTCTAATTTTGCTTATGTCGGTCGACCGCACGGTCGACCGACATACTCTTTGGATAGTTTTTCTTGCAAAATCATGTTTTGCGGTCGACCGTGCGGTCGACCGGTTTACTCTCTGGAAATTCTTTTCGAAAAACCACATGTGACGGTTGACCGTGCGGTCGACCGGTATGCCTTCTGGATATTTCTTACAAATTCATGTTCTACGGTCGACCATCAGGTCGACTGGCTCTCTCTCTGGTCTTGTTCTTCAACTTTTTATAAAATCAATGCTTCCTCTACCAATTTCTTGATTTTCGTATTGCTTTCATATGTATTGGGGGAATCTCAAATCTATAATATTATGTAGAACTCTCACTGTATATCATAGAGTCTCGTTATCAACGGTATCATGTAAGAAGATTCTCTTCCATGATTCTTTTTATATTCATTGTAATATCTTAGAATGTTCATCTTCATTGTTTTAAACTGATGATTGCTTTCACGAACTTTCCAAAGACTATTTAACTCTTTCTATCCCCTCTTGGTGTGTTTCAAAAAGGGGGAGAATTGTTTTCGAATGTTTTCAAACGATTTTCATATCATTTCATGAATTAAGTCTCTCATTCCTATCTTATATTTGTTCATTAAGTTCTATATTACAGGTGATATTATATTAAGGGGGAGTATTCACTCTCTTAAAAATTCTATCTATATGAAAATCTGTTTTACAGGATGCACTAAATTTAGAGGGAGTATTTACATACTTTGTTTTAATTTTCAAACATTCTTGCATGTTTTGTTCACACCAAAAGGGAAAAATTGTTGACTCTTGGTTTGGTGTGCACAAAACGTGCTCACTTGTACTAATAAGTTCGAATTTAGTGTGTCAGATTTTCAGGATCAATCAACATCAAAAAGAGATCCAAGAGAGATTCACAAATATATAAACAAGGAAAGCAATAAAGTGAGATTGCATATACAAACAAAAAAGGAAAGAGCTCTACATCAATTGATCTCCAAGCAATCTATCAAGACTGGATTTTTAGCAATACTTTCGTGAGATATTTATTGTAATTGATTGATTAAAGAGAGATGAGTTTATGGTAAGAAAACAAAGTGGATTCGATCTATACAGCCACGGGCCGGTCGACCGTACCTAATGTTGGTCGACCGTCGCAGTCGACCGCAACTTCTATTTGCGAAGACAGCGGTCGACCTTTCATCTCTCTAGCTACGCCAGAGAGTTGAACGGCCGACCGCACACTTTGACCGGTTGATCGCAACTTGGCTGTATATCTTTTTTGGAATGTATCGTTTCCTCTTTTGATCGATACACTTCCTCTTCTATTTAATAGAACGAATCCACTGTGTCTTCTTCACCTATTCCTTCTGAGAATTAATTTGAACTAATCTCTTGATAATCAATCCGAGTGTGAGCGTTGAATTGGTTGTATTCTTTAGTCAAGATCTCAAATGATCTTGAGTTTGATTTTCTTTACTTTTCCACTTCGGTGAGATTGACGGAACTTGGATTAGAAGTCTTGTGGGTGTAATAGGTCTCTCGGTCTGAATCCGAGAATCACTGTACTAAGGATTTTTGAGTATAGTGGAACGCTTGTAGCGAAGAATTGCTACAAGTAGGTGGTGTGGATGTAGACCTGGGGGTCGAACCACGTTATATCGTTGTGTCATCTGAGTTTGCTTTTCTTGTCTCTCTTGCATTACTTTAATTTACTTTACTTTATTCTTTTAATTTTTAATTCCGCACAATCACTCTATTCACCCCCCTAAGGGTGATTTATAACATTAAGGCCCCGTTTATAACTAAAGTTATCTTAATTTGAAGGTAAATAATGACATCAATTATGTTTAGTTTATTTTGAGATTTAGCCCTATATAGTAGTTTTACAATTTGCACTATTTTCTTTTATGCATTAGAATATTTTTGAGATTTTTAGAATATTTTGAGATTTGTATCAAGATTTATTTTGTGCCTATATATAGGCCTTGAGATTAATAAGAAGTTGTGCTATTCTTGATTAACAAATTATTGTGTTGAGTTATTGCTCTTCATTAGCACTGTCACATTTACCCGATACCCAAACCCGGCCCGGACCCGGCATTGGATCGGAACCGACCCGATCTATATGGGTCCGGGTCCGGATCCGGGTCTGAGTCCTAAAATAAGATCCGATGCACCTCCGGGTCCGGGTCCGCTCAAAATAGAACCGACCCGAACCCGGACCCAGACACGTTAAAAAATACCCCCAAACATATAGAATTTGAATAATAGGGTTAAAAGAATATACATATAAAAGTAATTGTTAAAGATAGATGTGTAAATATAATATTAATTCATGTACTTAAGTACAAAAATTGTTAGAATCAAAGGGTATCGGGTACAAAAATAGTTAAGTGCAAATATTTATTCTCTACTACCGGACCCAACGGGTAATTTTTTTTAACTAGGACCCGGACCCGGATCCGGTTCTTGCAAGTCCGGGTCTGAGTTCAATTTTTGGACCCGTGAGGTACCGGGTCCAGATCCGGGTAGTGGAAGGCCCAACCTGATAGGACCCAATACCAGCTCTACTTTTCATCCTTTTTGTGTGAGATAACTGAGAGAACTATTAGGGTTTGTGAGAAGTTCTAATAAAGATAAACTCTAAAACTACCCCCTAAATTAAAAACTCAAACCCTAATCTCAAAATTAATTCAACCCCAAAACCCTAATCCCCAAATCCAACCCAAAAGTCAACCCTAACCCCTTCTCTTTCTTATTCTTCCTCTTCGTTCCCGAAACCCTACCCCGACTCTCTCTCTCCTCGTCTCCTCCTTCCTCCCCTATTCTCCTTCCCGAAACCTGTACAACCCATCGCCCTGCTACCACTGCATCCCCTCGCCCTCGTTGACCGCACACCAACGCCAGCAACCACCACCGCACTCCTCGTAGCCCCGACGCCCTATTCCGACTCTCCACCGCCAGCAACCCCCGAGCCCCACCATAGCAACCACCATCGCCCTCGTCGATCTCCGCCTTCAGCATCCCGAGCACACCCACCCATGCATCCCGATGCTCAACTACACCTCCGTTGAGCCCCTCGCCGTCTCCAGCCGTCGTCGAGCCGCCTGCCTTCACCTGCCGCCGACAACCACCGTTGCAGCATTGATCCCGAGCGTCGACGCCCCACTGGCACTGCCTCTTTGTCTTCCATCACAAATACACACAATCTGCAACCCGGTATACTCCTTCCATTTTTTTTAAATATTTGTGTTACTGCTTTATCATCTCAAAAATATTATTTGATATATCTGTCGTCCACAAATAATTGAGAGTGTGTGTTCCACTTGTCTATTAGAGTACAAATCTTTATTGAATATCTGACATGCTAAGAACGATTAAGTATTATTGTTGATTGATAAGATTGGACTTTTAATTTGGTTTGTTAAACTATTTCATATCTTGAAAATCCATCAAACCAATTAATAGTTATAATTTCTAACTTAATCTGCATTACGTGTTGGTAAATTTAATCCTTCAAAAAATTTTGAAAATTCTCTATTTAGGGTTAAGTTTACATCAGTAAAAGTATGCTAACTTTTGTTACATTACCTTTACCTCCAACTTAAAGTTTAACTATACCTGCAATTTAAACTTGGTATTTGCGAAGACACCCAAAGTTATCTTAACTACATTTGATAGGAGATAAAGAAAGAGACCACCATCTTAGTTACGAAAACAGAGGTTAGAGCATTTGTAGTCGTCGAGAGCCAAATTTTGGGTATTAGGCAAATGGAAATGGAAAAAATGACTTTGCGCTGCAGTCGTCGAAAGCCAAAATGTGGGTTTTTTCACTATTTAAAATCTTAGACGAAAGATTATTTTTCGTCCCATGCAAAAAAAAGAAAAAAATTGAACGGACGGGATCCCGTCCGTCTTATTTTTAAAAAAAATAAAAAAATTCAAATCATAATTAATTCCTTAATAAATGTTAAATTAATCCTAATTATTTCTTAATTATTAATTAATTAATTTTTAAACCTAAGTTTAACCCATAGAAATCATTATAGGGTCGTTCTATAGAAATTTTTAAGAAAGACATGTATGAGACGGGGCTTCATCTCCCGTCCCACTTCATTTCTGATTTTTTTTTAAAATGGAACGGACGGGGATTCATCGCCCGTCCGACCGTTTTTTTAATTTAAAAAAAAGTGTAGGGACGATGTATTATTTTCCGTCCGAGCTCCCGACAAAAGATAATTTTTTGTCCTATCAATCAGACGATAAATCATCTGCCGTTAGCTATATTTTGGCAATTGGCATTTCATCTCCCAAATATAGCCAGCGACTGTTCATTCGAAACCCAAATTTTGGGTAAATGGCCAACGACTACAGCGCAATTTTGCCTAAATTTTGAATAATTTGGCAAAATGGCTAACGACTACAGATGCTCTTAGGGTGGAGTTTCAATAACTGTAGTTATCTCAACTTTTGGGGTGAGATAAATCTTTAACTCCAAAATGGGTGCCAAACAGGTAAAAGTTAGGATAACTGTGACTTTTCAAAGTTAAGGGAGATAACTCCAGTTATCTTAACTCAACTGTGTTTCCAAACATGGCCTAAAAGTAAGAACAACACAGTCAAAGTAGGATTTTTCCCAAAATAGGCCAATTTTTGAAAATAATTCCCAAAATAGACCACTTTCGAAACTAATTCCGAAGATAGACTAGTCTTTATAGGCCACAGTACCGAACTGCAGCCTCTTCGATAACGAGTCCGCAGTGCATAACTGCAACCTCCATATATGTCATATAATGCTAAACTCCGAGATTTGGAGAAAATTATTTCTAAGTGTAAAATGTGAAAAATACGAGGTCACAGTTGGGTACTGCGACCTCGATATACCATAGGCCGCAATACTGAACTACGGCCGAAGAGGCCGTAGTTCACAAGTGCATCCTGAGTACATATCATAGCTAATATGCTTTGAGACTTGGGAAAAATTTCTAAGTGTAAATGTGAAAAATACGAGGCCGCATTTGGGTACTGCGGCCTCGATATAACATAGGCACAACTGCAGCCTAAGTTATATGCTTCGTAGGCCCAGTTTTTAGCATATAACTGAGCCTGCGGTTGTAGACTGCGACCTATGTTATATAGAGGCCGCAGTACCCAACTACGGCCTCATATGGTACTGTGGCCTCATATTTTTTACATTTTACACTTCGAAAAAAAAATTCCAAGTCTCGGAGCCTATTAGCTATGATATGTACTTAGGCCGCAATTGTGAACTGCAGCCTCGAAATTGAATAGGCCACAGTTCACAACTGCGGCCTATGTTATATCGAGACCACAATACCTAATTGCGGTATTATATTTTTAACATTTTATACTTAGTAAAAAAAATCCCAAGTCTCGTAGCCTATTAACCAAAAATATATGGTATGTACTGAGGCCGAAGTTATGAACAGCAGTCTCGTTATCGAAGAGGCCGCATTTAAGTACTGCAGACTATGAGGACTAGCTTTTCTTCGGAATTAGTTTCAAAAGTGATCTATTTTGAAAATTAGTTTTAAAAATTGACCTATTTTGAAAAAAAATCGTCCAAGTAGGGGGTGGAAACAAATTTTCGAAAGAAAAGAAGATAAGAGTTACCACTGAGCAGTACGTTGGGATGCGAGATCAAACAATCAACGACGGAAGCAAGCGTCCTCGCCACCGGCAAAGCGTCTCCGGCGAAACCTCCGATGGCGGCGCCGACGCCAGTCGGTACGATCATCACCGAAGTGTACGACCTTATGAACTGTGGGCCCCAACAATATATTACTTCAAAAAAAAGAGGAAAAAAATCAAGAAATTTAAGTGAGAAATTGGTTTTAGTAGTACTTTGGTATGGGAGTGGGAATGGGAGCAGGAGACGTGCTTTGGACGGCGAGAACTGGAGATGAACGGCGGGGATGGAGGGAGAGGGGAGAACGGACGGGTGAGATTGAGTGTCATTTTGGGGGTTTGGGTTTTGAAGAGGCAGAGGGAGTTTTCCTTATCTTTGGATGAAAGGGGGGGAAAGAAATCCGGGTTTAAACAGTGGAAGATGAGTGGACCGCATTTTAAAGCGTCTGTTTTTTCCGAGATTCGTGTAGATCATGTCGAGCGCGCATTCTAAGGCACTCCAACTCTTTGATTACGAATCCTTAAAAAATCTCATGGAGTGCAGGTATTTTTAAATTTTGTCTTTTTCTTTCTCGTCTTACAATTTTGTTCTATTTTGAAGTTACAGAAAGTTTTTTGAATTTTTGTGGACCGACCGGTGAAATACATGATTCAGGGTCAATAAAATCTCTACTAAAAACCCCAACAAAAAGAAGAAGAAGAAGGAACCACATAACGGAGACAGCATGAAGAGAACCCCTCACCACCACTCCAACCTGAACCTTTCCCACTCCTCTCTTCATTCACCCATAGACAACCATTACCAGCCTCCATCCATGCCTAAACGTGGTAGAGAAGAAGACCAGGGTCATCATCACCGTGAAGATGATCGGAGACGACCCAAAAGCTCGGGACGTGGGTACCAGAGGTCGAGCTCACCAAGAGGAAGAAGAGAACGTGAAGATGCTAAGGTGATCTTGGAGTAGAGGAGGAATGAACGCCCACTCCCCCCCCCCCCACGACGGAAACGCACCCAGACGTCGTTCGTACGCCGAAGCAGCTAGACCCTCTCTCCCAGTCGCTGACGCACATAGAGTGCGTCGTCGTTCCCCAAGCATCGCTGAAGATCGTCGGCGTCCAGAGAGGGCTGAGGAAGAAGGCGAATGGGTCTTGGTGAGATCGAGAAAGAATAGGCAGCCGCTTAAGAGCCACAGCTCGTCAGAGGTATCGCGCAATGAAGGACGCAAGAACTGCCACAAGTGTGCCAAGCCGGGGCACTCTATTAGTAACTGTCAAGCCGACTGGTTTTGCTATTTCTGCCGCCGGTCAGGCCATATTTCGACCGCCTGCCCAAAGTGCATTATCGCGTCTCCGTCCAAAGTGCTAGCTCCGATGGTGCCCACCGCCGCCTCCGTTTGCAGCCAAACTCAGGAAAGCGCGGCTGGGGATAGAAGGATTCTTCACACCTCTATAACGCCGACGCCGTTGATTGCGGAATTCGAAAGACGTTTCAACAGCGGTATTCTCGTCAAGGTTCAGACAGGAGTTCCCTTGGCCTCCGACATCGTCAAGTTACTACAAGCTGCACTAGTCTCCTCTCCTTCACCGACTTGGGTGGTACAAGATATAGCCATCAACTGCTTTTATGCTCACTGTAGTGACCAAGAAATCGCAAAGGAAACAATCAGGCTTAAAGGCTTAGAAGGCAAAGACGGGCAAGGGTTGGAATTTTTCGTCACTTTCAAATGGTGGACTCGCGAACATGGCGCGGTTAAGGCGGAGAGTTTACCGTCGATTTGGATTCGTCTCTACAATTTGCCCTTTCACTGTTGGGTCAGATCGGCTTTTCAAAATGTGGTTCGTAAGTTCGGCATGCTGATTGACATCGATAGACAAACGCAAGTTATGGCAGCGCGAAAGTTTGCGAGGATCAAGATTGGAGTTGCAAACAAGGCTGACATTCCATCAAAGCTTCTTACCTCTTTCGAAAACAACGTTTATGAGGTGTCGGTTATAGTAGAGCAACAGAAGAATGTTTCCTTTAGAGATTTGGAGCCGGGAGCTGGAAGTTGCTTCAAGGGTCCAGATGCAACGTCAGAGGAAGAAGACGACTCACCACCGTTGGATCATAAAGATCGGGTGCTAAAGCATCGTCCGTTGGATCCTGATCAAACTACCCTATTGCCACACGATCACGCGCGCCTCTCAAATCCTTCAAAAAATTTCAAATTAAAGTTCAGCAATCCATCGGGTTCTGTGAAAGCAAATAAGGAACAGCAGGCTACATGGAAGATGGTCACATCGCCGAATGTGGGATTAGATGGGTGTACTGGCGCTGAGAGGACTGGTCTCTATTCCGCATTAATAGCTAAGGGTGATGGGCTCTATGCTGACTTGACAGATGGCAGTAGAATAACTAAGAAGCAAGGTATTCTGAAGGAGGGGGTGGATGTGGGCCTGCGTTCTCAAATGGGCCTTGCCAAAGACCCATCTCTGAATTTCTCCCAGCAGGATGTTGAACGGTCTGTCAAGATGGCGCTAATGTCACTAATACAAAACAAAGGAATTCAATTCAACTGTGAGAGTCCCCAGGTCAAAGCTCTTCCTTTACCGCATATCTTAGATGCTGATGGCGGGAGTGTTCCTATTCCCTTGTGCGATGACGACCGTAGTACGGGCAAAAAGTCGGGTCCAAAGGTCAACCTCCTTGAGTTGTCGGAGTCGGATAAAGGGAATGAGATCATTGGTGCTTTAGACGGAATTAGAGAAGATAACCTTATTTCGGTCACAGAAACTGAAGGTGAAGACAAAGATGCTAGAGGCAGTGTTGGGAGCTCTTCAACTAGAAAGATCATGGAATATCAAAGGAAAGGGAAAAGACAGCTCGTTAGTTCGGATAGCCAAAACAACAGCAAGGAGGTAGAGATCTACAGGGGAAAGGGTCTTGTAGATGATATTACGGCAGGCGAAGGTACTTCTAATTGCAGTCTTTCAATTCTAAATTCTTTAGATGATGATTCTTTAATTTACTTCGCTAGTCTGTATGGTATAGCCATGGGTTCCTCTAGATTAGAACAACTATCCAATCTAGCTGTAATTAGAGAGGAGACGAAAATGGCCTTTCCCTAGGGTGGGTATCGGTCAGGGATAGAGCATCTAGAGGCGTTAGATGATTAGATGTTACTAGTTTTTTAATGATATACAACTTTTGGAATGTTAGAGGGATGCGGCAAAAGGTTAAAAAAAGAGCTATCGGTGTCACGTTGTCCAAGGTTCGTCCCGACATATGCGGTCTACAAGAAACTAGAATAGAGTGTCCAGGGGAAAACGATTTCTCTTCGCTTAAAGGGTTGACAGACTTCAAGTGGTGCTTTAAGGCAGCAAAGGGGTACTCAGGAGGCATAGCTATAGGAGCTAGTAACTCCAAATTTGAGATTACGGATTCCTTCATTGGAGAGTTTTCAGTCTCGATTAGAGTTAGACGGCGGGGAGATGACTGGGTGTAGACTGTTACTAGCGTTTATGGCCCGTATGACAGTAGATTGCGACCGGCGTTTTGGAACGAATTAAGAACTATCAGAAACAGATGGGGAGGACCTTGGGTTATTGGAGGAGATTTTAATATCACCAGATTTCAGGACGAGCATAGAGGTAAGGGACACGACGCTCTCGATCAAGACGAATTCAACAAGACGATAGAAGATCTGGACTTATTGGAACTAGAAATGACAGACAGAAAATTCACCTGGTCTTATATGCAGAGGAATCCAATTTTAGTCAAGCTAGATAGAATCCTAGTTACTAACGATTGGGAGGATGCCTATCCATTCGCTAAAGTGAAGACGGCGGTTCGATACACATCGGACCATCTTCCATTGATTATTGACTGCGGCCTGATGGGAAGGAAGAGAAAGTTCGGATTCAAATTCGAGAAAGCGTGGACCGTATGTGAGGATACGCGCCAGATTATCGCTGAATCTTGGAATGCAAGTACCGTTGAATGCTCTTCAGCTGTCGGTATCTGGATAGAGAAGACCAAGCGTCTCAGACGGAAATTAAAAGCTTGGGCAAGCCTTAAAATGAGAGAAACACACGTAAGAAGAGAGACTCTGATTACCAGAATCACTGAGCTAGAAAAGGAGCAGGAAGATAGGGTCCTCCAAGATCATGAGAAAGATGAACTGGCTAACGATAGACTGGAGTTTCAGCAGATCGGTAAGATGGAGGAGCTATATTGGCAACAGAGAGCGAGGATTCAATGGCTTAAAGAGGGAGATGTGAATACTAAATATTTTCACAAAGTAGCTAACGGAAGAAAAAGACAAAATCACATCACGGGATTATCTGTTAATGGGAAATGGACGGAAAACGAAGATCTGATCTTGGGCCACTTGGACGACTATTTCCATAACCTGCTAGGGGGCCCCCCAGTGCGTAGATGTGGCCTAGTCCAAGATATGTGGAGTTCCTCCAGATTAGATGGGAGTGTAGGTATTGAAGACAGATTTACGGAGTCAGAGGTATTCAAGGCCATCAAAGCTCTGGGTCAGGATAAAGCGCCGGGTCCAGATGGTCTACCTATCTTCTTCTACTCACTCTACTGGCACGTTATTAAAGATGACCTCATGAAATTGTTTAACGAGGTCTACGAGGGAAGGGCAAACTTGGATCGCTTGAATTACGCAACTATTATCCTGGTGCCAAAAAAAAACGAGGTCAATACGCACGAGGACCTTAGACCCATCAGCCTCTTGAATAGTTCCTTCAAAATTATTACTAAGGTCTTAGCTCAGAGACTAGCTCCGAACATGAATGAGGTGATAGCGCAATCGCAAAGTGGTTTCATAAGTGGTAGGGACATCATGGACAGTATAGCTTCTGCTCAAGAAATTGTGTTTCGAGGACACAAAGAAAAGGTGGACGGATTCATCCTAAATCTAGACTTCCAGAAAGCCTACGATTCGGTTTCATGGGATAGTGTGGAGGAAGCCCTGGTCCTGAAAGGGTTTGGCTCGAAATGGCATTTATGGATGAAGATGTGTGTCGGAGGGGCCAAATCGAACATACAAGTTAATGGATGGCAGGGAAGAGAGATATTTTGCAGAAAAGGTCTCCGTCAAGGGGATCCTTTGTCGCCACTGTTATTCGCGATTGTCGCCGACGGATTAGCTGAAATGATGAGAAGAGCTGTGGAACACAACATCATCAAAGGAATAAAAATCAAGGGCATCGATCAGCCGATGACGATACTACAATATGCAGACGACACGATCCTTTTTGGAGGTGCAACGGTAGAAGAAGCTTCAGCCATTAAGATGGTTCTAGCATGTTTCCAGGGTTGGTCGGGCTTGAAAGTTAATCTAAACAAGACAAGTATCATCCCTGTCTTTGAGCAGACGTCCACTCCGATTGCGGATATTAAGAGCATCATAGGATGTGCTGTGAACAATTACCCAATCAAATACCTCGGTACGCCGATTAGGCCGGGAGCTCTACGGAAAGAGGATTGGAACTTCATCATTGTTAAGATTGAAAAGAAACTTGCAGGGTGGCAAAGCAGATTCCTCTCGCTAGGTGGCAGAATCATTTTGCTTAACTCGGTCCTCAGCGCTATCCCACTTTATCTGATGTCCATATATGAGCTGCCAAAGTGGGTGATCAAAAGAATCGACAAACTCAGGCGAAGATTTTTATGGAAAGGATCGGGCGAGGGTAATAAAGGCTACAACCTTGTCAATTGGGGAAGAGTGTGCAAAAGAAGAGAATTCGGCGGATTAGGTATCGTTAACCTCCAAGATATGAACAGAGCGCTACTCAGTAAGTGGTGGTGGAAGATGTACAATAAACCCAAAGGGTGGTGGAGTTATTCCTTCGACCTATATCGAAAGAATCGGAAATTTAAATTTGGAGGAAGAAGTCCATCGGCGAAAGTGTCGTACTTTTGGAAGGGGATTTCCAAGCAGGGAGAGATTTTCCACACTAACACTAGATGTATAGTACGAAACGGGAAAAGCACAAGATTTTGGAAGGACGCGTGGTGTGGAGGGCCTACTCTACTCAATCAATTCCCTCAGGCGGCGGAGGCGACAACAAATTTAGACCTTACAGTAGCGGACGTCCGAAAGCGTGGTAAACTGAAGTTTATTGTGTACAACAATATCTCGACCGAGGGAAGGGCACAATTCGTACACCTTAACAGGATGGTCTTGCAGGAGGGAGGGCAAGAAGTCAACTCAACGGATGAAAGATGTTGGGTCAGAGACAACTCACAAGTTTTCTCGGTATCATCTATGTATACTTGGCTTAACGATGGAGGTATGAGATGTCAGGTACATGCACTAATATGGGGAGCCAAAGTTCCTTTCAGAGTTAAGGTGTTCTGCTGGTTAGCGCACAATAATGCCATCCTATCCAAAGCTAACCTTAGGAAGCGAAATTTGAATATAGACATTGTCTGTTCCATATGCCTTAACGCTGAAGAAGATGTTAACCACATCCTGTTTCTTTGTCCCAAAGCTCGCCTAACTTGGGAGGTGGTATGTAGGGGTTTTAGATGTCCACAGATTCCGTGCTCTACCGACGACATATGGGGGCCCATTAGAGATAATCACATCAAATTAGGGGATAGAAAGGCCTGGGATTTAGCTATAGCGGTATCTATGTGGAACCTATGGCTAGAAGGAAACGATTTTATTTTTCGCAATAAAGAGCTTTCATTTCCTACTTCTATGAATAAAGTGTTTCTTCTAATCCATGATTGGGCAGGTGCTCAGGCGGCAACAAAAAGAACAAGGATCAATGCTGAAGACTAGAGTGGGCAGGTGGTCACTGCTGGGATCACCATTAAGCAAGTTGGGCTTGTAGCTGGATTACTTTTCTGTAGCTGATCTTATTGTGGTGTTTATGCATGTTGTATTTTGGGCTGTTTAGATGTATCTTGTGGTAGTAGAGGACTTCTATTGCTGCTGCGTCAGCTTATGTGTAATAGTTTAGTTATGCTTGTATTTGTTTCCTTAAAATCTCATTAATGAAACGATGGCTTCGGTCATCTGCTTATCAAAAAAAAAAAAATCTCTACTATTTTAATGTAAGAGTTGGGATTTGTAACTAGGGCTGCAAACGAGCCGAATCGAGCCGAGTATCTTGAGGCTCGAGCTCGGATCGTTAAGCAATCGAGCTCAGTTTCGAGCTTGAGCTCGTTTCGAGCCGAGCTTTGACCGAGTTAGAGCCGAGTAGCTCGCGAGCTTAGCCTAATAATCACAAAAGTCCAAACTCGAGCTCGGCTCGTTAAGCTATCAAGCTCGAGCTCGTTTCGAGTCGAGCTTTGACCGAGCTTTGACCGAGCTCGAGCCGAGTAGCTCGCGAGTAGCTCAGATCATTTGCAGCCCTATTTGTAACCAAACAAACCCTAACTTTGTAACAAAAGAAATACGTGTAATACACGTCCAAACTAAATTTAACAAATACAAATATTTGTAGACAAAAAATCCATACAACACCTGTGTATACCTAAAATAAAATAAGTATCAGGTTCGAAACCAGACTATGCTGAAGTTTTTTTACTTTTAAAATATATAAATTTATTAAGACGTGTATTGCACGTGCAAATTACTAGTAAGGGTAATGCTACACCTAAATATATTACTTTTTTCTTTATTATCTTAGGAGGCACACTACTATTAGATGTTTCTATCACCTACTCTATAATAACTTCCACTAATACTGTACCACCTAAGATAATAAAGAAAAATGTAGTAAATTTGGTAGTAGGTGCAGTATTACCCATAAAATAAATAATTTGTAGAATTGGATAAATTCACGGTCCCATGAAAAAGTTTTTTTTTTTATAGAGTTTTTTGGTTGTTTCTCTTTGGTTTTATTGTACATGAAGATTATTATTAGAACTCCCACAATTTGGGAATTGTAAGAGCATCCACAATGGCATTTCTCAAATTCTATTATATGGCAGCTACAGTAATAGCATATGGGGGACGATCGTGCAGTGGTCGTTTGCTAAATTTTTCTCATTTAGTTATCGGACGGTATATGTTGTACCGTCTGCTTGCGTGTCAAAAATTAAAAGATAGAGACGGGATAACATATCTCGTCCCTCTCTTTTTTATTAAAAAAAAACGTGGGACGGTATATGTTTTACCGTCTCGTTTTCTTTTTTAAATAAGTGAGAGACGGGATAACATTCCCCGTCCCTTAAAATTTTTTATAAAAAAAAGAAAGATGAAAGTGTCGGACGGGATAACATATCCCGTCCTTGAAAACCGGGGCACTTTATTCAAAGTTAGCCCATTAAATTGTTGGCGTGTACTACTTTTTGTAAAGAATAAATCATTTTGCCCCCTCCTTTTGGTATTAAAAGACCAAATTAGCCCTCCTTTGAATGGTAGGAAGAACACTATAAATTCCTCCTAAGACTATGGATTGAAGACACTCAAGCTCTCAGCATTCTTCTTAAAAAAAATTAGTTGCTCTCGGCTATTCTCTTTCCCTTTTCAAATTTCTTAACTCTTATTGTAATCAAGATACAGAAAATTTGCAATGTCTTCTTCAATCAAGCGATTTATTGGTAATATTAAATCAAGGCGTTGGTCGGAGTCCGCACCATCACAGTCCGCACCGTCACAAAACAGAAACGAAGAAGAAACAACTGCGCCTATCAATTATAGCGATCCATCACGGTGGGTAAGAGTTGTCGATGATGGACAACACATTTGTAAGCTGATTACGGATGAACCAATAGGTGGATTTGTTAATTTCAGAGGAAATTGGAAGGGACTGATTAAAGCCTACAAGCTAGTTTGCAATGTTCCTATACTAAAGCAGCTCATCGACAATGCCGGTTGGTCCCGGTTTTTTACTATTGATACAGAGAAGTCGTCTGCGCGTCTTGTTGAGGCTTTGGTTGAGAGATGGTGGGACACGACCGACACTTTCCACCTTCCTGGCGGTGAGTTAGGATTTACCCCGTTAGACTGGGCAATGTTAACGGGTTTATCTATTGGAATCGGTGAATTGCCGCCATGTAACGACGATGCATACCCCTTTGAGGTCGTCCAGTGTAGTTTCTTTCCAGAAATTACACCGGAAGATTGAAAATCTCACGATATACGTATCTCTTTCCTAAAGAAGTATTTCGTGAAGGATTGGATAGATGCAGCTATAGTCGATCCTAGAGTGGCAATGAAAGTTGGCAGAGCTTTCTTCATGTATTTTGTGGGTGAGTTTCTTCTGCCCAATGCTGCCGATGTAGTGAGATGTGGTTTCCTTGCTGCCTTTGTAGATTTGAACGTTGTTGGTACGCATGATTGGGGTAGTCCGTATTTGGCATTGCTAAATATGTCTTTGGATGCTTGTAGCCGACTTAAATTGAAAGCATTTAACGGCCTGTGGCAAATACTAGAGGTAATCTTATTAAATAATGTTCTTTATTTTGTTACAATATTTAAAATTCAAAATAATAATGTTCTAATTTTTAATCTGTCGCATATTTTTATATGTGTTTGTTTCAGTACTGGGCATATGAATACACAAGTATTTGTACACCAATGAGTGATCGAAGCGTAGACTTTGCAGTCCATTTGCAAAATGCGGATATTCGACCAAAAATATCACGTTGGAATCACAGTAATTTGGATCAAACAAGTTGTGATCTGATACGTTACAATATATCCATGGCCCCGAGTCAGCTAGAGATGAGATCATCAGTATCTATTATATGGCAACCATATGATGGAACCAAATATGAAAACGAGTATGATGTTCAATGTGTGATGATCTTATCCCGCCACCGCTGTATCTTCCAATATGGTAGTCAGGTAATAATATATACAGTTATTCATTTAATAATTACTTTACTTATGGTTGTTAGCGCTAATTATAGTTTAAATGTAGGGGGTCTGGTACCTCGGTGACCGATGTTATCGGCAAGTAAATGGGGTTATTGCTATCCCATCAAATCCTCCTAAGACTATGTCTAGAATGAAAGCACATGAGTTCTGTAATCCTATTGATGTTTCTAGACTGGTCTTTCTTGTTCCACAAAGGGTATATGATCAGTATTGGACGAAGGTGTCAATTGGTCCTATTATGCCTAATCTGTCGCATGGTGCTAACGTTGATTTCATAGGAGCAGCTAGTTGCAGCGATCCATCTACCCATTTGCCATATCCAGCACCTCCTTATTATATGCCCACACAATATATAGCACAACCGGTGCTTGAGAGACCAACCTTTTTTGGTCAGCCCTTAGTTGAAGCACCCATATTCATGGGCGGTACAATAACAGAAAATCTTGGTCATGATACTTTTGAGTTTCAACTGCGTGGCGATCAATCATACGTAAGAATATGACTCAATTTTTAATATCTGTAGTTGGTTTATGTTGATTTTGTTTGTTTATATATTTCTACTTTATTTGTAGGAGGAGCTGTATAGACAATGCCAGGAACTATCAAAAAATAATTGTCTACTACGAAAATTTATTATTGAAAAAAATGGTGCTACGAGATTCAGTTCCTCCGATAGCAACAACAGGAAGGCGATCGGTATCGAAGCATCACCCTTCCACATCGCGACAGACAGATGGTTCTGGGGATTCCATGCGGACCCCTTCATTTGTGCCAAACACCCAATATGATTAGTAACATTAATAGTTTGTGTTAAATTTGCCTTCAATTTTGTTGTATGGGTATTTTGGGTACTACATGTTCTAATTTGCTAATTTGGTAATTCAAGGATTAATTAATCTTAAGAATTTGGGTAAATGGTCAATGCACGCCAACCTAGACTATAGATTCCATTCTACTTTTCAAGATATATTTGTACATTTAACGTGAAGAGTATTCCCCTTTCACGTGAAGAGTATTCCACTTTCTTCTATATTTATAGAGCTCCAACCTTTCAACTACTTTAACCATCATTCCATACAACTACAGATACTTCAACTTATTCTTATTATCAAAAAATGTCTCAATTCTCTTCTTCTTCAACTTCCACTGACTCGTCCGATGAATGGGATGAAGAAGACGATGTGGCAATCATGTTCAACAGGCGCATGCAGCAAAGAGCGTTGGGTAATCTCGCTTCACAACGAGATTTGCATCGCCGTTATATTCGCCGTGAGAGAGTTGAAGGCCACAACCGATTGATGCAGGATTATTTTTGCGACAATTCTATTTATCCTGATTCTATTTTCCATCGGAGATTTCGAATGCGTCGGCCTCTTTTCATGAGGATACTTGAAGCATGCGTTGGTTATGATCAATATTTTCAACAACGAGCAGATGCTGCAAACGCAGCTGGCTTCTCCTATACAGAAATTAACAGCTGCAGTGCGTTGTTTGGCGTATGGTTCTTCTGCTGATGCAGTTGACGAATATGTCAGAATTGGGGAAACTACAGTACTCAACACAGTACGCATATTTTGTTTAGCAATTGTTAATATTTTTTATCCGCAATATACAAGAAAACCCAATGCAGATGATGTAAACAGACTCCTCGAAGAGAATAAAACTCGTGGATTCCCGGGTATGTTGGGTAGTGTTGATTGCATGCACTGGGTTTGGAAAAATTGCCCTGCAGCTTGGCATGGTCAGTATACAGGTCATGTTCGTGAACCAACAATTATACTTGAAGCAGTTGCGTCCTATGATCTCTGGTTTTGGCATTCATTTTTTGGAATGCCGGGAAGCAATAATGATTTGAACCTACTTAACCGATTAACATTATTTAATGATATTCTTAATGGTTGTGCACCTCCAGCTAATTATGTTATAAACAATCATCATTACTCCATGTGGTACTATTTGGCAGATGGAATCTACCCCCCATTGGCTACTATAGTCAAAACCTACACTGCACCTGAGACACAAAAAAAGAAAAAAATTGCTCAGATGCAAGAAGGTGCACGTAAAGACGTCGAACGAGCATTCAGAGTTTTACAAGCTAGGTTTGCGATCGTACAAGGGCCAGCTAGAATGTGAGATGCAGAAAGTCTCTCCTATATAATGAAGACTTGTATTATTTTACATAATATGATTGTGGATGATGAAAGAGAAGAAGGTATACATGATTATGACTACGAACAAAGTTCATCAACTATATTCGTAACACCTAATACAACTTCTCCAACATAATAGACAGCTCGTTTGGCACGGAGCGTGGTTTTACATGATCGACAGCGGCATCATACGCTTCGACAAGATTTGGTTGACCATATTTGGAACGAATTTGGGGAAACCGATTGATAAAATGTAATACTTTCTGAAATGTTTATTTAGACTTGTAATTTTGTTTTTTATGAATGGAACATTTTATTTTTTAGTATCAACAATGAAAGTAATTTGAATGTCCATTGAAATTTTATATTTCGTACTTTGCATGCTAGAAATGTTATGTTTCGTACTATTTTGAATTGCATGCTGGTAAAATTGTATTAATTGATGTGTACACATGAAACTCCCTATTTAATACGTTAAAATTAAAACTTAATACGTTGAAAGTAAAATTTGAAGCAGGTCTTACATTAAATGTAAAATTGACGATACAATTTGTTTAATTCTTCAAACTCTTACAGAAATAAATAGTCTTACATTTTAATCCCTAATGAAACCTCTTTTTTCCATTATTTGATGTTGTCTACAAATGAAATGATAACGTTGCTCATCAGGATATTTAGTCAGATCCAACCCCATTATTCGATCTTCTTCCGCTTGCTCTTTCATATCCTGGTCTTTTTTTTTTCAAAGCAAGTTTCAATTTGGTCGCTTGTATTCTACGTCCTTGTGTCTCAATATAGCAGGAGTTAAATCTTCTCGTCTCTTCAAGCATAGCCTCGTCCGTACCATCTGCTTTATTTTTCGCTTTCCTTTTTTCTGCTTTGCGTCCGGGTGGCCGGGACAGTGGTGTAGAGGATTCACCTCCCGCCGCTACGTCGGAGTTGGGAGAGTTAACATTTAGAGGCGTACGTTGACTGCTACCGCATCAGATGATTGTGTTCCAATGCCATACTCGAAGACACTAGTCGTATGTAGAGAGAATTTGGGTAAATCCCTTAATAATTGATAACATTCTTCAAATCGGAAAGCTTTTCCAGTAGAATGCATGTATTCGGTTCTTGCTTCCCGTATATTGAAAAAGAAAAAAAAATCAACACTCATTAAAAAACTCTAACAATGCATTCAAAAAACAATAAATATAAGATTCAAATAAATATACCTTGTCGGCCTCCGTGGTTCCGCTCGCTGCTCTGTTTGTAACACTCGCCAATTTAGCAACAAATAGAGACACATCTTTGGAAATAATGTGAAATCTACTACTAAGCGATGCCGACGTCCGATCCGTCGGAATGCCTAAAATTGCTTTGAAGGTGTTGAATATACGATCCCAAAATTGACTACCCGATTGGTCCACACCAACTGTTGGATCTTGACTAATTGCTATCCAACTTTGTGAAAGAATAACATCTTCAGTTGTTGTACAGGCTCTCCCTCTTGAACCCCTGGTTGGAGCTGCCATTGTTGTTGAATTTTTTTTCTCAAGCTTAGCTTTCGGTCTCGGTAGGAAGACTTGTTTGCTTGTTTGTGAATTTTGCTGTGAATTTTGTACACCCTCTTCTGTCGAGAATGTGGCTTATTTATAATGATTTTGATGGTCGTTGTAAAATTATAGCCGTTGAGATTTAAAAGAAAGAGACGTTGAAGAGAGTTGTAGAGAGTCGTTGAAGGGCATTTTGGGAACCAAAAAATACAAAAAAAAAATGAAAACTCCTTGGACGGGATATGTTCTCCCGTCCGATGTCAGACGGGAAAACATATCCCGTTTGAGGAGTTTCTTTAAAAAAAAATTACATTTAAAATTGATTTAGGGAAGGATGGTATATGATATACCGTCCGACCCTTATTTTAAAATAATAATAATAATTGGGACGATATATGTTATACCGTCTGAGTGGATTAAAATATATTAAAATCGGAGGGACGGTATATGTTATACCGCCCTTCATAATTTGAGAATGGCTATTTCATTTCTCATACATGAGAAACAGATATAGCGAGTTTGCCAAAAATTGGCAAAATAGAAAACTACTGTAAAGCATCGTTTGCTATAAAATGGCAATTTGCCAATTTTAAAAAACCACTGTGGATGCTCTAAGGTTGTATAATGAATACAATGAGATTTAAGTAGAAGATTTTACTTGAAAGAAGGAAAGAAGTAGATGCTGTAGAATTATGATGAGAAGCTCCAACGATGATGACTTGATGCAAGCCTTAACCAAGAAAATCTCCGAGGTTTATGACTAGCTGAGCACTGAGGTGGACATTGTTGTTAAATGACTTGCATCTAGTCAAAAAAGCCACGAAAAGAGATGCGCACTTGAATCCCTCTATCGGAATCTTTTGGGACTATGGAGAATCAAATCACGTGTGCTAATACGTTTTAAAGGATGTTTTGACATATTTTGTTCGATAGTGAATCTCTAGCAGGAGTGGCATCAGGGCCGATCTGGCCCGGGATCGGGCCGGCCTGGCCCACCCCAATAGCGGGCTGACCCGATCCCTAACCCCTAAGACCCGGTCTGGTTAGGGTAGAGTTTTGATGTTCAAAACCCGCCACGGCCCGGCCCGCGAGCGGCCCAAGCAGCATGAACCCGGGACCGGGTTGAACCGGCCCGGTCCGATCTGGGTTCAACCCGCGGGCCGACCGTTGAGTTTGGGCAGATTTGATTGATTTATTTATTTTTGAAAACTTTTTTAATTAAAAAATATGTTGATAAAATTACCAAAATGCCCTGCAATGGATCTATATTACCTAGTTTTTGGGGATATTTTGGGAATATATATATATATATATATATATACAAACCGATTTCATTTATTTTTCTTCATAAATTTACTCAACTCTCTCAATTCTCTCTCAACAAATCAACAACAAACAACAAGAATTGCAAGGATCAACATCAACAACAATCAACAACAAGTTCTCAACACTCTTACTCTCATTCTTCAAACATGCATTCTACACTCATACGATATTTTTGTGTTTGTTTAATTTTTAGAATTAGCATTATTTTCATCTCTTTCTCTTCATTAGATTATAGTAGTAAATATTAGGGGTGGAAAACTATTATCTGAACCAACAGATCTAAACCAATCCAACCCAAACCGACCGGCTTTTAACCGAACCAATTGAGGGTTTGGATTGGCCTGGTTCTTGATCTTCAATAACCAACTGGACCGGTTCGGTTATTGGAT
Source organism: Hemerocallis citrina (assembly GCA_017893485.1). Classification (NCBI taxonomy): domain Eukaryota; kingdom Viridiplantae; phylum Streptophyta; class Magnoliopsida; order Asparagales; family Asphodelaceae; genus Hemerocallis; species Hemerocallis citrina. Next base: position 57,652,642 of record CM030358.1, read on the forward strand.
GAGGCTTTCAAATAACCGATTAAACCGAACCGACCGTACCTCTATGCATTAGCTTATAAAAAAAACTAGTTCTCCTTTAATTTTTTGAATATACAAACAATCATTTCTCATTTTTCTTGGAGATACAAACAGTCTCTTTTAATTTCTACCTATTTTCTTATTTTACCGGAAATTCAATTATCTATGATTATTGATGTTCCTTTTATGAGAATAAACTAAGATTACTAAAGTATGCAGGTGAAAAAACAATGTATCTCATCCATTTAAACGTCATCATCTTAAACAATTAGTGTAAAATTCATTACCAACTTGTGGTTTTATGAATCTTCATTTTAAATTCATTTCTGAACAAAAAAATAGCAGTTTGTTTCTTAAGATTGATTGAAATTGATCTTTTAAATTTCAAATAAATTGTGAATGATATTGGAGGTGAAAAGTAGCACGCCAAACCGACCATCCAATTCAATCTAAACCGAGCTTAATCAGCTTGGATGGAAACCGGTCCAATTAAGGTTCGGATTGGTTGCGGATGAGAAAATTAAAAAACCGATCTTCTTTGGATCGGATACCGACCGATGCCCACCCCTAGTAAATATATTACTAGTTCATTACTCTAATTTTATCATTTGTTGTACTCCTTATTTTTGTTTTTAGCATACACTAGTTAATCTCTTAATTGTTTGTGTTTTATTGAACACTCTCATCTTGTTTTTTAGATTTTGTTTAATAACATACACTAGTTCATACTTGTTTTGTAGATTTGTTTAGTTATCTTTACATGTTTTGTAGAATTTTTTACAACATACACTAGTTCATAATTTGAATTTTGTTGTTTTTTTGAATTCTCTCTTCTTATTTCTAGATTTTGTTTTCTCCATACATACATACACTAGTTATTAATTAGATGACATCTAACCGATCACGCGATAAACATAGTAGCCAAGAATCAAGCTCATCTCGTCGCATTCCTTCCATTACTATAATTCTACAAATAGATAGTGAAGAAACATTTGTTAATTTTGATAGTATTACCGATTTTCATGATATTCCCCACACACACATGGAAGATGTAGTAGTAGAAAATATACAATCACAATACATGGAACAAGCCCCTTCTCAATCCCATAAAACAAGATGACCCACTTCCAAAGAACACCAATATTTACTTTTTTCCCATCACAAAACGATAAAAATGTAGGACTTAAAATTTGTACGAACTGTCAAACGCCATATAAGTTTAAAATATGATTGGGAATGGGTACACTTAAATGTCACTTAGAAAAATATCAACCCAAATTTTCTAAAGACACCCTCACACAACAAAAAATACACCCAATGACCGGTTAAGTAGATAGCCATAGCTACGATCACGATATCGTTTGTAGTGAAATTGCTAAATTAGTAATTAGGGATAAATTAGCTTATTCATTTTGCCGAAAGTAGGAATGTACAAACTTTTAATCAAACCTCACTAAACACCAATTATAAAAAAAATTGCTAGGAATGTGGTTAAGAGTGATTATAAATTAATATGCAATGAGACTAAGGATATGTTAGTTGCAACACTAACATCACTAAACACTAGAGTTTCTTTGACATCGGATGGTTGGGTAGGAGTTAACGGCATACCAATGATGTGTGTAACATGTCATTGGATAGATTCTGATTGGTTAATCCAAAAGATGATTATCTCATTCGGATTTGTTAGGTACCCACATAAGGGTGAAGTAATGGCGACACACATAATAGAAGAATGTAATGATCTGGGTATTTATGATAAAGTTTTTGTTATTGGTTTTGATAACGCCTCTAATAATATGAAGACAATTACTAGTTTGAAAATTAATTTAAATCCTATAGAGCCTGATATTTTTAATGTTAGTTATGTTTGTCATATTTTAAATCTTTGTGTATACGACGTACTAAAATTCAGACACGATAAAATAAATGCAAAATATAAGAGATTGTGTTCATTTTATTACTTTGAGTGGTCCAATTGTTGAATTTTAACTACGGAATAACTCAACAACGACGACCAGATGCAAGAACTATAGAATCAAAACAAGATAACAAAGAACAACCAAAAGCAACACACAAAAGCACACAATATTTTTTCGAGGTTCACCCAAAACAATGGCTACTTCTCCGTGCAGAGGCACTCCTGCGATTTTCACTAGAAATATAAATAATAGGTTTTCAAATCTCTCAATATCTCACCCCCAAGGTGTAGGGTTTCTCTCTATCTCCCTCTCTCTTAATGACGGATAGTAGATCTCTATTTTCTTTTCACTTAACCCTAAAATCGTACACAATACAATATATATAGGATTTCTCAACTTCAATCTCAACCGCTCATTAGAATAGTGTCGGGATGGTTGACCGCAACACCAAATCGGTCGATTGGTTCTTTCCTTCGACTGCATGAGGTCCAACAGAGAAGAGGTCAGTCAACTGCGCGATCGACCGGTCGCCTCTTCAAGATACAGGGTCCATCCAGAGAGAGTGACGGTCGACTGCACGGTCGACCGTTCTTTTGCCTGTACGAATGCAGTCATCTGTCCACATACGGTGGACCGCAACTCACCTGCAGCAGCTTACTGCTTCTTCGACTGTTCTTGTCATCTGACTTCTCCAACCCCATTATCGTGTATTGCATCCACAAACCCCAACAATCTCCCACTGGGAGACATATACACGAAATCTCTAACCTGTTCTTCATTCTTCCATTAGCCTAGTCTAGGCATGTGCCTCTGCGAGTCTCCTCAACAACCACCTTAGTGAGCATGTCCTGTAACACCCTGAATTCCAAATATGACCGAATTCGAGATTTCACAGGATCTTTACTTCACTTCGTACAATTTTACAAGGAAATTAAAACTTTTCAACATACATAAGAGTCTTTACATTTTGTTTACACAGCGGAAGAATAAAATACAACTTGTACAACTTTAACAATGTAAGTCATCAACTGTATCATAACATCTTTACTTCTTTACAAAAGTCCATTACCTGCATATCAAGCTATGGGCACGTCAGTCACTTACAACTGACGAAAATGTTATACTCGGTCATCCACTCTATGCCGTACATATAACGATCTCAATACTTTAACAAACCACAAAAATTGAATGAACAATAAAGTGTCAAAAGTAATTATTCTAAACATATAAGTGTATGCGATGCCTTAATGCCCAATGCACACATTTTATACTAGGATGACACTAATGCATACTTGTTCGGATTCTATGCATCCCATACTACATAGGTTCGAGGGCAAGCACCTACGTAATCCACAATAAAGGGTTTGATCCCTCGCCATGAAACTGCCCAGTAATAAAACAAGGTTTAGATCATTCCAAGAATATGGATCCCAGCCACGGAGTCCACCGCCGACTGTTATAACAGACCCCTCATCGTGTGAATCATCCCGCAAGTGCCCCTATAGCCCGGTATACGTATATACAGTGGAGTATGGCAAACTATCCGCCCGACTACTCAAGATCCCAGAGTCTACCACTGACCCGTACTCATAGTCCCAGATTTAAAAATAAAAGTCCGTCTCCCATAGAGCAACCACAGTCACGGAGATCCACCGCCGACTGGGTCTATAGCCACGGAGATCCACCGCCGACTATATAGAGGCAACCCACTTACATTTGCCCAGGTTTACTACATCTTCACTTATGCGCCTAATTATTTAGTTCAAGCATGAATAAATTTTTAAACCTCGAATTAGTTTTACCTCCTACCGGACTTAATCAACATGACCATATCTCAAAATATAACTCAACTCTTTTCAATTCAATAGTGTCCGTACCCATGGTCCCACTAACTCTAAGTCACAACTTTTTCATGTACAAGAATCCATAGGTACACATACCCTTTAATAAACATGTCTTAAACTTAGATTATTCTCATCTTATTCACAAATGTGATCAATGTCTCATCTTAACTTTTCTTCAGGATGTCTTATTTTAATACTACTCATGAGTCTTTTATTCACAATCTTTCAAAAGTAATAATCCTCTTCATGAACACAATTTCATCAATTTTTAAGTCACTCTAGCAATATATCTCAATCATATCAAATATTTCTATACAAAGTAAGAGTGCAATCTCTTCAAAAGAATCTAATTCACACCACAATATTTTTCTCTTCTAAAAATAATGTCATGCTCTTCATTAATTAAATTCTAATCACAAATCAAATTTCTATTTCAATTTCTCCTTTTTAATTTTTCAAATATACATTAAAATCTCAAAAACTATTTTTTTTATACTTCTTTAGTACTTTATATGAACACTAGAATTTTTCCCAATTTTATTTCGCATTAAAATATCCTTCAAAATCTTTAAAAACACAAAAAAATATAAAAGAGCCACCGGTTTTCGAACCCAAGCTCAACACAGACGGCGCCAAAGCCCACCGTGCCAACCAATAAGTCCATATGGACTTGGTGTCCAAATTCAACACCGAAAAGCTTATATACTCAGTCTCGGGCTTTGAATTAAATAAAACATAAACACAAAAAAAAATGTAGGCAATGGGATTCGAACTAGGCCGAACAAGGAGACAGCACAACGCCAGACCACCAGGCCAGACGCGCCTAACGATATGAAGTTCCTTTATAGACTTTTGTTCCAACTCTCTGTTATTCTATTTTTTTTAATAAAAACTCGATTTCTCTATTTGTTCTAATCTTTTGTTAGACTGAAATTTGTTTATAAAAACTGAATTTACTCAGTAACTCATAGATTTAATACTCATACTTTAGACACATAATTAACTCTCAAATTATTTCTTTTTAAACATAAACATGCATTATGTCAATCTAACCAAAGAAAGTGCATTGTATCTCATACAAGCAATCAAACGAGTTCATAAACATCACATTTCTCTTACAAAAATTCATTTGCTTGTTCTAAGAGGAAGGTTCAACAATTATTCATATAATCAAAATCTCTACACTCTTGTACACTAGTTCATGGCAAAATGATCCATTATTATTTTTCTCATTACCAACTAACATAATTGTTGATTAATTTACTAAATATAGCATTTTTCATTACATACCATGCATAGGTTTGTTCTACTTTATCAAATCAAATCCTACACTAATTATTTAGTATCTTATTAGCATGCACATTCTCTATAATTAGAAAGTAGAGAACACCCACCTCTATTAAAGATTGAACAAAAAGACTCCTAGCTCCTAGCAATTTCTTCTTCTCCTAGCAAGACTCCTCCAAGCACAAGAACACTCTACTCTCTTTCTTTTTCTTTCTCTAGTTTAATTTACTTTTTGGTGTGTGAAATGAGAAGAGAAGGGGTGCTATTTATAGGACAAGTTTAGGGATCAAAGTGAAAAATTACCCACCTAATAAATTACTCAATTAACTCTCCATCCCTTCACTTTCTTAACTCCTAAAATCCCCAACTCTTCACCTCTCCACCTCTCCAAAAACTCTAACCCCCAACCCCTCTTCTACTTCCAAACCGAAACCAAAACACTCAGTAAAAGCCAACCCAACTTCATGCCACATCAGCCAAGCAGCAAAATGTTGCAACTCCACGTGGGCCCCATGGTGAAACCATAGTAGCAGCAATCAGCACATGTACATGCTGTTTCAATTTCACGTGGGGCCCTCCTCCATGACAATGACGTCCTCAGCCCAAGCTTACTAATCACGTGGGCCCCCACCTTTCATATAATTCTTTCATTTTATTACAAACTATATATATATATATATATATATATATATATATATATATATATATATATATATATATATATATATATATATATATATATATATATATATATATACTATACATAGTATTACACCATATATTTTATTATCAAAATACGGGATGTTACACACACTCCGAAATTTATTTTGAAAACGGACACACTTAAATACGTGCACCGAAACACGTGCATCGCACGTAAAATGCCGAAATACAAAAAATGATTTTATTAAATGAAAATTTTATTCAAATATAATCGAAAACAACTTAAGAAAATTTATTTACTAATTTCATAAATTTCACGACGTAGTCACTACGTACGTGGAAAACACGTGCATTACACGTATAAAATTATCTCGATCAATAACAGGAAAAATGAATTTCCGTTTTATAAAACGAATTTGAATACATAAAATAAATAATTGAAACCCAGAAAATATCACCGGTAGCGGTGAAAAATATGTAATTGATACGTGCATCGAAAACACATAAAATGCACGTAAAAATATAGAGATTGAAATATTGCATTTGAGTTGACACAAATAAGATAAAAGTCAATACGAAAAATGCATAAAGAGTCGAAAATCAAGATATGTAGTGAAAACATGTTACAAAATACACGTGCGTAACACACAACGGCAAAATTGTCATTTCCAATATTGCGGGGTGTTACATGTCCGTCAGATTCTTAGTACCAAGAATCTTAGTTAGCTTCAACCATTTCCTAAAATGATACCTCATTTGAATGTGCCGAGTCCTAGAGTGATATGCCGAGTTTTTCGCCAACAAAACTGCACTTTAACTGTCAGATCATAGTTCACCTATGGGTTGCTTCCTGCCCAACTGTTTTATAAGCTCCGCAATCCACAACTGTAAGTACCAGATACTCTGACTCCGTGGTTGACTGTGCTACAACCTTTTGTAACTGTGAAGCCCAACTAGCAGTTGTTCCACTAACTGTAAACACATACCCTGTGGTACTTCTCAACCATCACGATCACCCAAAAAATCCGCATCCACATAACCATGTATATACAAAGAATCTCCCCCAAAACAAAGAGAAAAATCTGAAGTACCTGCTAGATATCTATGAATCCACCTTACTGCATCCCAATGCTGTTTACCTGGATTCTTCATGTAATGGCTGACAACTCCCACTGCTTGTGCGATATCTGGTCTTGTAGAAACTATCGCATACATCAAACTCCCAACGAATGAGGCATAAGGAATAGCAGTATAACTCCTATTTCCCGTATCTGTATTTTTATACTGTATTTTTTTGCTCCATTGTACTCTTTTATCAATTTGAGATCCTGTATTTTATTTCCGTTCGAATAAAATCATTATTTTGTTCCAACTCAATTTTTGGTGCCTTTATCTAATTCAATTATATGTCCGTTCTGCTCTTTTGTGTCGTTCTTCATGAAGAATGTGCTGTTTCATCTCATCTATCTCTTTATCCCCATTTTTAATACATTTTGACTAAGTCTCTGGTTGGATCCCCCTTGAACCGATATCCTAATACCCAATAACCCAAAACCCTAACTATTTAACCCTAACCCTAACCCCTAACCCCATTTTACTATGCTAACCTAATAACAACCCGCCGCCTACTTCTTCCCTTCCGTCACCTTCTCCCTCGCACTCGATCGAACCCAATTCCATCACCTGCGCCGTCGACCCTTCGACTCCCACCGTCGCCTCACTCCCCTCATCGCCTTCGTCATCCCCACAACCACCACCAGAAACACCACTGCTATCTGATGAACTCAAGAATATTCACATTTAGGAGCAATAATCTTATTGCAATTGGACATTTAAATGCTCTATATGTGGTGTTTTACTCTTCTTTTCTCTTTTCCATAGGAAACAACCAAAAGCAGCAAAACGAAGCAGAGTCCAGACTAGTACAGACTGAGAGGATGATATACAGGGAACTGCAGTACAACAGTCGACTGGCTCTTCATCAGTCGACCGGGCAGAGAGATTGCTGGGGCTCGGCACAGTCGACTTCCCCAACATCAGTCGACTTGACTGAGGAATCATGAAGCCACAGATGTCTCGGTACAGTCGACTTACACTCAACACCAGTCGACTGGTATGCGGCGGAGTGAAAAGATAAGATCCATCCGCATCTAAATCCAAATCTATCCAAACCCAGGCTATATGCGAATAACAACTTCTCCAACAAATCAAAGCTAGAGATAGGGGATTGGCAAGAGCACATGGTTAGCAGATAAGGAAGAAAAGAAGAAAAGAGAAAGAAATAAAATGCCGATCAAATAAGGAAGAAAATAAATTAAAGAAGAGGACTTTTGTGGAAAAAAAAATGAAAACCCTAATTCCCTTCCCGTGTCCCAAAAATAGGCATTATTCTAGAGGACCGAATCATCAAAGAAAAACGGAACTTCTGAATCATCAAATCATCAACCAAGAAGATTATTCTATCAGCATCGAAGAAGAAGGAGATCGAGTAAACAGAAGCACAAGCCAGTCGACTGAGTGACAGCAGTCGACTTCTCAGAGCAAACATCATCAGTTTATTTCTTCTCTTTCTAGTTTTATTTTCATCATGTATTCGAAACTGTTAGTTAATAAAAGTTTTATTATGTGGAACTAATTTCATAGTTGGGTAGATTGAAACCGTAGTTATGTAATGCTTATATTCTTCTGAGTGCTATTATGTTACTTATTGATTAAACCTGAGAGTATTGGTATCGATTGATAATAGACAAACCTGTTCAGAAGTTCTAAGAGCAGTCGACTGAGAGTGAGAGCAAGTCGACTGCCATACAGAACCTGAGATTATCAAGTTTGCATGTTATAACTCTGAATCTGTTATATGAGTATAGAGACGACCCGTATCTCGTGCTCATAACTTGTAACACAGGAGTCCTTAGGGGTTCTTGGTTTAATCAACTTGAAGGATCTAGATCTGATACCAATTTCTAGAACTTTGAGTGTTCGTTCGTTTCCATTGTTCATATGCTTTCTTTAAGTGCAACTTAGTAGATACCATGCTAAATACTTAAGAAAAGAAACGAATTAGAGTAGATACCATGCCTAATTCTAGGCTAGGGAAACAATACTTTAAGGAGTAGATACCATGCCCTTAAAGGAACGAACATGAGTAACTAGAATAGTGAAGAAGGTGACTTAGCATTACTGACTACAGGTGGAAATCAAAACCCAACTACTTGATAAATATTTGTGATTCAGAACTACTAGATATAGTTTTTAATCTTTTCATTTCCTTTCAAATAGATTTTTAGAACAACACTTTATGATCTTTATTTTTGTTTTATTGATTAGTAAGTTAAGTACTACAATCTCTGTGGGATCGACCCTTGCTTTTCACTACGCTTCTATAAACGATTCGTACACTTGCAAGGTTTTAATTTGTGTCTAGTTTATCTATTTATTTAGATCGTCTAGATTGCACAACACTATCCATTGCCATCTTCATCCCCAACCTTCGAAACCCAATTCGCCATTACCTAACCCTCCGCCTTTACCACTGCTAGTCATCTCCATCCTCCTCGTCCCGCACCCCAGCACCTCCGCCATTCACTCGCCGTCACACCACCTTTGCCATTACCCAAAACACCCCGAACCCATCCCCCACTCATCGCTCCCCTGTTTCGAACCCACGAACAGAGCCGCCACTGAACTCGACGCGCGCCACCCCATCGCCGTCATTGACTGCTCCCCAGTCGAACCCTGACCACGCACCGTCATCGTGCCAGCCTGCGCCACAGTCCCGCTCTCTCTCCTGTTCATTGCCGTCGTGAGGAAGAAGACAAATTCCGGTTGGTTGAGGAAGCTATTTCGTGTTCGGCCGTAGCGGATCCCTCTTTCGCTGTCCCCTGTTCGGCCAGATCCAGTGCAGGGCCGCGATCTGATTGGGCGAGATCCACTATTTGCTATTCTACCGTGCCAGATTTGGAGAAGCTGTCCGCTGTTCTGGGCTGATCCGGCGTGGAGTTTTCTCGCTTACTGTTGAATTCTTGCACGTGCTTTGTACGTACTTTTGGGAGATTTCGCCCGGGGTTTTTGGATCCCGTTTTCTTCAACTATCGTATCTAATCGCCCTCATCCAATCAAGGCAAGTATTTATCTTGTACAAACTTTTGTTCTAGTACAAGCGTTTAATTTGAAAATACCGCAAATAGTTAGTAGTTGTGACTCCTCATTGACTCGTCGTTGTTGATCAAATATTAATCCTGATCAATTCTATAATCTTAAGAGTCACAACAATTTCATTGTATTATATTGCAACTACTTGGACTCATTTTATCACCTAGATACTTGAACGTATGAAATTAAGGAACCCTAGATTTGTAGATGTGTTATATCTTGTATGTGATGAACTTGCACCCATTTGAGTTGAGAAATAAAGGTTACTTGCTGTTTTGATAACCATTACCCCATATATGTTTCACACATTAATCTAAACGCCTAAGAACCAATTATCATGCAACCTATACATGTAAGACATTCCCACTTGTTGCTGTCTTAGGTCTTACTATGCTGTTTCTACCCCTTTAAAGTTAGAATCTAAACCCAAGCCCTGAACAGTAAATGTAGCCCCAGATGTCTAGATGTCGACAGTCTCCGGAATTTTTGAATTCCAAATTACGGTCTATGAGATATCGCAGTTTTACTGCAGCTGTGCCGGTAGTCACAGATTCACAAAACTGCTGCACATCTTTAGTTTGCAAATTAATTTAACTATGTTAACAGTAAGCGTTTGACTTGAAAATTTACATACTATTGCTGGACACCCTATAGGACATCCCCAATTTTTCTCAGAATTTAATTGTAATATTTCAATCCTGTTTCACATGTTTAAACTTAGATTCACAAATTCTGGCTGAACATAAAAGTAGTATACACTACAACCGGAGAAGGCTTCACCGGCGGTTTTTAATGGCTTCACCGGCGTTTATAATGCCGGTGATAACCCTACCGGCGCGTTGAGCAGCGCCGCACCAACCGCCGGCGGTGCGCGTGCCGGGCTTTGGTGGCCAAACTTCCCCGGCGCTTCCACAACCGTCGGTATATGTGATACATTGGCCGGCGCTGCTAAAAGCGCCGGTGAAATCAGTTTTTTATTTTTTTTTAAAAAGAATTTAAACCTACCCCGGCGGTTCGGAAACGCCGGGGTATATATATATAAATAATATATTTTTTTAAAAAATTTGAAATAATTTAATTTTTAGAAATGTTCACCGGCGTTGTGTAAAACGCCGGGGTTGTTTTGAATTTGAAAAAAAAATTCCAATTCAAAATCTGTATATATATGCAGATGTTGCTAGAAAACCCAAATTTATATTCAAAATTTTACATGCACACCCATGGAAATGAACAATAAAAAATTTAGCTGACAAAATTCATTATATTTTATACTGATCAACATACACAACTTCAGAAGTTTAAAGTTCTGTAAAATTCATAATCGTCGACAACAATAACACAAGTATCAAGTTATACATATACCCTGTTTTCATCAATAAAGTTCTAACAAGTTTGATCATACAAACTGATTGCACCACAAAAAAAGATCAAAAATGACTTGCAATTAGTAGATTTTTTTAATTGGTACACCTCCTTAAGTCGTTGCTTCCATCATGCTCGCTTTGGTTCTCTGGATTTGCCCGACTTGAATTAGTTGGAACTCTATTCTGAAACTGTGTAAGTCACATTGTAAAAAAAAAAGGTTATATTTTGCAGGGATAAAGAGCAACTAGCTAATAAAGAGTATGTATAACAATCATTTGCCGAAAAAAGCATGTATAATTTGCCGAAAAAAGCATTTTTGAATCTATCTGAAACCATGACCAATCACAATCAACATCAACAGATATTAAAGTGAATTGCAGCAGAAACTAGTTCATGGGTTATCTATATTTGCACATATGAACCATGCTTCCATGGATTAAAATAATCTGTTTACTTGAGCCAAATTTTCAGTTCATCCTAAGCAACGCTTGATAGTAATGGGCTCTATGCATCTCTGGATGCATTATCTGTGTTTTTACTCATCAATGGATGGTCTTGAAGATAAGAAGGTGTTCATCTGCAGAGTAACTGAGGGATGTTTTCCTGAATAAGGCATCATAATGAAGGTATTTTTAGAGATAAAGGGAACTTGGAATACAAGTTATTTTAACTTTAGAGTTTTGTGCTATCCATGTGTTGAAAACTCAGGATATCAGATATATGATTTGTCGGAACTCAGAAGTGCTGATGGGGGAAAATTTTCCAATCCAATATGGTCAATGCATCCTGGTGTCAAAGGGGATTTGAGACCATGAATTTGATCTGTATTTGTGCATTAGACATCATTTATTTGCTGTTATTTGATCATCCGAACCTTGAGAAGATCATATATATTTCGTGCAAGTCCTTGTCTATTATCTAGTAATTCTTTGAAGGTTTAATGGAGGATAACATTATATTATAGATCATAGAAATATTATCTACTTATTCCCAAAATTTTTGGAAACCAAATGGAGATTTCAGCTTATGAGGTAGCTAGATGTGCATCAACGTGTAGTGTTTGAGCATGATTTTGATGAGGATAAAATAAAAATTGGTAGATGCATTCCAGGCGCATTTTATATTACTTTTTTTTTATTTTCTTCATCAAACTGGTCCCACTTTTATGAATTAGGGAAATTTCCTTGGATATTCTTTTTGGGTTTGTATTTTTATACTGTGAGGTGAGTGAATTTCCACTATTTTAAAGCACAAGAGAGAAACGATAATCAATCATTCCTGCTGATGTGTTTGTTTCATGATTTTTAACTTCATTATTTGCAATTATCAATGTTATTTAACCTAGTATCTCAGTTCTCACTGCTCTCACTCTGGTCTTATTTTCTTCCAAAATAGATGGTTGTCAGGGGGTGAGTTGAAAAAGGTTGCTCTCTTCGGTAATTAAGACAATGGTAGTATTTGACCATTTCAGTGTTACTTTACTGACCAACAAGGAAATTTCAGTAGTGAAAGTGAATATTGTTGTAGTTAATTTAAGTTGTTACCTTAGTATCCTGTTGGTACAATTGTTTAACTTCTTTTGTCTGTCAGCCTCCTTCCGTCCTGCTTACCAATTTAAGTTTTTCTTGAAAAGTCTATACATATATCATTGTCTCCTTGATTTCTAAAAGTCTATACATATATCAGATTAAAGCAAAGTAATCAAGTATGTTCCGAAAATATACTTGTAAATGTGATTCAAAGTTAAATAAAATAAGTTAAAAAAATAATTTCTAACCTGTGTCGGAATAGCTGGATCGGGATTTTGTTGCCTCACCAAAGCTGCAACTACCGCTTGAAGCTGTGACAACCCTGACCTTAAAGAGCGTATCTCCTCATCTCTCGGATCCTCAGCAGTAGACGGACGAGCCTCGAAGACTTCAGTGGGCGTTGGGCCTAAACCCATTCCACTCACACGGCCAGGGCGCTCTGGGCCTCTTATTTCGATCAAAGCATGACGCTGAAGTGATAATGCGTCTAAGGCAGATGTGGTAGAGTCGGAGACCATTGTGGAAGACAGTTCAGCATACTTGACTCTAGCAGTGCTCTGTTAAAATACAAATTGGCATAAAATTATATAAGTTATTTACTTCTATAAGCGACTTAACAAATCAAAGAACGCATACTTCATGAAGAAAAATTATCGATATCATCGCAGCTGTTGTGGAAACAAATTGGCCATCTGATTTCTTGTGGTTCGCGTCAAAAAAATCTAGATCGCCAAACTTGTCTGCACCGTGTTCCTCAACCTTTATATTAATAAATCACAGCTATAAGAAAGTTTATAATCTTTGTATATTCATTAGTGAAAAAAAAATACTTAACACCAATCTCTCACGAACTATAGCGAAGCTACTAGTTTCAGCAGTGTGCAATACATCCTGTTTTCCTCGACTTGCCGAACCAATTTCAGACCTTTTCTGCACATTTCAGATAATTACAACTCAATCAAAATTAGTTTAAATAATCAAATGCAATAATTGTTATTGTATTATTCATTAGTTTAAATAATCAAATGCAAGAAACTCCCTCCCTCCCTCCATCAGGTAATGTTTGTATAAAAAAAGCATTCAAGTGACAGATACTGTTTGTGAAAAAAAAAACAAACATCAGGTAATGTTTGTGAAAAAAAAAGCATTCAAGTGACATATAATGTTTGTATATATGCTAAAAGCTAACCAACATACATCTCATGATTTCTTTAAAATACAAGCTATAACATATAAATGAAAAGCCAAAACATATTTTAGTTTCTAATATGAATAATGAAGTGTGAAAAAAAATACTGAGAGATATCTCTAAGAAATGCCAAACAAGTGTCTAGAAAGGTTCAAAATTAAAAATATGTACACAAAATTTTGGACACATTTGAAAGGAGCATATATTAAGTGTTAATGTTTCAACAGGATATCAATGATAAAAATGTCTATATTACATAGGAGGAAAATGATGGCATAACATTTCTGATAAGAACTAATACATAGCCATGCATCATCTAAATAAGAAAAATCCAAGTTAGCGTGGTATGTTTAACTGAATACAAATCCATAGTTTGCACTGATGTCAGGAATGACCAACAATAAAGGTCTGATGGCTGATGTATTATCTAAAGTGCATACTGTATTAATCAACTATCAACTTTGCAATTCCTTCAACAAAAAAAACTATCAGTTGTTCAAATTAACCAAATACTTCTCAAGTTGTTCAAATTAACCAAATACTTCTCAGTGTATAGCTTTCACTGCTTTGAATGGCACCAAAGATTTTGAATAAAGGTTGTTGTTATTACACTGCATTGTTGAGAAGAGTACACATTTCAAAGTTAACAAAGTGTACTAGCAAATCAAGCAAACAAAAACTTTAGAAAATTGATTCTACCTACTGCCTACATGCAAAGTATGTAAATTCATACATGCTTCTCCATGAATCACTATCAAATTGACAATTCTTTGAAAAACTCACATCATAGAAATGAGAGATTATGTAGTTGACCTTAACAGACTGTCAACAACTTTTGAACTTATATTTCACTCAATGGGCAAAAATATTGATTAGCTTAAGCTCAAAATGAACACCTGCCCTCAGTACAAATGATATTTCAGGACTAATGGCGAAGAGACTTGCAACAAACATCAACTTCATTACAAACACAAGTAGCAACAAACATCAACTTCATTACAAACGGATTAACACACACAACCACAACATTACTAGAAATGAAAGCATACATACTCGGCTTTGATTAAACAAGTCAAATTTAAATTTAAATTTTTTTAAAAAAAATCAATAACAAAAGAAATGAACAATCAAGAGAAATATATATAGTTTGAATACCTTTCCCTCTGGTGAACTCCAAAAATGAACAAGGTAGTGCCAATCGGAAGGATTAACATTGGGGGGGACAACCCTTGCATTCTCGGCTGCGGACTTATTTTCATCAAAAAATGCCTCTTTCAGTTCACATTTCCGGTCTCTCCACTTCTTTCCCATAGACTTATTCAACCATTTCTTGTCAAGATTGTCGGGGTATTGAAATTTTTGCTGTATAATATGATTGATAAGCAAATATATAGGATTAGGAACAAGTAATATAGGCAAATTTTTGTTGTATTAAATTATCTGTTTGTTGCATTTCTTTCATAATTACTGTTAGGAGTCAAACCTTCGTTACACTATACTGGATCCCCTAGACTTTGGAGGAACAACATTGTATCAGTCACTATACTGATGATACACTAGTCAAAAAATGTATCATGATATCCTGGTGTAATTATAAAACCTTCACTGCAGAATCAGTCATGATATTGAAGAAAAATAATGTAGTGGAATGATAACCAAATGACCATCTGCTTCTTTTCAGGATCTCATAGACTCATATTCACAATATATTTGATGTGTAATAATGTTGAAGTTTGTGCTTTATTTACAGAAGTTAAAAAAACATCATATGTCACTTGTAACATGTGTTACATACTTGGACAATTATATTGTTGCTCCTATATTTTTGTATGCTGCTTTGTCATTCAAATTAAAAAGCCCTCTCCCCTCTGCAAACTAAATTAGCAAATTAACACTGATGGATAAGTACTTAGTGACAATTATACAAAATGTTTACCTTCACTTTCTCACAAGATACCTGCAATATTATTGCCCATGGATATACTTCATTAATGTATCAAGGGATAATAAATCTTGGATGTTTAAATATTTCTCTAGTGATTTTATACACTAGGAACAACATTGCATCAGTCACTATACTGATTATGCATGCATGTTGTTTGCATATTATGTGTGTTACTCATGATATTTTTGAGTTGGCGATTGCTCAGGGATACTTAAGAACTTTTTAATCTTACCAAACAAATTGAATGAGAATGAATACCTTGATTGTATTGATGGCAATTGTCTTAGACGTCGCCGGAATTTTTGACCATCTGTCGTAAGACAATGGTAGTATTTGACCATTTCTTGCAATTACCCCTATGAAATTAGCAAATGTAGATGCTTCCTTGCCCACAGTTGGTTTGCATGGTTGACGGCCACCACAATTTTGTCGTTCGGCTGACGCTTCCAGACATCTCCCATCCTCATCGGTCCCCTATTTTTTTTATTGTCGGTGCACTCCCCTCACCGATCTCAAACTGAGTGTCAATCTCCATCTCTTCTGGAGACTGTCCCTGCACATCCCCCGTGCTTGGTGTTGGCGAGGGAGCCCTTTTTGTAGGTCGTCGAGGCATTTTTCACTAACAACAAAAAACATCATATTAACTGCATTAATAACAGCATGTCAGAAATCTAAATTCAAATATGGTAATTACTTTTTGAGAAAGCATATATGGAAGTCAATCATCATAATCTGTTTCATACTAATCCTACTCTTGTAAGGAATCCGCCCAAAAAAAACTATAACACTGACCAAAAGGATTATATTAGTTGATCATGTAACCATCTACACAATTTTGTTCAAGCTTGTGATCATGTAACCATCTAAATTTGCATCAGTATTTTTTGCATCAGCTAAATTTGCATCAGCTAAATCAAAATGCTCCAAGGCTACCACTTCAAGTAACGACCTACGTAATTCGGTGTCTAGGATTCTGTAGTGTCCTTCATGCACAAGGAAATCAATTTATCTAAGGTTAACATATCTAATCCAACAAATACTTCCAGCAATGTATATAATCAATTTATCTAAGGTTAACATATCTAATCAATTTATCCAGCAAGTAAGATCAATAACTCACCAGTACAATGGACAAAAATACGTTACTGGTTAAGATTTTATGGATCCTTGTTTCTAGTCATAAGTATCATGATTAACTCTTTAGATGACATCAGTATCATGATTAACTAGTAAAATCAAAAAAGCATCCAAACAGATTGAGGTGGACTCATTCAATTGCCTAAATATCCTTAACAACTCTAGAAACCCAAAATACCATTTACGTCCATAAAGTAATTAGTAGAACTACACAGAACCTATAGCAATATAATACAAGCACAAACTTATCAATATAAAACACTACACATCGAAACATATACATAAACTAAAATGCATTATATTGAAAACATGTTCCACCATTTTTCCTACATATCAATAAAATCCATAGTCTAAGGAAGTTCATATAAATTGGCAATACTACAATTAAAACCAATAGCACTAGAAGACGGGAAAGCATAAAAAACTGTCACTGGCAGAATATAAATGCATATGCTACAAGGAAAGGATAATTTATTTGAATATCTACCTCTAATCTACAAAGGTTTATTGTAAAATACCCTGGCATGCATTTTGCTCTCAGGAACTACCCTGACATGCATTTGCTCTAATGTCAGGAACTACCTTGACATTAGAGTGTCCTATGATCATGATTCATACAAAATAGATATAAATTGGCACATAATAATACAAAATAGAAATCGAAAACATACAATGCAATCTTGAAATAGGTATCACCCGAGAAAATACAATGTAATCTTGTAAACACATAATTAACAATACAAATATGTTTCAGAAGGTATTGTTATTCAATACTATCTAATACATCCCCTGGCTCTCCATCCGTGCGTAGCCAGTTAGGACTACTGTTGTCATCTGTTATGTTTACATCTAATATTGGAAACTCATTAGCAATATAATTGTTCATGGGATCATCATTCTCATCATCTGCAGCCTCGCCCAACTGAAATACATCTCTTGGTTGCATAATAAGTGCAATGTGAGTTTTGGGGCAAACTGGATCTTCAACATAGAACACTTGAAGGACTTGGGATGGAAACACAAATGGCTCATGACTAATGTGTATACCTGTGTGAATCAAATTTGAGAAGTTTACAATTGTAAAACCTAATTTATCCTTGTTATTTGGATAATTCTTATCCAAACTAGCCCATTCTCCGCGAAATAAGACTACCCGGAATTGACCGTAATAATCCAACTCGATGATATCCGTGAGCACCCCATAATAGTCAACATCTACATCTATAGGATTCACGTCTTCCCTAGTAGCATAACTTCTAGTCTTTGACGTGACTACAATTCC
Organism: Hemerocallis citrina; assembly: GCA_017893485.1. Lineage (NCBI taxonomy): Eukaryota > Viridiplantae > Streptophyta > Magnoliopsida > Asparagales > Asphodelaceae > Hemerocallis > Hemerocallis citrina. The sequence goes on from CM030358.1 coordinate 57,670,975, forward strand.
ACTGTTCTAGGACTTCAAATAGCGTTCACGATCTTTAGTATGAAATCTGAAGCCATTGTGTATATATCCCCTGAATCTTCTAACCATTTTATGGGGACCTTTCGCCAGAATCTTTATTTCAGATGATAGATCCTCATCATGAAATTTAGAGACCTACATATGTGACGGTTAATCGTTTAAGTACAGTGACGAATGTAGATATAAAATATTTGCTAATAAGTTGAAATTTCACTTACATGAGATTGAAACCAAGTATGAAAATTTTCATTCATTATCTTACTTTGATCATGTGGTCTCAATCTTCTCGGTCTAGCTGTTTTTTTAATCTCACGAATAAATTCACTATAAATTATAAAATGATAGAAATGATAGTTAGTTAAAATTATGTCTCAATTTTAATGCAATAAAAACGACTACAAAATTGACTTACGCTCGAAATGGCTCAACTACTGCATGGTGATCTAGTACATATCGGTGTGCTTGTTCCCATGTTAAGTTATCTAATTCAAATGCGTCAACTTTACCAATAGTAGTGCCAGCAGTCTGAAAGAGATACTTAGCCCCGCCAAGGTTTGACATGTCTGGGTTTCTCCTTGGCCTATTCAGACTTGTCTCTACACCCATAAGATATCTTGAACAAAAATTAGAGCACTCTTCCGATAGATAGCCTTCAGCTATCGAGCCTTCTGGATATGCTCTATTTTTAATATATCCCTTAAGATGATAAAGGTACCTATATAGTTAAATATTTTGGTCATAAAAAATAAATAAATACATCACATAAAGTAGAGAAACCAGATAGATGTTCAATGAGGCATGAATATTACCTCTCAATGGGATACATCCACCGATAATGTACGGGTCCCCCGAGTCTAGCTTTACCGGCCAGGTGGATTATCAAGTGAATCATTATAGTAAAAAACGATGGAGGAAATATCCTCTCCATTTGACAAAGTACCACTGCAGCACGTTGCTCCAATTGGTCAAGATCTTCAATACGTAGAACTCTCGAACAAAGTCCTTTATAAATACTACAAAGATCCTTGATGACGGCAGTGACTTGCTCACACATCGAAAACCTTAGAGCCACGGGAAGGAGATCTTGCATCAATATGTGGTAGTCATGTAACTTTGGACCCTGAAGCTTCTTCTCCTTAGAGTTGACGCACCGTGCTATGTTAGATGAATAGCCATCAGGGACTTTAATCTCCTGTAACACCTTGCAAAATAATCCCAATTCTTTTTTGGACATTGAATAAATTGCTGGAGGGAGACGGACTCTGCCATTGGGTAAATGCTCTGGGTGCAACTCATGTCGTATGTCCATCGAAACTCAATCAAGGCGACACTTGAGATTATCTTTGGTCTTCCGATCATCCCCCAAGACAGTTCCTATACAATTTTCGCCGATATTTTTCCCAATGTGCATCACATCTAAATTATGACGTAATGAGTTGAATTCCCAATACGGTAACTCAAAAAAAATGCTCTTCTTCTTCTTCCATGACCCTAAATCAACCATGTTGTCACATTCATCTGCATCGCATAAGTCAGTGTCCTTATCCCTTGCTTTTCTCTTGCCTTTCTTGATGACTTCTGGTTCTTTGCCGTAATTGAAATTATGACCTTGTAATCGCCTAGACACATCTGACCCTGTCAAAATTTCAAGCGCATGCCCCCACTCCTGCAACCCATCAAATGTTGAAGTTTCTGACCTGAATATGTGTGTGTCATGCAACCATCTTCGATGACCCATGTAATAAAATTTTCTACCATTATACAACCATTTTGAAACAGTTTGATCAGCACAACAAGGACATGCATAACGCCATTTGGTACTATAACTGGATAAATTTGCATATGCAGGAAAATCATTGATTGTCCAAGTCAACGCAACCCTGAGACGAAAAGTTTCTTTAGCTGTTGCATCATAGGTTGGAACACCCTCCCATAATTTTTGAAGTTCATCTATTAATGGTTGAAGGTACACGTCTATATCATTTCCTGGACTTTTTGGTCCAGGAATTATCATTGACAACATAAACGATGAAGGTTTCATACATTTCCAAGGGGGCAAATTGTACGGAATTAACACAACGGGCCATATGCTATATGTATTGCTCATTTGCCTGAATGGGTTAAAACCATCACTGGCTAATTCAAGTCTCACACTTCGAGGATCTTCAGCAAAATCAGGATATCTTTCATCAAATTTTTTCCAAGATTGAGAATCAGCCGGGTGTCTGAGAATCCCGTCATCCTTGCGACATTCTGCATGCCATCTCATATCCGAAGAAGTTTTAGATGACATAAACATTCTTTGCACCCTAGGAATAAGAGGAAAATATCGCAAAATTTTTGCAGGCCTCTTTTTCCTACTTGTTTTAACTGAGTCATCAGCTTCTTGGCCTTCATTTGGTTTTCCTTTCCATTTTGACGTTCCGCATATTTCACAATTCTGGAGTTTTACCTTATCCCCCCTGAATAGCATACAATCAAATGGACAAGCTAAAATCTTCTCATACCCTAAATCAAAAGACTTCAGAAATTTTTTGGTAGCATGGGATGATTCTGGAATACAAATTTCGGGAAATGCTTCATTCAACAACTGAAGTAGCATGTTGAAGGACTTAGCAGACCACCCGTTTAAAGTTTTGATTTGAAATAATCTAACAATGAATGCAAATTTCGTAAATTTTGAGCAATCACGATACAAAGGTGTACTAGCATCTTCCATTAACTTAGTAAAGGCTTCATATTCTTTATTTACTTCAGAATCTTGTCTTTCCTCTTCCAATCCTCCACTAATGTCTACAGTTACTGTTGGCTCGTTATGGACTTGTATTGTTGGACTATTGGAGTGTGTTGGATTGTTACGAATTTCAAATGCATCCCGCAATAAATCTTGCATCTTATCGGCCACATTTAAGTCGTCATTTGATATGGGCTCGTCTTCATCTTCTAACACACCCGGTTCAACCGGAATTGCTTGGGCATGCTCTCCATGGCAAAACCATTGTGTGTACCCTTGGAGAAAACCATTGATCACCAAATGTGTTTCAACTTCGACGCATGTCTTCAGATGACAGTTAGTACACCGCCGGCATGGACAAAGAATCAAATTTGGATCACGAGAATTTTTCTTGGCGAAAATAATGAAATCTTTAACGCCGTCCCAATACTCCTTTGATAATCGTGATTTTCTCATCCAGCTTTTATCCATTTCAACAATATCACTAAATCTGAAATTAAAATTTCATATATTTAAATATTAATAACATCTACCTTACTATGTTGATTGGTCATGAATAGTGTGAAATAATTATTATTACACCTATTAATGGTGGAGTGTCATTCGCAATGTTAATATGAATTGTTCAATTATGTTATTGTATAAGAAGAATTAATTCATATGAATTAAATGAGTAAAGAGTTGACAGAAAGGAAAAAAAAAGATTAACTAATTTTCATGAACAATTGACACTAATTTAGCTATATACTAGTGGGCATGACTAAATTTAAAAAAATCACACTAAGTTTTGGACCAGTTTAAAAAAATTACACTAATATTTTTTTTTCTTTTTCGGAAAGATACAAAATTTCAAAAAACTCCACTGGGTTAGTTAGGGTTAGGGTTAAGGTTAGGGTTAGGGTTAGGGATATATATTTCAAAACTATATATCACCACATATACACAATTCTACAGAGGAGATGAAAAATCAGGTCGTACATAATTGTATATATTTGCTGACTGAGTTAGAATTTATTTTGAAATCAAGTTAAACAAAGTTAAGATGAAGTAATGTGAAAGTGAACATATGTTTTTGAAGGATGGAATATTATTACATTAACTATTCATTTAGTCTAACCTAATATGATGGTCGTTCATTCAAAAACTTCTCTAAATGCTGCAAATTTTCTGAAAGGCTCTTCATTTTATTTTGAGAGTTTATGTTTCCAGTAGAAAATCCAACATTCCTACTGAAAAGCCTGATACTACCAATAGCTAAAAACAGTACCAATACCAAGATTTTAACTGCTACTTAAAGCTCCAAGCATGTGCCGGAGAGCGCTTATCAGGGGTTTGATAGATTATCATGATAGATAGTGGGGTTAGCATTGTTTGATTGAAAACATTCTTTCAAGAATGTGGATGGTTTTACTGGTTTCCTGAGAAGCATAAATTGTCTACATAAATTTTGGTTACATTTTTAATTTGTAGTGATAAGTTATGAAGCACAAGCCCCTGCTTTCAATGATGTATACGGTACGAAAGTTTTATCACCATTTGAATATTATCCTTAGATTTCTTAGACAGTGGGGAGTACATAATTGTATTGTCAACATGTGTGCAGATTATGGGATTGTTAGCATCCACCATATTGGGATCTTACTTATGACCTCGAAAAGTCACTTGATTTCTATCAGAACCTTTTGGGTATGTCTCCGTCAATTTCTGATGATTTACATAAACTTTGTGTTTTTTTCTTCTTCTTTTTAACAAATTGATTAAATTATGTACTACTCCAGGTCTTAAAATAAATGAAGCAAGGCCAAATGGTAAGCTACCATATGTTTATAATGAAACTGAAGTTGTACAATACTTACCTTTGAAAGCTTATAGTATGAACAAATATAAATAAAAAGTGGAACGCAGACAACACCCAGATAGATTGAATAACTTAAGGAATACACTAAATTAAACTCAATTTCTTTTCATAGTTTGACAGATCCAATAATACCCGTTAATTTTGGTCACAAAACATGGATATTCTATATGCAGATAATATCAACATTTGCTTATGAAATACACAAATTCACTCCATTTACATCAACATCCATAATGTCAAGCAGTTTTCTTAGCAGACTTTAGGCTTTAGATCTGAATTAGGTGAATAACAACTGATGAGTCTTTAGGCTTTAGGCTTTAGATCTGAATTAGGTGCATCCTTCTAATTTTTAAAATAAAATTAGAAGGATGGACATTAGCCAAAGTCAAAAGTCAGAAATTTGGTGCATCCTTCTAATGCTAATTGTTCATTTATTTGTTTGTGCATCCTTCAAATACAACAAACCCTAATTATTCCACATTATCAAATCCCAACCCATTCTCAAATTGCAAAATACCCCTAAATCACAGATTATTCAGCATAAAATCCTAAACAATTTCATTACAAAATAAAAAATTTATTAAAAGTCGAAAATAATCATACCGGAGATAAGAGAGGGTTTGAGAGCTAGAGAGAGGGGGAGAACGATGGTGTACGGCGGAGGAGCACCGTAGAGGAGCACGGTATAGGAGACGATCGGGGGGCGCACGGCGGAGGAGACGAGCGATAGGGTTTGAGAGAGGAGCGATATGGTTTGAGCGATAGGGGATTTGGGTAGCGGCACTGAGAAAACCAGCAAGGAGATTTGGAGAGGGTGACATGCGAGGCGATTTGGAGAGGAGATTTGGAGATGAGGGATTTGGAGAGGAGACGAGGGATTTGGAGATTTGGAGGAGGCGAGGGGATTTGGAGATTCGGAGGAGGCGAGGGGATTTGGAGATTTGGAGGAGTCGCGCGCGAGGGTTTTGGAGAGAAGAAAATTTCACGCCTCTAGGGTTTTGGACGAAATGGAGAAGGAGGGGATTTTATTAAAAGAAATTATTAAATAAAAAATCTGCGGTTATGGGGAGATTAAAGGGTAATTAGCTAATTACCCCGGTGCTTCTTATACAACGCCGGGGAATATATGCTAACCCCGGCGTTTAGTATAAAGCGCCGGTGAATCAAAGTATTTTTTTTAATTAATTCGTCCCCGACTTTTAATTAAAGCACCGGGGTAAAAACGCCACTGTAGGGTAATTAATTTGTAGTGATAGTTTGCCATTTTGACACATGTTACCACAACTTTCATGTACCTTAATTATATGCGTTGGAACCAGGTAGGAGTCTAGTCTCTAGATCTTCTGACGGATCCACTTTTACTATCTCGTAGCAACGGAAATCACAGTTTTGGTACAACAACATCGTGCTGTCCAGATTTGAGATTTTCGTTGTTCGTGATATTTTTATTTGTGTTGACCCTCAAATATGCTATATAAATATCTCAAACTAGTTCCGTGTCCATGATTATAATTTCTTGACTTGTTTCGCACACTTGCATGCTTGCTTGATAAAAATTAATAAAAGTAACAAGCCGGGGTTTAAGGGAAAGACTATAGTAGTGGGTAAGTGTACTCGGAAGGGGGCCCGTGTTTCCCAAATACTTGGTTCATGAACTTGTTGTATCTTGATCGATTCATGGAGTCAGTTACTTGGCTCATGAACTTGTTTGATTCATGAACCCATTGTGCGATTCTTGAACTTGTTAGTGGATTCGCGAACTTGTTTCGTGAACTTGTTATTTATTTTCCGATTCATGAACCATGGCTTGCTTGATACTTGATACTTGAGTACGCCACCCTATAAAATTCATTACTAGGTCTAAACGAAATTGTATTGACTGTAGCAACCATGCAGTAAAAGTATGGATGCATGAAGTGCTACCTAGATAGTAATCACCACAAGACTTGAACATGAAACTCGAACTTGATACATGCTTACTTGACACTCGATGACATGTTACATGAGACTTGACACTTGAATATAAAACTTGACACTTGCAACTTGATACTTGAATATAATACTTGACAACTTGACACTAGACTTGAGACATGTTACCTGACACTTGTACTTGATGCCTGTCACTTGAGGTTAGATACCCTACATGTTCACTTGTCACTTGCTCCACTATTAGTATTTGTTATCCAGCCTGTTTACTTGAGTTGTGCTTCTTTATAGCTAGTTCTTGGATTTCCACCACTTGTTGTATCCCTGTTACATCCTTGATTCCAATTCTTGTTCCACATTACTTGTACTCGTTTTTACTATTTGTGGCCCTAACTTGCACTAAGGGCATTTTTCTCTTGTTTTCTCTATTTTTCCCTTTTTATATTTATTAAGCAGACTTTGGAGACGTGCTACCTGCTGGAATTGGTGAGCAGAGATTTTAGTCTTCAAGTGGAGAAAGGACTTGCTTAGGTTATTTATTTTTCTTGAGTTGTTAATTCTTGCTACTTAAGAACTTGTAACGGGCTGATGTTCCCGAGTGTTAACTTGATCTAGACTTGAAACTATTTGGATATTACTATTGTGTTTTCAATTGTTTCTGTTGCTAATAAATTATTCATGCATACTTGGTTATTTATATCTCTTGTTATGTTCTTGTTGTGATGCTGAGTCGATCCTACAGCTTATGAATGATGTTAAAATTATTCGATGGGATTCGTCACGCACTTGTATTCCATGTTTTTGGAAAGCAGGGCATGAAAAACAGTCATTTTCTCCATCCCTGCCTCTGTCTTAGGACACAAGTCCATTGATAACTTGAAGTGAGCAGCTAAGGAATAAGTGACTGGCCTCGCGCCATCCATATTGAATCTCTTCAACACCTTCTTCACATAGTCCGCTTGTGATAACCAAAGCTTCTTGCTACTTCTGTCTCTACTAATCTTCATGCCGAGAATTTACTTTGCTTCACCCAAGTCCTTCATTGAAAACTCTGAAGCTAGTGCCTTTTTCACTTCCTTAATCTTCTCCATATATGAACCTACTAACAACATGTCATGCACATACAATGCCAGGATAACTATATCATTGTCAACATGCACACAATGATATATTTCCCATCAATCAAAAAATTTTCCTCTCATGAAGCAATCAAACTTCAAGTACCATTGTCGCGGTTCTTGTTTGAGCCCATAAAGACTCTTCTTCAATCGACACACCATGTCTTCCTTTCCTTTAGCTTCAAAACCTGTGGGTTGTCTCATGTACAGCTCTTCTTCAACATCACAATGGAGAAATACTATCTTCACATCCAACTGCTCTAAGTGCAAGTCTTCAACTGCCACAATACTAAGCAGAACCCTAATAGAAAGCATCTTAACAACCGGTGTAAAGATCTCACTATAATCAACACCTTCTCTTTGAGAGAATCCTTTCACAACAAACATTGCCTTGTACCTCTTACTGCCATTTGCCTCATCTTTGACTCTTAAAACCCATTTGTTCGTAAGAGTGCGTTTCCATGCAGATAACTTGGTCAACTCCTAAGTTTGGTTCTGTTCCAAGGAGTTTATCTCGTCCTTCTTGGCTAACTCCCACTGAATTCGAGCCTCATCCCTCAAAGCCTCCTCATGAGTCTCTGGCTCTCCTGAATCCGTGTACAGAACATGCTCGTGAACAACACTAGCTGATGGATCAATTATCTTGGTTGGCCTCCTCTCTCGTATCGATCTCCTCAATGTAGGTACCGGTTCACCGATTGGTTCAGGTTCCCCGAATTGTTCTGACTGTACCTGTTCGTTTTGGATAACATGCTTATTTTCAATAGGCGCACCATGAGCCTCCTGTGCTGCTTGTAGTACTTGTACCAGCTGCTGCACTGTAGGGCCCCCACCACTAGGGCCGCCTTCAGAATCTAAACTTGAGTCTGAGTTTGAACCCCAATCTGACTCTGAAGTGGTTGTACTGTCTTGAACTGTGTGCCTGTCCTTGTATAGGACATCTTCATTGAACACTACATTCCTACTGTGAATGACTTTGTTATCCACAAAATTCCAAAGTCTGTAACCATACTCATCGTCACCGTAGCCAATGAACACACACCTCCTGGACTTAGAGTCCAACTTCTTTCTTTCTTCCCTGTCAATTAGTGCATATGCTATACAACCATAAACTTTCAAATGCGAATAATTAAAAGTTTTACCTGACCATAATTCTTCTGGAATAGCCCAATCAAGGGCACTAGACATGCAACGGTTAATCAAGTACACCGCTGTATCAACTGTAGCAGACCAAAGATGGACCGGAAGACCCGCATGAAGTCTCATGCGTCTCGCCCTTTCGAATATCGTGCGGTTCATTCTTTCTGCTACACCATTCTCCTGCAGTCTTAGGGACTGTCTTGATTCCTATGATACATTCCTTTGTCAGATAGTTAAAAAACTCTTTGTTTGTGTACTCACCTCCGTTGTCTGACTTTATTGCTTTCACCTTGCAACCCGTCTCATTCTCAACTCTGCCCTTCCAAGCTCTGAATACCTCAAAAACTTCTAATTTCTTGCGAATTTCATAAACCCAAACCATTCTTGTAGCATCATCGATGAATGTGACGAAGTATCTCTTACCACCATAAGAGAATTCCTGAGTTGGACCCTACACATCTGTATGTACCAACTCTAGCTTCCCAAGCTTCTTCTCATGCCCACCCAACTGAAAGCTATCTGTTTTATAGTTTGCCCATCACACAATTCTCACAAAAATCCATCTCAACCTTTTTCAGCCCCGGCAAAAGATCTCTAGAACAAAGCTGCTTGACACCCCTTTCACCAAGGTGCCCCACCATAACATGCCATAGAATTTAAGGGGAACTACCTGCTGTTGCTGTAGTAATGATATCACATAAATCACCTCCTCTGAGTAAGTACAGCGTGTCACCACTCTTTCCTTTTGCCACCAACCCCGTAGTCACCTTCCATTCTCCATGCCCAAAAGTTGTTGTGAACCCTTTTTTGTTTAGTTTGCTAATTCAGATCAAGTTTTTCTTCAAGCTCAGAATATGTCTTGTGTCATACAAGACCAATTGCCTACCATTGTGAGCCTTCACTCTCATAGTGGCTCTACCTACAACTGGACATATCTGCCTATTACCAACTGAAACTGCACCAAAATCACATGTCCTGTAATCCTCAAAATCATCTCTCATGGGGGTACAATGATAAGAAGCACCTAAGTCTATACACCAATCATCTTGCAAAATATTAAATCTAGCAGATAAATACAATTCATCTAGGCAGGGTTCAATACTTACCACATTGGTTATCTATGACCCTACTTATGCTTATGCTTTCTTATACTCCTCACATTGGTCTCTCCTATGTCATGGCTTCTTGGAGTACCAACACTCACCTTTACGATGTCCTGTTCTTGACTTGGACCTGTGATTCCTGCTTGGTGACTTCCCTCTGTTGTTACTTCTATCACGGTTATCTACTGACAGTGCAGCATTGCTAGGATATGAAACTGAAGTCTCTCCATCCCTTTTCCTCCTTACATCCTCATTCATAATGCTGCTTATAATATCCTTTAGGTTTGTCGTATCAGTCATGGTGCTAGTAATAATCTGCTCTACTGTGCCGTAACTATCGGGAAGACTGGATAGCAACAACGATTGTGCCATCTCCTCAAACTTTAAACCCGATGATTCCATCTGATTGTAAACCATACAGAAATTGTTGATGTGCTCAGCAACCGAACCCCTTTCCGAAAACTTCAAGTTAACCAACTTCTTTAGGTGTAAGACCTGGTTCGCTGCATTCAGCTTCTCAGACATGTTTGTCAATATCTCCATTGCCTTCTTTGCGGTCCTTGTCTTCTCAATGTGAAATAGCGCCTTCCTGCTCAGCAACAACTGAATCTGCGCAAGCACTTTCTGATCCAATCTATTCTAGGCCACCAATGCAACCGGATTGACCTCCGCCCCTTCTGCCTTCACACCAAACAACAGATCATCTAGATCCTTCTGTCGGAGATAAGCAATCATTTGGATCTTCCACATTGTGAAATCCGTTCCATCGAACTCCTTGACTCTACTCTTGTCCCCCATCGCAATCATACTACCAACCTGTAGCTCTGATACCACTTTGTTAAATTCTAACTGCGGAATAACTCAACAACAATGACGAGATGCAAAAACTATAGAATCAAAACAAGAGAACAAAGAACAACCAAAAGCAACATACAAGAACACACAAGATTTTTCGAGGTTCACCCAAAACAATGGCTACTTCTCCGCATAGGGGCGCTCCTGCGATTTTCACTAGAAATATGAAGAATAGGTTTTCAAATCTCTCAAGATCTCACCCCAAGGTGTAGGGTTTCTCTCTATCTCCCTCTCTCTTAATGACGGCTGGTAGATCTTTATTTTCTTTTCACTTAACCCTAAAATCGTACACAATACAATATATGTAGGATTTCTCAACTTCAATCTCATCCGTTCATCAAAACAGCATCAGGACGGTCGACCGGTTCTTTTCTTAGACTGCATGAGGTCCAACAGAGAGCAGGTCGGTCGACTGCACGGTCGACCGGTCGCCTCTTCAAGATACAGGGTCCATCCAGAAAGAGTGACGGTCCACTGCATAGTCGACCGTTCTTTTGCTTGTACGAATGCAGTCGACTGTCCACATATTGTCGACCGCAACTCGCCTACAGCAGCTTGCTGCTTCTTTAACTCGCCTGCAGTAGCTTGCTGCTTCTTCAACTCATCTTCTCATCTGACTTCTCCAACCCCATTATCGTGTATTGGATCCACAAACCCCAACACCAATATATCAAGCTTTTCATAATTGGTGTCAATTTAAAAGTGTTGTATTTAAACGTTTTCCTAAAGATGTTAGACATCGTTGGAATTCTATATATGATCTATTAGGTGTTGTTCTTCATTATCGAACACATTTAAAAGAATTTTGTGTAGCAATGGGTATGCAAGATTGTGTATTAGATGATGATTTTTGGGCTTTTGTCGATAGTTTGTATAATTTTTAGAACTTTTTAATGATGCTACTTTACAATTTTCGAAAACATATTCATCTATATCTAGTAATATTTTACTTGCAATTTTCATTATGATGACAATAATTAAAGATTTGGTAAGCGACATTCATATTGGAAAAATGGTTTATGCCGCGTATCTACAAATTTTAAAATATTTTCATCTAATTCCAACGTTATATTTTGTTACTAGTGTAATGAATCTCATAATTAAATTAGAAGGCACAAAGAATTTAATTGTGATTTTTTATTCATATTCTCCACATGAAGAAATACAAGATTTTGATAATATTTTTTTACTACATAATTTGAGCATGTTTTGAATAATTTATATGATAGTTACGGTAGACTTTTTTCATCTAAACTACACAAACACATAATGTTAATTCTTCTTCTTTATCAAAGGGAAATGGTCTTGCAACTAGTAGTGTTTTAAATCTCCTTAAATAAAAAAAAAAAACAAGAACTAATTTTCAAATGAGTTGAATTGGTATAATGAACAACCTCCCATTGCTGATATAGTTGATGTGTTAACTTTTGGAAAAACAGTGAAAATATTTTTTTAATTCTTTCTCATATAGCTAAAGATTTGCTAATGACGCTGGTGTCAATTGTTGCATCGGAAAATGTTTTTTCTCTTGGTGGCAGGATAATGAGCTCGAACATGAATCGCTTGACATCGAAGAAGAGATGGATGTATGCACCGAAGATTGGATGATAGCAGAAGAGAGGGCCCAAGATTTACTACAAGAAGCACAAAACGACTCAACAAGTAGCTACGATTGAAGATCTACTAGAAGTGCACTACGAATCATGTATTGTAAATAACTGGAAAATTTAGGGGGATGAAATTCTATATTTAGGCTAAGTAAAAGTGCATGACAGTAATCCAATGTCTTTTTTTCAATCTAAATAGAGGCCTACAAATATTTGCCTCATATTGTAATTTGATAATATTTGTATGAAATGTTACTTATCTAATTGATTATATTTGAAATTTTATAGTTCATTAAAATAATTTAATTTTTATGAATCTCTCTTTAATCTATATGTTCTTACAATTAGTTTCTTAACTAACATCTTTATTTTATCTTTGTACTAAAATAAAATTAAGTTTAAAAAAAATGACTCAAAAACCCGCAAACCTGCGAACCCGCACCGGCCCAGCCCCCGCCCAAGGGGTCAAGGTCCCGGTCTGGGTGTAACGCCCCGCCCCAATGCTCAGACAAATTATAAATACTATGTAGTACAACTGCCCACCACAGGCTGCCTCTCAAAAGGTGGTTAACCGAATTGGTGACTCTTGATCCTCGGCAATAGTATTTATACTCAATTTATCTTTGCAAATTCCCGATATGAGACTATATTTCACAATCCTTTCACAAATCCCGTGTAGCAGTCGACTGCTACACACACCAGTCGACTGTACACAGACCAGTCGACTGCTAACCCTAACAGTTGACTGTTCGCTCAAGATCTGGGGTATTACACTGGGCCCCCCTTCCCCTCCCATGGCCCGGCCTGCTTCTCCCCTTGAACCGGTCTGCCGTGGCCAGGGACCGGGTCAAAACCGCGGGTTTTCGACCTAACCCAGTTCGATCGAACCGGATGCCACCTTAATCTCTAGCTTTATTTTTTGTGTGTATAGAATACCAATGTATACAAGGATTTGGGCCAAAGGTATGGAATGATGAAATGTTTTGTTATTTCTTTCTTCTTTCTTTAACTGGATTCATTGACATCTTATATAGCATAGACAAGCACATGATTTATCAGAAATATGTCAAATTAATAAAACTACGTCTCTAATACTCATCATCAAGTTGGAGCATATATATCATACATGCCAAACTTGTAATTGACGAATGTGAGCATTAGCTAGCTGGTGATCAGTGTTAATATGTCTAGCCTCAATCTAATGAGGCTCATACAGAATGCAACTAATCTTATTGCGAACGACATGACAGTTAACGCCAATATACTTGGTTCGTTCATGAAACACAATATTAGCTGTTATATAAATGGAAGACTGGCTTTCACAATATGTGCATCAACTCTTGTTGGACAGCCCCCAACTCTTGACCCAACTCATTTCACATGTGAGATCAGCCATAACATGATATTCAGACTATGCACTCGAACGAGAGTTTACATTATGTTTCTTTCTCTCCCATGAAATTGAGTTTTCCCCAACAAACACAATAACCAGTGGTGGATCTCCTCTCAACCAGCCCAATCGACATTTGAGAAGTCAACAATTCAATAATGTCCATAATCAGTATACATCAATCCTCTATCTGGAGAACTCTTTAAGTACGGAAGAATTCTTATAACTGCATCCCTATGACTCGTACGAGGTGTTGTCACGCCCCGCTCTATTGTTATATGAAAGTACGAACACGTAACTAAGGCTCAGCTAATGATATAAGTATACCAACTCATATCATTCATAAGATGTACAATACAGAAAGCTCAACAACGCAGACAATAAAAATCATGTGAAGAAGAATGTAATAAATAACTAATATCTGAGATACAAGAACTTACAAAAAGTCCAAGAATATACAATGCAGTAAATATATAGTTTTCCAAGATCCTTCAGTATCTCATCATCGGTACCTGTATAAACATTAACTCAAGGAAAGGAGGGAGTACCCGTTAGAGCAAGTTTCGGGCGCAAGTAGTAGCAAGCAGTTAAACAATAAAAGAACGATATAACAAGAAATGGGGGCAAGGAACAATATGATCAAGTAAAATACAAGTACAAGTGTAAACTTGTAAACTAAAAATGAGAAACATGCAAATAGGAATTCACTGTATAATCAATCGGTATCAAAGAATCATGTAACATAAACATGTAAACAAGAATCACGCAAACTTGTAAACGGGAATTCTGTAAACATGTAAACATGAAACATGCACGTGCTCAGTGTTAATCTTAAGTTCATCAGTATTTTATCGATCATATCTAATGCATACAATCTAGCATCCCATACGACAGGTTCGGGTGCATACAATCAACTAACGTTTAGACTTTAGTGGTGACATCTGTAAGGTTTTGTACTCGGAAAATTATGTAAATATGAATCATGTATTCAAGTGATGGACTCTAAAGGTGGCCCCCATCATCCTACGATGTGGCACTTAGTCCTACGTGGCACTTAATTCCATGTGACTTGTAAACATATAACATGTAAATAGGAACGTGTAATTAGGTAATGGACTCTATAGATGCCCCCCGCAAACTTTAGAGGTGGTCCTCATCATCCCACGACGTAGTGCTTAGTTCTATATGGCACTTAGTTCCATGTAACATGTAACATGTAACATAAATCATTATTTTGGGAAACACGGGCCCCATTCCAAATATAATCTCCTATACGCCCACTACTAGGTCTTACTCTTATTACCCCGGCTTGTTACACATTTTCTATAATTAAGCATGAATAGTAAACATAATGGGTAAACACGGAAATGCAACCAATATAAACAGTATATCATAACACGATCAAAGATATATTAAGGGCTATGCAATGCATGGTATGTATTTCAATTAATTAAACTAGTAATTTACACGTGCGATGCATGTCTTAATAAATATATACTAGTAATATGCACGTGCGATGCACATTTTATTTTTATTTTTTTAATATCTAGGAACAGAGTAAGTTCCACTGGCAATCTCTTTTTTCAACAACTCTGAATCGGTCTCCAAATACCCTTTTGCCACTGCTACTTCTAAAATACATTCATCATCTCCTCTCATGACCTATTCTACAATGTGTTTTCCCATATTCTTTGACGCGAACTTAGCCGCTTTGGTACCACCATGGCCAGTGAAAATGCCGAAGAATGCCTGAAAATAGTAAATACCCCTTAATTTTTTTTTGAATAAATTTTTTTTAAACATTAATTTGGAGAAAAGCATGAAGCTTTAAGAAACACTAAACATTTGCGGATTGTTGTTAACATCGAGATCGACGGTAAACCGGTCCTCCATTTCCATTCTTTTCCTTCCTCTCTTGCTGTAAACGGAACACCTGGCGTTATCCCTTTCGACTTCATTTGGACCGTCCGATCCAGCCAGTGCGAATCCCAAAGCGGCGTCGATTATCGGAAGGGCATTTTTTGCGGGCCTCTTTTGCTTGAGAAGAGGAATGGGTTGATTGAGGAAGAGGAGCGGGTGGGGGTGAAGAAGCGGGAGGTTGTTGATTGGAAGGGGGAATTGAGTGGTGACGTGGAAGAAGGGGAGCCGTCAGATGGGATGAGGGGGAGGCGGGAGAGGGAAGGCCATTGGCGAGATTGGCAGAGTGAGGGAACATAACAGTTTCGATTTTTTTTTTTGAGTGATTTGCTTTTGGATTATTTGGTCGTTGAATTTGAAGAGAGGAAGAAGTTGGAGAGGGGAAGGTGAAAAGTTGAAGAGGTGTTTTAAATTTGAGCAACTTTTTAAATTGAGGAGAAGTTAGAGAGTTGTTTTCATATGTACGTGGGGCATGATAAATGTGAAGTAAATGTATTAATAATAGTATAGATGTTATTATAAGTTTTTAAATTTGATAATTTTTATTGTATGTCTTAATGTTTTGAAACACTTTTACTACCGAGTTCCTCAAACGCTTGCCCCGCCCCTCAGCCACATAATTTGTTTGCTTTGCTTCCACCTTTTGGTTTCCTCGGTAATACATAACTAACATAATATAAAAATAAGACTCCATATAAACATTCCCAATTGTTCCTCGATATCAGAATTTCATATAGATTAGTAATACATTCATAACCTAGCATTAAAAACAAAAACTTAAAATTTATCAAAATCTTTTAAAAAAACAACATACGGAGTATTGTACTTATCAACCACGATACAATCTCAAAACTTTTCGTCTTGCATAATCAACTTCAAAAACATTATACCAAAATCGTATCCATTGACGATGCATTGCTCATCTCTTGACCATTTTTCTTCATTCTCATTCATCGTCTAATGATTTCCATTTTTAATGATGATCCAAAATTCTAAACTTGTTCAAATAATCAAGAATGAAAGATCACAAGAAAGAGAGAACATAATGATGTTGATCTTTCCTGTTACCTTATCAATCTTCTTGAACGTATCGGCCCGCCATGGGGTCCACCCGCTGACAGCCACTCCAGCCACCGCCGACAACCACGCCAGCCACCCCACCGCCACCTGCTGCCCTCTCACGTGCATCGAAATAATACTCCCCATGTGCTTCCCACTACTCCTCCTCCTCATCGGCTTCTCCTCCACCACCTCCGCCGCCGCCGCCGACATCGCCGCATCATTCGCATCTTCAGCAACAACAACAGCGACAACGTCCGCCATGTCAGCACCGGCCTCAACCTTGGCCGCCGAGGACTGTGATCTCCGTGAGGACGACACATGGCGAGGAGGGGGAGATGGGAGGGCATCGCTAGCACCTTTCCCGAGGACGCATCCCATCGGTCGGATCTCAAAATCAAGAAGTCACCGCCATCTCAAAACCCTAACCCTATATTTCTTTTTCCCTTCTTTCCTTTTTTTGAGAAAATGAGAGGGAGGGGAGTTTAGGTTGAGGAGGAAGAATAGGAGGAGGATCGAGACGACGGAGGAATAGTTAAAATAAAACGTACTATTGAAGAGGTGTTTTAAATATTAGCAACTTTTTAAATTGAGGAGAAGTTGGAGAGTTGTTTTCATATGTGAAGTAAATGTGAAGTGAAAATTACATTTTTGACCTCTAATTGTGGAGGGATTAGGGGCAAAAATTGACAGAATTAACCCTATATTATTTTTTAGCCTTTTATGTATATGAGGACATGATAGTGAAAAGCTGCCAAAATGGGGCTTTGCTTAATAATAGTATAGATATATATTTTAGAGTAAAAATTTCGATGTAGTCTGGCCTCAAATCTGAAACCTCTTTTATATTAGTTATGCACGAACAATGCACGTCTTAATGTTGTTTTAAAATAAAAACTTAGACGTAGTGAGGACTCGAACCTGAAACTTCCTTCATATTAGTTATGTACGTGCGTCACACGCATTGATAGATTGACAAATGACACTAAGGCCTTCTCCCATTACAATATTAGAGATACGAAATTCAACAAATTTATATTTATAAACAGGAAAATATAATACTGGATGGAAATACGTTTATGTACAAAAACCAACTTTCCCACTGCTACATGAAAGCGAAACAAGTTCCGTCAGGGGTTCCAGAAACTAGAATCCCTGCCAGTTCCAGTGCATAGTCCCACGATATATTATAATCACATTAGAAATGTGTATAAGTTCATTCTTTACTATTTTTGCATTCATGAAAATGTCAGTGTCAAATTCTTATATATAAAATTTGTCTGTAATTCATTTAAAAGTCTTTAAAAAATTATAAAAAAAATTGCTAATCATGTCAGGTAACATCCTAGTAAATCTCAAGTCTTAATTTTACTGATAACGCATTATTTTGGTCAGTTAATCACGACGATGCACTCCTAATTAGTAATCTGGCAACAAAGATATTACAGTACTAAAATTAGTATATCTAGCACTCTATATATCAGATTTTAGATCCGTCAGAAGTTCTGGAAACTAGATTCAGAGGGCTACAACTCTCGTATATAAAGTTCTAATTGATTTAAACTGTAACTAGGTCATAATCTCACTACGAGTTAGAACAAACAGCAGGATAGAAGCATACTAATTTCAATTGTAATGATTTCATTTGCAAGCGTATAGTTCATAGCCATAATTTAACATGCATTCACATCTAGAAATCAGAATGAGTTTTTATCGTTAACGTGATGGACGTTAATATTTCTAAGATAATAAATTACAGATGTAACTATACAATCATATACAACCACAATCCATTCGAATCATTTTTTTAAATCTATATACACATTCATATATAACTCTAATTCGTGTTCGTGTAATATATGCGGGGACAATGAAATTTATGATCTTTTGATGGGCATCGAATCACGGAAGCAAATAAATTGATTCAATTCAATATATAACGACTGGTTTAATCATGGATAGATCACCAGGCATGAACAATATGATGGTTCAATCAATTAAGACTTATAAATAATATTTTTCATGGACATGGACGGTAACGAATTTCAAAACACGATAATCAAATATGAATACTAATTGTAGAAGGTCAAATAAAATACTTATACGGAACAACAAAATGTTACAAAAGATACTTGCCTTTGTTCGATAAGTGCGAGTGTGCAAATAATCGACGATGAGCGAGATGGAAATGCGACAACAGCAACAAGCAAGTGCAACAGTAATGACTCGGCAACGAGGTGCAAGGCTGCGACCTCAAGGGTGGCAGTCGAGTGGCAGGCAGGGAGGGCAAGCGGCCGTGTCAGGGTTGCGAGGTGGTAGGTGAGGGGCTGGTCATCGGGGTCGGTGGAAGCAGTAAGTGGAGAGGGTGGTGCTGTCGGTGGTCGTCGGGGATTGTGGTGATGGATGTCGATGGAGATGAAGCTCGGGGACGAGCGCAGGGAGTAGCGGAGGAGAGGCGGTCGACGAGGGAGCAACCAGCAAGAGACGGTGGTCCGGGATTGCGTTTCTTGGGTGTACAGGGGTGCAACAAGGTGGCCTTGGAGTTCGGCGGGGTGAAGACGGTTGGGGCAGAGCAGCAGCGTGGGGAGTGAGAAGCTAGTCGCTGGGGTGGAAATGCTGATGATGAGGAGAAGATTGTGGAGGATGACAGGGACGGTGGGGCTCGGGAGAGCGCGATTTTGGGGACTCGGGTGTAAGAGGGCAAAGGCGAGCCGGTGGAGAGGGAGCTCGGTGGAGGAATGGTGTAGACAGCAGCGACACGATGGCAAGCGGTAGCTGTGGTGATCGGGAAGCAATGGTGATAGGAGCTTGGGGTTGTGGTAGTGTCTGTCGATGGAGCTGCGGGTGTGTAGCGAGGTACTTAGGGAGTGAGGAGGTGGTGCGCAGCAGCGGCGGTCGCAGTCGGAGGTGTTGTTCGAGCGGCGCTCAGTGGGGAAGATGGCGGATTGTTGAGGGTGAGAGTGGGAGACAACAGGGAGAAGGACAGTGGAGGAGAAGGGCATAAGGATGAAGAGGGTTCAGGTTGCTTTGGAGGTTGAAGAAGAGATTAAGAGGATTTAGATGTAGTTAGTGGAAAGATTAGTGATGGGAGTGGTTAGAGATAATAATGGGGTTAGTGGGGAGATAAATGAGAAATTAGTTAGTCAAGTGGGGTGTGCAGTTAAGGGGGGTATTTGGGTTAGGGCTTAGGCTAACAGGCTTGAGTTTGTGTGTGAGCTTCAATCCATAGTAAAATAATTATAGTAGGGATTAGAAATTAAATATGGGCTTACAAAATAATTTAAAAAATTATATAATTTGATGCGGTTTGTTTTGGGGCGTGGGGGCAACAGGTATGAGTTCTCTCAATTTGTATGGTGGAAGTACCTACGCAGTACCGGCATCGGTCCGACCCTAGGTAGCGGGAGCAGCTCGGGAGTAGGAGTGCAGAGGGGCTCGAAAGAGAGGATGGGTGCTTGGCCCGGATCTAAGAGCTCGGCTCGGCAGGGTCTTTTGTACCTGCACATGGCCTGGAAACATCGGGAGAAGTCCCGGCGACAGGCCTTCCGACGAACAAGTCAGTCACTGGGAAAGAGACTGGGCAGCTAGGGTTCAGGTGGGGAGGATTTGATTACCTTTTACAGTGGGGAGGGGGTGGAGTATTTATAGGAAGGGGTAATGGGTCTGGAGCCTTGGCGGGCCGGGTTGGACCCGTTTGCCCATGGGCCTGAGCTGGCTGAGGCCTATTAGACTGTAGCTACCTGATGATCACAGGGGGGAGGATCCAGAGGAGATCAGAGGGCTCTGGTTGATGCTTCATAATTTATCCCATACCACAAACCCCCCACTCCTGCGGGACTATGCCTGGCTGGTCGTGGGGGAGTAGTCGAGTTTTATGGTGGAGAGTGAGTGAAGAGTTCCTGTAACTAGGGTCGATCGGGCTGGACGAGCAACACTGCGTGGCTTGGTCTGTGGAATTTACCCCCGTGCTCGAGATGTAGGTCGACCGTCGAGGCTTTAGGGGGTCGGAAGGACGAGCGAGGCCAAGTGACTTGGCCGGTTGAAGCTACCCCTGTGCTCGAGATGTAGATCAACCGTCGAGGCTGTAGGGGGTCGGAAGGATGAGTGAGGCCAAGTGACTTGGCCTGTTGAAGCTACCCATGTGCTCGAGATGTAGGTCGACCGTCGAGGCTGTAGGGGATCGGAAGGACGAGCAAGGCCAAGTGACTTGGCCTGTTGAAGCTACCCCTATACTCGAGATGTAGGTCGACCGTCGAGGCTGTAGGGGATCGGAAGGACGAGCGAGGCCAAGTGACTTGGCCTGTTGAAGCTACCCCTGTGCTCGAGATGTAGGTCAATCATCGAGGCTGTAGGGGGTCGAAAGGACGAGCGAGGCCAAGTGACTTAGCCTGTTGAAGATACCCCTGTGCTCGAAATGTAGGTCGACTGTCGAGGCTGTAGGGGGTCGAAAGGACGAGCGAGGCCAAGTGACTTGGCCTGTTGAAACTATCCCTGTGCTCGAGATGTAGGTCAACCGTCGAGGCTGTAGGGGGTCGGAAGGACGAGCGAGGCCAAGTGACTTGGCCTGTTGAAACTACCCCTGTGCTCGAGATGTAGGTCGACCATCGAGGCTGTAGGGGGTCGGAAGGACGAGCGAGGCTAAGTGACTTGGCCTGTTGAAGCTACCCCTGTGCTCGAGATGTTGTCGACCGTCGAGGCTGTAGGGGGTCGGAAGGATGAGCGAGGCCGAGTGACTCGGCCTGTTGAAGGTACCCCTGTGCTCGAGATGTAACTCGGCCGTCGAGGCTGTAGGGGTCGGAAGGACGTGCGAGGCCAAGTGACTTGGCCTGTTGAAGCTACCGCTGTGCTCGAGATGTAGGTCGACCGTCGGGGCTATAGGGGATCGGAAGGACGAGCGAAGCCATGTGACTTGGCCTGTTGAAGCTACCCCTGTGCTCGAGATGTAGGTCGACCACCGAGGCTTGAGGGGATTGGAAGGACGAGCGAGGCCAAGTGACTTGACCTGTTGAAGCTACCCCTTCACTCGAGATGTAGGTCGACGGTCGAGACTGCAGGGGGTCGGAAAGACGAGCGAGGCCAAGTGACTTGGACTGTTACAGCTACCCCTATGCTCGAGATGTAGGTCGATCGTCGAGACTGTAGGGGGTCGGAAGGACGAGCGAGGCCAAGTGACTTCGCCTGTTGAAGCTACCCCTGTGCTCGAGATGTAGGTTGACCATCGAGGCTGTAGGGGGTCAAAAGGACGAGCGAGGCCGAGTGACCTGTCCTATTGAAGCTGCCCCTGTGCTCGAGATGTAGGTCGACCGCCAAGGCTGTAGGGGGTCGGAAGGATGAGCAAGGCCAAGTGACTTGGCTTGTTGAAGCTACCCTTGTGCTCGAGATGTAGGTCGACCGTCGAGGCTGCACGGGGTCAGAAGGACGAGCGAGGCCGAGTGACTTGGCCTGTTGAAGCTACCCCTGTGCTCGAGATGTAGGTCGACCATCGAGGCTGTAAAGGGCAGAAGGACGAGCGACTCGGAGATTCCAACCGCCATTTGGTGAACCATTTTTCGCGAGAATTGAGGAGTTATAGTAATTGTTTTCGCGAGAATCGAGGCAGTTACTGTAACTGATTCTCATGAAAAATCGAGGAGTACAACTCCTCTATATATTCTCGTCCCCCCTCGTTTCTTACTTCTCACTTTCGCTTTCTCTTACTAGAATTCAGAGCTTCTCTCTCTAGGGCTTTCCATCACCGTAGACTAGTTTTCCGGCCACTTTTTCGATCAAGTCACAGGTTAGTTTTCTTAGTCATGTCTAGGGCTCAGTCCGGCTCCTTCGTCTCTACCTCCAACAGCTACGTTCACACGGGGCTATTGGATTCGAACACCTCCTCGGATGCCCCTGAAGTTTCGACCTCGTGGGATACTGTGGACAAGGTGTTAGTCGTGGAGCCCCTGCGAACTCGCAAACCGTTTGTTGTGGAGAGTAGTAGTTCGGAAGAGGAGGGTACCGAGGACGAGGATGAAGAGGAGGGTGACGGAGGGGAGGACAAAGAGGATGAGGCAGAGGGTGGTCAGGTCGGGGGGACGGACTCCCCCTAGAGGGCCTCCACCCTCGAGTCATTGGCAACCCCGTCGCCCGAGAAGGCCCGTAAGGTTCGAAAGAAGAGGATGAGAGTGACTCTGCCAAGTAGCCCTGATAGGACGATTAAACCTCGGAACTTAGGGGTCCCATTTTTTCCACAGCCTCGGTCGATCAGGAACTATCCAGATGATGTCGGGGATAAGGTTCTCTATGGGGTGCAGCCCTCGTCGCCGAGCCGAGTGAAGATCAAGATGGACAGTACTCCCACGGTTTTGAAGGGGGAGGATCTCTTGGTCATCCGTGCGAGCTACTTCATCGGCAAGGAGTACGAGCTGATGGTTCCGAGCGCTGGTCTTCGGCCGACCGACCCATTAGCGCCGTGGTACTGCATCTTTTCGGTAAATGCATTTACCTCGGGGCTGAGGCTTCCCATCCACCCCTTCATCTGGGAGGTTCTCAAATGGTCCTCGCTGTGTCCGATGGAGTTTGGGCCGAACTCCTGGAAATAGATGGTCAGCTTCGTATTGTTGTGTACAGAGAGGAAGGTACCGCTGATGTTGAGTATCTTCCGAGCCATGTTGGGGGTCAGCTCGTTCGGCGAGTTCGAGGGGATCTACTACATGTCGCCTCGGAGCGGGTACAAGGTTGTGCATGGACACCCCGACTCAATAAAGGAGTGGAAGAGAAAATATTTGACATCCGGAACGAGGAGCAATGGGATATTTCGACGAGATGGAATTTTTACAAGCCAAACTTCAATGGGTTGAGGAAGGGCGATCTCTCGGCTGAGGAATGGGCTTTTGTGGAGAACCTCTGGAAGAGCCACAATATAAGTTGGCCAAAAGTGACAGAGAGTCACTTGATCCGAGCTGGACAGAGCCCCGCCCCGCCCCGTATGTTTTTCGTTCATTTTTATTTCCGTACTTCTCTTTTGTGCTCATTGTTTGTTAATGGGTTTTTTTGCAGAGATGGACCTCAAGGAGATTAAGGCGAGGAGGATTGCGATGAAGAACGAGAAGGCGGAGCAGTCTGAAAAGGGGAAGCAAGCGGTGGCTCCCACCCGAATAGCCTCTGAGGCTCTGTCCGAGCTGAAGTCGAAGAAGCAGAAGACGAGCCAGTCGAGGGAGGTCGCCCTCGCGCCAAGCAAGGGGGCTTTGAAGGTGACTGAGGTCCCGCAGAGTCATCTCCTTCCTCTTCGGGCCGATGCCGAAGCCATGGTCGGGGAGGAGGGATTGTGGCCGTGGGCCCCGGACTGGGTCATCCACCAGGGGGACTCTCTAACCGATGGCCTCGTTTCCATGGAGTTCGTGGACAAGATGGCCACGCCCCAGGATCGGAAAAGTATGGGGGCCGACACCTTCGAGTCGGCCTACATGAGGTGGGCTCAGGCCAGCGTGCAGGTAATTTCTGAGGTCTTCGGTCTTATTTTTCTTGTATTAGTTTCTCATATCTTTATTTGCACCCAAGTGCTTTAACCTTGGCTGTAGGCCTGTATGTCCGGGAACCAGGTGAGGTGGATGCACGAGATGGAGCTGAAGTATGAGCAGAGCCAGGCCAACCGCTTCAAATGGGACATGGTGGATCTGAAGATCAACCTGGAAGCCTCGATGAAACGGGATCAGGCTCTGAAAGCCAACCTGACCTCGATGGCCGATGATGGGGTGAAGAGGGAGGCAGCGCTGAAGAAGGCGTTCGAGGCCGAGAAGGGAGCGCTGATCTTGAAGGCCCGGGACATGATCATCGGGGCACAGAATGAAGTATACGCCAAGGCGATGGACCATGTGAGGCACTTCTACCCGACCTTGGACCTATCATTCTTCGACTACGACATGGAGATCGAGGGGCCACCGAAGACCCCCGGGGGCGACGTGCAGGGCGAAGGGGATGGCGGAGTCGGAGGAGCGAGTGCTGACCGGGTGGTCGACCCACGGCTGTCACCGGAGCCGAGGGAGAGGTGGGCTCATAGTTGTAGCTATTTTTCTTTCCTCTTTTGTCTGTTTTAATATATTTTGTTGACCGTGGACTGGCCACCACAATATTTTGTACAAGAAATTGAGAATTTATAACAAAGAATTTTTGGTGGGCCAACTGTTTTAATCTTCACTTTTGTCTCATTTTTGGGTCGGCTGTCGGAGTTGGTCCGAACCTTCTATACTTGTGTAATTTTTCAATTTATTTTGCCCCCATCAAATGTTGGCTATTCTTGCCGAGGTTGATCCTCGCTGGGCCGAGGTGACGGGGCTTCGGAGTAAGGTCGAGGTATTGGAGTCTACCCTCGACCGGTATCGGAGGGAAGCTCGCGATCATGATGCCGCTTTCCACTATTTCTGGAATAAGTCGAAGGAGTTGAGCACGGAGTCGGCTCAGTTGAAGAAGGCGATAGCCGACCAAGACCTTGGGGGTATGAGCCTCAGATTTTCCATGTCGAGTGCTTCAGTGCAGAGGCCTATATCGGAGTCGTTCCTCCGCAAAGTCATTGTAGAGAAGGAGATCGAGATTCAGCATTACAAAACGTTGTTGGGGAGGTCGGTTCCTTCGGTGATTAGGGCTTCTTCGAGGCACGAACCATCCCCGATTCTGCGATTGGAGTATGTGAGGCCGGGGGATGCACAGAATTCCGTGGCCGGTGTGTCCTCGGTGGCCGATCCTAAGGGATCGGCAAGGCATGCTGCGGAACATAGTCATTCGGCGGGGGTCGATTTGACCCGTCCAAGCCCGGAGGGGAGCTAAGGATAGTTTAGGATGAGTCTTTCATTGTAATAAAGAATAAACCTTTCTGTATTGTGCCCCCTCGAGGCATTATAATAAAGAATAAACTTTCTGACCCTCCTTAACTTGTTGTTGAGAATGTGTTGAAGATTAGGATTTAGGGCTTCTGTTTGGCATCGGGGTCAAGCAGAAAGCTAGGAGCTTGTAATGGATTCAGCCAACTTCGAGGAATGGCCTCTCTGGCGGAGGCGATGGTCGTCTCCGAGCGTGGGGACGGTGAGGAAGAGGAGTCCCGAGTTCTCGCCAGTACGTGGTGGCATTTTGCCTTTTAATGTCATTAATGTGGCGACGTTTTGCCTTCCCACGCTATTTATTGCTGGACCCTTGGACTTCCACCGTTTCACCTTCCTATGTCATTAAATGACTACTCAGGGGGCTATAAAACCCCCACCCCCTCATCAGAAATTCATCAGAGACAAATTTTGGGTGCTTGCCGTAGGCGGGCGCCCTACCATGAAACTTTTGACTGCGAGTCCCGGATCGGTGGCTCCACTGCCATACTCTAGCATTTTTGGGTAGATCAAGGTCCTAGACCTCGGGGATCTGCCCAAAATTGCTAGAGTGTGGGAGGTGTACCAACCAAGGTCCGGGAGCTTGGGGTCTCTTTGGTGAGGGTCCAGGGTCGGTGGCTCCCCTTCTGCCCTCGAACAATTCGGGGTTTCGGCCCTAAGGGTCGTGACTCTGGGTTGTTCGCGGGTGAGAGGGGGGTTGACCAAAGATTTGGGGCCCGGGGGCATCTTTTGGGCGAGGGTCTAGGGTCGGTGGCTCCCCTTCCGCCCTCGAACAATTCAGGGTTTCGGCCCTTTAGGATCGTCAACCCCGGGTTGTTCGCGAGTGAGAGGGGGGTCGACCAAAGATCCGGGGCCCGGGGCGTTTGCCTGTCTGTGAGCCCCCTAAACCTAAAATAGAAAATTTTTGAGTACAAGGTTAGCTTAAGTCTTGACTGGAGGTCAGGGTTTGGGGATCGACGGAGATCGCCGAACCTTCATGTCTTAAGAAAGCCTACCCTTGTGCTCGAGTTTGCCTTACAACGTCGAGGCTTGGGTCGGCGGAGAGCGCCGAGCTCTTTTTCCTTAGCTTGAGAAAGCTACCCTTGTGCTCGAGATCACCGGATTGTAGGATCCTGTAGGCTAAGCAACAAACACTAGAGGGGGGATGAATAGTGTTTATCAAAATTAAATTGCGGAATAAATAATTTCTCTCGGCACAGTCGACTTGGTGGTGAACCAGTCGACTGATATAGCCAAAATAAAGGAAATTTTAAACTCTCGATGCAGTCGACTTATAGATAAGGCAGGCGACTGATGAGACAAAGAGAATAACTAATACGAGACTGATCAGTCGACTGATACGAAGTTGAGTCGACTGGCCAGACAAGTTTTGCAGAACTTAAGATAACAAAAGTAAATGCAATCACAAGATAATCAATCACAGAGTACACAAGATATATCCTGGTTCGGTCCTCCCGACCTACATCCAGTCCCCAAGCAACCCACTTGAGATTTCCACTATTCTTGAAAAATTACAAGAATACCCTACGGCGTTACGACAACAACCTTGTCTAACCCGTAGTCCTTTCTCTCAACCAGAGAAAGCAGACCCACTCTACAACCAAGAGTGAAAAGACACCGACTCTACAACCAAGAGTCAAAAACACTCTCCAACCGAGAGCAAGAGTACAAGAGAACTTTTACAATCAACCTATAGCCTTGTTGTTGTATGTGTTGATGCACGTGGCTAAAAGAATAGGTTGACTTCTATACTCAGTCCAAAGCGAATTCAATGCTATACTGGACTGAATGTAGAGAACCAAAGTGTGTGAACTTGAAAGCTTTGTTCTTCACAGAAAATCACTAAACTTGTTTTTCTCAAGAGTGCTCGGGTGTATGTAAGAAATCAAGTGAAGTTTTCTGTGAGATAAGAAACTCTATATAAAGAGTTTTGATCTTCTGAACGTTGGGAAGCAGTTGCATAACTGTCAACCAACGGATCAGACCGTTTGAGTTTGAAAAAATTCGTTTTTGAAAATCAGAAAACGGTCAAAAACTCTCGAACAGTCGACTGGGTTGCCATATGAGTCGACTGATCAGAGTTTGAATAATTTTAAACAGTTTTGTACTTATCAGTCGACTGGCAGAAGCTTAAGTCGACTGGTACTTAAAAGTTAAAATTCTTCAAACTGTTTTGACTTATGTTTGGGGGTTTTAAAGAGACACACATTATGAAAATTTTGAGTATGTGTGTGTGTGTGTGTTGACAAGGCTTTACATCATACTAAGACTCAAATAAAATACAATATTTATAAAATATTTGAGCTTGAAGTCTTGAGTCTTGAGTCTTGAGTTGAAACTTGATCCTTGTCTTCTTCATCTGTATCTGTTTGAGCTTGTTTGTTTGATCAGCTAGAATTCTTTTGTCTCTGAACTGCAATGTCAGCTGTATAATATAGACACATGATGCAATGTGTTGTGATCATCAAAATCAAGAACCAACATTCTCCCCCTTTTTGATGATGACAACACAATAGCTGATAACAGTTTATAAACAGACATACAAGCTTTGAAAACTCCCCCTATGAAAAACACAATATGCATAAAATAAAAACTCTGATGTACAGAATGTATCAGTCGACTGGAGAATAGATCAGGCGACTGAGCAGTACCTGCATACATTATATCATAGATGCAGCATTTTTCACAGAACTCACAAATAATAATAACACAAAAACTATCTCTCCCCCTTTGGAATCATCAAAAAGCATAAAATAACAAGATAATGTATTTAAAAAGAAAGTTTAATACATAGAAAGGAAATCCATTTGAAAGAAAAGAGCAAATACATAAAAAGTAAAAAGTCTTCAATCATCATCTTCGTCAGAGTCTTCATCTTCATCGTGAGAGGGAGGAGAAAACTGAGAAGTGAAGAGATGAGAGAGATGGGCTACCTCAGAACCAACTTGGTCTATTTTGGAACCAAGAGAAGAAAGATATCTATCAACAGTGACTGAATGGTTCATTAGGTATGACACACAGTCGTACATGGTTCTTGGATCATCATAATTGGCTTGAGGGAGAGGTAGATCAGTAGAAGTAGAAGGTTGAGGGGCTCTAGGTCTAGAAGTTGAACCTAAAGGAGCTTGGGACATTGGAGGAGACCTAGGGGGTGAGCGAGTAGGAGCATCTAGTAGTTTCATTCGTGCCAAACTAGCACGATCGAAACAGTCATATCGAGAGACTACATTTGTCTCAGAATCTAGATCAACTCCAAAAGAAAGAAAGACTCTAGTAAGGAATCCTCCAAAGGGTAGAAAATGAGTGTGCTCTTGAGAAAGTTTGGAAAATATAACTTGACCCCAATCAATAGCTATTCTACCAAAAATTGCATAAATAGCTTTTTGTAATTCAATAGAATATTGATCATAACTTCCCTTTTTAGGAAGGATGTTATAAGCTAATATTCTACCGACAAGCTTAGCAATTGGTTTTAGATTTCTACTAGTCATAGGAAGTTGAGAATTTGGTATGAGAATTCTAGATAATATTGAGGCATCATCTAGAATTACATCATCAAGATGCATTCCTCCATCATCTATACCCAACATTGCATTAATCCTAGTCGGTGTTAAAGTCATTTTTTGATTTTTCATAGACGACCGGATTAAAACTTTCCCATTAGGTTTTTGAACAACTTTCATATTTGTATAAAACAAATATATGAGTTGTGGGTAGTAATTGGGTTGGTTGGATAGAGATAGGAATTCATAAAGGCTACAGTTTTGAAAGAGAGGAGTAAGATTAAAACGATCTAAGTCATTAAAATTGACAAATCTTCCAGGGAAGATTTGAATGGTGCAAAATAGATACCATCGATCAAGAAGATCGGGACTTAAGAGGTATTGGGTATACTCTTGGGAAGAGGATGTACCCTCATGAGTTCTTTTTGATCTCTTGGGTGCCATTTGAAAGGAAACAAGAAGAGGAGATGTTACCAAGATGGAAGAGAGACAACAGCAAACAGCAGTCGACTTGAAATCAGTCGGATTGGAGCTTCTTCTTCTTCTTCTCTTGCCTTAGGGTTTGCAAATTGGGGGTAAATTGGAATCGGTAGAAGTGAAAGAGAGTGGCTAGTAAGAGGTGGTTTTAACTGAGAATAGACGACTCAGATTTAAAGTAAAGATATCAACGGCTGAGATCGGAAGTCACGGGTGAGGAATCGAAGGGTTTTATCTCAAAAATTTTGATGAAGACTCGCTGAAGATAGGTTATCTCGCGACAGTCGACTAGTAGGGGTGATCAGTCGACTGAGTCGAGAAGAGCATAAAACAGATATATCTATTAATCAGTCGACTGGTCTATTAACCAGGCGACTGGGTAGATAATAATAAAAAAATGTATATGTTTTAAAAAACAGTTCAGTCGACTTATACACAAAGATAGTCGACTTAACAGAAACCAAGTTCAACAAGTATCAACAAAATCACAAATTCCAAGTTCTCTTCTTAACTTAATGAAAGTATCTTCTTTAAGGGGCTTGGTAAATATATCTGCTACTTGTTTATCAGTAGAGATAAAGTCTAAAGATATATCTCCTTTTAAAACATGATCACGTAGAAAATGATGTCGAATATCAATATGTTTCGTACATGAATGTTGAATCGGATTTTTAGATAGATTAATTGCACTGGTATTATCACACATAATTGAGGGTTTCTCAAATGAAATACCATAGTCTAACAAGGTTTGTTTCATCCATAAAATTTGTGCAAATGCCAAACTTGCAGCGATATATTCAGCTTCTGTGGTTGATAGGGATACGGAGTTTTGCTTTTTACTGCACCAAGATACTAGGAAATGTCCCAAAAAGTGACATGTACCACTAGTACTCTTGCGATCAGTTTTGCTTCCAGCAAAATCGGCATCGCTATAAGACAAAAGTTGAAAGTTATCGGTGCGTGGATAAAATAAACCATATTCAGATGTGCCTTTAATATATCTTAAAATTCGTTTCACTGCTTTTAAATGAGATTCTTTAGGACTAGATTGATATCTAGCACATAAACATACGCTGAACATAATATCTGGTCTACTTGCAGTAATATATAAGAGTGAACCAATCATACCTCGATAGAGTTTTTGATCAACACTCTTACCTAATAAATCTTTGTCAAGAGTAGTAGTAGTAGCCATAGGTGTGGATTTACTACTAGTACTATCCATGTGAAAACGTTTGAGTAATTCCTTTGCATATTTGCCTTGATTGATAAATATGCCATTTGAAGATTGTTTAATTTGCAATCCAAAGAAATAATTGAGTTCACCCATGTGACTCATCTCAAATTCATTTTTCATGGTATTAGCAAATTCTTGACATAGATTATTATTTGTAGAACCAAAAATTATATCATCAACATATATTTGTATGATTAAGATATCATTCTCAACTCTTTTGATAAACAAAGTAGTATCTACTTTACCTATTTCGAATCCTGTTTCTAAAAGAAAAGTTTTTAGACGATCATACCAAGCACGAGGTGCTTGTTTAAGACCGTATAAAGCCTTTTTCAATTTATAAACATGATCTGGAAATTGTTCATGTTCAAAACCTGGTGGTTGTTTAACATAAACATTTTCCTTAATAAACCCATTAAGAAAGGCACTTTTCACATACATTTGATAAAGTATAAAATTCATAAAGCAGGCAAAAGATAATAAAATACGAATAGATTCTAGTCTAGCAACAGGAGCATATGTTTCATCAAAATCTATACCTTCTTCTTGATTATATCCTTGGGCAACTAATCTAGCCTTGTTTCTTACAACTTGTCTTGATTCATCTAACTTATTCTTGAATACCCATTTGGTACCAATGATAGTCTGATCAGGAGGTCTAGGAACTAAATCTCATACATCATTCCTTATAAATTGGTTTAGTTCATCTTGCATGGCATTCATCCAATATTCATTCTCACAAGCTTCTTGTATATTTTTCGGTTCAAAATCCGACAAGAATGCTGTATGAGAGATCATATTAACATGTGAACGTGTCTGAATACCATGGGAGATGTCATCAATTATTAAGTCATGAGGATGATCTTTAACTTCAACAAATGACTTTGGTAAAGTTGAAGATATCTCAATCGGATCAGTCGACTTAACTTGTTCTTCAGTCGACTGCTTTAAGTTAGTCGACTTGGAGACCTTATCAGTCGACTTATCAGACAGATTAGTTTGCTCTAGGGATGTAATCACATTATCTAAAGGTGATAAATCAGTTTCATCATCCTTATTTAATGTTGATGAAGGTAAGGATTCATCGAATGTAACATGCATTGATTCTTCAATAGTCATTGTAAACTTATTGAAAATTCTATATGCTTTACTCCTATTTGAGTATCCTAAAAAGATACCCTCATTAGATCTAGGATCAAATTTGTCTAAATTATCTTTTGTGTTTAGAATAAAACACTTGCAACCAAATGTCTTAAAGTAAGAGACTTTAGGAATTTTATTAAAAAATAACTCGTAACAAGTCTTCTTTAGTTTTGGTCTTAGAAGAATTCTATTCAAAACATAACAAGCTGTAGCAACAGCTTCAGCCCAAAAATGCTTTGGTAGATTGCTTTCAACAAGCATAGTACGTGCGCATTCTTGCAAAGTTCTATTTTTCCTTTCAACCACACCATTTTGTGGTGAAGCTCTAGGAAATGCAAATGAATGTGTTATACCATTCTTGTTGCAATATTCTGTAAATGTTTCATTTTCAAATTCTCCACCATGATCACTTCTAATAGTGACTATGGTTAGAGATTTTTGATTTTGAACACGTTTACAAAAGTGTGCAAATTCTTCAAAAGCATCATTTTTATGTTTTAAAAAGAATGTCCAAGTGAATCTTGAAAAATCATCTACTAAAACAAACACATATCTACTTTTATTTAAAGAAGCAACTCTAGTAGGGCCAAATAAATCCATATGAATTAATTCAAGTGGCCTACTAGTAGAGATTACGTCTTTTGTTTTAAAAGTGGATTTGATTTGTTTTCCTAGTTGACATGCATCACATAACTTATCCTTTTTAAAGGATAGTTTTGGCAGTCCTTTAACTAGGTTATATTTAGATAATTTTGAGAGATTTTTCATGTTCACATGTCCAAATCTTCTATGCCATAACCAAGATTCATTGTTAGAGGCTATCAAACAAAAATCATTTGAAAAATCAATTGCATTCAAACATAATTCATAAATATTGTTTTTACGAAAGCCTTGAAAAATAATATTTTGCATAGTAGAATCATAAATTAAGCATGCATCTTTTTCAAAAACTATTTTATAACCTTTATCACACAATTGACTAATACTTAAGAGATTATGCTTTAAACCATTAACTAAAAGCACATTTTCTATAATAGGGTTAGATATTTTACCGACCATGCCAATACCGATGACTTTGCCTTTGTTGTTATCTCCAAAGGTGACGGTTCCTCCATCTATATTTTGAATGGTGGATAGTAAGTTGGCATGCCCTGTCATGTGTTTTGAACATCCGCTGTCTAATATCCAGCGTTCTTTCTTGGGTACCTATAAAAAATTTGAGGTAAATATGGTACCCTTTTTATTGGGTCCAAAGCACATTAGTTTGGGAGAAACCAAACCCATGAAGAGTTTGATCTTCCTCCATAAGCAGGAATATAATTGGTAGAAGTACACACATTCAGCATATAAGAATTGATATAAGCAATTCTATCATTCTGATTAAGATTGACTGGAACCCAGACTAGTTTGTTCTGTCCAGTCGACTTACCAGTGTTGCTCAGTCGACTGTTGGTATATATCAGTCGACTGGTAGATGCACTAGGTCGACTTATAAGAGGTTTTGATCTCGTGGAATAAGATCCACTTTCTCTGGACAGACGACTGATGGTATGGTTCAGTCGACTTACCCGAATGTTAGTATTTCTTTTATCACTGAATTGAACAACCTTTGGTTTTGCAAAGAAATCATATAACTTATGTGTAACACTAGAAATAGATGCTGACTTATTCTTACCAGTGTTTAACACAGAAGATTCTTTTACAGAGGTCTTTTTAAAACCAAGACCAAATTTTTGACTAGATGTAACTTGATGATGAAGCATATCATTTAAATTCTCTTTGCCTTTGTTAAACTTAGACACGTTCTTTGAAATCTCTTCATAATTCTTTTTGAGAGTTTCAAGATCAGTATCTAAACTTGCAATGCGAGAATTTAAGGATTTTACTTCTTTATCAAGGTTAAGATTTTCTTGATTAAGTGTTTGATTCACTTTCTCAAGATTCTTAACTCTAATCTTTTCTTTCTTTAACTCCTGGAATATTTCATTAAATGCATCAAGAAGATCTTCGGAATCATAATCATTACTTACATGCTCTTGTTGTGCAGCCATAAAACATACATTTGCCACTTCGTTATTTTCATCTGTTTCCTCTTCGGAAGATGAATCACTATCATCCCATGTAGCTTGATAGGCCTTTTTGTTCTTGGCAAATTTGTTCTTTGGATATTTGTCCTTCTTGAAGTTGGATGATTTTCCCTTGTTCTTTGCATTTTCCAAGGGACAATCTTTCTTCATGTGACCTATTTTATTGCACCTGAAACATGTAGGAGGGTCATTAGAATCTTTTATTTTAGAATGAAACTTACCCTTCTTTAAGAACTTCTTGAACTTCCGAGTGAACATTGCTATTTCTTCTTCATCTTCTTCATCATCTTCTGAGTCTGTCATGGCTTTAAAAGCCAATGATTTTTTCTTTGCTTGTTGTGATTCAGTATCTTTCTTTCGATCTTCAAGTTGGACCTTATATGCCATGAGATTACCAACAAGATTCTCGAGAGAAAGTGTTGACAAGTCATTCGCCTCCTCTATTGCTGTGGTTTTCTTTTCCCATTCTGGAGTGAGTGCTCGTAGAACTTTTCTGACCATCTCTGCTTGGGTATAAGTCTTTCCAAGCGCCACAAGAGAGTTGGTAATGTCTGTGAATCTTGTAATCATTTCAGACACAGTCTCATTGTCCTTCATTCTGAACATCTCAAACCTGTGAACAAGAACAGAAATTTTAGACTCTTTTACTTTATTAGTTCCTTCATGTGTTACCTCGAGTGTATGCCAAATTTGATATGCGGTTGTAGCATTGGATACACGGTTGAATTCTTCCTTTGTTAGTGCACAAAATAGAGCATTCATTGCTTTGGCATTGTTCATAGTCTGACTCTTTTGATCATCATTCCATTGTGCATATGGAATGGTAGGGGCAGTGTATTCCGTCTCTGTCATTTGCCATATCTCGTAGTTGATTGATTGGAGATAGATTCGCATTCGACACTTCCAATAGTTGTAGTTCGTTCCATCAAATAATGGCGGCCGTTGTGTAGATTGGCCTTCATGGTACTGATTTGTGTTTGAAGTAGTTGCCATAGCCTGTAACCTCGCTCTGATACCAAGTGTAGGATCCTGTAGGCTAAGCAACAAACACTAGAGGGGGGGTGAATAGTGTTTATCAAAATTAAATTGCGGAATAAATAATTTCTCTCGGCACAGTCGACTTGGTGGTGAACCAGTCGACTGATATAGCCAAAATAAAGGAAATTTTAAACTCTCGATGCAGTCGACTTATAGATAAGGCAGGCGACTGATGAGACAAAGAGAATAACTAATACGAGACTGATCAGTCGACTGATACGAAGTTGAGTCGACTGGCCAGACAAGTTTTGCAGAACTTAAGATAACAAAAGTAAATGCAATCACAAGATAATCAATCACAGAGTACACAAGATATATCCTGGTTCGGTCCTCCCGACCTACATCCAGTCCCCAAGCAACCCACTTGAGATTTCCACTATTCTTGAAAAATTACAAGAATACCCTACGGCGTTACGACAACAACCTTGTCTAACCCGTAGTCCTTTCTCTCAACCAGAGAAAGCAGACCCACTCTACAACCAAGAGTGAAAAGACACCGACTCTACAACCAAGAGTCAAAAACACTCTCCAACCGAGAGCAAGAGTACAAGAGAACTTTTACAATCAACCTATAGCCTTGTTGTTGTATGTGTTGATGCACGTGGCTAAAAGAATAGGTTGACTTCTATACTCAGTCCAAAGCGAATTCAATGCTATACTGGACTGAATGTAGAGAACCAAAGTGTGTGAACTTGAAAGCTTTGTTCTTCACAGAAAATCACTAAACTTGTTTTTCTCAAGAGTGCTCGGGTGTATGTAAGAAATCAAGTGAAGTTTTCTGTGAGATAAGAAACTCTATATAAAGAGTTTTGATCTTCTGAATGTTGGGAAGCAGTTGCAAAACTGTCAACCAACGGATCAGACCGTTTGAGTTTGAAAAAATTCGTTTTTGAAAATCAGAAAACGGTCAAAAACTCTCGAACAGTCGACTGGGTTGCCATATGAGTCGACTGATCAGAGTTTGAATAATTTTAAACAGTTTTGTACTTATCAGTCGACTGGCAGAAGCTTAAGTCGACTGGTACTTAAAAGTTAAAATTCTTCAAACTGTTTTGACTTATGTTTAGGGGTTTTAAAGAGACACACATTATGAAAATTTTGAGTATGTGTGTGTGTGTGTGTGTTGACAAGGCTTTACATCATACTAAGACTCAAATAAAATACAATATTTATAAAATATTTGAACTTGAAGTCTTGAGTCTTGAGTCTTGAGTCTTGAGTTGAAACTTGATCCTTGTCTTCTTCATCTGTATCTGTTTGAGCTTGTTTGTTTGATCAGCTAGAATTCTTTTGTCTCTGAACTGCAATGTCAGCTGTATAATATAGACACATGATGCAATGTGTTGTGATCATCAAAATCAAGAACCAACACGGATGGCATCGAGGCTTGGGTCGGAGGAGAGCATCGAGCTCTTTTGCCTTAGCTTGAGAAAGCTACCATTGTGCTCGAGATTGCCATACGGCATCGACGCTTGGGTCAGCGGAGAACATCGAGCTCTTTTGCCTTAGCTTGAGAAAGCTACCCTTGTGCTCGAGTTCGCCCTACGATGTCGAGTCTTGGGTCGGCAGAGAGCGTCGAGCTCTTTAGCCTTAGCTTGAGATAGCTACCCTTGTGCTCGAGTTTGCCTTATGGCATCGAGGCTTGGGTTGGCGGAGAGCACCGAGCTCTTTTGCCATAGCTTGAGAAAGCTACCCCTGTGCTCGAGATCGCCATACGGCATCGAGGCTTGGGTCGGCAGAGCACGCCGAGCTCTTTGGCCATATCTTTAGAAAGCTACCCCTGTGCTCAAGATCGCCATACGGCATCGAGGCTTGGGTCGGCAGAGAGCGCCGAGCTCATTGGCCATAGCTTGAGAAAGCTACCCTTGTGCTCGAGATCGCCATACGGCATCGAGGCTTAGGTCGGCAGAATGAGTCGAGATCTTTTGTGTTAGCTTGAGAAAGCTACCCTTGTGCTCGAGATCGCCAGACGGCGTCGAGGCTTGGCATGGTTACATTAAAGAATCCGAGCTAAGAAATTTTGGAAAAAGAACAAACATTTTTATACAAAAGCTGATTACAAATGTTCGATTACATAATGACTTCAGTCCTCTCTCTCGAGGTACTTGATGAGGTGTTCCGCATTTCAGGGCCTCTTGATAGGGGTTCCTCTCATCTCGGTGAGTCGGTAGGTGCCGGGGCGCACCACTTCGCCCTGTAAGGTCCCTCCCAATTAGGGGCCAGCTTCCTCTTCTTGCTGGGGTCTGAGACTGCTAGTTTCCTGAGTACGAGGTCACCCTTCTGGATGTTAGTGGGTTGGACCTTCTGATTATAGAATTTCTCGACGCGCTGTTGGTAGATGCTTCTCCTGATGGCATATTTTTTCCTGACTTCGTCGACTAGGTCCAAGTTGGCCCTGAGACCTGCCGAGTTACCTTCTTCGTCGAAGGCCATTATCCTGGGCGAAGGTAGGCCGATCTCCAGGGGGATAACCGCTTCGGTACCGTAGGTTAGGTTGAAGGGCGAATCACCTGTGGGTATTCTCTTCATCGTCCGGTGTGCCCAGAGTACACTCAGAAGTTTGTCGATCCAGAGTCCCTTAGGGGAATTGTCCAATCGCTTTTTGATTCCATCAAGGATTTGGCGGTTGGCATTTTCAGCTTGGCCATTTGATTGAGGATGGCATACGGCCGAAAAGCGCTGCTTGACACCAATGTTTTCATAGAATTTTTGGAAATTCTTACTGGCGAACCGGGTCCCGTTGTCAGTGATGAGCACCTGAGGGATCCCGAACCGAAAGATGATGTGCTTCAAGAAGAATTGCTGAGTTTGGTGCTCGGTGATCGAGGTCAGTGGTTCGGCCTCGATCCACTTGGTGAAGTAGTCGATGGCCACTACCAGGAACTTTCTCTGGCCTGTGGCTTGAGGGAAGGGACCGACGAGGTCCATCCCCCACATGGCGAAGGGGGTCGGACTGGCCATGGATCTGAGGTTCGCCTGCGGGAGTCTCTTTATCGAAGAAAACCTTTGACAAGGGCCACACCTTTTGACGAGGTCTTGCGCATCTTGCAACATGGTTGGCCAGTAGTATCCATGATTCAGGGCCTTCCGGGCAAGCGATCTGCTCCCCATGTGGCATCCGTCGAACCCCTCATGCAATTCCTTCAGGGCGTACTTGGCTTCGTCAGGTGCCAGACAGCTGAGGTATGGTCTGCCATCAGCCACCGTGTACGAGCGCTTGAAGAGCGTTCCACTGATCAGGGTGAATCTCTCGGATTGAACTCTGATCCCTCTTGCCTCGGACCGGTCTTGAGGGAGTTCGCCCTCCGAAAGGAACCTTAAGAGGGGCATTTTCTGGTTGTCGGGTTGGAGATCGGTATTAAGGCAGGCAGCTTTCAGGAGATCGATGCTGGGCTTGAGGAGGACCTTGATGAGAATAATGCGGTCGAGCCCCTCGAAAGATGATAAGGCGAGCTTCGACAATGAATCTGCCTGGGCATTCTGCTCCCGGGGGATTTGCTCCACCGAGTGAGAATTAAAAGATATCAAGAGATTTCGGACTACCACTGGGTATTGTACCATCTGGACGTCCCGAGCTTCATACTCCCCAGTGATGTGTCGGGATCCGGCCTTGTGCGCAAAGGTGATCCCTGCGATCATAGCTTCATCGTCCTCTTCGTTGTTTGAGGCTGGGAAACTTAGCTGGAGAAAATATTGGAGGACGAAATTATCAGGGCCCTTTAAGATGACGCCTGCTCTGCTCCCTCTTTCTCAGGACGAACCGTCGACATAAACCTCTCATACTGGGTCGGCTTCCGGGGCTACCGATGGTTCAGAAATGGTGCACTCCGTGATAAATTCAGCGAGTGCCTGCTCCTTGATCGGCGTCCTGGGCTGGTAGCTGATGTCTATTGGCTCAGTTCGATCGACCACTTGACCAGGCGACCGAAGCTCTCTGGTTTGTGGAGAAAGGTCTTCAGGGACTGGTCCATGAGGACCTGGATAGAGTGAGCCTGGAAATAGGGTTGGAGCTTACGAGCCTCTGTTATCAGTGCATACGCCATTTTTTCCATCTTAACATACCTGGTCTCGGCTGAGAGCAGAACCTTGCTCACATAATACATGGGTTTTTTAACACCGTATTCTTCTCGGAAGAGCACGACACTGAGCACACTTTCCGAGGCCGAGAGGTACAGGAAGAGGGGTTCACCGGGTTCGGGTTTTCTTAGGAACGGGGGATTAGCGAGGTAGGACTTCAACTTGTCGAATGCCTGTTGCTGAGGCTCACCCCATTCGAATCCCTTCATCCCCCGCAAGGCCTTGAAGAATGGGAGGGACTTCTCCCCTAATTTGGAGAGGAAGCGACTGATGGCCGCCAGTTTACCCGTAAGCCATTGAACCTCATTATCGTTTCGGAGCGGGGCCATGTCGATGATGGCCTGGATTTTCTCCGGATTGGCTTCTATGCTGTGCTGGCTGATGACGAACCCCAGAAATTTTCCGGATGAGACGCCGAAGGCGCACTTGGTGGGGTTGAGCCTCATGTTGTGAGCCCAAAGGATGCCGAAGGCTTCCTCGAGGTTGGAAACGTGATCTTTCCCTCGTCGAATCTTGACAAGCATATCATCGTCGTACACTTCTATGTTCCGACCGATCTGATTTTTGAAACGAGCCTCTGGTAGGTGGCCCCGGCGTTCTTGAGCCCGAAAGGCATGACCCGGTAGAATTAGAGGCCTTGGTCGGTGACGAAGGATGTCTTGGCGATGTCCAGAGGGAACATCCAGATCTGATTATAACTTGAGAAGGCATCCATGAAAGTTAGGAGTTCGTGACTCGACGTTGCGTCGATCAGAGCGTCAATGTTGGGGAGGGGAAAAGGTTCCTTGGAGCATGCCTTGTTGAGGTTGGTAAAGTCAATACAGATCCTCCAAGTTCTGCTAGCCTTCTTCACCATCACGACATTAGCCAGCCACTCGGGGTAGCTAACTTCTTGAATGAACCGGGCGGATAACAACTTGTCCACCTCCACTTTCACCGCCTGCTGCCTTTCTGGGGTGAACTTGCGGTGCTTCTGCTGTACTGGTTTGGAGATGGTCACAACGCTTAGACAATGCATGATTAAGTCTTCGGGAATCCTGGGCATGTCGGACGGTGTCCAGGCGAAAAGGTCGACATTTCGGCGGATGCAATAGATCAGACTCGGCTTCAGTTCGGGGGAAAGGGGCCGGCTCACACAGAACCACTTGGACTCATCCTCTGCTTCAAAGGAGACCTCCTCCAATTCGTCCGCAGGTTCTGACTCGGGATGGCTTTCTTTAGGTAGGAGCTCAACGGCGTCGAGGGGAAATACACCGCCCTCGACCGCAGTTATGTAGCAAGAGCATGCTGATTCCTGGTTGCCTCGAACGACCCCGACCCCGATGTCAGTTAGGAACTTCAGTTTCAGATGGTAGGCAGAGGGGATGGCCTGGAGCGAACAGAGCCTGGGTTAGCCGAGGATGGCATTGTAGGCTGCCTTGACGTTGACAACCATAAAATCCATAGACTCGGTTCAGAGGACGGGGGTCGTTCCTATGGTTACGTCTAGTGTCACGATTCCCTCGATCTGCACGGGGATGCCAGAAAATCCATAGAGGGTGTAACCGGCTTCAGCTTTTCTCGGGAGAGTTTAAGGTTCTCAAATGCTTCTTAGAAAAGGATATTGACCGAGCTGCCGTTGTCTACCAAGATTCGGCGAACCTGAAAGTTGGCCATGTCGAGGCGGATGACGAGGGCATCACAGTATGGAAGCCGGATGCCTTCGAGGTCTTCTCCTGAGAAGGAGACCGCTCGCTGTTGAATCCGAGGAGATGGATGGTCTAGAAAAGAGTTGACCTCTCGGATAAAGGCTTTCTAAGAAGTCTTAGATTCCCCCCATGGTTCTGCCGTGGACGCA
The DNA here is from genome assembly GCA_017893485.1 of Hemerocallis citrina. Classification (NCBI taxonomy): domain Eukaryota; kingdom Viridiplantae; phylum Streptophyta; class Magnoliopsida; order Asparagales; family Asphodelaceae; genus Hemerocallis; species Hemerocallis citrina. The sequence goes on from CM030358.1 coordinate 57,711,945, forward strand.
GTGTAGGATGGCATGTCCATCGACTTCTTCAGTTTCTGGGTCCCGATCAGGTCATTGACCAGGCGTCCGAGGGGGAGGCGAACGCCTCAGGCTCCTCGGCTCTCTTCGGTCTTTGGGGTTGGCCCGGGTGAACTCCCTCAGGTACCCTCATTGGATGAGAGCTTCAATCTCATCCTTGAGGGCTCGGCAGTGATCTGTATCGTGCCCGGTGTCTCGGTGGGCAGTAGAACCTCTAGTCTCGCTTCTTGCCGTTATTAGTTGGTCGGGGAGGGAACCGGATGACCCCCTTGTCCTCGATCTCCATCAAGATTGCGGAGACGTTCTGAGTTAGGGGTGTGTACCTCTCGAATCGCGGGACCGGGGGGACCTTCTTGGGAATGGTTGTTTCTTTCCTGGGTTTTTTGAAGGGTTCAGCATCATCGACCTTGCGCTTCCCCTTAGCAATGGCTTCCTTCATGCCTTCAGGGTTGAGGGCCTCCTCGGCCCGAATATACTTCTCGACCCTATTGAGTAGGTCGGGGAAGTCCACGGGAGGCTTTTTGGCTAAAGAGGCCTTAAGCTGGCCGTAGCGGACGTTGTGTCGAAAGGCTGCGGAAGCGACCCCTACATCGAGAGAGGAAACTGACCTTGCCTCCGAGGTGAACCTCTGAACGAACTCCCGGAGGGATTCCCCGTCCTTCTTTTTGAGGTCCAGAAGGGAGCAGCTCGTCTTCTCGACCTTCCTGCTGGTCACGAAGTGGGCAAGGAAACCCGCCTCCAGCTGCTCGAAGGAGAAGACCGAGCCGGGGGCGAGTTTGGAGAACCACTCCCGAGCTGGACCCCAGAGAGTAGCAGGGAAGGTGCGGCAGAGGAGGGGATCCGCAGCACTGTGAATCATCATGAGGGTCTTAAACCCCTCCATGTGATCAGCAGGATCACCCTCACCATTATAGGTCTCGAATTGAGGCGGTCTGAAGTTCCGAGAAATCTCAACTTCAAGGATTTGGGGGGAGAAAGTAGGTACGGTCGGACGATGGCTGCAACCCGGGATTGGTCCGCCCTCACCGAGATGTGCGAGACGGTTCTCCATTTCTTCCAGAAGATGAAGGACGGGGTCCACCGTCGGCTGGGGACGAGTTGACCCGCGGGACTTGCCGGCTTTCGTTCCTGATTGGTGGGCAGAACTGTGGTTGACCTCGGTAGCCGGACCATTTCGGATGGCTTGAAGGATCTCCTCCCGGAAGTTCTGGAATTCGACCCTTGTTACGGGGGCTTGTCCCCCCGGGTTCTGCAGGGGATTGTGCGCCTGGGAAGGCTATCGGCGATGGTTCGAGGCCGAGTTGGAAGCGGCCTCTCTCCTCATTCGGCTGGCCTGCCTATCGGAGATGACGCGGTGCAAATCTGACACAATGGAAGGTCAGGCCGCGCCGTTGGCCCGGGGTTGGTTGGAATCCTGGTCATTTGCGTGGCTATGATGGTTGAGGTCTGGATGTCGTGCCGAGGTGACGGCCCTTCTGGGTTTGGGAGCCATGGAGGAGCTTGGACCTCCGGTGACGACTATGGCTAGGATTGAAAGGATGATAGTACTTTGGAGGAAAGGTTCCCACAGACAGCGCCAACCTGATGCGGTTTGTTTTTGGGGTGTAGGGGCAACAGGTGTGAGTTCTCTCAATTTGTATGGTGGAAGTACCTACACAGTATCGGCGTCGGTCCAACCTCGGGTAGCGGTAGCGGCTCGGGAGTAGGAGTGCAGAGGGGCTCAGAAGAGAGGACGGGTGCTTGCCCCAGATCTAGGAGCTCAGCTCGGCAGGATCTTCTGTACCTGCACACGGCCTGGAAACATCGGGAGAAGTCTCGGCGACAGGCCTTCCGACAAACAAGTCAGTCACTGGGAAAGAGACTGGGCAGCTAGGGTTCAGGTGGAGAGAATTTCATTACCTTTTACAGTGAGGAGGGGGTGGAGTATTTATAGGAAGGGGTAACGGGTCTGGAGCCTTGGTGGACCGGGTTGGATCCGTTTGCCCATGGGTCTTATTTAATATCAAAACGCAATAGAAGAAAACAAAGTGAAACAAAGCTAGAACTGATTTAATCAGTTAATCAGATTAACCGATTATCGGTCGATTACTGACTTAATCACCGATTATTCCCGATAAAACTGCTTCCGATAGAAATATATTGTAAATCGCTAGAAAATTAATCGCCTTATGTCCGATTAGCGATTAATCGGTAATTTTTTTCGATTTTAACTACTTATCTTAGAGTTTGGGTCCTTCAGAGTGTGTGATGGCCTGTACCCTAACATACTGCTCTCAGTAAGTATGTCCAACACATACTCCCTCGGTGATAAAGAAATTCCATCCTTAGATCAAGCTACCTCGATCACTAAGGATACTTCAATCGCCCGAAATCCTTGGTCTGAAACTTTTGTTGAATATACAACTGCAAATCTTGAATGTCATTCTGATCATCTCTTGTAATCACAATGTCATCAACATATACAATCAAAATGATCATCTTCCCCTGATGATGTCAATAGAGCATAGAATAATCATTATCACTCTTCAATCCAAAACTCGTGACAACTTCAGTGAAATGGTCAAACCAAGCACGGGAAAACTGTTTGAGTTCATATAACAGATTGTTTCAAGCAACAGACTTTTGTAGACTCAACTTTACTAACAAAATCAAGTGGCTGCTCCTTATAAACCTCCTCCTCAAAAGCGTCATTAAGAAAGGCATTCTTGACATCTAGTTGGTGGAGTGTCCAATGAAATCGAGCAGCCAAGGCAATAATGATCCGAACATAAGACATTTTGGCCACAGAAGAGAATGTCTCATCATAATCAATGTTATAGGTCTGTGAATAATCTTTAGCAACCAATCGAACTTTTAGGTGAGCCAGAGAACCATCTAGGTTTACTTTAACAGTGTATACCCACCTAAAACCACCACAACGTTTGCTAGATTGAAGGAGATCCAGAATACAAGTTCCATTTTCCTCTAGATCATTCATCTCTTCCTGCATAGCCTATCTCCAACTGAGGTATGATAGTGCATCTGATAATGACTTGGGAACATGGTATATATCCAAAGTAAAGATGAAAGCAAAATGAGCAGACAACATGTGAGAATATGAAAGACGACTATATAAAGGATCTGCAGTAGAGTGGTTCCCTTTACGTATGGCAATGAGAAGATCAATATTAGAAGGTTCATCAGTTGGGATAACAACATATGTGGGTTCAGTGGATGTAACGAGAGGGGTAGTTGTAGGCTCAACAATACATTTTAAAATAGGCTCAGACAACGGTGTTCTAGTGTCTGAAGGCGATGAAACAGTAGGCATAGTAGTGTGAACTAAGTCGAAAGCGATGTTCTTACGTCATTGGAACACTTGAGTAATTGCAGGCCTTGTAGGCAGTGGTGAAGATCGTTGTTTCACAAAATCAAAAGAAGTAGAGACCGAAAGATCACGGTAGGTAACGAATTCAATATTACTCTCATTGGAATGAGGTGGAGTCATACAAGATGAAATGGGAGAGAAATATCCTAAAAAAATACACCGAACAGAATGAGAAGCTGGCTTATAGCAACTAGGACGGTGATCATGAACAAAACTAACACAGCCAAAGATTATGGGAGGAAGTGAAAATTGATCAGTAAATGAAAATAACATAAAAAATGGTATCCGATCATCTAATACAGATGAAGGCATGCGGTTGATAAGATATAGAATGGTTGATATAACAGCATGCTTTTTTTTTCCTCTTTTAATTGTCATTGTTGGTGATGATCTCATCAACAAGTTCACAAACTGTTTAAGCTCTCGAATAATATGACAAATCATTATAATCTAAGACATTGACAGGGGTTTGGTATGCTATCTATTTCAGAGAGCTAGTAGCCTACTGATCTGCATGGTATAGATCAAATTAATATAGGAAGTACTAAATTACTAATCAAAGGTTGTGATAACAGAGAAGAAAGCTAAACATTTCCAAATTAAAATCATGGTAAAAATTCTTTTTGGCGCAATTAGCATTATCCTTAGTAACTAAAATAACCCGGATTGATGGAACAAAGAAACTCTGGATATGGATTTATATGAGATCCAATAATGCTGGTACATATGCTTGATGCAAGTGGAGTTGGGCATGCAGTTGATGAGCTCGCCCGCTCTACAATATTTTTTCAAATTCTTGCTTTCGGATTATATAAGATATTGATCTAAATAATTAATTTCTTTAGCATAAGAGAAATAGGGATAAATGCAAGAAATCCCGCTATTTGTTATCGTACAAAGTACCTCAAATTTTCAACACCCCACCCAAAATGCTTTTACCTCTGTCTCATTACTTTCTCCTTCATCTTTAAAAACTAAATCAGGTCAACACATCACTAGATGGAATACCGAATGGTGCTGATCATCTAACACTGATGAAGACATACAATTAATAAGATGACCTGCAGTTAGGATCGCATCCCCCTGAAATGTTGAGGAACATGTCTATAAAGAAGCATGGTCCTTACAACCTCTAACAAGTGACGGTTCTTGGCAAGCAACAATGTTTTGTTGAGGGGTGTAAGGACAAGAAGACTCGTGAAAAATACCACAAAATGACATAAAACTAGTGAACTCAAAAGTAAAATATACTTTGGCATTATCACTACGGAAAATTTGAATGAAAATACCAAACTGAGTTCTTATCTCAGCGCAGAATGATTTTGAAATAGAGAAAACTTTAAAACGAAATGTCACTAAATATAACCAAGTTGCTCGAAAGTAGTCATAAAAAAAAAATATATATATCTAAAACCACTAAATTGAGACTCAACAAGACCATAATTATTGTCTACTATTACTCAAATTGAAATTGGATTGTAATTTGCCTCCCCAAAAAGAAAATAAAGAAAATTTTGCTGTACTACCCCACTTTTTGAAAATATTTGGAGCTCTGCCCCACTTTCGAAAACAATTAGCGATATGTCCTTGTTTAGAACACGTCAGCAAGAAACGTTATTGGAAAAAATGGCATAGGTTATTTCGATGCCGTTCTTCCCAATAACGGCATCTGTTTGAAAAAAAAAGTGTCATGCCGTTATTTGGAATAACGGCATAGGTTGTTTTGTTTTTTGACAGCTTGTAGTCTCCACTTAGAGAAAAAATTGCAAGTGTGAAACCTTATAACAGATATCGTTATTTCAAATAACGGCATTCTCAATACTGATGTCGTTATTTGGAATAACGGCATCAGTTATAATTTTTTTTTATAAAAAAGTAACTTATTATTCATTCTCTCTGACGAATAAGTTTTAAAAAAATTATAACTGATGCCGTTATTCGAATAACGACATCAGTTATAATTTTTTTTAAAAAAATCAACTTATTATTCATTCTCTCTGTTTCCAAACAACGGCAAGAGTTCATTTATATATAACTGATGCCGTTATCTCCAATAACGGCATCAGTCATTCGAATGCCGTTATTCAGGATAACGACATTATTTATAAGTTTTTTTCATACTTAGAATTTTTTAAAGTTAGAAGATTCACACTTGTAAGAGAAATATAATAATGCCGTTATTCCAAATAACGACATGGAAAAAAATGTAAAATAGATACCGTTATTGGAAATAACGGCATGTAAATAACCTATGTCGTTATTTTCAATAACGGTTTATGCTGACGTGTCCTAAACAAGGGCAGATCGCTAATTGTTTTCGGAAGTGGGGCAGAGCGCCAAATATTTTCAAAAAGTGCAGCAGTACGACAAAATTTTCGAAAATAAACTAATGATGTCATGGTACAAGAATGATGCCGTCAGCAGGTCAAACCAAATCTATTGATTGGTTTGGGTTTTACTGGTCAACGGGTCAGGTCCAGAAGCAACATGCAGTAGTAGAAGTAGTGTGGACAGGGTCTGGACGGATCAGGTTGAGTCAGATTGCGTTCGAGAGCAACAGGTCAGATCGGGTTGAAGCGTCAGGTCAGATCGGGATCGGCTCGAGTCTGGAGCGCCGGGTTTAGTTCGGTTGAACCCAGATCTATGTTTTCAACCCTATTTGTGGAGAACCCGAGAAAAAGAGAGAGAGAGAGAGAGAGAGAGAGAGAGAGAGAGAGAGCAGCGACGGTTGGTTGTTGTAGCAGGACAACAGTTTACACTTGAACGGCAACAACTGCCTTAGGGGAGAGCGACTGGTTTGGGTAGTGGCGGCTGACTAGGGTTAGAATTGGGGCTTTGATACCATGAAATGTTTTGTTATTCCCTTCTCTTCTTTAATTGAATACAATGACCTCTTATATAGGTAGCATAGCACGAGTTTTATTCGGAATATGTCAAACTAATGGAACTACATCTCTAAAAAAATTAAAGAAAAATGAGTGTTGAATTTAGGCTGCGAATTGGGAGGTGCAAACATGTTTAGAAGGATGAAAGAGAGACTCTGATGGGCTAGAGAAATTTTGGCATCGAAGGGTATAAGTATCAAATATGTTCACGTGATGACTGATCACTGATAACGTACGATTTCTTCCCCAATATAGAGAAAATTTTGCCGTAATACCCCACTTTTTGAAAATATTTAGCGCTCTGCTCCACTTCTCAAAACAATTAGCGATATGCCCTTATTTAGGACACGTCAGCAAGAAATGTTATTGGAAAAAATGGCATAGGTTATTTCGATGTCGTTCTTCCCATTAACGGCATCTGTTTGAAAAAAAAATGTCATGCCGTTATTTGGAATAACAGCATAGGTTGTTTTGTTTTTGACAGCTTGTAGTCTCCACTTAGAGAAAAAATTGCAAGTGTGAAAATCTTATAACAGATGTCGTTATTTCAAATAATGGCATTCTCAATACTGATGCCGTTATTTGGAATAACGGCATCAGTTATAAATTTTTTTATATAAAAAAGTAACTTATTATTCATCCTCTGACGAATAAGTTAAAAAAAAAATTATAACTGATGCCGTTATTCCAAATAACGGCATCAGTTATATATATATTTTTAAACTTTTTATTCATTCTCTCTGTTTCCAAACAACGGCAAGAGTTCATATTTATATATAACTGATGTCGTTATCTCCAATAACGGCATCAGTCATTCGAATGCCGTTATTCAGGATAACGACATTATTTATAAGTTTTTTTCACACTTAGAACTTTTTAAAGTTAGAAGATTCACACATGTAAGAGAAATATACTGATGCCGTTATTCCAAATAACGGCATGAAAAAAAAATGTAAAATAGATGCCGTTATTGAAAATAACGGCATGTAAATAAACTATGCCGTTATTTTCAATAACGGTTTATGCTGACGTGTCCTAAACAGGGGCAGATCGCTAATTGTTTTGGGAAGTGGGGCAGAGCGCTAAATATTTTCAAAAAGTGAGGCAGTAGGGCAAAATTTTCCAATATAGATGGGGCATCCATAATTGATTTCTTGTCAGTATCAAACCTTACATGAAGTTGTTTAAGGTTTGGTAAAACTCTTGGATCTCATGTATAGAAAGAAGCAATATATGACACAGATGAATTCATAATCGGGACAACTTCCGGATCTTAATAGTTACATGTGTTAGGATTTCTCGAGGAAACTGACTGATTCAGGATCTTATTGAGTTATTTGATGCAATCAACACAAACTACCAAACACATATGAAATCATACCAAACACACCAAAGCACACAAAATTTTGTCCTGGTTGGGGCTTTCGCCTTAATCCGGGGGAGAAGAAACCCAAGATGTTATCCAACTAAAGAAGATACAAGAATATTACAATTCTCACAACGACCATCTCTCAAGCCTCACCAGCAAGTACTAGTTGTTTACAATTAGAGAATCACTCAATCTCTCTTTCAATGAAGTACTCTCTCTCTTCTTCTTGGCTCTCAATGGAGGCCAATAACAACAATATATAGAGATCTAGAAAAATCCTAGTTTGATATCTTGATACAATAACCATTGGATATTCTTGAAGAGATAACCCTATGATAAGAGTCGTATGATCTGACTTGAAGAGCAAGTTGAGCTTCTCACAAATCACCAAGACCCGACCCAAATAATCCATCAGCACTGCGTTCGGTCGACCGCACCCCAAGGTTGGTCGACCGTCCCCCTCTCGGGAACTCCTGCATAGTAGGGTGGTCGACCACATCCCAGGGTCGGTTGATCGCAACCTACTACTGCTACTGCTGCTGACTGTTTCCCCTTGCTTTCACTCTGTTTTTTATCGTCTCGATTCCTCCATCGTCTCATTGTCTTCTTATCCAACATAGTATGCAAGACATAAACCCAACAATCTCCACCTTGGATTGCATACTCATGAATCCACACCTATGTGATTTAAAAACTTCTAGACTATTTTTCTTCTCTTTTTGCAAACAACTCGTTTCGATGGCTTCCTCTGCTAGTTGAATCTATCTCCACCTATTTTCACCAGCTGTATGTCCCCCTCAAGGGCACACCCCAGTAGATGTAATCATGGAGGTTCCACCCTCCATACGAACCCTACCTACCTCAAGGCTATCTCCACCTTTCGACGATATTCAAACGTCACAATCTCGCTCGGATGATTCTAGTGATGGCATACTAGATGGTGCTTAGGAACAATGAGCATCGAAACACTTACGCAAGTTTTTCTGTTCCTCCAAAGCTGGTAGAGGTTGTACTGATCCTGCTCAATCTCCCTCTCACCCTTCATCACCTTACGATAACTTTTCCAAACTGATCGAATTCTGTTAGATCCCGAATATATAAATAATAGAAAATCCCAACAGAGATTGCGAAGAAAATGAAATACAGGAAAGAAAACAGTAAGTCAAAGAATTTTCACAGAGTCGAGACTGATAATCTCTATCCTTCAAGCAGAATTCGCCCCGTAGTGTGACGGTTACCGGTGAATTGCTTTCTAGGATACAACTGTACTTTCTCTGAAGAACGCAACACCCTTGCTTCAGAGATTCAGCGAACCGTTGCCTGTGATGTACTCTCAGTTGACACTGACACAGAGGAGAAGAAGAAGAAGAAGAACAGATCAAAAAAAAAATTCTCTATCTGTATAAAAGACTCTGTCTGGATTTATAGAGGAAGATATTGGAGACTGGAGACTGTTCAGATGCCATTACTCTGTAACAGCAGAGTAATGGGAACTCTTCAGATTCATAACTGGTGAGCCATTACTCTGCTATTACAGAGTAATGGGTACCAGTTACTAAATCTGAAAAGCCTTTTCAGTTCAGTAGGGGAAGAGTTTTTGTCTGGGCAAAAAAAAAAATTAAGCCAAACCAGACCAGACCGAACCGAACCGAGGCCGGGGCCGGGGCCGGGCGCGCGCGCGCGCGCGTGTGTGTGTTTGTCATTTTGGCTAAGTCCTCTCTCCACTACACGTTAGTGGTAACCCCCGGGCCACACCCTTTAGTCTAGTTTTCTAGTATATATACTAGAAAAAATCTTTTCCAATTTCCGATATGGGACTATCCATTTTCTCCAAGTTGCCAAGTTAGTACCTTTCAAGTACCTAACTTTGGACCAACATTTCTCATTCATACAGAATTCGTTTTTGGCAAGTGAGTATACTACGGAAAAGTACTCATCGAGAGGATCGCAATCCACTCATTTTCCGGCGCCGCCGGTGGCCGGAGCCTGCCGGAATCCGGCCCGAAAAACTGCAAAAATTAATTCCAACAATCCCCCACATGAATGGAAATTACCAAACCATGTAATCCAGACACGACAGAAAAAACAAAAAAACATGACAGAAAGACTCTGAGAGTACAATCGGAAAATCACTGCATCAGGAATGGTAGTAATTTTTCAACTTTGAACCACCCTTAGTAATTAGCTATCAGATTCACTTGACCAGGTAGTGATCATGATGTCTTGAACTACCCGGGCTTTGACGTGAACCTAGACAATAACTATCACATAGTTTCATCTCCTCACAGAACTAAGTTCTCTTGTTGTGTTCATTTTGGCCTTGAACATCCCTGGTTAATCGTGAGTGAACTTGGAGAATGTAGCCTCTCTTCATTCTCCTAGAAACGGTCTCATTTCACACTCACAAGGTGATTGCCCATAAAGAGTATCCTGCTATACCCCACTTTTATTTCAAAGCTATGAAAATCATTAAAAGCTAAGCTTATCCTAACTAGTATTTATACGAAGGTAAGTTACCTTTCCACAGTTCATATGGTGTCTTGCCAGTTTTCTTGTGAGGTATTTTATTAAGAATGTAGTTGGCAGTCAGCAACGCTTCCCCCCACATATTTTGGGATAAGCCAGAATTCAACAACAAGGCATTCATCATCTCCTTTAGAGTTCGGTTCTTGCGCTCGGCAGTACCGTTTGATTCGGGTGAGTAAGGAGCAGTTGTCTGATGAACGATTCCATGTTCTGAGCAGAACATGTTAAAAGGTGCATCATATTCCCCTCCTCTATCACTTCTAACGATTTTAATCGTTTTGCCAAGTTGATTCTCAACCTCAAGTTTGTATTCTTTGAATTTATTCAAAGCCTCATTTTTGCTATGTAACAAATATACATAACAGAATTTTGTGCAATCGTCTATGAAAGTCACAAAGTACTTTTTGCCTCCTCTGGTTTGCACATATTTTAAATCACACAGATCCGTGTGAATTAGATCTAGAGTTTCTGTGTTTCTTTCTACAGAACGTGATGGGGTTTTAGTGAGTTTGGCCTCCGTGCAAACTTCACATTTTTTGAGTAATCTACCTTAAATTTTTGTAGCAAATTCATGTTAATTAATCTACGCATAGAATTTACATTAACATGGCCTAGTCTTTCATACCAAACAGAGGAAGACTCAACAACATAGGCAATAGGAGTTATTTTATTAACTTTGGGAACAGCAGGAACAATAGTTTTAGGAATGATTGTCATTACATTAAATTTGAACAGTTCATCCTTTATATAACCTTTACCCAAGTATACCCCATTCTTAGACAGTACAAAATTATCAGAAACAAGAACAACCTTAAACCCATTCTTGCTTAGCAAAGAACCTGATATCAGGTTCTTTCTAATGTCTGGAACATGCAGCACATTTGGGAGTGTTAGCTCTTTGCCTGAAGTCATTTTCAGCACTATCTTCCCTGTTCCTTCAATTTTGGAGGTGGAAGAGTTTCCTATGAACAGCTGTTCATCTTTGTTGCACTTCTGGTATGAGGTGAACATTTTCTTGTCCGAGCAGATATGCTTGGTGGCCCCAGTATCGTACCACCATTCACGAGGATTGCTCCCCACAAGATTTACCTCTGATACTACAGCACAGAGGTCCAGGTTAGAGAGACCAGTGGACAAGTTCTCAGCTATGTGTGCGTGGGATTTTTCATTCCCTTTTACATGTCATGTTCCTGAACGATTACTGTCCTTGCTGCGGCACTCAGAAATTTTGTGCCCCATCTTACCACACTTGTGGCATTTCCCAGCAAAGCTCTTTGCAAGAGGTTTTTTGTTTGAGGCATGTGGCAGAAACTTCCTCTTCTTGTCCTTCTGTTCGTGCTCCACCACATTGGCCTTTTCTATGGAATGATTTCCACAGGACCTGTCACCCTTGCGATTCTCTTCTTCGATCCGCAACCTGACAATTAGGTCTTCAAGAGACATCTCATTTCGCTTGTGTTTGAGGTAGTTCTTGAAGTCTTTCCACCCAGGTAGAAGTTTTTCAATGAACGCTGCAACCTAGAATGGTTCGCACAGCGTCATATTCTTTGCAGCAATGTCGTGCATTATAACCTGCAGTTCTTGGACTTGACTCACCACAGTTTTGGAGTCAATCATCTTGTAGTCCAGAAATTTGCCGACAACAAATTTCTTGGACCCGGCGTCTTCTGTTTTGTACTTCTTTTCCAGGGAGCCCCACAGGAGTTTGGACGTCTTAAAGACACAGTAGACGTTGTACAGGGGGTCTACCAAGCTATTCAGGATGTAGTTCCTGCAGAGGTAGTCGCCCTAAGTCCACGCATCAACTGCAACAACGGAGTGTGCATCCATTGGCGCCAGCATCGGGGCAGATTCAGTAAGGAATCTGTCCATCTTCAATGTGGTCAGGTAGAATTGCATCTTCCCTTGTCACTTTTTGAATCCAGTTCCATTGAACTTTTCCAGTTTTTCTCCCAAGGTTATGTGCGTGGGCAGAACGACTGAATGTGCCGCAACTGATTGTGCAGTCATATTTTGGGTCACCGGTGTTTCGGTATTGAGAAACCCATTAGCAATGTCAGTTGGTGTGTTCTCTATGTTCTTGTTTTCTCTGAAATTGTTCGAAACAGAAAATGTTAGTTGTTTTTTCCGAACAGCACCTGTAAATAGACTTCACAAAACTGTTAGAATCTGTGACGAAAAAATTCTGCTTTAAGATTGTTAGATCCCGAACATATAAATAATAAAAAATCCCAACAGAGATTGCGAAGAAAATGAAAGACAGGAAAGAAAACAGTAAGTCAAAGAATTTGCACAGAGTCGAGACTGGTAATCTCTGTCCTTAAAGCAGAATTCGTCCCGTAGTGTAACGGTTACCGGCGAATTGCTTCCCAGGATACAACTGTACCTTCTCTGAAGAACGCAGCACCCTTGCTTCAGAGATTCAGCGAATCGTTGCCTGTGATGTACTCTCAGTTGACACTGACACAGAGGAGAAGAAGAAGAAGAAGAATAGATCAAAAAAAATTCTCTATCTGTATAAAAGACTCTGTCTGGATTTATAGAGGAAGGTTTTGGAGACTGGAGACTCTTCAGATTCATAACTGGTGAGCCATTACTCTGCTGTTACAGAGTAATGGGTACCAGTAGGGGAAGATTTTTTGTCTGGGCAAAAAAAAAAAAATTAAGCCAGACCAGACCAGACCAGACCGAGCCGGAGCCGGGCCCGGCCGGGCAGGCGCACGCGCGGGCGTGTGTGTTTGTCATTTTGGCTAAGTCCTCTCTCCACTACACGTTAGTGTTAACCCCCGGGCCACGCCCTTTAGTCCAGTTTTCTAGTATATATACTAGAAAAAAATCTTTTCCAATTTTCGATATGGGACTATCCATTTTCTCCAAGTTGCTAAGTTAGTACCTTTCAAGTACCTAACTTTGGACCAACATTTCTCATTCATACAGAATTCGTTTTTGGCAAGTGAGTATACTACGGAATAGTACTCGTCGAGAGGATCGCAATCCCCTCATTTTCCGGTGCCGCCGGTGGCCGGAGCCTGCCGGAATCCGTCCCGGAAAACTGCAAAAATTAATTCCAACAAATTCCACCTGGATTTGTGTACCTGCAGTTCCATGTTTCTAGAGTTCTCATGGATATAAGGCTCCACTTCATCAAAAGAATATACATGCCCTCCTCTAGTGTGTGTCCCCTTCAAACTGTCATCTTCGACTCATTTGTTTTCTCACCCCTTACTTCACAAGTCTTTTCAATCTTCATTTTCACACAACGACATGAGGCAAACTTGTAAGTAGAAACCATTACTTCACAAATCTTATCAACCTTCGTTCTCATACGATGACATGATGCAAATTTGTAATTAGAAACAATCTCCCTCTCGGAACAAACTTGAGAAGAACAAACCGAAATTAAAAGGACAACTGGAGTTCACATCTAAGGAACTTAAAATAAAAGCACTGTTTATGACATCACCTGATTCAGTGACACTGGATTTAGCACCCCTCCGACTCAACCGCTTGCAACAGTCTCTCATGTAATGCCCAATTCCTTTGCACTGGTGGCCACGGAGCTTACCCCTACATACACTTTTCCTTCCATTTGAAGTACAATCCACCTCCAAGCAACTCACAAAAGTCAATACTAATTTCTGACTCTCCTTCCTCAGTGCTTCCTCCTCCAACCCCTTGATCATACCTGCTATGAAAAACTTCTCCTTGGTAGATTTTTCGTCTAGCACGGTTATCATGTTGGATGGATTTGATGATGAAAATATCGAGTTGGAAACATTTAGATCATCTGCGTTGAACGCCCTTAGTTCAGATAACTCCATAACTACATGATCTAGAAGAGTGGTACTTTTCTTCATTGAGAAATCCCACAACTTACCTTTCTGATGCATCCGACCTTGTAATGACGATCCCGAGTAGTCAGTTCTGAATCTTGCCCAAAGACTCATCGTACTTCTCCTACACATGACTTCGCTCCTCGAATACATACGGATTAAACCCAAGGCTTCAGAATAAATCTCCTCCCAATTCTCCTGCTTTGTGCAGACTGGTCTCCCTTCATCTCCTTCTAGGACTAGATCCAAGTCCTATTGAACTGATGCTTCATGCATATCCACCTTCAAGAGATCAAAGTTGATTTTGCCTTTGAAATGCTTTATCTTTGTGATCTGATCTGCCATCTTCTCTAAGGAACTCGAACAAATCCTTGAACCCGAAGCTCTGATACCAATTGTTAGGATTCCTCGAGGAAACCCGACTGATTCGAGATCTTGTTGAGTTATTCGATGCAATCAATACAAACTACCAAGCGCATATGAGATCATACCAAACACACCAAAGCACACACAAGTTTCTCCTGGTTGGGGATTTCGCCTTAATTCGGGGGAGAAAAAATCCAAGATGTTATTCGACTAGAGAAGATATAAGAATATCACAATTCTCACAACGACCCTCTCTCAAGCCTTACCAGCAAGTACTAGTTATTTACAATTAGATAATCACTCAATCTCTCTTTCAATGAAGTACTCTTTCTCTTCTTCTTGGCTCTCAATGGAGGCCAATAACAACAATATATAGAGATCTAGAGAAACCCTAGTTTGATATCTTGATACAATAACCATTGGATATTCCTAAAGAGATAACCCTATGATAAGAGTCGTACGATCTGACTTGAAGAGCAAGTTGGGCTTATCACGAATCACCAAAACCCGATTCAAATAATCCATCAGCGTCGCGTTCGGTCGACCGCACCCCAAGGTCGGTCGACTGTCCCCCTCTCGGGAACTCCTGCATAGTAGGGCAGTCGACCGCATTCCAGGGCCAGTCGACCGCAACCTGTTGCTGCTACTGCTGCTGACTGTTTCCCCTTGCTTCCACTCCGTCTCTAACCGTCTCGATTCCTCCATCGTCTTATCGTCTTCTTATCCAACATAGTATGCAAGATATAAACTCAACAACATGTAAGGTTGAAAAGTATGACGGAAACTTGGTATCAATAACTAGGAAGCATAAACAATTTGTATTTGTAAGCTTTTCGTATTGAACATGTGTCAAGACACTTTGTATTTGAAACATGCAACATTAGTATGATGTCATATAATGCACCTGGCCAGGGCCGGCCCTCATATGTAGGCGGGCAAGGCGGCCGCCTCGGGCCCCCGCCGAAATCGTCATTTTTGGGGCCCCCGATTTCAAACTTCCCTTGTAAATATAGACACGCATTTCGCGCGTAATTTTTTTTTTTTTTTTTTATATGGGGTAGGGGGCCCCATTTCGGAAGTTTGCCTAGGGCCCCCCGGAACTCAGGGCCGGCCCTGCACCTGGCACCTGCATATGAATGATTCTAAGTATTATTTTGCAAAAGGAAGCGTTGTGATGGATATGCGTGTTCAGTGTTCCTTGTGTGTCTGAAGCATCGAACAACTTCCATACATAAGTATCTGTGCTTTAGAGTGAGTGTCTCCTTTTTTGTACCAAGAATATACTGTGGTCACTTTGTTTAGTTATTGTATCCTGAGATCATGCGTGTATACAGATACGCCGAAATGACACAAAAGTTTAATTGCTACATTGAAATATATAGCATTTCTCGAATACATGTCTGGTACAAGTTAGTGTCCTACATGACCAAGATGACACAACTACCAAATATACGGGTGTTTGTTAATTATAATTATAAAGAGTATGTCTCAGTAAAAATCTTTTGAAAGGATGCAGTGTTTGAGATTGTTGGCATTTCTTTTTGCATTATATTAAGTTTAACTTGTAATATTAGAAAATTTTAACTCACCAAATTTTAACAGATCATGCAAATCATGTCGATCAGGAAAAAGAATAAAATTAAGGTTAAAGAGCAGTGAAAGGGTCTGAGTGAGGCACCATAATAGTTTCAATTAATGTCTTGAAAATACAGAATGTATATTAATATAGCTCAGCTAGCTTTTCTTCTAATTATTTGATGATATGCACACCTTAAACATCATTGTAAATCATTCACTATTCCAAACCAAACAATTTTACTCTCTAAATGTAATACACAACCCAGATCACTTTGGATGTTGACCAGCTTCGCTATACAATTATCCTGCATGGCTGCATCTATGGTACGATCAGCATTGGCCTCATCATTACATTGTCCTCATGATCCAATATCTGAATTTCGATCGTTAGAGAAAAAAGATTGTCAGAAGTACTATAAATAAATTCAAACCCATGTCAAAAATAAATTGGAAATTAGGAAGAATAGAAGAGAGATTAGGTATGCATGCATACGTGGCAGTGGTAAACAAAACCTGGCGCCCCTGTCACATTGAATGGGTATCCACCCTCTGTCGTAAGCAGTGAAAAACGAACTAGAATCTTGGTCACATAACCCGGCATCACTTTGAAAACATTCTTCCACCCCCTCTCGTATACAGGTACGTCGACTGTCGTCCCCACAGCGTGCCCTGCTAAGTTGCAGGAAACTGCGTCGTTCATCTTGTTCATACAGTCCTGAAATGTGGTCAAGTTCACGAGTTGCCGCTGCTCCAACACTGAAAAAACTGCCAGATGTATGTGGAGTGGGTGGTTATCTGGCGTTAGGTTGATGACATGCCAAAGCTCACTAGTCCCTGCTTTTGGCATCTCTGTGACGGGATCCGCAAATGTCTTATTGTTCAACGTCAGATGTGTCGGGTTTCCCGTTGCACTGTTGGCCTCGTACATTGAGATGTAGCGGGTTGTAGTTGCTTGGTCTTCCATAGGCCTGGGGTACTGGGTCAACTTGGTTGGGATTGTCGTCGGATCCCTCACCTTTTCCGGTTCAATTATAAACTTCACTATTTTACCTATTGATGCAGCAGAGGAAATATGAATATATACATATATATTTTTTGATATATAGATAGAGCGAACGGCTCCCGCCATCAAAAAATATATTAATCAATAAAAGCAGTCAAATAATATATACATATATATTATTAAGTAATTAATATATAACTAGTAATGTGCACGTGGATGCCTGCCCTATTTTTTAAAGTTCTCACTTTTCACAAATTATCTTCAGGACTTCAATATTTATGTTATGTGAAGGACAATTTTTAAAATAATTATGTCGTAAATAAATTTAAACTTTGAGATTGTGAACCAAAACAGAAGTAACGATAACGATGTGTAATATTTGCAGGTTGTCGTTTATGTATCCTACCGCTGAGTTGATCAGTTGCAGTGCCATTTGGATACGGATAGGGTGCGTCGTTGGAAAGAATCACTGAGTCAGTCGAAGATTGTGAGAAGTCAACTATCACATCAGCAATTTCTGAAGGGGCAAGAAGGAACCTGGAGGATGTAACCGGGGTGGATAAGTAAGTAGAATCAGATCCAATATGCACGAAGTTGAGTCCATTAGGGAAGAAAAGGCTAAAGTATCGGGCATTGCATGCATTGATGATACGAAACCGATACTTTCGACGAGTTACATTAAGGAATGGCCAGGCTTTTCCATTAACAAGCATGACATCACCAAAGTACTCAGGGTTCCACTGCGGATGGATGGAAGGGTTGTCTCCTGTGGAGTTGAGATAGATGGAGCCGTTGGTCCACAAAGAGCGGTCGAATATGACAATGTGGCGGTCAAATTCAGGGCCGGAGGGGAGGTTGAGTGGGCCCTCTAGGGAGGCATTGCAGATGATATAGGTTCCGAGGAGGCCTGTGAGGAGGTTGACTCGAGTGATGCCTACTGCATGGTCATGGTACCTGCAGTTCGAAACATCAATTGATGATCAGTTAATTAGCTTTTCTGAATGAATATATAAGGTGCGCAACTCCTGTTGCCATTTCTTATTCGAGAAATTTTTTCTCTCCACATGATAAGAGTGGCGTATAAGGATATGATTTGTGTTTAAAGAAAATGATTATCTTGTTGTATTTGAACTGTTTGTATTCTTCTGTTAGTATTGTTATTTATATATAGTTTCTGGCAAAGTTAGGGTTCCAAAATGGTGTGTTGATCAAGTCTCACTATCAGATCATCAACAGTTTAACAGTGTTGCGAAATTGGAGCCTCTTAGTCTTTAGCCTTGAAGCCTTGCTCCATTCTTGATTAGTAGAAATACAGTGAATAGATGTATTGATATCTTTTTTGAAAGAAAAGTGAATATATATGGAGATTAGCAATATTGAATTTTACCGAACTTTAGTAAATATTACCAAAGATTTCCTGGCTCTTGAACATTGGGATAGAAGGAGGTACGCGACACAAATGCAGAGCCAGTGTCTCGATAGGAATTGGTGAACCACGCATTGGCATTGCCATCACTAGTGGGAGGGTGGATGCCACCATGGAGGTGGACGGCAGTGGCAACACCTCCATATTTCGGTTTGGGAATTGTAATGCTGGTGTCGAAAGGGAGGATATGTTGCGAGGGGAGAAAATTTTCCCATGTAATGTAGGTGGCAATGCCTTGGATGGCCTGAATTGACGGTCCTGGGACTGTAGCGGTCTCCTTTGATGTGCCGAAGGCGAAAACAGTGGTTGGGAGAAGGTCCCTGTGGAATTTCTGTAATTAAGAAGAATATCCATTAATATATATTATAATGCATGTCATTGGTAATATTCTATACAATTTGCAGTAATGTTTTTTTTTCACTTTTAATTGTCATTGTTGGTGATGATCTCATGAACATGCTTACAAACTGTTTAAGCTCTCCAATAATATATATAGTAAATCATTATAATCCAAGACACTGACAGGGGTTTGGTACGCTATCTATTTCAGATAGCTAGTAGCCTACTGATCTGAATGGTATAGATCAAATATAGGAAGTACGTACTAAATTATACTGATCAAATGTTGTGATAATAGAGAAGAAAGCCAAACATTTCCAAATTAAATACATGGTATAAATTTTTTTTTGGCGCAATTAGCATTATCCTTAATAACTAAAATAACCCTTATTGAGGGAAGAACGAAAATCTGGATATGGATTTATATATATGAGATCCAATAATGCTGGTACGTACATATGCTTGATGCAAGTGGAGTTGGGCATACAGTTGATGAACTCCCTCTACATATTTTTTTCTAGGTTTTTCAAATTATGAGGACATCATTATGTGGACTACACTTTGGGATATATTCCTTTCGGATTATATGATTATATAAGAGATCGATTTAAATAATTAATTTCTTTGGCATAAGAAAAATAGGAGTAAATGCAATAAATCCCGCTATTTGTTATCCCCCCCCCCCCCCCCCCCCCCCCCCCCCCCCCAAAAAAAAAAAATGCTTTTACCTCTCTTTCATTACTTTCTTCTTCATCTTTAAATCCTAAATCCCAAAATGCTTTCACCTCTCTTTCATTACTTTCTTCTTCATCTTTAAATCCTAAATCTGCAGCAATCACTCGTTGCGTAGTTGACAAGTCTTCTTACTCTTAAATGATAGGTTACATGTTCAATTCCAACCTTAGATAGAATTAATTAACAGTGTTTGAAAATCTCTCTGCGGCCAAATGCCAGAGGAAAAATAGAAAATCCTAAAGATTTTTACCGAACCCATAAGGAGGTGTTTTGTACCAAATAAAATATGAGAATAAGAGGGGTAAAGTGTCACCCTAGCTAACTTTCCAAAACTCACATTTCGACTATTAAAATTGAAAAATTCACACTGGTAGATGTGTAGTGTATGCAAAACTTCAAATAAAGTCTATAAAATATACTAGTTTATCATGTGACAAAAAAAAAATTGATGTTTTATAAACGGTCTAAAGTTACTCAATATTGTTTTTTAACTCAAAGTTGCTCAATTTTTCTGACAAATAGGTTTTTAAATATAGATCACTTCTAATGATTTAAATTGTTATTTTCGGTTGTCTAATATGAGTTTTGAGATCACTCATTAAATAAGTTAGTCATGACGTCCGATACCCTAGCTATTGCATTTGCCACATAAAAATATTATTTTTATTATATAAAATATACAAGAAGAACGATTCTTTATAGTTCATGTGTAGGCATTCGAATGATTAGAGATAATGTGGAGACATTTGAAGAAATGAGAGAAACATACGCTATATTCAACATATGTGTGTTGGATGTTGAAATGGTGATATCATATTATATATAGGGTAGTCATTTTCCATCTTTGAAACTGATCGATGACCTTATGGTGTTTTGCCAAAAAAGTCCATGTCATCAAATCCAGAGGGTTATTATCAATCAAAACTCATCTGTCATCCATAATTGGCATGGACTAATCTATACAATTTAATGGTCAATTACCAATGTTTCACCAACTACTTTCCATTCGATAAAGGATAAACAGAGTTACTATAAAATAATAATAGTTTTTTGGAGTTTTATTAGATATTGGCGGCATAAAACTTAGGTGTTCATGTATAAATCATTAAATCACTTCAACGAAAATCTCAAACCTAAAATTATAATTTTATAACACATAAATTACATTTCTTTCTTATCACCTTCCTCAATTAAAAACTTTCATGAAACCCAATTTTTCATCATTTTGATTGATGAAAATTTATTTTTTTTATGTATAAGGTTTAAAAATTATTGAAGATCTCAATTTTCTCTTTTAAAAAAAAGAAAAAAAAGATCGTCGAGTCTGACTAATCGAGATTGAGGATGGAGTTGATTCAATAGAAAATTAAGACCACAAAAAAAAATAACCACGCCGTAGCCACGTACGTACATATCCGAACAAATAATCTTATAATAAAGAGATAATGCAAAGAGAGACTGAACTTCCGACATTTTGCTTACTAGCTAATTACTAGCTAAGAGGCTTATTAATAGGCTAAGTGACACTTGCACCATGAGGAATTTTGATAAGAGGGAAGTGGGTGTGGTCATTAAGGAAATTTAGAGTGAATTTTAGTAGGGTTTGATAGATAGACAAGTGATAGGAATGCAACATTTAAAGATAATATATTTAACAATTCAAGGAAGAGAGAGAGAGAGGTGGCATAACTGATTATGACATACAGTAATTAGAGTTGAAGAAGAAATGCAGGAGGAATACAAAATAAGGAAAATTTGGTTCAATAGAAGCATTTTATGTCATGTTTGATATGGAGGTTAGTGGAAGTGATTTGTTTAATTATAGGAATCAATTGTTTGATCTGTTTGGGTCATATTTTTAAGGTATGCTACGTTCTTTTGTTTACCTCTAAGTTAAGATAAAATGGTGATTATGGTAGGTATCTATGCTCCAATCTAACTTAATTTATTTTTAAAGTCAAATAGAGGTACATGTATGCAACCTATAGGTTACAAATATTCACCTTCACTTAAAAATTGCATATACGTATCCTATCTTTGTATTCAAACATGGTCTCTGTTGAAAAATAATAAAAGAGGGTAGTTTAGGTATTAATAAAATTGTATTTTTGTTCTGAAATTTATAAAAATAATTTAATGGTATAATGGGAATTATATATAAATATAAAGTTTGTTGGGAGTTACAGTTAAGTTTTATGACAGTAACATCTAAACAGTTTTTTTTCTTCTTCCTTCCTCTTAGCATAGAATTCATTTGTTACTACTTCAAGCAGTATCCAAATATTCTTACTCCAACGAGTAGCCTTATTTATGGAGTTTTGTAATATATTAATTGTTTTTTAATTTACATGCCAAGGAATATATATATATATATATATATATATATATATATACACACACACACACACACACACACACACACACACACACTCTATTCCAGTTATAAATATTCTCACTTTAATTGTACGTAGCATTACGTAAAGTTACAATTTTATTGTACGTAGTTTTACTAAACTACTATACGGTGATCGCTTCTAATAGCATGAATTGTCAATTTAGCAATTGAACTTAAGGTGAAAAAGTGATAATTGTTCAACTCATAGTACGTATAACTAATATTACATACAAACAAAACAAAAAGCATGTTCTAGCTAGATATTGAAAGAAGGAAGTAAAAATTTGGAACTAACCACCGTCTTCTCGAACATGCCAATAGTGAGGTTGGCTGCGACGGGAACCCCATGCTGAATTTGGTAGGCGGGAAACTTGGTGAAGCGGGGAAGCTCGTCGACAAACATTTTAACATTGGCAGGGTTGATGAGGTTATCACCTCTTACTACAATATGAGAGAAGAAACATGCAAGAAAACTAAAGAGGAGCAGTGATTTTATCATCATGAGAGTTTATAATTAAATCTTGATTACTTAATAAGAAGAAGAAGAAGAAGAGAAGGTGACTAGTGAATGAATGAATGAACGAACTAACAAACTCATGATCCATATATATAGAGGAAGAGAATAGAGAGGACAATTACTGGGGGCTAGCTAGTTTGTTTCCTAGTTGTAAGTATGTGCCGTGTGTATATATTTTTTTTAAAACAAAATTTGCATTTGGAATTAGATCTTAACTAATTAATACTAAAATCATAACCAAACTTGTGTTGGTTTCCTACCATTGAAAAAATTTCTTCTTTACAACCGCTAGTCAATTTTCTATATTTCTCGTTAACACTCGATAAATATGTATATATACATATATTTTAGTTCATTACAGTGAAATATTTTGGATAATTATGAGTGCTGCAAATTTTCTAAGATTAGATGTACATTTCTTCATAAACACTAACTACTTCTCAACATAAATTTAGTGCCCAACATTTTATTTTAAATAGTATGTTCTCTTATTAGTTAGATGGCAAACAAGTAATTATCGATTGAAGTATATGGCCTACAAGATTTTCTTTGATTCTATATGAAGTTGTAGCTTCAAAAGACATATATTATTTTACTTTTCCTTTGCCTCAAAATTTTGTGTGGTTACGTGCAAATGGAGAGGATTAATATAAATACTTGTATGCGTGAAGCAATGGTCTTATGTAATTAAGAAATTAAATTAGACGACAAATGAATGTATAATGATTATGGTCATAGACTCATAGGTATAATTAATTATATAATTGTACTTTTTATATAAGTTATGTAGTATGATATATAGTATCCTTTCTCACAAATAAAGTAATATAGTATGATATATTAGGTTTAAGGGAAGAAAAATCTTTTCATAAAATAGTTGATAAATTAGTCATAAATTTCAATCTAGAATCTCTCATTCGAAGTCCTATCTTATATATGAACGGGTCTAGTCGAGTCTCTTCGGGTAGGGTGGGTTAAAAGTCAAATTCGACCGAATCGAAACAAATGGAGCCCTAAGAGATTTAATGGAAACAAATAGAGCCCTAAGAGATTTAATGGTTTATATATATATACTAGATTTGTCCATGGGCATGTGCCTACGGCACGTCTTCGAAATGATACAGCATATGAAAGTCGTGTAAACAGTAACACAACAATTAATTAGCTCAAGTTTGAATAGTAAAACAATAATTAGTTGTAAATAAAAGTCCATGTTTCCATTAGTATATGTTAAAAAATAATTATAGATGGTGGTGTAAAATCCAACTTCTTAGAACTTTGAGTGTGGAAAATAATGAAATTTAACTGTTGATGAGATATTTGCTATTTTCAATATAACATGAGCAATAAAAAATGCATAAAAAATCTGAAAACTTACAAATCTGAAATCTGAAAATATAAATTCCTAGGTAAATAGAGAGAGAATGAGAGAGAGAGAAAGAGAGAAAAATAAATAAATAAATAAATAAAGGAGTTGTTTTGGAGGATTTGAATTTGATTTTTGTGGGAAAACTTTTGAGCGGGAAAAATATGTTTTGTGAGGTTAGATCTGAACCATTGATTTCAAACCAATTGAATGAGAGCCACTTGATAACTTTCTTTGTGTTTTATTATATAGATATATTTATTTCTTTCTTAAACTCAAGAAAATTTCACAAGGCGTACGTGTGTGTGTGTGTGAGTATCTCCATCTTAATTTCTTTTGAAAGGAAAGCCTGTGTTTAAGCTAAGCTAACTGAAATCATATTTGGAAGTTGGTAGCAAATTAATAAACACTTGACATGGACCTGGAAATTAATACAAAAAAATATATAAGAATTCACGAACTCTTGTTAATTAAACTGATTAATCACAACGCAGGATTGCAATTATTGAAAGTTGGATTTTAAGTGAATAGTTAATATGACTTAAATAGTATGTAGTTCAGACTTCAGATTCATAAACACCAGTAATCTGCACGTGCGGTGCACGTTTAAATTAATTTTTTTATATAGTAAATAATATGCCGTAACCTGGCCTTAAGCCTGAGACATCTCTTTATTCATCACATACTCTTTACAAATTATCTCTTTACAAATTATCTCTGGTGGTACAAAATTTTATTTTATATGAGTGACAATTTTGTAAACAATTATGTCGATCGTAAATAAATTTGAACAATGAGGGTATTATGGTAGCCAACAACACTTGAGTAAATGAATGGTTATTATAACTTTTACTTAATAATGTATGGTTGAGATTAAATGGTTAAATGAATATCTATAAATTACAGGTTGACTATAAATGACAATCCCAACTCTCTCATTATAATATTAGACTTGTAATCTGCAAGTGCGATGCATGTTTTTTTTTAATATAGTAAATAATAACGTGAGACTTCCATTTATTCATCACGTACTCTTTACAAATTATCTCTAGTAGCACAAACTTTTATTTTATATGAATGACACATATATAATAATAATGTCGTAAATAAATCTGAACATTGAGGGTATTATGGTAACTAACAACACTTAAGTAAATGAATGGTTAATATAAATCTCACTTAAAAATGAATGGTTGAGATTAGATAGTTAAATGAATGTCTACAAATTACAGGTTGTTTACTTTAAAAAAGAAACCTAATTCTCATGTTATAATATTAGAGATCAGATATCAGATATATGCAAAACGTGATCGTGCAATGCACTAGTGGAGACAAAAAAATAGTTTCTCTCTCTAGAAAAATCTAGAGAGAGAAACTCCCAAATTCAAAAAAAAAAGTGGGGGGGTGGGGGGGGGGGGGGGGGGGGGGGGTTCTAAGGCACCGTCGTTTGGGGAGGGAGAAGGAGTCCCTCGCCACCTCCTCCTCCTCCTCCCCCCCACCCCCACCCCGCCTCAGAGCAGTGTAGAGGCCGTCGGGACCCATCCTGGGTCTCGTGAAGTTAGATCTGGTAGATGTGATTGGTGCGACAAGCTCGCGACGCCAAGTGACTGGCATGGCGAAGGTGGAGCGGTGTCAGGGAAGTAGATGCGGTATCGAGGCGGCGACATCGTTGGCGTGTCGAGGGAGAGCGATGTCAGGTGAAGTCTTGGCAGCGAAGATGGCTGCCGACGGCAGCGAGGCTGCTCTCGTAAGGGTTTGGAGGCTGGCGCGACGCAACCAACGGCACTAAGTGGCTGGCGAGTTGTGAGTGTTGTGGTGTAGGGTGACGTAGCTGCGACGGAGAAGGTGGAGTATGGTCGAGGCGCGTCAGGTGGCTGACGATGGAGAGGGGCTATTGGTTGTGTGGTCAGTGGTGACCATCCGGTGGGTTGGCATGGCTGCACCGAGTGGCAGAGAGGCCAACGATGAGAAAAGGCTTAGGTGTAGAAAGATCTACTCTAATCGAAACCTACGAGGAAATGCTTAGGTGAAGAAAGATCTACTCTAATCGAAACCTATGAGAAAATGCTTAGGTGGATATGGCCTGTTTGTTTATAACAGAGGGTTGGCCGGAGTGGAGGTGGGTTCGATGGCAAGGTCTAGGAGTGGAGGAGGGCGACGGAGGCCGGGGGTGGTCAGAGAGGAGGCAAGGGTTTGAGATGTTCTTGAATCCAGATCTATTAGGAGATGTGGGGATTCGGAAGGTGAAATTGATTTCATTGGGGAATTTCTATTTAGATTTTGAAATTCCTCAAGACTTTCAGGGGAATGAATGGTAGGAGGGTTAGTGGTGATACTACTAGGGGCTGATATTGTTGGGATAGAGCGCATCGAGGCTCGCTCTAGGGTTCGTCAGAGTGGTGCAATTGCATAGCTAGCTGGAGGTTGTGCTTTAATTTGTTGAGTTCCCATATAGAGTTGGGCTCGATAAGGTATGGATTTGGGTCTAGATGGACATAGGGCGCAAAAAGCGTCGCTCTGTCGGGAGGCCCATTTCGGTGATGTCAAGAGTAGCATCATTGGAGATATGACGGAGCTGACGACAGAGTTGGAGTTTGTTTGGTGGAGCCATCAGTTTATGTCAAAGAGGTGTGGAGGGGCGTCGGATGCGTACGATGAGAATTCCTGGAGGAGTGGAGGTGACAACGAAATTGACGATATTGGATGCGGAGAGGGGAAGATGAGACAGATTTTGAAATTCAAAATTTGAATTTCGGATTATGAGCGTGTTGCTCAAATTTGAATTTAAAGTTAGGGGTCGAAATTCAAATTTAAATTGGAGGAGTGGAGGGGGAGATTCCTTGATATTTGAAATTTAATATAGATTTTTGAAATTCAAATTTCAGGCAAAGAGTGTGAGGAGATTATTCTGGGACAATTTGAAGTTCAAACTAGTTCGGTTGAAATTGAAATTACTTTTTGTGGAGTGCTCAGCGAGTTCAAGCGGCTCAGTTTCAGTTGAGAACTACAACGACTGTCGAGAGCTAGATTTGACGCAATTGAAAGACGGCGTCGCGGTGGGGTTGGATTGACGGTTACACGACAGCAACGTCGTGGGGAGAAGAGTTAGTATGCCAGCAAGAGATGATGGTTGTAGTTATTGCCAATGGGAACGTTTGGGAGAATGTTGAGGGAGTTTTGGGGGTGGAGTGATATCTAGGAGGTTTTTTGAATCACACATTAGACTTGTGGGGAATCCTTATTACTTTTGAAAGTGATAGGTGGGAGAACAAGGTATAGAAGCAACGTCTGCAAGTTTAGCTAGGGAGAGACTAGTTAAGGATGTAGACTTAGCTTTGTAATTGTTATCCACTGTTCCGTTTAGAAACAGATTGATGTAATATTTTTGTACTACTTGCATCGTTAATTTCCTATTAATGAAGCGGTGACGAGGTCATCTTTTTCTCTTAAAAAAATATAAAAAAAGATGCACCAGTGGAGATTGTTGTTTGAAGGAATATAATATTCAGATTGTTATAAGATGCCAAACTGGATCAGCGAAGCAAGTTCATCTTTCACGCTGAAAGTCATGATGCTTACCAAACCAAATCCACTCTTAATTTGAATATTAGGGACAGTTGGGGGTGCAAGTGTATCCTTTAAACTTGCTCCCGCAAAGTCAACATTAAACCTATTCAAAACCCTTTTAGAGCTTTTAGAGCATCCACAGTCGTTCAACAGAAACAATGGCAAAATACATATTTTAGCATTGCATTTCGAAAAAAATGCTACAGTCGTTGAAAGGTAAAAAAATACATAAATTTGTTAAAAAAGGAACAAATTTATAATAAAAAATACGGGACGAAACATGATCATGTTTCGTCCCAAAGAAGAAAAAAAATTCAAAATAACCATGTTTCGTCCGGGTTTTAAGGAAATTTTTTTTCAAAAAAAAATTGCAAAAACAATTTTTAAAAATAGTTTGTAAAAAATATTTGCAAAAACAATTTAAAAATTTGCAAAAATAATTTAACAATAATTGCAAAAACAATTTAAAACTTTGCAAATTTAATTTTTTTTTAAATTTTTTTTATAAAAAATGGATTGGGATGATGTTTCGTCCCACATGGGAATAAACATCATGTTTATTCCGACCATTAAATTCATTTAACCATTTAATTTTTGCCATTTAATTTTTTTTAAATTCGGACGAAACATAGTGTTTCGTCCGATCAATTAAAAATATAATTAAATAATTCAGACGAAACATCATGTTTCGTCCGATCAATTAAAAATATAATTAAATAATTCAGACGAAACATAATGTTAAGTTTCGTCAGCTATAATATGCATTTTGCTATTTCGAATGCTATTTATCCATTTCTACTGTAGACGAATTGCCAAAAAATGGCAAAATAGCAAACGACTGTGTGCGCTATAGTATACAAAAATGGCAAAAATGACGAAAAAGCAAACGACTGTGGATGCTCTTAGAAGGGCAATAAGAGCATCAATAGTTCGTTGGCTACTTTGTTATATTTGCCATTTTTTGAAAAAAAAATATACCACAGTCGTTATTTAATTAATTAATTTATTTTTAAATTTTTAATTTTGTAAATAGTACATTGCTATATTTGAGAAAGTATTTGGCAATTTTTATATTATACGGTCTCTATTATTTTAATATTTTTTCAATTCATATGACGAAATATAATGTTTCGTTCTTGGTTTTTTGTAAATTTTTTTAATTAAATAAACTAGGAAGAAACATGAAGAAAATTTTGAATTTTTATTTTAAAACTCGTTAAATAATTAGTGAGATAGTTTAGTTCGATAATTAGTTTAGTGAGATAATTAGTTTGGTGAGTGAGATCATTTGTTAGATATTAGGTTGTTAATTAGGAAATTAGTTAGATAATTAGTTAGATAATCTTTACTTTAATTGGAGAGTTGGGTTTTGTAACAAAAAAAAACCATAACTTTGTAACTATATAAACACGTATAATATACGTCTAAACTATATTAACCGAATATAAATGTGCACCGCATGTGTAGCCCAAATCAAAACATTCAAATATATACTATTTTTTTCTTATTCGATATATATTCATTTAATTTGATGACTTTATTTTTTAGACGTGCATCGCACGTACATCATACTAGTTAATTTAGTTAGATAATTAGTTAGATGTTTAATTTCGTTAATTAGGAAATGGGTGATGTTTTCCTCTCAAAAAAACAAAAAACGAAATTAATAAAATTGCACCGCATCCCAACAAAAATAAAAAAAGATTAAAAAAATTACCATCGGGGTTGGGACGAAACATCCATCCAATTTACGTTCATAAAAGGTTTTTTAATATGTATGTCCCTAACAAATATGTGAATATCACATATACCCCTCACAAATGAGAATTTTCATACTTATCCCTAACAATGTGTATCCAACCTCTTAGTTACCCCTTAAGTTAAAACTACATTAAAAATATTAAAAAAGTATAAAATATACAATTTTATTTAATAGATTTTATGTAAAATGACAGAAATACCCTTCCTCCACTAGTCAAGCTTCTTCTTCCTACTTTTTATAAAACCAGTCGACTGTAAAACGAACTGAAACATATCAACAATTCTCAATTTTTCTTCAATTTTCTTAATAAATGGACAAATTTACGGTACATATTTGTAATTTCATCTTCTTTATCATTTTTTAGCCAAATTCGCCACTAATCTTATAAATTTCAAATACACGTAGCTTGAAGCAACTTTTAGGGGTAAATTAGAAATAAGATCATATTGTTAGGGGCATATATGAAAATACACATTTTTAAAAGGTACATATGACATTAGCATATTTGTTAGGGACATACTTGTTAAAAACCCTTCATAAAATTGCCAAATTTTGTATTTGATGACTACATGAAACTTTAAAAAATGTCAAATGTGAATGCTGAAAGTAGTAAATAATTGACTTGTGAATTGCAGGATGCCCTAATAGCTAACTTTCATGAAAACATTTTGTATAATTGGTTGTTATTCTACTACTCTGCTTTATTAATGCAGCATTAATGAATCGATGACCCATGAGTTATCTTTTATCCCCAAAAAAACATCTTGTATAATTAGCTAACTTTCATGACTTTTTCCTTTTTTAGTTTGGGAGATATCTAGGCTTCCAACCCGAAGTCTCAATCTAGCCACAATATTTTCATCTATCCTAATGCCATCAAAGGTATAGCTGGTGGCCTAACTTTCATGACTTGTTCATGAAATTTTTGATTCGTAGGTTTACCTTATAATATGTAAAGTGAGTACATTTAATGATAATGTCAAGTAATTAATTGAAAAATTAGAAATTGAATTTGCCAGGGTTGACCCATTATCAAGTTTGAAATTTAGGTTTGTTAGCTTATCTTTGAAATCAAAATTCATGCACAGAGGAAGGTACAGCTGGATTTTGCGTCTTCTAATTGCTTTTTTATTTTTATAATTTTTGAATTAAGTAAATGATTGTTTTTGATTGAGCGTGTGGCACCCAGAAGCCAAACTGTTTCTAAGTTTATTATACAATATACTTTTAATTAATTGTGTTATTAGAGCATCCACAGTCTTTTGCTATAAATGTCAGTTTGCCATTTTTTAGCAAACGAATGGCTACAACGGTTTCTCATCTTGCCAGTTTATAACAAAGTTTCTATTCTTGTTTCTCAAATATGAAAAACGAAAATGAGAATTCTCAAATTATAAAGGACGGGGAATGATTCCCCGTCTCTCAAATTTTAATATATTTTATTATCAACAGACGGGGTATCTTATACCGTCTGGTAAATTTTATTATTATTATTTTTTTTTAAAAAGGGTCAGACGGGATATCATATCCCGTAGTTCCCCTTTATTTAAATTTTTTTTTTTAAATGAACGGCCATGATTAGCCGATTAGGAAAAAAAATTCCAAATGGTGGGACGGTACATGATGTACCGGACGGTACATGATGTACCAGATATGAAATCTGGTTGTTAAATGGGTAGGTTTAGGTAGTTAATTAGGTTTAGGTAGTTGTATAATTAGGTTTAGTTATTATTATATTATTTAATTTATTTAATTAATATAGTTTTTTTTTTGTGACTTTTAATTAATATAGTTTAATAGTTAATAAGTAATTAACTAATTTAATTTAATTTTTAAAGTTGAGACGGTATATGATATACCATCCCACTCAATTTTTGACGAACAATATAGTAAACGACCACTGCAGCGATCGATCCTATTTGCTATTACTGTAGCTGCCATTTTATAGCATATGAGAAAAACGACTGTAGATGCTCTTAGAAAGTTGTTTGCAAATTATCTATAGGCCCTTTATTTGACCATGATCGTCCTCCGATTGCCCTTTCTCAAAAGGGGGCAGCAACGGCCAATAAAATGTGCATAAGCATTGTATACAAACTTCAACGTTTACAATTTGACGAAGCAGAATAGTAAGCCAATTACAATATATTAGTAGTTTACACGTGCAATGCACATTTTAATAAATATAATTTTTTAAAATAAAAATTTAGATGCAGTCTTGATTTAAATCTAGGATCTCCTTTATAATAATTATTGACATAATTTTTGGTTAATATTAATTTTTGGTAAAATGTAATAGTAGTTCTTAATTTTCTTTTTTCAAATATAGGAATAGCCTTTTTTTCCCTTTTAACTCAAAGATAGCTATAGCTCCGTATTTTATTAATAAAAAATAACAAAATGAGCGAAATAGCCCTTTTTTCTCTCATAATGAAATAATAAGTTTCAGACAACTAAATACAACAAGCTTCTATAGCATACCCTACGGCTACAAGTCAGAAATCTGAGTCTCCTTCCAAAAATGTCAAACTAAGGTAGTCACAATTCTAGAATTGTCCTGCCTCAGTTAATACCATATTAGGATGGCCAACGGGTCGAGTGGGCCGGGCCGGGTTCAACCTGTACGGATTGGCACGTATACTTCGCCGGGCCGAACCGGGTTGCACTCTTATCCGGGCCGGGCCGGGCCGGGTCGGGCTGAGGTTTCGTTTGGGTGGCCTGCCCAACCCGTGAACCCTTTAGGGTTCAACCCAGGTTGGGCCGGGTCGACTCGTGGGTTGGGGTCGACTCGTGGGTTGGGCCGAGTCAACCCGTGGGTTGGCCCATTTAATAAATTTTTTTTTTAGCTTAAATTAAAATAATAATAATTATTATTATAATACTAAGTAAGTAATAATACTAATAAACAATAAAAATCGTAATAATAATAATAAGATTGAAAGAGTGAAATTGACAATAAATTTTGAAATATTATTCATATGAATTTAAGTTATACAATTTTAACAATTTATAATGAAATGAAGAATTCAATTCACAAATAAGTTTTATACAATAACATATTTCTTATATACAATTTTAATTGAGTACAAGTTTTCTAATTTGACATAACAAGCAAAGCTATTGTTGTTGTTGTTGTTCTTCTTCTTCTTCGGGCGAGTTGCTCCCACTTGTGAAACTTGATAGTGTTTTTCCTTGCGTCCTATCTTCAGCCTTCAGTCAGTCTTCTGTGCAAACGAGCATCTCTAACGCCTCGGGCTTCAAGCGATTCCTGTAATCAGATAGAACACTGCCACTTGTAGAAAATGCACTTTCAAAGCAACTGTAGAGACAGGAGGAGTTAGTAAATCTTTAGCCATAATTGACAGAATACTAAAAGTGTGTTCATGTTCTTTCCACCATTGTAAAATATCTAGTGGAGAAATAGTAGGCTCAGAATCTTGTTGATTATACCAATTTAATTCATTTGGTTGATTAGTCCTAGGTTTTTTAGATTGAATTTGTTCAAGTAAACTAAATGTTCTATCACCAATTCTACTTTTACCCTTATCTTTAGAACTACCAGAAGAAGAACTAACTACAGAAGTTAACTACTAGAAGCAAAACGTCTATCATAATAATCATACAAGTTATTTAACGTAGATTCAAACTGAACTAAAAAAGTAGCGCAATCAATTGTTAATTCTACATTTACCTCTAAATATCAAAAAAACATTTCTATCAAATTCTTCGTACCTTCTAATTTGATACGAGGATCCATAACAGTAGCAACACAAATCAACATAGGAGGAGGAAAATAATAATTCAAAATTTTTTGAAATGCAGGTTTTACAATGTCACTAAGATAGGGATCATTTAACATGTTGTTAAATATTTGCATCATGCTACCTAATTCAATAAAAATGCTACTAGAAGTAGATTCATATGTTTTTGAAAATTTTAAAGTTGCGGTTTTAAAAGGTTCTAAAAATTTCAACAAAGATTCGGCAAAAAATCAATCGGGGGGAGTCATTTCAAAATTCTGCATATTTTTTGCGATACAAAAATCATTTACAACTGCTTTATATTCGGTGACAACATTTAGTAAATCAAAAGTAGAATTTCATCGGTGTCTAACATCCTTTAGAAATTTTCTAAAATGAACATTTCTAACCCTACACCAAGCTTTCCATTCTTGTAAAATGCTTGGACTTAATGCAATGAAATGTACACAAATTCTAATTTTAACTATATATGGATCAGCTATTTTTAATGCATCTTGAACACATAAATTTATAATATGACATGCACATCTAACATGAAAAATATTGTCAGATGGAGGATTTAATACAGATTTTAAAGTAGTAATTGCTACATTATTGTTAGATGCATTATCAAAACTAATAGCCATAATTTTATCGCGAATATGAAAAATATCACAAATTTCTATAATACGGTTTGCTATTTCAGCGCCACTATGGGGATACGGCAACACCGCAAGTGATATGATTCTTTTTTGAAGAATCCAATCATTGTCGATCCAATGACAGGTTATTCCCATCGTTGGAATATTGTTGACACCCGTCCAACAATCCGAAGTTAAACTAACCCTACAAGTTAAACTCCATAAAATTGCAATCAAAGCGTCCTTCATTTCAATGTACATTTTAAAATAATCCGATTTGCAAGTATTTCTCGGAATTCTTTTAAAATGAGGGTTTAATGCCGTTTGATTAAAATTTTCCAAATTCCTACTCTCGGGATAGGAAAATGGTAACTCTTCCTTAATGACTAGTCGGGCCATTTTCCGACGAACAAGTTCGGGATCATAAGGGTGGCTATCAACTTGAGCGGTTCTAGGGTTGATTTTTGGTTGACCTTGTATTTGATCAAGAAGTTCTTTATGGTTATGTTGGATGTGTCTACTAATTGTACCGGTGCCATCACCCCTCTTCAATTTGTATGTTTTAGAACATGTTTTACAAACTTTCAAACCTATACCCGGAGTATGTTCGTCCGGGATATAATCATAAAACTTATGCCAATCGCTAGTTTCTCCTCTACTTTTCCTACTACTACGGGGTTGTGTGGTTTCGGTTAGTTGTTGTTCTTCTTCTTCTTCCAATTGTATGTCACCTACAACAACGTCGTGTGTACCCCATTGTTCCATAGGAGTATCATGGTATTCTTGGGCGGGCTCACTAGTTGGGACAATTGGTGGCCTACGGGAAGAGGAGGAGGAATTTTGCCCGCTACGACCGCTACCGCGTGATCTAGACATAATGTAGTAATGTGTTAAAGTATGTAAAAAAAAATATACAATGTAGGAGCAGTGAATTATACAAAAAAAATCTAAAAAACAAGAGGGTTGAGATAGAGAAGTTCAAAAAACGAACAATAATTTTAACTATAACACAAAAAAATATATAACGAGAGAGGTATGAAATTTTGATACCGTTCACCGTGGAATACGCGTATGTAAAAAAACCGTGAAAATAAGAATAGAATAGAAAAGATGAAGGAGCGCTTTGCCGATTCTGCAATTGAAGAGTTGAGGAGAGGTTGAAGTAGATTTGAAGACGGTTGAAGAGAGTTGAAGACGTTGAAGATGTTGAATTTTGATTCCGATACGACCGAAATTTGATCGTGTATATGCCTCCTTGTAGACTTGTTTGATGAATACTACAATTGTTGAAAAATTCTTTACAAATGATGTATAATAGTAGAGAGAGTAAGAAAGTGAGGTGTGATTTTTTATGAAATTTTTGGGGATATTTATAGGCTAAATATGTGGGGAAAAAAAAACCCAAACTAACGGCTATAGAGCCGTTCGGAACGGCTCTGTTTCGATCGCTGCCGTTTTCGACCGTTCGACCCGCGGGTCAACGGTCGACCCGTAACGGGTCGAACGTTCGACCCGTACGGGTCGAACGGGTCAGAACCCTCGGGTTGACCCGCGGGTTGGCAGGTTGAATTCGCGAATTGGGCCGGGTTCGTGGGCCGGGTTTCGGGGGTTTAATTCACGTTAATTGCGACCCGAGTCGACCCGGTACTGTTCACCGGGTTCGTCCCGAACCCGCCAAGTATCTAAACGGGCCAGGTTCGCGGGCCGGGTAGCGGGTGGGTCACCGGTTGACCCGGCCCAGTTGCCATCCCTATACCATATACATACCGTGTGAACTTTTTAATGTAAAAAACAACATAAAAAATATTGCATTTGGTAAAAAATAAGCGGTGCTACAACTACTTATTTAGAGAATTAGCGAAATTCTTTCATTTTCGATGATCTTGTTGAGTCTACGGCAAAATCAACACAAACAACAAAGTAAAACTAGATCACATCAAATACACAAGCACACAATAATTGTCATGCTTGGAGCTTTCACCTTAATCCGGGGAAAGAAGAACTCGAGATGTTATTTCAACTGGAGAAGATACAAGAATATAACATTCCCACCACGGCCCTCTCTCAAGTCTAACTAGAACTTGCTTTTTGTTTACAATGGAGCAACCTCTCACCCTCTCTGATGAAGTACTTTATTCTTTTATTCGGCACTCAATAGAATCATATCATTCTAGGAGCTGTTATAATTGATTATACTGAGATCTAGAAAAATCCTAGTTTGATATTCTTGATATACTAACCATCCGATTACTACTGAAGAGATAATTCTGCATTAAGAGCCGTACAATCAGACTTGAAGACGAAGTTGTGCTTCTCACAAATCTCCAAAACCCAATCCAAATAATCCATCAGCAGCGAACGGTCGACCAACCTCAAGGTGCGGTCGACTGTCTCCCTCGTGGGAAACCCTATATAGTCAGGCGGTCATCCAACCAGGGCCGGCCCCAGTATGGAGGCGGGTAAGGCGGTCGCCTCGGGCCCTCGCAGAATTTGTGATTTTTGGGGCCCCCAATTTTGAATTTCCCTTGTAAATATAGGCACGTATTTCGCGCGTAAAAAATATATATATGTTATTAAGGGCCCCATTTTGGAAGTTCGCCTAGGGCCTCCGGAAACTCAGGGCCGGCCCTGCATCCAACCCCTAGTGCAGTCAAGCGCAAGTACTAGTACTGTTGCTGCTGCTGACTGTTTTTCTTGTCTATCTTCAAACATTCGCTTCGATCTTTCTCATAGTTTCACCGTCTTTTAAATCAAACATATGTATACAAGTCATGTAAACTCAACAGTATTTCTGTACCAATCTAATATATTGTACAATTTCATAAATCTTTTACAAGGTGAATTCACGTGGCACAAATATTTGCACCGAGGTATACCACATGGCACCATTGATTCATTATAGTGGCATGTTATGATAAAAGAAATAATGAGCTAGAATTATTAAATACC
This sequence comes from Hemerocallis citrina, assembly GCA_017893485.1. NCBI lineage: Eukaryota > Viridiplantae > Streptophyta > Magnoliopsida > Asparagales > Asphodelaceae > Hemerocallis > Hemerocallis citrina. Next base: position 57,748,327 of record CM030358.1, read on the forward strand.
TATTATCATGATAAAATATTACAGTTCTATGGAGTTAAATAAAAGTGTATAAAAATTATCTTTAAGAAAGTCAGAGAAAATGAGAAACTCCTGTTATGGAATAAAAAAAAGTCATCATGTATAAAATAAAGAGGAATCATTTTTCTTTACCAATAAGCTATAAACCTATGAGTAATGCTACATTCACTACCAATTTTACTATCATTTTGTTCACTATTTTAGATGACACACTTTAATAGGTAGAAAAAGATAAAATAGATGGGAGAACTCTCCAATAAAAATATGCCACCTAAGATATGAACAAAATGATAGTAAAATTGGTAGTGGATAAAGCATTACTCTAAACCTATTATCGTGCAGCTAAAAAAGGAATAAATTAAGTGTATGAGTTACCTTTAAACATAGTTGAAATTTTGAAATTGGAAGGGTATTGAAAAGAGAGAGTTAGCATTTGCTTAAATTATTAATTCTTAATATTATTTTTAAATTAAAAATTAGCAATTAACCGTTGTTTGTTGATCATTATTTGGTTTAGTTTTTCTAAGAGCATCTGTAGTTAGCACTGGTAACGGGTTGGGTCGGGTCAGGTACTTCAATACCCGGACCCGGACCCGTTCAATGACGGGTCCAACTTTTGGACCCGGACCCAGACCGGTGAAATTCGGGTCCGGGTCCGGTTCCGGTTCCTCAAAAAAATTGTTACCCGTTTCCATTCGGGTCCGGGTCCGGTTCGGGTCCTATTTCTTTTCACGGGTCCGGTTCGGTTCCGGATCTTCAAAGCATAACACATAAATGAAAATGAAAGCAAAGGCAAGCATCGACGAAAATGAAAGCACTCCTCTATGGTGCATTCAAGGTAAATCAAAATGCGATAGCCTGTAAGTTTGAAAACTTTAAATTGCATAATGTTACTTCAATCAAAATCAGAAACTAACCACTATGTCGTCCCATTAGTTCCACGACACTAATACCATTCTCAAAACTTTCAGCTTCTACATGTGCTGCATTGATCGCCCTCTGGGCCTCTTCGACAGCAGTATCAAAGCCAAAGGATTTGTCAATAACCTGATTCAATGAGCAATAATAAGTTGAGGATGGACGACATTCTTAGTTATACTATAAATGATGGGAAAAAAAATTTGCAGCAAGAATCAGATAAGTGAACACTAGTGGGAAAAAAATTTGCAGCAAGAATCGGATAACGGTGATAGGGTTTGGGGTGCTGACAGCTGAGTGTGAATACTGAATAGGGTTTGTATAAGTATTTTTATATGACGGGAAACGGGTCGGGTCTGCTTAATTTATTGGTTAGTTCTCTATTGCGGGTCCGGGTCCGGGTCCGGGTCGGATCCAATTTTAGTGGACCCAGACCCGACCCGAAATTTCAACAGGTATTTAGTTTGGACCCATACTCTACCCAAATTAGATCGGGTCGGTTCCGGTCCAACGCCGGGTCCGGGTCGGGTCCGGATCGGATCCGGATTTCGGGTTTTAATACCAATGCTATCTGTAGTAGTTTACTAAATATGCATTATATGCATATTTTCGCAAAAATATTGCTGCAGTCGTTTGCTAAATATGCATATTTTGCATATTTTGGTACAGTAAATAAGAGCGGATATGAGAATTATGCATAATATAAAGTACGCAACTTCTAGTTTCGTCACTCCCAAAAAAATTAATTTTTAGAAATAAAAAAATTTGGAAAATACAAATCCCCTCGGACGCAACTTCATGTTGCGTCCCTCCACTTCCGCAATTCTCGGACGAAACTCGGACGGAACTTCGAGTTCTGTCTGTTGGGTTTTTTAAAAAAAAAAAATTTGAATTACCGTATGGCAATTTTTATTTATTTATTTTTTCTCTCCTCCGACACAATGTGAAGTTGCGTCTATCAATTAAAAAATATTTTATTTCCTCCGACGAAATTTCGAGCTCCGTCTGATCTGAAATTTTTATTATTTTAAATTAAATTGGTAAAAAATATCATTCGACGACTGCAACAAAATAGCCAAATGTTATATATACATTTATGTATTTATATATAATTAAATATATAATTTAAACAGTGACGACTGTGGATGCTCTAAATAGCTTTGCTATACATTAATTTAACTTTTTGATTTATTTCACGGCAACTTGTGAGGAGTGAGAATCAAAGTTGTAATCTAGCATGAATTTTTGCCAAAGATCGAATTTATCATCTTATAATTAAAAGTTATGCCATATTTTCAGTCTTTTACATTATGCATATGATATTTATGTTTAATTATATAATTGTTCTGTATTTTTTGTATTCCCCGTGCTAAATTTTGTTTCAGTACTTAGTGAAATTGATGATTACATGAATACCGGAGGTTTAAATACAATCAAATTTGTACATGTTAATTGAAACGTAAAATATATAAGAAAACAAAGAAGTTTAGAATACGCGTTACAAAAACCAAATCCCGTGCATGCACCGATTAAATTTATAGTTCTTAATAATTAGTTAAGATGATGTCAAAAAATGGACTTCTTGCTTAAAATTTTAACTAACCATTTTTTCTCTCAAAGTTGCTCCTCGATCACATTCTGTCGAAAATTAAAAGTTAGGTTTCCTTATAATAAACAGTGTATTGAGCTAAAAAAGAAAATAAATATTATGTACTAGAGTTATGGATTTAGAAAAACAAGTTATGATTAAGTAAATATACATGTATTATATATAAGAATAAGGGGGCTAGGATCCCACCTTAACTAACTTAGTTAAAGAGATATTGAAAATCCAACCATTCAAAAGGTAAATTCAAATCCTTAATTGTGATCTGCATAACAAAAACAAAAACTATTGCATATAAAATTTGAAATGATTCGATGAATTTTAACCCCTTACCATGCGACCTAAATTTATAGTAATTCTTAATCTTTTATATATAAAAAATTAACTTTTTTGATGCTTGATAAACAATCAACTCTAAATGAATTCATACAAATTTTTTTGCACATGCGATGTAATTTTTAGGATGTATTTCACATCTAGTGGTGTAAACTTTCGTTTTAAATAGTCGATAATTTTTTAGGATTGAATCAAAAAATGGAGAGAGGGGTGAGGAAAGAGAATGTCTTCTTCCCTAGGGAACTGAGCAAATCATATGCTCAGGTACTGCGCCTACCCCCACCCCCACGTCACCATGAGAATCTCCAGATGCCCCTTCGTAATCCGCGCCTCCCTGCTGTCACCTCCAAAATCCCAACCCGTCACTTCAACTCCCCTCCCATTAATCCCACTACCCTTCACCCTCGCCCTGCCTTCCAACCAACACCAAAAGCCCACACCCAATTCCAAAAAAACCCTACCCCAAAAAAATCACCGATCTAAGAAGATGGAGCGACGCTGCTTCAAATGCGGCGGAGGCGACCACAGCACCCAGGAATGCCGCATCCTCGGCTATCACTGCTTCAACTGTAAAAAGTTCGGCCACAAGGTGCGAGACTGCCCAGTCAACAACAGGGTGGCGAGCCTAGAGATCGACCTTCCCCACAACAACGCCATCGCACAGGCCTTACCAGCCCTCCATGCCAGTGCGTTCCTCCACCTCATCAACCCTAGACGTATCCCCCTTACCAAAGATCTGGAGAGTGTTGTTAACTTTTCCTGGGGCAGAAGCGGAAGATGGTGGACCCTGCAAAGAGTCTACGACGGAGTTTATCACGTACAGTTCCCCACAACAACGGAGGCGGAAAGCGCCATAGCGGAAGGCATCTTCAGTTTTTCGGGATTCACTGCTACCTTCTCTCCATGGTCCATGGAGTTTGGAGCCAAACTCCGACCCAAGCCCTCATTCATCTGGATTAACCTTCCTCTTCTCCCTTTCCACTATTGGAACCGTGAATCACTGGAAAAGCTCATCTCCCCTTTGGTAAACTGATTACTCTCAGCCGGAAAATGCTCGATGTGAAAGCCAGTGATCAGTCCTTGGTTCCATAGAGGTTGCTGATCTAACGCTCATCCCTAAAGTCATCTGCATTTGCTACACCGTACCATGGAGCCTTGAGAGACACATCCACGAGGTGCCGGTGATGCTTCTTGGAGTTCCGATTGCAGTCGAGGATGTCCAAAGCGGCAAAGTTCAGCTCTTTACTACGGTCAAATCGGCCGGAGACTCCGGTAATGCGAGCTTCTAGCGTCCCAAGGCGCTAGAAGGAACCATGGCTGGCGAAGTTGGGGGCCCCTCTGGCACAGCTAATTTTCCGGAGACATTTGAGCAGAATCCCACTAATTTGGGAAGGAAAGATGCAACGGATTCTCCGTTTGATGGGGGAAATTTTGAATTATTTCCTAATATTCCTCCCTTGATAGAGCCCAACATGCATGCAAAGATCATCGAGAATCCAACCCCACATTCCGCAGAGGCCCCCCCTAAGATCCCGCAACTCCACATTGCAGCTCCACAGATTATTCCAATCACCAAATCTTCAGAAAGAAATAATAAAAAACCGCAAAGTACCCCACCAAATCACCCGGCAACCAAGCTATCTCCACTGAGGAAGAGTCCAGCGAAGAAGTGAGAGAGATGCACTGGAAAGAGAGACTAGTCACACTCCCTCTATCCTTGTTCACTAAGATCAAGCAAGCTGTTGAAGGAGCTCTTAGAGAATCAATGCATGAGGAACTTAGCAAATTCAATGCAGAGGAGCAAGGACTTTTTAACGCAGGTACCAGCAAAATTGGTGCAGAGAGCTTCCGCACTCGTTCCCTCAACAACAAGCCACTGAAGAAAGCTTCCAACTCCTCTATGTCACTCCCCCCAATATTCTCGGCAGGCCCATCGAAGCGACAGAAGCGCTCCAGATCAGCCTCCAAACTCAAGTGTACAAGGCCATTCATGAAGCACCTTTCCACCACAATCAAGAAAAAAGCCTCAGGTACCGCATCTTCAGCTGCTTCTGTTACAAATGCACATCTTAATCCATTTGCTCTCCTCTCAAATGCAGACATCTTAGAAGTAGCCGAGTCAATTGGAGTGGAGGCTAAGGGGCAACACTCAGTGCACACCCTTAAGATCAATCAGAAGGCCCTCGTTGATCACACTGATCAACCAGGACATTCTGAATAGCTGGATATGCTTTTGGAAGCATGTTGATCTTTCCTGGCTGTATTTTACTGTTTTTTTTGGGTGCTTTTTGATGCAATTTTTTCATATGAAGATTATAAGTTGGAATGTGAGAGGGTTGGGCAACCCTAGTAAATGCTCACTAATAAAGGAAGGGATCCGAAGCTGCTCCTCTTCCGTCGTCTGCTTGCAGGAGACTAAACTGAGCAACTCAATAGCTAATAAACTCTCCTCAATTGGGGGTAACATCATCACTAACTGGATCCAGTTAGACTCCCTCAACAGCTGCGGTGGTATATTACTTGGGTGGAATGCTCCAGGTGGACCTGAAGTCACTTTCCAAGGGAAGAAGAAGTGTTCTAGGCTGGTGGCAGCTATCCGCAAAGAAGAGACTCCTGTGAAAGTGCAAGGGATTCCTGTGGTACGGAACTATCCGACTGTGTTCTTGGAAGATTTTCCTGGGTTACCCCCGCATCGTGATGTAGAGTTCAGCATCACTGTTCAACCGGGAAGTGCACCCATTTCTAAGGCACCATATCGGATGGCTCTAGTGGAACAAGATGAGGTGAAACGGCAGATTGAGGAACTGTTGGAGAAAGGCTTTATTCAACCTAGTGCGTCACCTTGGGGAGCACCAGTGCTTTTGGTAAAGAAGAAGGATGGATCGATGAGAATGTGTATCGATTACCGGGAGCTGAATAAGGTCACTGTTCAGAATAAGTATCCTATTCCTCGAATTGATGATTTGTTCGATCGTCTACAAGGAGCAGCTGTATTCTCCAAAATAGATCTTCGATTAGGATATCACCAAGTTCGAGTGAAAGCTGAAGATGTGCATAAAACTGCATTTAGAACTCGGCATGGGCATTACGAATTCTTAGTTATGTCATTTGGAGTGACGAATGCATCCGCAATCTTCATGGATTTAATGAACAGGGTTCTGAGGCCGTTCATTAATTCTTTCGTCGTGGTGTTTATCGACGATATCCTCGTGTACTCCAAGTTAGAGGAGGAGCACACCGATCATCTGGCAGCAGTTTTGAAGAAGCTGGAAGAGCAGAAGTTATATGCCAAGTCATCCAAGTGTGATTTCTGGAAATCTGAAGTGGCATTCCTAGGTCACATACTTTCTAAGGAGGGAGTGGCAACTGACCCTCAGAAGATAGAGGCAGTGAGAGATTGGGCTAGGCCTACTACAGTAAAGGAAGTCAGAAGTTTTCTTGGAATGACTGGATACTACAGGAGATTCATTCAAGGTTATACTCAGATAGCTGTACCGCTTACTGGTCTGACCAAGAAGAATGTGAACTTCAAGTGGACTGAGCAATGTGAGGTGAGCTTTCAGGAGTTGAAAGAGAAACTGACTACTGCAACTATTTTGGTTTTGCCTAGAGCAGGTGTTGAGTATGATGTTTATAGCGATGCTTCACATCGTGTGCTTGGTTGTGTCTTAATGCAAGAAGGAAGAGTAATCGCTTATGGGTCTAGGCAACTACGACCATGTAGAACCCCGTATTTTCAAATATTATTTTTATATTTGAAAATGAATTTAAATTGATTTTTGGAGATTTAATGAATATTTTCAGAAAAATTTATCTTTTGTACACGTGCAAAATACGTGCAAATACCTTTTGAGAAGTTGTAAAAAATTAAGTTTTCTTTATGAAAAATCATTATTTAATATTAGAGATTTATTTAGTATTTTTTCAGATTTTTCTGAAATTAATTGGGAATATTTGCAATTTTTGGGAAAAGAAGGACCTTTTTGCAAATTCGACATTTTTAGGGGTTAAAGTGCAAAATGAAATTTCTGGACATTTTGAACAGCAGTGGTTGAGATTTAGAATTTATATTTTCTTTTAAATCCAAATTTAAATGAATTTTGATTGAATTTCCAAGGATAGAACTATATATGCAAGTTGTATTTTGGAAGGGTTTATTTTGCAAAAGTATGGGTGAAAACCCTAAACCTATTCCCGGATATTTAAGGGATTTTCTTCCAGCCGTCATTTCTGAAATACAGAATTTTGTGGAGATTTATTTTGGTGGAGCAAGAGAATTTTGGATCTAACAAAGAGGAAAGCTTTTTAGTGGATTCTTCTAAAATTCAAGGTGAGTGATATAAAAATTTGTTTTATTGTTTGATTTGATGTTATGAATGAAAGGAATTTGTCTTGTTGTTGTTCTATGTGTGCAAGTAACATTGATGTATTGATTTGATGTTGTGAACGACATAGATCATGTATTGTGGTGTGAATCATGTGAATAATTGTGGATGGAATAGTAGATCATTATTATTAAAATTGTGTTGCTAAAGGCATGTTAAGATTTGAGTATGAACACCTGGACATTGAATTTATAGATCAGATTTTGATTTTGATTTGTGAAAGAAATTTAGATCTTGTAAAACCCTAATGAAAGAAATTGTGATTTAGAACGTGAGAACTTGAATTTTGACATATTTGATGTTTTGAGTAATATATATATATATATATATATATATATATATATATATAGGGTAAAAGGGATATGAGCAACTTGCTCATTTAGTAAATGAGCAATTGATTATGTGGCATGCATGTGATACATTGGACAACTAACCCTTTTAAGAATTTTCTAATCACATGTATGCCACATCATCAATTGCTTATTTACTAAATGAGCAAGTTGCTCATACCCCTTTTTCCCATATATATATATATATATATATATATATATATATATATATATATATATATATATATATATATGATGAGGATTTATTGAGATTTATCATTTTTCCTGAATACGAACTATTTTTCATAAACATTGAATTATTAGAGAACTCCAGTTTCGATTTTGTAATCAGAACTAAATTTTGAAAACTGTAGGCCGACAGTCGACTGGCCTACTGTACAGTCGACTGGTACGAGCCTGATACTGTATTTTAGAATCTTTGAAAAAGTCGTTCTGGACAGTCGACCTAGCTCATAGGCAGTCGACCGGTTCGCTGAGGAAAGTATTTTTGTAAAAATTATTAGTCCTTTCTGGACCGTCGACCTATAATCCTTTAAGTCGACTTATATACTTAGAATAATTTTGAGAAGATTATTGGAATTTACCTCGGGTAAGTCGACTGATTCTTTTCTTAAGTCGACTTATATGACTTAGTTTATTTTTGTAAAAATTTGGATAATTTGTCCTCTGGGCAGTCGACTTACTACAGTATAAGTCGACTGGTACTAAAAGATCTTTGTAAACTTTAGTGATTTTGAATGATTGGTTTTCAGATAATTCAGTCTATACTTGACATTCTGTTCAGTATTTGATTAAGCATTTGACTTTGAGATATTCAGTTAAGTATTTGATTTAAGACATTCAGTTGAGCCACTCTTGTTTAGTGGAACTTTGGTTTAGACTTTTTGAGTTTGAGCCTCTAGAGGTGTGTGACCCTAGTATACCGGTGTTGAGTTATTTGTTGAGGCCCATTGAGGCATTTCAGTTATTTAGATTTGAATTTAGGCCGGTAGGGTATACCACTCTAGGAGGTTCGTTAAGTAATCAATTAACCCAAAATGATAAGGACAGGCACTAGTGGTGATATGATGAACGGGAACATGAGTCAAGAACCTCAGTATGGTTTTCGGTGTGGGATTTAATCTCCGGAATTATCACAGTAGATTATTAGTGGTGTGGGATATGTCTTCGGAATTATCACAGTCTTGTGGTGTGGGACAATCTCCGGAATTATCACGGTAACTACTTGTGGTGTGGGATTGATCTCCGGAATTATTGGAGTCGAGGTGAAGCACATGTGGTATTCGTGTGGGGATGTGTCAATATTTCGGTGTGGGATGATCTCCGGAATTATTCAAGTGAAATATCTTGGGTGTGGGATCCATCTCCGGAATTATCGGGCATGAGATACTATCCATAGTTTATCTTTATCTCGTAGTAGTCATCGTGTTAGGATTAGTTCATAACGGGGGGATTGAACCCTATGAAGAGAAGACGTTAAGGGCTTGCACCGAACCTATGTAGAATGGGATGCATAGACTTCGACAAGTACGCATTAGAGAGTCTGCATATAGAAATTGTGTTTTCTTGGATTGGTTTTATGCACGTGGTTTCTTGTTTTCTACACCTGACACTTAGATCAGTGCCACTTGATGTTTTATGTTACTGTCATTTCGTACTTCCCATATTCTTTTAGTACCTGTTGTTTCAGAATTTATGAGGTATGATCTTTTATGTTGTTTATTTGTTTTTATATCTCTCACACCATTTATGGCTAACCCCTTTAGTTTGGGGGTTAGGGATCATCTCTAACCTCACATGTTGCAGGTTATTGCTTAGAGTTGGAGATTGGATGCTTAAGTTGATTTTGAGGAAAAGTGATTTAATAAGAGTTTTGTGTAAATGTGTAATAGCAGTTTTGAGATAAATTTGTGTTGTAAATAAAGAAAATATTGAGTTGAGTTTGTTTTGAATTCCGCTGTGATCTGTAAGAGTTGGTTGTAATAAATGTTGAAAATTTTAGTGGCGTTGGTTGTGTTTAATATTATATTGAAGTGGATCACTGGAATTGTACCACGTATTTTCTTAGATATCTTATTAGAAATTCGGGGCGCTACAGAGATTGGTATTAGAGCACGCTTCAATAGTAATACTAAACATGACATAAAAATAACCTAGGTGTGGACACTAGAGTGTGAGTACCTAGGTGTGGACATTAAAGAGTGAGTATCACATAGAACTGAATCTGATGTTTTACCTTTGGGATTCAATTGAGTTTTGCCAAAGGATATTGATGTGAGTTTGAATTGTGTGTGTGATGCTCTAACTTTTTTCTCGTTTTGCAGTATTCAAAATGGTTGCACCCAGGGGCAAGAATGGTGGCAACAATGAGGATGGGTCTGGTAGTTCTCGAGGAACGGGAATTGACCTTGAGGCTGAATTCGCCATGGTGTACCAGACGCTGAACATGCTATGGCATTGAATGTGGCGCAAGCTCAGAATCAGCAGCAGAATCAGCAGCCAAATCATGGAGTTGGACAGGGTTTGGTTAACGCCGACCCTATTAAGCAGATTGAATCCTTTAAGAGGATGAGGCCGCCAGTCTTTGAGGTGAAATCTGATCCAACTGTAGCTGATGATTGGATTCGGAAGAGGCAGACGATCTTCGAGGTATCGGAGACTCCAGCAGCCAGCAAGGTGAAGTTGGCTACGATGCAGCTAGAGAAGGACGCTGGTGTCTGGTGGGAGTCGCTGAAAAGGACTTTGGGAGATCAGCAGTTGACTTGGGAAGCTTTTCTGGAGGAGTTCAGAGATTTCTTCTTTCCCCTAGATGTTCAGGAGAAGAAGGCGACTGAGTTCTTGAACCTTCAGCAGGGCAGCATGACCGTGCGGGAGTATGAGACCAAGTTTGCTCAGCTTTCGCGGTATGCACCAGAATTGGTTGTTGATGAGGCAAAGAAGGCCAAAAAGTTTGAGCAGGGCTTGAGGCCAAGCTTGAGGTCGAGGATGATTCTGTTGGGTATCAGACGGTTCGACAAGCTGGTCAGGAGGGCAGCTATGACTGAGGAGGATATGGACCAGTTCTAGAAGAAGCAAGATACATGGAACCGGAACAAGAGGCCAGCATCAGGCCAGAGTGGGAAGGGAATCCCAGCAAAGCAGGCCAAGTTCAGTGATCCGGTGCAGAAGGCACCTGCAGCTCAAGGGGTGACCTGTTATTACTGCAAGGAGGCAGGACATTACAGGTCAGCATGTCCGAAGTTGGCGAAGCAGGTTTGTTCCCAGTGTGGGCGGGCTGGACATTCTCAGTCTCATTGTCCACAATTGAGAAAGGATGGTTCTGGTGGGAGCAAATTTCAGAAGAGGCAAGGGCGAGTATTTGCATTAACTGAGGAAGACGCTGGTAACTCGAAAAATGTAATACAGGGTATGCAAGAATTCTGATTTTTATTTTGAATCAATGTAATAAGTAAAACCTTTATTTGAGAACAATTTAAGATTGAGTATCATTCTTATTGTAACAGGAGTTGTTTTAATTAATGGAATAAAGACAAAGGTTTTATTTGACACTGGTTCATCGCATACTTTTGTATCGCCAAGTTTTGCAAAGATCTTAGGTGTGGAACCGAAGTTGTTTCCAGGCAGGATTTTGTCGGTGGCAATGCCGTCGGGTGAAGAGTTGATTGTGGATCGATATTACGAGGGCTGTGATATCGAGATCGGTGGGAGGTTGTTCGGCATTGATTTGATCGAGTTGCAAGTATTGGGTGTGGATGTCATCGTGGGCATTGATTGGATTGCAATATATGATGCCACAATCGAATGCAAGCAGAAAGAGGTGTTGGTGAAAGCACCAGGTGGACCTGCAGTGACTTTCCAAGGGAAGAAGAAGATTCCGAAGGTGGCTGCAATGGTAACCAAGATGGCTATTCCAGATGAAGTCAAGGGCATTCCGGTTGTCAGAGATTTTCCTCAGGTGTTCTTGGATGATTTTCCAGGATTACCGCCGCAGAGAGATGTGGAGTTTTGCATTAATGTTCAGCCGGAGAGTGCACCAATTTCCAAGGCTCCATACAGGATGACACCTGTAGAGCAGGATGAAGTGAAGAAGCAGATTGAGGAGCTGTTGAGCAAAGGGCTTATTAGGCCGAGTTCTTCTCCGTGGGGAGCGCCAGTGTTGTTGGTCAAGAAGAAGGACGGGTCAATGAGGATGTGCATTGACTATCGGGAGTTGAATAGGGTGACTATTCAGAACAAGTATCCACTGCCGCAGATTGATGATTTGTTCGACAGGCTTCGAGGAGCAGCTGTATTTTCGAAGATTGATTTGAGGTCAGGGTATCATCAGGTTCGAGTCAAGGAGGAAGATGTGAGTAAGACAGCTTTCAGGACTCGTCATGGGCTCTATGAGTTTTTGGTAATGCCATTCGGGTTGACGAATGCGCCAGCAGTGTTCATGGATATGATGAATCGGGTTTTGAGGCCATTTATTGACTCCTTCGTGGTGGTTTTCATCGATGACATTTTGGTGTATTCGAAGTCGGAAGAGGAGCATTCTACGCACTTGACAGCGGTGTAACAGAAATTGCAGGAGCATAGCTTGTATGCCAAGTTGTCGAAGTGTGAGTTTTGGAAGTCTGAGGTAGCTTTTCTTGGTCATATCCTTTCTAAGGAGGGAGTAGCTACTGATCCTCAGAAAGTTGAAGCAGTGAAGGATTGGCCCAGGCCAACGTCTGTGAAGGAAGTCAGAAATTTCTTGGGTTTAGCTGGATACTACAGGAGATTCATCCAGGGTTATTCTCAGATTGCAGTTCCTTTGACATGTTTGACCCGGAAGAGTGTGACATTTGTATGGACAGATAAGTGCGAGGAGAGTTTCCTTGAGTTAAAGGAAAGATTGACTACTGCACCTATCTTAGCTTTGCCGCAAGCTGGGAAGGATTATGATATCTACAGTGATGCGTCTCTCAGAGGTTTGGGTTGTGTCTTGATGCAAGAAGGTAAGGTTATTGCTTATGGTTCGAGACAATTGCGTCCGCATGAGAAGAATTATCCGACGCATGATTTGGAGCTAACAGCTATCATTTATGCCTTGAAGCTGTGGAGGCATTATGTCTATGGTGAGAAGGTCAACATGTACACCGACCACAAGAGCCTGAAGTACATTTATCAGCAGAAGGATCTAAATCTTCGGCAGAGAAGGTGGTTGGAGGTATTGGAAGACATTCGTCCCGAGATCAAGTATCATCCAGGCAAGGCGAATGTGGTGGCTGATGGACTTAGCAGGAAGAGTAGTTTATCGAGTTTGATCACTACTCGCAGTGAGTTGGCAGCTGAGATCGATCAGGCAGGTATCGATGTGGTACTGCAAGGTTTAGGGGCATCTTTGGCTCAGTTGAGGCTGCAGCCGTCCTTGAGAGAGAGGATTGTGGAAGGTCAGAGATCAGATTTAGAGATTCAGAAGATGTTGCAACAGGTTTCGGAAGGCAAGCTATCAGAGTTTCGTGTCCAAGATGGAGTTCTTTGGATGGGTGAGAGATTGTGTGTTCCAGATAATGCAGATTTGAGAGAGAGTATCTTGCAGGAAGTGCACAGTACCTTGTTGTCAGTTCATCCAGGAGGCACGAAGATGTACAGGGACATCAAACAGCACTTTTGGTGGTCTGGTATGAAGCGGGATGTAGCAGATTTTGTGGCAAGGTGTCTGACTTGTGAGCAGATCAAAGCAGAAAATCAGAGACCTGGAGGTTTGTTACAGCCGTTGCCCATTCCGGAGTGGAAGTGGGAGAATATCAGTATGGATTTCATCACAGGTTTGCCGAAAAGTTCGAAGGGTAATGACTCGATTTGGGTTGTTATGGATCGTTTGACTAAGTCGGCTCACTTTCTAGCCATGAAGATTACTTGGTCGATGGAGAGATTGGCTGAGTTGTACATTGGGAAAATTGTGAGAATTCATGGAGTTCCTGTGTCGATTGTATCCGACAGAGATGCAAGGTTGACTTCAAGGTTTTGGAAGAGCCTACAAGCAGCTTTAGGCACCAGAACCAATTTCAGTACAGCTTTTCATCCACAGACCGATGGTCAGACGGAGAGGGTGAATCGAGTGCTGGAAGATATGTTGAGGGCTTGTGTTATGGATTTTGGTGGCAGTTGGGAGAGATACTTGGCATTGGTTGAGTTTGCTTATAACAACAGTTACCATGCGAGTATTGGGATGGCACCGTATGAGGCTTTGTACGGGCGGAGGTGCAGGACACCTGTTTGTTGGTATGAGGTTGGCGAGAGGCAGATGTATGGTCCTGAGATCGTACAGCAGACATCGGAGCAGATTGAGCTGATTCGCAAGAGATTGGTCGAGGCTCAGAGTCGGCAGAAGAGTTATGCTGATACTCGACGAAGAGACTTGGAGTTTGAGGTTGGGGATGCAGTTTTTCTCAAGGTTTCTCCGACCAAGGAAGTGATCAGGTTTGGTAAAGGAGGCAAGTTGGCGCCAAGGTATATTGGGCCATACAGGATCATGGAGCGGATTGGCAAGACAGCATACAGATTGAAGCTTCCAGAGGAGTTGGCACAGGTGCATGATGTATTCCATGTGTCATTGTTGAGGAAGTATGTGCCAGATCAGAATCATCAGTTGGTAGAGATTCCTGAAGATCTACAGGTGAACTTGAGCTACAAGGAACGGCCTGTTGAGATTGTTGACCGTAGAGAGAAAGTTCTCAGGCGCAAGGTAATACCTATGGTCAAGGAGTTGTGGAGGAATCAGCAGTTCGAGGAGGCTACTTGGGAGCCTGAGGACCGCATGCAGAAGGATTTTCCCGAGCTTTTTCATGAGTGTATTTCTGTTATGTGATTGTAATTCTTTTGAATGATAGTACTTTGATTTGAGTTGTATTCCTCTTATTTGTATGAGTTGTCATGTGCAATTGTTTGAATTATGTTTCCATTTATGAGATGTTGACTTCTTTGATGATATGTTATTTGGACTCATTAGTAGTAGTTCTGAGGACAGAACTCTTCTAAGGAGGGAGTGATGTAGAACCCCGTATTTTCGAATATTATTTTTATATTTGAAAATGAATTTAAATTGATTTTTGGAGATTTAATGAATATTTTCAGAAAAATTTATCTTTTGTACTCGTGCAAAACACGTGCAAATACCTTTTGAGAAGTTGAAAAAAATTAAGTTTTCTTTATGAAAAATCATTATTTAATATTAGAGATTTATTTAGTATTTTTTCAGATTTTTCTGAAATTAATTGGGACTATTTGCAATTTTTGGGAAAAGAAGGACCTTTTTGCAAATTCGACATTTTTAGGGGTTAAAGTTCAAAATGAAATTTCTGGACGTTTTGAACAGCAGTGGTTGAGATTTAGAATTTATATTTTCTTTTAAATCCAAATTTAAATGAATTTTGATTGAATTTCCAAGGATAGAACTATATATGCAAGTTGTATTTTGGAAGGGTTTATTTTGCAAAAGTATGGGTGAAAACCCTAAACCTATTCCCGGATATTTAAGGGATTTTTCTCCAGCCATCATTTCTGAAATACAGAATTTTGTGGAGATTTATTTTGGTGGAGCAAGAGAATTTTGGATCTAACAAAGAGGAAAGCTTTTTCGTGGATTCTTCTAAAATTCAAGGTGAGTGATATAAAAATTTGTTTTGTTGTTTGATTTGATGTTATGAATGAAAGGAATTTGTCTTGTTGTTGTTCTATGTGTGCAAGTAACATTGATGTATTGATTTGATGTTGTGAACGACAAAGATCTTGTATTGTGGTGTGAATCATGTGAATAATTGTGGATGGAATAGTAGATCGTTATTATTAAAATTGTGTTGCTAAAGGCATGTTAAGATTTGAGTATGAACACCTGGACATTGAATTTATAGATCAGATTGTGATTTTGATTTGTGAAAGAAATTTAAATCTTGTAAAAACCTAATGAAAGAAATTGTGATTTAGAACGTGAGAACTTGAATTTTGACATATTTGATGTTTTGAGTAATATATATATATATATATATATATATATATATATATATATATATATATATATATATATATGATGAGGATTTTTTGAGATTTATCATTTTTCCTGAATACGAACTATTTTTCATAAACATTGAATTATTAGAGAACTCCAGTTTCGATTTTGTAATTAGAACTAAATTTTGAAAACTGTAGGCCGACAGTCGACTGGCCTACTGTACAGTCGACTGGTACGAGCCTGATACTGTATTTTAGAATCTCTGAAAAAGTCGTTCTGGACAGTCGATCTAGCTCATAGGCAGTCGACCGGTTCGCTGAGGAAAGTATTTTTGTAAAAATTATTAGTCCTTTCTGGACCGTCGACCTATAATCCTTTAAGTCGACTTATATACTTAGAATAATTTTGAGAAGATTATTGGAATTTACCTCGGGTAAGTCGACTGATTCTTTTCTTAAGTCGACTTATATGACTTAGTTTATTTTTGTAAAAATTTGGATAATTTGTCCTCTGGGCAGTCGACTTACTACAGTATAAGTCGACTGGTACTAAAGGATCTTTGTAAACTTTAGTGATTTCGAATGATTGGTTTTCAGATAATTCAGTCTATACTTGACATTCTGTTCAGTATTTGATTAAGCATTTGACTTTGAGATATTCAGTTAAGTATTTGATTTAAGACATTCAGTTGAGCCACTCTTGTTTAGTGGAACTTTGGTTTAGACTTTTTGAGTTTGAGACTCTAGAGGTGTGTGACCCTAGTATACCGGTGTTGAGTTATATGTTGAGGCCCATTGAGGCATTTTAGTTATTTAGATTTGAATTTAGGCTGGTAGGTTATACCACTCTAGGAGGTTCGTTAAGTAATCAATTAACCCAAAATGATAAGGACAGGCACTAGTGGTGATATGATGAACGGGAACATGAGTCAAGAACCTCAGTATGGCTTTCGGTGTGGGATTTAATCTCCGGAATTATCACAGTAGATTATTAGTGGTGTGGGATATGTCTCCGGAATTATCACAGTCTTGTGGTGTGGGACAATCTCCGGAATTATCACGGTAACTACTTGTGGTGTGGGATTGATCTCCGGAATTATCGGAGTCGAGGTGAAGCACATGTGGTATTCGTGTGGGGATGTGTAATACCCCGATTTTCCTAATATATATGAAGATTATTTATTTTTACATATGGTATGCACGTGTAATATTTTGGCTATTATTTTCAACATGATGAATAAGCATATTGTTTTCTTTAAGGATGTTTCCCTAAAGCCCAAAGGTTAATTTACTTATCTCCTTTTAAAAATATTTATTTTGGCCCAATTAATTTTAGCCCATGAATTTAAACCTCTTGTATTATTTCCTACAACTTGTATGTGTAGCATCTTTTCTTTATTTCCGGGTATTGGATTTACATTTTTGTAGAGTGGTTTGTGTGTGCACGTGCATTCAATGTACACGTGCACAAGGCACAAAGCTTGGCCGGATGGGTTGAGTAGTGGGGGTGAGTTGTGGGCGGTTATGCAAGGTGTGGGTAGTTTTCACAACTTCCTAGTGAATCCTAGCCCTTGATTTTCCAACTCCCTGGTGCATCTTAACCCTCCATTCCACCTATAATCTAGTATAAATACCCCCTCTTATTCTCTATTTCTTTTGCACTAGATTAAATTTTATAAGAGAGGTATTTGTGAGAGTTGCGTGTGGGAGCTTTTCTGTGAAGGCCGAGGAGTACATCTGAAGGACTTCGGTGTGGAACCAGGAGCAAGGAGCAAGAAGTACTGCACCGCATTGAGGACTTTGCTGGATTCGATTACTTCGTCAAATAAGGTGGGTATTTCTCAGGACTTCTAATGTAGAAAACATGCCGTAAATATAATGTTTGTTACTGTACTCTTGAGGAGTAAGATAGTACGTAATAGAAATGTTTGAGTATGTTTATGTTGATAATTATGGATGACTAATAGTGTAGAAATGGCACGGAAAACAAAGATGAATTGGGTCAGTACAGTCGACTGTCGTGTAGATAAGTCGACTGGTACGAGACCATTAATTTGCGATGTGGTGATAACCATGTATGCAAATAGACCTAATGGTGTGATTAATAAGTTTGTATTTTCCTATGACACATCTGATGGAGGGAAGGTAAATGAATGAAAAGAACTAGCGACGATTAATAAAATTAAGAACTGTCGGAGCAGTCGACTGACACTGTGTTCAGCCGACTGGTGCTTCAATTTAATTATGGTTATTTGGAAATTCCATGTAATGAGATATTCCATCATGTTGACCTAGTGTAACGAATTGAGAATTATATCTTCATCTTCGTAAGGAAGTTATGAATAAGTGTGAATGCATGTTTAAAATATTTCCCTCGAGGAAGAGATAACATTCGTAACTTGAAGTTTCATGGTTGTGATGTTACTGAACAAAAAGAGACACTGTGTTTATGAAACATCAATTTATGTATATGGTAAATTGATATCATGATGCAAGTGCATGTAAGAGCTGTAGATAATCTCTTAAATTGAAGTATGGATCTGTCCAGTCGACCGAATGCGTGTAGCAAGTCGACTGAGCTGAACGTAGAAATAAACTGTTAAAGAACCCCAGGACAGACGACTGATGAGATAACAGTCGACTGTCATGTGGATGACATTGTGAACATGAAAGGTTGCGGGGCAGCCGACTGACTGTGTGCAGCAGTCGACTATCCCGAGTATTTATGATGAATCTGTATTGACTGTATGAGTCGACTGGTGTTCTTCCAAGTCGACTGTACAGAGTGAACTTTGGCATGTATGAGATTTCATTTTATTGCTGTTGGAAGTTGTGAACTTTATGATCGAAGTCTATGAACTCCTTTTTATGACTGTATGGATTTATGTAAAATGAATCATAAATGGGAATTAAGAATTAAATGAATATGAAAGGTTAAGATCATGATGAGAAAGTCTGTGAGACTCTAAATGAATGATGAGCTGAAAGTGCTCAATTGGAAGTTGTGAATTGTAAATTGAAACCAAGAGTAGCTAAGTCTCCCCCGGCAGTGAAATGAATGAAATGAAATGAGAATTGAAAGACCAAGGTTGGTCATGTATTGAAATGAAATGATAAGTCCGGTTTGGTGGAGAGGCTAACTCTAGAGCTTTGATTTGTATTCATGATTCTAATATTTAGTACATAGTGAAGAGGTGATGAAAGTGAGAGAAAAACATAAGTATGAGAACTAGGGTTTACGGTGCGGGTGTGTGAGCCGCAGAATGCATGCTTGATGAGTCAAGACATGGCGCGGGCACAACTCAGAATGATCGGACCTTAGTCACGCTTGTGGGATGTTTTGGTGACTGCAAGAGGATTGTGTTCAGGGAGGAGGCTGAATTGCCGCAGAATGCATGCTTGATGAGTCAAGACATGGCGCGGAATTCTACTCCAGGGGCCAGGATACATGCTTGTACTCATAGAATCATCTAAGATACTTACCGTAATTACAGTAGTAGAGTAAGTCATGGCGAGGGATTGAACCCTATGAAAATGAAGAACGATTAAGAGGCTTGCCCTCGGACCTATGTAGTATGGGATGCATAGAATCCGAACAAGTGCGCATTAGTGTCATGTAAATTAAATGATTGCATTAAGGACTAAGTGCACAATCACGACACGACATCTTTAAGAGTTCCCTTTTGATTTATATGCTTATATTGAACAAAGTTTGTGATTGTTAAGAAATGAGATTCGTTATACTGTTTCTGGCATAGAGAGGATGGCCATTTATAATTATCGTCGGTTGAATAAACTGACGTACCCACAGTTTTGTATGCAGGATAAATTACATGTAAAGAGGAATGGATGCATAAAGATCTTATCATGTTGTTGTTCATTTATGTAAATGTTGTATATTTTTGCTTCCGCTGTGTAAAAAAAAAGTGTAATATTGATGTAACTCTGATGTGAAAAGAAAAGTTTGAATTTTCCTGTAAAATTGTACTAAAGAAAGTGAAAAGATCCTGTAGAACCTCTCGAATTCAGTGTATTTGGGATTCGGGGCGTTACAGGATGTGTCAATGTTTCGGTGTGGGATGATCTCCGGAATTATTCAAGTGAAATATCTTGGGTGTGGGATCCATCTCCGGAATTATCGGGCATGAGATACTATCCATAGTTTATCTTTATCTCGTAGTAGTCATCGTGTTAGGATTAGTTCATAACGCGGAGATTGAACCCTATGAAGAGAAGACGTTAAGGGCTTGCACCGAACCTATGTAGAATGGGATGCATAGACTTCGACAAGTACGCATTAGAGAGTCTGCATATAGAAATTGTGTTTTCTTGGATTAGTTTTATGCACGTGGTTTCTTGTTTTCTACACCTGACACTTAGATCAGTGCCACTTGATGTTTTATGTTACTGTCATTTCGTACTTCCCATATTCTTTTAGTACCTGTTGTTTCAGAATTTATGAGGTATGATCTTTTATATTGTTTGTTTGTGTTTATATCTCTCACACCATTTATGGCTAACCCCTTTAGTTTGGGGGTTAGGGATCATCTCTAGCCTCACATGTTGCAGGTTGTTGCTTAGAGTTGGAGATTGGATGCTTAAGTTGATTTTGAGGAAAAGTGATTTAATAAGAGTTTTGTGTAAATGTGTAATAGCAGTTTTGAGATAAATTTGTGTTGTAAATAAAGAAAATATTGAGTTGAGTTTGTTTTGAATTCCGCTGTGATCTGTAAGAGTTGGTTGTAATAAATGTTGAAAATTTTAGTGGCGTTGGTTGTATTTAATATTATATTGAAGTGGATCACTGGAATTGTGCCACGTATTTTCTAAGATATCTTATTAGAAATTCGGGGCGCTACAGACCACATGAGAAAAATTACCCGACTCATGATCTGGAGTTGGCTGCGATTATCTTTGCCCTGAAGCAATGGAGGCACTACGTGTACGGTGAGAAGTTGAACATGTACATGGACCACAAGAGTTTGAAGTACATATATCAGCAGAGGGATCTGAATCTGATGCAGCGGAGATGGTTAGAAGTGCTCGAGGACATGCGACCTGAGATCAAATATCATCCTGGAAAAGCTAATGTTGTGGCTGATGCACTTAGTCGCGAGAGCAGTTTAGCCAGTTTGATTACAACTCAGAAGCATCTGATTGAGGAATTGGACCGAGCAGGTATTAAAGTTGTCTTGCAAGGATTGGGAGCATCTTTAGCTCAGTTGAGGCTTTAGCCTACTTTGAATGGAAGGATCATTGCAAGTCGGGAGGTTGATGCTGATATTTTGCAAATGAAGGAGCAGGTTGGTGCTGGCAGGTTGCCCGAATTTCAAATCAGGGATGGAGTGCTGTGGTTCGGAGATAGGCTGTGTGTTCCAAATCAGGCGGACCTGAAAGAGAGTATTCTTCAGGAGGCGCATGCTACTCTTTTGTCGGTACATCCTGGGAGTACTAAGATGTACAAAGACATCAAACAGTATTTCTGGTGGTCAGGTTTGAAGCGGGATGTGGCTGAATTTGTGGCGAAGTGTGAGGTTTGTCAGCAAGTCAAAGCCGAAAATCAGAGACCCGGAGGTCTATTACAGCCGTTACCTATTCCAGAATGGAAGTAGGATAAAATCAGTATGGATTTCATTACGGGATTGCCTAAGAGTCCTAAAGGCAATGATGCGATTTGGGTTATAGTCGATCGACTAACCAAGTCCGCTCATTTTTGGCGATGAAACTCACTGCTACGATGGACAAGTTAGCTGAGTTGTATGTTGGCGAGATTGTCAGACTTTTCATGGTGTTCCGTCAACTATTGTGTCTGATCGAGATGCGCGGTTTACTTCGCATTTCTGGAGGAGTCTTCAGACAGCTTTGGGTACCAAGATAGATTTCAGCACTACTTTTCATCCGCAAACCGATGGGCCGACCGAGAGAGTCAACCGTATTCTTGAGGATATGCTTCGGTGTTGTATACTAGACTTTGGAGGCAGTTGGGAAAGGCATTTACCCTTGGTGGAGTTTGCCTACAACAACAGTTTTCAGGCTAGCATCGGGATGGCGCCGTACGAAGCTTTGTATGGCAGGAAGTGCAGAACACCTGTTTATTGGTTTGAAGTTGGGGAGCGTCAGTTGTTTGGTCCTGAGCTTGTGCAGCAGACCTCTGAGAAGATTGTTCTGATCAGGAAAAGGTTGGTAGAAGCTCAGAGCAGGCAGAAAAGCTATGCAGGCAACCGGAGAAGGGACCTTGAGTTTGAGGTTGGTGACTTCGTCTTTCTGAAGGTATCGCCCAGTAAAGGTGTGGTTCGTTTTGGCAAAGGCGGAAAATTAGCCCTGAGGTTTATAGGCCCGTACAAGATATTGAAAAGGATCGGAAAAACTGCTTACCGGCTTGAATTACCAGAAGAGTTATCTCAGGTGCACAATGTCTTTCATGTGTCTATGCTGAGAGGTTATATTCCAGATCCGAGTCATCATTTGCCTGAAGTGCCGGAAGGTTTGCAGTTGGATCTGAATTACATCCAGTCTCCTGTCGAGATTGTTGATCGTCGAGAGAAAGTCTTGAGGAATAAGATGATACCGATGGTCAAGGTAGTCTGGAGAAACCATTTGGTTGAAGAGGCTACTTGGGAGTCTGAGGAGAGGATGTTGAAGGACTATCCTGAGCTTTTTGCTTGATTGTAACTTTGTATCTTTTTGTTCTTGTTGTGAGTGTTGTATTTTTGTTTCTCACCCTTGACTGTAGTTCCGGGGACGGAACTATTCTAAGGAGGGAGTGTTGTAATGCCCTGATTTTTCATTTAATGAAAAATTATTTATTTTTGCACGTAGTGCGCACGTGCAATATTTTTGGTTGAATTAAATCTTATAATTATTTTTATCATGATGAGTATAGATATTTAAATATGTGCCTTTAATTATTTTTCTATAAAGCCTTCTTTCAAAAGCCTTTTCTTTTAAAAGCCCAAAGTTAATTTAATTTATTATTTTTATAATAATTATTTTGGCCCATTAAACTAAAGTCCATGGACTATTTTTTTATACAACTTGTCATGTAGAATACAATTTAAAGACTATTTTATTTTTATACAAAAATTTAGAGTGCGTTTGTTTTGATATTTTGAATAGAGTTTTCTGAAAACTGTATTCTGAATAGAGTTATTCTGAAAATGAGTTTAAAAGCTGTTTGGTTATATTGTTTTCTGAAAACTGTATTCTAAAAGCTGTTTATCTGAAAAAGAGAGTTTAGAAGCTGTTCTGTTATATTTCTAGTTGAAAACTGTTATCTGAAAACTGTTTTTCTGAAAAAACGAGTTTAAAAGCTGTTTGGTTATATTTCTAGCTGATCTCTGTTATCTGAAAGCTGTTTTTCTGAAAAAACGAGTTCAAAAGCTGTTCGGTTATATTTATAGCTGAAAATTGTTATGTGAAAGCTGTTTTTCTGAAAAAAACGAGTTTAAAAGCTGTTGTGTTATATTTCTTGCTGAAAACTGTTATCTGAAAGCTGTTTTTCTGAAAAAGCGAGTTTAAAAGCTGTTTGGTTATATTTCTAGCTGAAAACTGTTATCTGAAAGCTGTTTTTCTGAATAAACGAGTTTAAAAGCTGTTCTGTTATATTTGTAGCTGAAAACTGTTATCTGAAAGCTGTTTTTCTGAAAAAAACAGCTTAAAAGCTGTTCTGTTATGTTTCTTGCTGAAAACTTTTATCTGAAAGCTATTTTGCTGAAAAAGACAGCTACAAAACTGTTCTGTTATATTTCTAGCTGAAAACTGTTATCTGAAAGCTGTTTTTCTGAAAAAGACAGCTGAAAAGCTGTTCTGTTATGTTTCTTGCTGAAAACTTTTATCTGAAAGCTGTTTTTCTGAATAAACGAGTTTAAAAGCTGTTCTGTTATATTTCTAGCTGAAAACTGTTATCTGAAAGCTATTTTTCTGGAAAAAACAGCTTAAAAGCTGTTCTGTTATGTTTCTTGCTGAAAACTTTTATCTGAAAGCTGTTTTGCTGAAAAAGACAGCTACAAAGCTGTTCTGTTATATTTCTAGCTGAAAACTGTTATCTGAAAGCTGTTTTTCTGAAAAAGACAGCTGAAAAGCTGTTCTGTTATGTTTCTTACTGAAAACTTTTATCTGAAAGCTGTTTTGCTAAAAAAACAGCTTAAAAGCTGTTCTGTTATATTTGTAGCTGAAAACTGTTATCTGAAAGCTGTTTTTCTGGAAAAAACAGCTAAAAAGCTGTTATGTTATGTTTCTTGCTGAAAACTTTTATCTGAAAGCTGTTTTGCTGAAAAAGACAGCTACAAAGCTGTTCTGTTATATTTATAGCTGAAAACTGTTATCTGAAAGCTGTTTTTCTGAAAAAGACAGCTTAAAAGCTGTTCTGTTATATTTCTAGCTGAAAACTGTATTCTGAAATCTGTTTTACTGAAAAAAAGAGTCCAAAAGCTGTCCTGTTATATTTGTGACATTTTTTAAAATCAATTTGCATTCATCATTTGCTGACCTTTTTTTAAATTGTTGCAGTTAGATTGCAATGTTGTACAAGTATTGGAACAAGAAGCTTTTGAGCATGCATGTGAATGGAGCAAAAATCAGACGCCATCATCTCCAAGATTGGTTCGTCACGTTAGAGTACAAAATTAAAAGAAAATCTTGTATGGATGTTTTTGTGAAGCAACTAATCTCAGTTCATGTATACTGATTATGCAATTTGGATAAATGTGTTGATGTTATCACTGCCTCTTTTGGTAATTGCAGTACTTCAGTATTAACTGAAGAGTATTTTTGGGTTTGTTTTATTGAGATTGCATGTGAAAACATATAGGATCTATTTTTTCTTTTTCTGGATATGAGCAGTATTTGGATTTCTTGGATCGCGTGCAGTGTCTGGATGACTCTAACTAGTTGGATAAACTGATTCTGCTCAACCGGTAGGTTGCAGTTTTTCAAAAAAATTATATAATGGAAAATTTCTAAAGGCTGAGCCAAAAATTTATTCAGACAAATAAGCACTACATATTCGAAATAAAAATAATCCCATTCAACTACACTCAACCAATTTATTCAACAAACCAAGCTTACTTCATTACTTTTGTTTACATTGTTCAACAATCTCACGTAAACTATCATTAATTGCATGGGATCGATACATATATTATGAAAATAAGTTCTACAATTTGTTGTCAGCAATCATTACAAACAAGCATGCTGTTAAATCTCCTATTTTGTTGCCTACAGTCACTGCATGTCGCCTGGAGCTGCTGCTGGTACTTCTTAACTCCCTGATTTAAAAAAGCGAGGACAGGCAGATCTATAAACAAAGAAACAAAATGAGAAACTTGCTGCATTAGAATTCAAAAATATTCAAGGAAGAATAAATTGTGCAGCAGAAACTTGCTACATTAACCATAGGAGGAAAAGGAAAATGATAACCAAAGTTGAAATTTGCTTAACCAAACATTTGCAGACTGCGGCCCATGTTGAACAATAAGGAAACCTGAAGACCTGAATCATTCTGAACCATGCTAAGAAGATTATATAAAGTGTAAGATAACAATGTTAACAATGCTAATAAGAAGCTGGAAACCAGCTTAAGCAGATAACAATGGAGACTTTGCAAAGAAACTGAAAGTAAACATTACAAAATAAAATACGGGAGGGGTGCAAACATTACAAACTTTGTAAAGAAACTTTGCGAATAAATTTTTTCTGGACATTTCTTCCCATTTTGTATTGACTTGGAGGCATAGACCACAAAATAAAATATGGGATCAGCTGCCATCATCTCCCACTTTGTATCTTCCTTCACAACAAAAATATGTTCCAAAACTTCATACTGAGCCAGCTCAATTGCACATTTGTTGCATACCTATACAGCAGTATGCAATTTTTTTTTTTTTAATAATCTCCCAACCTTTTTTATGTACTCATCACAGCATCGTATTTGTTTGTGTGCAGTATAAACCATACTGTATGTAACAATCTCCCACCATGTTGTTACTAATATATAAACCATCAATATGCCTTAAAAAACCACCATGAGGGGCACCCACACTCAGCCCAGCATTGTATCAGTTTGTGTGCAGTATAAACCATCAGTGTGCTAGTGCGTTTGTTTCAATATTTTTCACCCTCTATTCTAAATACAGTATTGGGAGTTGGCGTTTGTTTTAAGTTGAATATCTCAAAACACTATTGAGAATACTGATACCCCTCATTTTCGATATTCCCAACCCATCATTGTATCAGTTTCTGTGCAGTACAAACCATCAGTGAGCTAAAAATCTCCCACCATGTTGTTACTTATATATAAACCATCAGTATGCATTAAAAAACCACCATAATGGGCACCCACACTCAGCAAAGTATTGTATCAGTTTTTGTGCAGTACAAAAAAAACCATCAGTGAGCTAAAAATCTCCCACCATGTTGTTACTTTTATATAAACCATCAGTATGCATTAAAAAACCACCATGATGGGCACCCACACTCAGCAAAGTATTGTATCAGTTTTTGTGCAGTACAAAAAAGACCATCAGTGTGCTAAAAATCTCCCACCATGTTGTTACTTATATACAAACCATCAGTATGCATTAAAAAACCACCATGATGGGCACCTACACTCAGCACAGTATTGTATCAGTTTCTGTGCAGTACAAACCATTAGTGAGCTAAAAATCTCCCACCATGTTGTTACTTATATATAAACCATCAGTATGCATTAAAAAACCACCATGATGGGCACCCACACTCAGCAAAGTATTGTATCAATTTTTGTGCAGTACAAAAAAAACCATCAGTGAGCTAAAAATCTCCCACCATGTTGTTACTTATATATAAACCATCAGTATGCATTAAAAAACAACCATGATGGGCACCCACACTCAACACAGTATTGTATCAGTTTGTGTGCAGTACAAAAAAGACCATCAGTGTGCTAAAAATCTCCCACCATGTTGTTACTTATATACAAACCATCAGTATGCATTAAAAAACCACCATGATGGGCTCCCACACTCACCACAGTATTGTATCAGTTTGTCTGCAGTACAAACCATACAGTGTGCTAACAATCTCCCACCATGTTGTTACTAATATATAAACCATCAGTATGCCTTAAAAAACCACCATGAGGGGCACCCACACTCAACACAGCATTGTATCAGTTTGTGTACAATATGGAAATTAACCAAGTTAAACACAAATTGCTTTCTCATATCACAGAAGAAGTCATCATCAAATTTGATGTAGAATTAAGGCCTTACGTTCGTTTAAAGCAAACAACAATAACTACTCCAAAGAGTATTAAAGGATCATAATTTAACATCATCACTTCCAAAATTTGAAACTGACACAATGCTGCCACAAACTGATACAATGCTGTGCTGAGTGTGGGTGCCCCTCATGGTGGTTTTTTAATGCATACTGATGGTTTGTATATAAGTAACAACATGGTGGGAGATTTTTAGCACACTGATGGTCTTTTTTGTACTGCACACAAACTGATACAATACTGCCATGAGCATTTGATACACATCAGTGTAAATTTTTTTCCCTAATCATAAAAAACAGTATCCTCAGTTGGCATTTGTTTTGAGTGTTTTTTCCAAACACTATTGAGAATACTGGGCTGCCCCCTCTTTATAATACATATTGCAAATAAGGATTCACTAATCCTTATGCATTATAATACATATTGCAGAATCAGAGAACAAAGTAGAATCATCTGAATACTAGTGCAATTCATCTGGAAAAATCAGATGCATCAAAATACGTGAAAACATGCTGGTTGTTCAGCAATTATTTTTTTTAAGTTTCCTTAAGTAATAAACTGAGTTGGCCTTTGTTATAAGTGATATTTTGGAAACACTATTCAGAATACTGATACCCCCACTCTGTTTTGCAGCAAAAAAGCTTCTTTTGGATAGGAATATATCAGATCCTCCCCAAAACCATAAAAGCAGGGCATAATTCCCAGGGAAAAAAATATAGTCGCAGTCTCAGATTCATCATGCTCAACGATAAAAACTCCATACTAGAGCTGCATTATTTACAATGCCACGCCCACTAGTACAAAGCACTGTTCTTGAAAATCCGTTCATCATTGACTATAGCGACATCATCTTCGTTAGGTTTAAAAAACAATTGTGTTCACTTACTGCTTTTGATTAACGTGAATAGTTTTTCATCAAAAAACACTTAAAACAAAGGCCAAGTCAGGATATAAGCTGTCCAAAAAAAGAAAATCATATTTGTCGTAGGCTCAGATTGTTCAATTCAATGATAAAAAATTCAGGACAGGACTGCATCTTTACAATGCCACGCATACTGCCACTGAGTACAATGTTCACCCCCCCTATCCCCTTCCCACTTTGCCGTCAACAATAATTGAATTCATCATCATTGTTTACCACAATGGATTCATTCTTACTTAACCTTTCATTCCAAACATCAACCACAGATCAGTTTAAAGGGTATTATACATCATTTCAGTGGTTATTCAATCATATACCCCAATCTCAATATCCGTTGCTTGACGATACAATCAAGCAGAAAGCGGCAACGGGGTGGGGGAGGGACACATTTCACATTGAATGAAACCCTATCATCATTGCCTATTACGACACTCATCTTTGTTAGGTTTTCAAAAATGCAATTTGGATTACTTACTGCTACCGACAATTCCTTCCATTTTTTATGACCAATCATGTGCACAACATTGAATCCGTGCCCAATGCCTGTACATTCAAAAATTACATTCGTTAAACAGTTCGAAAAAAGAATACAATGAAACAACATTACATTCAAATTACATTAGTGTGTAGCATTCCACATTGCCATGGCAATATCATCTCTTTTCCTATTCATATGTCTCAATTGGGAAGATGATAAATCCAACTCCTGCGATGTGGATGCGATATCTTCGCTGTGTTGGTGATGTACTATTTGTTCATAATCGAGTTCCTCTAAAAATGCATCGTTTTGTGAGTGCAGACATATAAAATTGTGGAGTGCACAACAGGCTGTGACCATCATAACTTGATTTGTAAACAAGTAGTTTGGCATGTTCTCGAAGATGGCAAACCTCTTCTTGAATACACCGAACGTTCTCTCAATCACATTCCGTAACCTAGCATGCTGTTTATTAAAAAATTATCTAGGTTGGGTTGGTGCATGGTTGGCCCCTTAAAAGTCCTGTAAGTGGTATGGCTCACCACGGTATGGCGTCAAAAAACCAAGCATATTAGTATAACCACAATCTACTAAGTAGTATTTTTTCGTTCGGTGGGATTGGCAACAGTTTTTGTGCTAATGCAGTATGCATTACACGGGAATCGTTCGCACTGCCTTCCCATCCCGCGTAAACAAATGTAAACAGCATGTTAAAATCGCATGCTGCTAATACATTTTGACTTACAATACCCTTTCGAGAGCGACAAGCATTGCTTCAACTAGCGGGAACTGTAGCTTTGATTAACATGCCATCAGCAGCACCAATAGCTCCCTACATTAATGAATTGTAATAATAGATATCACAAATCCAAACTAGGAAAAAACTTTAATAATACATGACGCAATCAGGGTGACGTAATACCTGAAACCACGGGTAAAAGTCCTCTGAATTAGCGATTCTGTGATGTACAAGTGTATAATCAGGGGGTTTGATAAGGAATGCTGCTGCTCTTGCCAGACCTTTCAATACAATTGTAAAGTGCTTTTTGATTGTTTGAGTTGAGTGGTTAAACGTACTACTGGCTAGTCGCAATCTTGAACTATGACCGACAATATACAGGAAAATTGCCACGCTTTCCTCGAAAGACACTCGTTTATGACTTGAAGACTCCGCTATTTCCTCGCAATAGTTCCCATTTTGCAGGAAAGCACACAAGGCCATAAAACATTCTTGGTTCATACGGAATATTCCATGAAACTCGGCCTGGGAACCCTCTAACATATTATTCAAATATTCACGTCCTGTTTGCTTTTTATTAGTGGACCTTGTACGGTCAAGTTCTTCATATAATTCAGTTAGCAAGATTATATTCATCACCTCTTCGAGATCGTCACTACTGGATGAAGAAGTATCCATAACAGAGGATGCACTTACAGTAGTAACTCACTATAAACAAGAAGATAGAAATCATTTTGAGAAAATCCCATATCAAGTGCACACACATTTAATAATACGACTATATGTAACGAGATTTACGGAATCACAAAATAACATATTGAGAGATGGTAGAATTCCACAAGCTCTAGGATTGGAAAAAGATAACAAGGTATACTACCAAATCTATTTTAAGGATTAAATTTAAATTATAAAATTACAAATTTAAATTAAATTAAATAAGCAATTTGTTCACCGTCAAGCCGTCATACTACAATCAACCTCAAGCAAATACGGAAATAATCATAAAAAATTGTCTACAACATGATTTGTTCATCCCATTAGGCTGAATGGGATGACTACAGGGTGGCATAAAAATGAACCACCAACTCCTGCTGTTCTCGAGACATACGGAGGAAAGCATGACAAATGTTCGGATTTTGAAATAGGTAGTGTCCTGCTTTTAAAGCTACAATTGGATCAAGCCCTGTCATCGCACTTATTATATCTTGGCATTGATCCTGTTCGGCCAAAGCAGGGTTAATCGAGGCATCACTGTCCACCTCATTTTTTATTCTTGTACCTGCTTCTTTTGACCTCTTGAGTTTGCTTACAGACATCAAGATATTCTTTCACCATTGACATCGCTGATCCGCGGCCACTTGATGCACTAGATTTTCTCTTACGTGATCCCGACCCCGAACCCATTGGCACATCATCAGCCTCATCAATCACATTTACGTGTCATCAATCACATTCTATTCACAGAATATATTGTTACTATGCAAGTATTAGATTGAAGATGAAGTATAATAAAAAGGATTCACAAACAAAAATCAAAGTTTGAGATTATATATATTAACCTTAACATATTGTTCCCAAACCGGTAACTCGCAAGTAACTGTTTCGTTGGCTTCGTCCCAACCAAAACCGCTCTGTTTCCTCATATCAGCAAACACCTTCCAATCTGATTTAAGTCGGTGATATTTTGACTTCAGTTGTGTTACCGAGAATGAACGGCCACACACCTGTTGCATTTGTAGCGCAAAATTACTCCAGGTTTTAGCCTCGAATGTGTTGCTTTTTAGGTAACCATTGTCAACTGCAGCCTCCATAAGGTTGACAAAATATTCCACAATATGGGGAGGCCACATCCCATAATCCTCCTCCACTGCCTTCTCCTTCCCCCTACCCGTATTACTCATCTATATTGAACAAATACCAATAAAAAAAAATTGCCAAATTCCATCAATTAGTTTAAAAGCTGATCGGATGACCCTAGGTTGCAAGTAGCCACCGATTACACCCAAAAAATCACAACATTGAATTCGGCTTACAGTGTGCAGTCTGGAGCCGTTATTCAAAAAAAATTTCGGTGCAAAAGCGTATTAAAAATTGCTGCAAATTGGTAAAGAAAAACAACCAAATAAAGAATACAATCGCGGTTCATACCTTTGATTGGATTTTAACAAGGAAGAAATTGTCAGCACAGGATTCAACCTTGCGTAGCTCTTTGATTCGATTTACCCTTCGTTCCCTAGCTCTTCTCCGATAAGCAGCACGGGTAGTGCAAACCATTAACCCCCAACCAAAACTCCTCAACCCCTCACCAATTCGACAGAGAAATAGACAGGTATCGAAGTCGCCAGCGAGAGAATCACACGTTTCCGCTCGATTTCACAGTAGAATCGTTCGGGAAATCGTGGATTTGGGGGGGGGAGGGGGAGATCAGATCTGGGTTCTTCAAAGAAGGTAGAAGACAACGGAGGCGACCAGATCTCGTGAGTGAGAAGAGAGAGAGAGCTCGTGAGTGAGAAGAGAGGAGAGATGGGTTGGGTAGACGCTGTTTGGAAGAAAGGGGAAGGTAGAAGACAACGAATGCAGAACCAGATCTCGTGAGTGAGGAGAGAGAGCTCGTGAGATGGGTTGGGAATATCGAAAATAAGGGGTATCAGTATTCTCAATAGTGTTTTGAGAAAACACTCTAAACAAACGCCACCTCCCAATAGAGTATTTAGAATAGAGTATTTAGAATATCAAAACAAACACACTCTTAATGTACAATTTTTGGGCCTAGTTGCATGCACGTGCACTACACGTACACGTGCAAATTGCACTTCCCATGGCCGGTTGTGATTCTTTTGGAGGGAAACCAAAATTGGTAATGGTGATCATGGTGTGGTGGTTACTTGATTGTGGGTAGTTATTGCAACTCCTACTTTCATCTTGACCCTCCATCTTACAACCAACCAATTGATCTTAGCCCTCCATTCTCTTTGATTTTTAGTATAAATATCCCCCCCCCCCAATGGCTAGTTATTCTTGTGTAAAATTATTCTCTTCCAAATCTATAGTCTAGATTATATTATCTATTAGTATTTTGTGAGTTAAAAGATTGAGAGTGTGTGGGATCTTGTGCTTGCAACATCAAGGGGAGGCCGGCATCAAGAAGAGGGAGCATTCGGTGAGGTGTGCTTGGAGGCTTAGGTGCACGTGTTCAAGGAGGAGCATTTCGTTGCAAGGACATTTGTCTAGGGATTACTAGTGAATTTTCTCTCCATACAAGGTGGGTAAATTTTCTATATTCTAATTAGGGATACATGCTAGATTAAATTGAATGAATGAGGCATGAAAAATATTAATACGAGTACACTTTTAATTGGACATTGACCTATGAATTGATTGGAATGTGGGTGTGCAAATTGTATGTGATTTGATTAGTAAAAATCTAAGTTTGTATGGATTAATTATAACCATGGTTTGTTAAAGAAGGTCTCATTATCTACACCACAAATTATATACACAAGTACGTAGATTGGCAATGCTACTTCCTGTGAATAAATGGATCTTTGTGTGATATTGAAATAAATGAAATAAATTATAGATTTGTATGTATGATAAATGGTTAAAAACAGAGAATTAATCCTTAGTTGCTAATAAAGGGATTAATGGTATTAGTTGTTAATAGAAGTCGAAATAAAGAAGGTGGTGATTATCATGTATAATTCGAATCAATTGTATGAAAATATGTTTTAATTGTTGAAAAAATTATTTTTTCATACTGATATGTAAATTAGACAAGAAATAATTAATTTGGAATTTTACAGTAATTTTCATGAAAACAAAATGAAATGAGGACTAGTTGAACATCGAGACGTTTTAACAACAGTGGAAATTGGTTCAAAAAGAATTTAAGTTGTACTCTGACAACCTGAGCACGTAGCTCAAGTGGTCAGTGCGTGCGTTGGGTTCCCTGTGAAGGCCGGTTCGAGTCCCTGTGGCGCACTTTTGTTTCACAATTTTTTTTAGTATATAGAAATCAGAGGCCGAGAGTATTTAATACTCTCAGTGATCCTTTATACCGCTTAGCACCTTGGCCTAGTGGTCTGTGCTTTCGGCTGTGTCTCTGGGGTGCTGGGTTCGAATCTTGCCCTCGGCAAGATTGAAAAAAAAACAATTTTTTTGGGGTTTTTAATTGTCCAAAAATTATGGAAAAAAGATGACTATTCTCCTAAAAATGTATGGGACTTTATAAAAATAATTCGGGAATTATTTGCATGAAATACACTATGATTTGAGACTAAAATGCATAAATAGACTATGGTTCTATATGTATACTTTGTTAAAATTATATCTTGCAAAAAGAATTTGAAATGAAGGATTAGAAGATTAATGTAGTAAAGGAAGAAATTTTATTGTTGTGATGTGAATTGTTCTCATTTGAGAATAGTGTGAAAAATGTGAAATGTGGATATTCGTTAGTGATGTAAATTTCAAGGTGAAAGTGATAATTGATAAAGCATATGAATTTCATGTATAGTTATGGAATATTTGAACGAATTAGAAATCATGATTTGAAAAGAGAATTACTTTTGAGTATGATGACTCAATATGGAAATTTATGAGTTGGGAATGCTCATTTTGGAAATTATTAATTGAAAATTGAAACAAAAAGAGTAGCTAAGTCTCCCCGGCATTTGGAAATAAATGAAATGAAAATTTGAAATGAAAGACCAAGGTTGGTCATGTTTGAATGAATGAATAAGTCCGGTTTAGAGGAGAGGCTAACTCTAGAGCTTTGATTTTTGTTCATGATTTTGATAAAAACTAAGGATTAGTATATAGTGGAGACGTGATGAAAGTAGGAGAAAAACACGAGTATGAGGGCCATCGGATTAGCGGTGTGAGAGTGATCCACAGGCTGCCTGCTTGATGCGTCAAGACATGGCATGGGCACTACTCCAGAATTATCATCCCGGTGGCGATGCTTGTGGGATGTTTGGTGACTGCAAGAGGATTGTGTGCCATGAAGTGAGGCTAAATTGCCACAGGCTGTCTTCACGATAAGTCGTGACATGACGTGAGTTCCCCTCCAGAATTTTCTGTACACGAGCTTGTACTCATAGATCATCTAAGATACCTACCGTAATTACAGTAGTAGATTAAGTCATGGCGAGGGATTGAACCCTACAAAGATGAAGAACGATTAAGGGCTTGCCCTCGGACCTATGTAGTATGGGATGCATAGAATCCGAACAAGTGCGCATTAGTGTCATGTAAAGTAAATAAATGCATTAAGGACTAAGTGCACAATCACAACACGACATCAATACGATAGTCCCTTTGGTTTGATATGTGACAAGTTTGTGTTTGCTAAATATGGAAAATAAGTTATACTATTTCCGGCATAGAAAGGATGGCCGTGTATAATAATCGTCGGTTGAATAAACTGACGTACCCACAGTATTATATGCAGGTAAATGGCTTGATACAAATTAAAGAGGAACAAATGCTTAAAGATTACTCAATGTTGTTGTACATTTGTTTCATTGTTGTAAATTTTACTTCCGCTGTGCAATGTAAAGTGTAATGTAATCTTGTAAACTCTGATGTAAAGTGAAAAGTTTAAATTTCCTTGTAAAATTGTACTAAAAGAAGCGAAAAGATCCTGTAGAACATCTCGAATTCAGTGTATTTGGGATTCAGGGCGTTACAGAGCTTGCAAAGCAGAGTCGTGCCAAGTGTTGAACTCCGAACTCTTCGTTTGAGTAAGTTTCAACGGTTGTGGGAGCAATTCCGAATGGCAAACCACTTCTAGCTCGCTTAAGTGTGAACTTGCAAAGCGGAATCGAGCCAAGTGTTGGACTCTGAACTCGTCGTTTGAGTATAAGAAATTATAAACAGAGAGATGCAAGCAATCACAAGAAAAATATGAAAAAAAGAAGCTCTTTATTGATAACTACTAGTCGGCTGCTTCTAATTGCAAGTCATTATTACATTGAAGAAATAAAGAAGCAAAATACAAGTGAAAGAGAAGGAATGGTTCGACATCTGAAGGTACTTAGAGAGGCGTTCAGGCACTTTCTTGGTACTTCAAGAGATGGTCGGCATTCCAAGTCCTAGGAATCTCTCTGCCTTCAAGATCTTCAAGACGGTATGTTTCGGGCCGAACTACTTTGGTGATCTTGTAGGGTCCTTCCCAATTCGGAGCTAGCTTACTCTTTTGGCTAGGAAATGAGATAGCTAGCTTTCTGAGGACTAAGTCACCCTCTTTGAGATCAGTGGGACGGACTCTCTTGTTGTAGGCCAGCTCGATCCTCCTTTGATACTTTCGCTGGCGGATTGATGCTCGTTCATGAAGCTCATCAATCAAATCCAAATTCGCCCGAAGCTCTCTGGCATTCTGCTCTTCTTCATAAGCCATAAAACGAGGAGATGGTAGACCGACTTCCAAGGGGATCATAGATTCGGACCTATAGGTGAGATTGAAGGGCGATTCTCCTGTGGGGGTCCTTTTCGTAATGCGGTAGTTCCACAGTACGTTAGGGAGCTGTTCTGCCCATAAGCCTTTGGCGTACTTATCCAGCCTCTTCCTGATACCGAAAAGGATCTGCCGGTTGGCATTTTCCACTTGGCCATTTGATTGAGGATGGGAGACAGAGGAGAAGCGTTGCTGAATGGCGAGGTCTTCACACAGAAATCAGAATGCATCCCCTGTAAATTGTGTTCCGTTATCGGTTATTAGGACCCGAGGCACGCCGACCCTATAGATGACATTCTTCTAGAAGAACTGAAACACTTTGTTCTCAGTGATTGTAGCCAAAGGTTCGACCTCTATCCACTTTGAGAAGTAGTCGATTGCCACGATTAGAAACTTGAGTTGACCCGGAGTTGGTGGAAAAGAACCTAATAAGTCCATCCCCCACATTGCGAAGGGGATCGGGCTTGAGAGAGAGGTGAGTTGTGCTTGGGGTAGGCGATGAATGTTGGAGTACTGTTGACAGGAGTTGCATTGCCGGACATGTCGTTCGGCATCTTGCAGGAGGATAGGCCAAAAGTACCCATAGTTCAATACCTTCCAGGCGAGGGACCTTGACCCTGCATGTGCTCCGCCTATACCTTCGTGGAGCTCTTGCAAGGCATATGAAGCTTCTTCCGGGGAGAGGCACCTCAAGTAGGGTCTGCCGTCTACTTGGGTGTAGGAGCGTCTGTACAAGACCCCCTCAACAAGGGTGTACCACTCCGCTCTGGTTCAGACTCGACGAGCTTCCTTAAGGTCTTCGGGGAGGAGCCCATCCCTTAGAAATTCTATCAGTGGTTTCATCCAGTTGTCTTGAAGTTGGACGGGCAATGACTCCATCGAGTCGGGAGTTTCTTCTTCTATGCTCGGTCTTAGGAGCACTTCAATTAGGACGATCTGTTCGAGACCTTGAAGGGAGGAGGAGGCCAACTTGGAGAGGGCATCTGCTTGGGAATTTTCTTCCATGGGGATCCGTTGAATGAGCGCCTCTTCAAATGAAGCCATGAGATTTTGGAACTTGGCTAGGTACTTAGCCATTCGGTCATCTCGCACCTCGTACTCGCCTAAAACTTGATTCACGATCAGCTGAAAGTCGCTAAATATCCGGAGACATTGTACTCCTGCCTTTCGAGCCATACTGAGGCCAGCTATAAGGTCTTCATACTCCGCTTCATTGTTGGAGGCCTTGAAGTTAATGCAGCGGGAGTATTGGAGAACGAAATTGTCTGGACCTACCAGAATGACCCTGGCTCCGCTCCCTTCGGTGCAAGAGGATCCGTCTACATATACCATCCAAATAGGAGGCCTGTTTGCTGCTTGGTTGACCTCTGGGATGGTGCTCTCGACAATGAATTCAGCTAAGGTTTGAGCCTTGATTGCGGTCCGAGGCTGGTATGATATGTCATGCTGGCTCAGCTCGATCGACCACTTCATCAGGTGGCTGGAGGTCTCGGGTTTGTGTAGGACTTGCTTAAGCGGCTGGTCGGTAAGAACGACCACCGAGTGGGATTGAAAATAAGGGCAGAGCTTCCTAGCTGCCATGACCAAGGCATACGCCATCTTCTCCAATATGGGATAGCGGAGCTCGGCATTCCGTAGTACCTTGCTCACATAATAGATGGATTTCTGAGACTTGTTTTCTTCCCTCACCAGGACTGCACTGAGGGTCTGCTCAGAGGCAGTTAAGTAGAGGTAGAGTGTTTCCCCGGGGATAGGCTTGCTGAGGAGAGGGGAGTTCACTAGATAGGTTTTTAGCTGATCGAACGATTCTTGCTGCTGTTGACCCCACTCGAAGTCCTTAGCCCCCTTGAGAACTTTGAAGAAAGGAAGAAACTTCTCCCCTGACTTAGATAGGAAGCGCCCTATGGCTGCGAGGCGCCCTGTAAGCTTCTGAACCTCTTTCACACTTCTTGGAGGAGCCATGTCCAGTATGGCCTTGATTTTTTCGGGATTGACTTCGATTCCTCTTTGGCTGACCATGAAGCCTAGGAACTTTTCGGATGAGACTCCGAACGCAAACTTGTTCGGGTTGAGCATCATATCATGCTTCCTCAATACATCGAACGCCTCTTGCAAATCGGCCACATAATCGGTCCCATGGATACTCTTGACCAACATATCATCAACATATACTTCCATGTTTCTGCCGATCTGTTCCTAAAAGACCTTGTTGACGAGGCGTTGATAGGTCGCACCGGCATTCTTCAGCCCGAAGAGCATTACCCTGTAGCAGTAGAGCCCTTGATCGGTCACAAAGGAAGTCTTCGGGATATCCGGGGGGAACATCCGGATTTGATTATACCCGGAGAAGGCATCTATGAAGTTGAGGAGTTCATGGCCCGAAGTAGCATCGATCAAGGTATCGATGCTAGGGAGAGGGAATGGATCTTTAGGGCATGCTTTGTTTAGATCGGTGAAATCGATGCAGATTCTCCAGCTCCCGTTGGCCTTCTTTACCATAACAACATTTGAGAGCCACTCGGGATAGTTGACCTCTTGTATGAATCGAGCCTTAAGGAGCTTGTCCACTTCTTCTTTTATGGCTTGCTGGCATTCGGGAGCAAATTTGCGCCTCTTCTGTTGGACAGGTTTGGACCCCAGAGCAACGCTCAGGTGGTGGACGAGGAGCTCTTCGGAGATTCCTGGCATGTTGGCAGTCGACCATGCTAAGAGGTCACGATTCTTTTTGATGCATTGGACTATGTCAGAACATAGGGCAGATGGGAGGGTCTCGTTGATAAAGAACTTTCGGTTCAGATCTTGCTCGGAAAAGAGCACTTCCTCCAGCTCATCCACCGGTTCGGACATAGGCCAGACATTCTCTTGGGGAATCTCAAGAGTCTCGAAGGAAAGAACAAGACCCCCGGTGGAGGTCATGTAGCACTTACGGGCCATTTCTTGACTACCTCTTACTTTCCCTACTCCTGTCCTGGTGGGGAACTTCATCTTGAAATGATAAGCCGATAGGACGGATTCTAGAGCAGCAAGGCCGGGTCGGCCTAGAATCACATTATAAGCAGCTGGGACATCGACGACCATGAAGTCCATCTGCTCCATTCGGGTAGTAGGAGTTTTGCCAACGGTTACGTCGAGGGTGATTACCCCTTCGATAGTCACTGGCACTCTCGTGAACCCATGGAGCGTGTAGCCGGAGGGCTTGAGTCCTCAGAAAGCCACGAGGAAGAGAATGTTAACGGAGCTACCATTGTCCACCATAATTCTCTCCACTTTAAACTTTTCCATATGTAGGTTGATCACTAGTGCACCACAATGGGGGGTTCAGCTTTTGTGAGGAGGGGACCTCCTATAGTCTTGGCGACGAGGAGATCGCTCATTTGGACGTCTTTGGCGGGAGGCTCCCTCGCAGACCCGCCTTTCATCCAAACGGTGGCGAAGGTCCTCTTCTTTCTACCGATTGTTGAGGGTATTGCGGAGGTCTTCGGGGGCCCGGGGATTGTGAGATGCCATCGAATCAGTAGAGAGATTGTGCACGGAGACGTGGTCACGTTGAAGGGGTTGTTTCTGAGGATTGGGACGGGAGACCCCTGCACCGGCATTCTGGGGTCCAGTTTGACCCCGAGGGGGTTGAAGGTTTTGATGAGGAGGTTGGTCCTACTGCAGGGCCTGATTAAGCTGAGGAGGGGGTTCCTGCGGCTGGACGGTTTGGAGGGGGATCTCCTGTTGTGGTTGAGGAGGAGTAGGTCCACAGTTGGACCCTATGGATCTTAGTTTCCTTGGAGGCATGGTTGGAAAAGATCTGACCGATTGGAAGAGGAAGGGTTGCTATTCGTGGGTTCCCACAGACGGCGCCAATCTGTTACCACTAAATCTGGTGTGGGGGCAAACTGATAGAATTTGTGGATTCTTAGGAAAACTGAACAGTCAAACCTGAAACCTTTCCACCGGAGTTTGACCGTTGACTCCCGCCGCTGACATGCAAAAAGTGCGAGACACCGGGGTTGATCCCGGCGACGCACCCTCCGATGCTCAAGTCAGTAATCAGAAAAGATTATGAATGAGGTTTAACTGGCAAAAGATCGATTACCTCTTAATGGTGGTGGATAGGAGGTATTTATAGCCGCCTTTGGGATCAGTTTAGGAATAAAATTCCTAATTCCCAGTGAAAGGATAGAGCGAATCAGGGCCGTTGATTAAGTATAATCAGAAACCCTAATTCTATCCTTCTGGACTGGGTTTGCTGCGAGTTGGAACCCGCACCCAGTTGAGGTAGATCCGTTCATGGGTTGTGGGGCAATTTAGTTTTAGGAAGAAGACCCTGACCCCATTTCAGACCCGTTTGTGGGTGAAATTACCATTTTACCCCCAAGCGTTAAGATTCGTGCCCGATTTGGATAGTTCCGATTGAACCCTATTTTTAGCCATATCACCGACGAAAGATAATATTTTGTCTGTTCGATCGAACAAAAGATCATCTTTCGCCGCAATTATTTTTTGTAAAAGAAATTGACGGACGAAAAATCATTTCTCGTCCGTTGCATTTTATTTATTTATTTATTTTAATTTCGACGAATGGGAAATGATTTCCCGTCCGTCCGTTCTTTTTTTTTTAAATCGAGCACGGACAGGAAATTCCTGTCCGATTCGATTTTTTTTTATAAAAATGGGCACGGACGGGAAATGATCCCCCGTCCCACCCATTTCTGTTGACAAATGTTGGAAAAATCCTATAAACTATATATAGCCTATAGATATTTACATGTGTATAGATGATGTTTTTATTGAAATTAATTAAGATATATTAATGTTTAATTAGGATTAATTAAGATAAAAAGATGACAGAGTCATCGCTTCATTAAAGAGTAATTAATGAAACAGAAGATACAGATACAAATTCAGCCCGAAGGCGAACAACATCAAAAGACATCTGACTAAAATATCCCAGTCAGATAACATCTCAAAACACCCAAAAAGAAATACATGAACAAAGCCAACAGAGACAAATGGGCGGTCTTAGAAAACTAGCGAACCACCCCTTGTTTGTGAGCTGCTACTCCTCCTCTCCCAAGCGCATCTTCTTCCTGGATCTGATATTTTCTGTCCATTCAAAACAGCATAAGTGAATTTTGTGTATGAGAAAGGAAAGTCTATGAAATACACTTTTAAAACAGAAGTCGTTACGATCTAGCCATAGGTTCCACATGATAGAGGCAGCCACTATATTAATTATGGATGCTCTCAGGCACTATAAATGCCAACAAACACCATTGTGGATGCTCTCAGGCACTATATCTACAACCGCTATGCACGGTCACATTGTTTTTTGGCATTTATGCTGGTCACAATTAGTCATTGAAGACTGATAATTTATGACTGCTCTCAAAAGCGATTCATGATCATGTTGTGCACTGCCACAAATTGTTTTGTATCTGTGATGGCCACAACCAGTCGTTGAAGATTTATCATCTGCGACAGCCTCTTTTGTGAGGAACAGAGGTCGTCACAAAAGCTCGAAACGTGTAATTAGTAAATTTGGATAATCTGAAATAAAAAAACATGTACAATTCAGAATTAATGACAATCAACTAAAAACTTACAAACTGTATCAAAATTTAATCAAATGACAAATTTAAACCCAAAAAGTTAAGATACCAAAACAACCACATAAATATAATTAAGCATCACTTAAAAACTCGGTCTTACTATGGAGTAAAAGTACCATAAAAGAAGTAAATAAAGCATTGATTAAGCATCATCTCCTTGCTGTTAAATTTGACACTCCTAATCATTCATAAAGATCATCAATAAGGTTTTGTTGCTCGTTGAACTT
This sequence comes from Hemerocallis citrina, assembly GCA_017893485.1. Classification (NCBI taxonomy): domain Eukaryota; kingdom Viridiplantae; phylum Streptophyta; class Magnoliopsida; order Asparagales; family Asphodelaceae; genus Hemerocallis; species Hemerocallis citrina. Next base: position 57,789,594 of record CM030358.1, read on the forward strand.
TAAGGCATTCTCTTATCTTTGTTTTTTCAGCTTCAACTCATAATGTTCCTTTTATTGTACTAGCTTCACTTCACATTCTTCGATCTTTTTTTTTAAGTTGTCAACTATAGGGGTGGGCATCGGTCGGTATCCGATCTATTATGGACCATCCACTACCGATCTAAAAAAGATCGGTTTTTTTAATTTTCTCATCCACAACCAATCCGAACCTTAGTTAGATTGGTTTCCATCCAAGTCGATTAAACTCGGTTTGGATTGGATTGGATGGTCGGTTTGGCGTGCTACTTTTCACCTTCAACATCATTCATAATTTTGTTGAAATTTAAAAGATCAACTTTAATCAAACCTAAGAAACAACCTGCTATTTGTTATTCAGAAATGAATTTAAAATGAAGATTCATAAAACTACAAGTTGTTAATGAATTTTGCACTAATAGTTTGAGAGATGGCGTTTAAATTGGTGAGATAAACTGTTTTTTCACTTGCATATTTCTGTAATCTTAGTTTATTATCATAAAAGAAATATCAATAACCATAGCTAATTGAATTTCAGGTATAATAAACAAGGATTTAGAAAATTATTTCTGCTTGACTTGATTAAAGTAACTACTAAATGTTACATCAACTTCATGACTCTATTAAGCTGCGACACACTGTAAATTAAGCATTTTTCAACAACATAACACACAGGACTATGGAGAATTAAAACATAGGTAGAACAACTGCTTGGTTTGTATTAAAGAAAAAGACTGTTTGTATATCAAAGAAAATGAGAAATGACTTTGTATATTCAAGAAATTAAAGGAGAACTATATTTTTTATGGACTTATGCATAGAGGTACGGTCGGTTCGGTTTCATCGGTTATTTGAAAGCCTCATCCAACAACCGAACCGGTCCAGTTGGTTATTGAAGATCAAGAACCGAGCCAATCCAAACTCCCATTTGGTTCGGTTAAAAACCGGTCAGTTCGGGTTGAATTAGTTCGGATTGGTCAGTGGAAGCAGTAGGTGGAGAGGGTGGTGCTATCGGTGGTCGTCGGGGATTATGGCGATGGATGTCGTTGGAGATGAAGCTCGGGGACGAGCACAGGGAGTAGCGAAGGAGAGGTGGTCGATGAGGGAGCAACCAGCAAGAGATGGTGGTCCGGGGTTGCATTTCTTGGGTGTACAGGGGTGCAACAAGGTGGCCTTGGAGTTCGGCGGGGTGAAGACGGTCGGGGCAGAGCAGCAGCGTGGGAAGTGAGAAGCTAGTCGCTGGGGTGGAAATGCTGATGATGAGGAGAAGATGGTGGAGGATGACAGGGACGGCGGGGCTCGGGAGAGCGCGGTTTTAGGGACTCGGGTGTAAGAGGGCAAAGGCGAGCCGGCGGAAAGGGAGCTCGGTGGAGGAATGGTGTAGACAGCAGCAACACGATGGCAAGCGGTAGCTGCGGTGATCGGGGAAGCAATGGTGATGGGAGTTTGGGGTTGTGGTAGTGTCTGTCGATGGAGCTGCGGGTGTGTAGCGAGGTACTTAGGGAGTGAGGAGGTGGTGTGCAGCAGCGGCGGTAGCAGTCGGAGGTGTTGTTCGAGCGGCGCTCAGTGGGGAAGATGGCGGATTGTTGAGGGTGAGAGTGGGAGACAACAGGGAGAAGGACAGTGGAGGAGAAGGGCATACGGATGGTCGTGCCAGGTCGAAGGGGGATGAGCTCAAGATTGAATGGGGAAGAAGAGAAGGATGAAGAGGGTTCGGGTTGCTTTGGAGGTTGAAGAAGAGATTAGGAGGATTTAGATGTAGTTAGTGGAGAGATTAGTGATGGGAGTGGTTAGAGATAATAATGGGGTTAGTGGGGAGATAAATGAGAAATTAGTTAGTCAAGTGGGGTGTGCAGTTAAGGGGGGTATTCGGGTAGGGCTTAGGCTAACGGGCTTGAGTTTGTGTGTGAGCTTCAATCCATAGTAAGATAATTATAGTAGGGATTAGAAATTAAATATGGGCTTACAAAATAATTTAAAAAATTATATAATTTGATGCGGTTTGTTTTGGGGTGTGGGGGCAACAGGTATGAGTTCTCTCAATTTGTATGGTGGAAGTACCTACGCAGTACCGGCGTCGGTCCGACCCTGGGTAGCGGGAGCGGCTCGGGAGTAGGAGTGCAGAGGGGCTCGAAAGAGAGGATGGGTGCTTGGCCCGGATCTAGGAGCTTGGCTCGGCAGGGTCTTTTGTACCTGCACATGGCCTGGAAACATCGGGAGAAGTCCCGGCGACAGGCCTTCCGACGAACAAGTCAGTCACTGGAAAAGAGACTGGACAGCTAGGGTTCAGGTGGGGAGGATTTGATTACCTTTTACAGTGGGGAGGGGGTGGAGTATTTATAGGATGGAGTAATGGGTCTGGAGCCTTGGTGGGCTGGGTTGGACCCATTTGCCCATAGGCCTGAGCTGGCTGAGGCCTATTAGACTGTAGCTACCTGATGATCACAGAGGGGAGGATCCAGAGGAGATCAGAGGGCTCTGGTTGCTGCTGCATAATTTATCCCATACCACAAACCCCCCACTCCTGCGGGACTATGCCTGGCTGGTCGTAGGGGAGTAGTCGAGTTTTATGGCGGAGAGTGAGTGAAGAGTTCCTGTAACTAGGGTCGATCGGGCTGGACGAGCAACACCGCATGGCTTGGCCTGTGGAAGTTACCCCCGTGTTCGAGATGTGGGTCGACCGTCGAGGCTTTAGGGGGTCGGAAGGACGAGCGAGGCCAAATGACTTGGCCGGTTGAAGCTACCCCTGTGCTCGAGATGTAGGTCAACCGTAGAGGCTGTAGGGGGTCGAAAGGACGAGTGAGGCCAAGTGACTTGGCCTGTTGAAGCTACCCATGTGCTCGAGATGTAGATCGACCGTCGAGACTGTAGGGGATAGGAAGGACGAGCAAGGCCAAGTGACTTGGCCTGTTGAAGCTACCCCTGTACTCAAGATGTAGGTCGACCGTCGAGGCTGTAGGGGGTCGGAAGGACGAGCGAGACCAAGTGACATGGCCTGTTGAAGCTACCCCTGTGCTCGAGATGTAGGTCAATTGTCGAGGCTGTAGGGGGTCGGAAGGACTAGCGAGGCCAAGTGACTTAGCCTGTTGAAGATACCCCTGTGCTCGAGATGTAGGTCGACTGTCGAGGCTGTAGGTGGTCAGAAGGACGAGCGAGGCCAAGTGACTTGGCTTGTTGAAGCTACCCCTGTGCTGGAGATGTAGGTCGACCGTCGAGGCTGTAGGTGGTCAGTAGGACGAGCGAGGCCAAATGATTTGGCCTGTTGAATCTACCCCTGCGTTCGAGATGTAGGTCGACCATCGAGGCTATAGGGGGTCGGAAGGAGGAACGAGGCTAAGTGACCTAGCCTGTTGAAGCTACCCCTGTACTCGAGATGTAGGTCGATCGTCGAGGCTTGAGGAGGTCGGAAGGACGAGCGAGGCCAAGTGACTTGGCCTGTTGAAGCTACCCCTATGCTCGAGATGTAGGTCGACCAACGAGGCTATAGGGGGTCAGAAGGACGAGCGAGGCCAAGTGACTTGGCCTGTTGAAGCTACCCCTGTGCTCGAGATGTAGGTCGACCGCCAAGGGTTGAGGGAGTCGGAAGGACGAGCGAGACCAAGTGACTTGGCCTGTTGAAGCTACCCCTGTGCTCGAGATGTAGGTCGACTGTCGAGGCTGTAGGAGGTCGGAAGGACGAGCGAGGCCAAGTGACTTGGTCTGATGAAGCTACCCCTGTGCTCGAGATGTAGGACGACCGTCGAGGCTGTAGGGGGTCGGAAGGACGAGCGAGGCTAAGTGACTTGGCCTGTTGAAGCTACCCCTGTGCTCGAGATGTTGTCGACCGTTGAGGCTGTAGGGGGGTCGGAAGGACGAGCGAGGCTGAGTGACTTGGCCTGTTGAAGCTACCCCTGTGCTCGAGATGTAGGTCGACCGTCGAGGTTGTAGGGGGTCGGAAGGACGAGCGAGGCCAAGTGACTTAGCCTGTTGAAGCTACCCATGTGCTCGAGATGTAGGTCGACTGTCGAGGCTGTAGGGGGTCAGAAGGATGAACGAGGCCAAGTGACTTGGCCTGTTGACGCTACCCCTGTGCTCGAGATGTAGGTCGACCGTCGAGGCTGTAAGTGGTCGGAAGGACGAGCGAGGCCAAGTGACTTAGCCTGTTGAAGCTACCCTTATGCTCGAGATCTAGATCGACTGTCGAGGCTATAGGGGGTCAGAAGGATGAGCGAGGCCAAGTGACTTGGCTTGTTGATGCTACCCCTGTGCTCGAGATGTAGGTCGACCGTCGAGGCTGTAGGGGGTCGGAAGGACGAGCGAGGCCAAGTGACTTGGCCTGTTGAAGCTATCCCTGTGCTCAAGATGTAGGTCGATGGTCGAGACTGCAGGGGGTCGGAAGGACGTGCGAGGGCAAGTGACTTGGCCTGTTGAAGCTACCCCTATGCTCGAGATGTAGGTCGACCGCCGAGGCTTGAGGGGGTCGGAAGGACGAGCGAGACCAAGTGATTTGGCCTGTTGAAGCTACCCCTGTGCTCGAGATGTAGGTCGACCGTCGAGGCTGTAGGGCGTCGGAAGGACGAGCGAGGCCAAGTGACTTGGCCTGTTGAAACTACCCCTGTGCTCGAGATGTAGGTCGACCGTCGAGGCTGTAGGGGGTCGGAAGGACGAGCGAGGCTAAGTGACTTGGCCCGTTGTAGCTACTCCTGTGCTAGAAATGTTGTTGACCGTCGAGGCTGTAGGGGGTCAGAAGGACGAGCGAGGCCGAGTGACTTGGCCTGTTGAAGCTACCCCTGTGCTCGAGATGTAGGTCAATCATCGAGGCTGTAGGGGGTCGGAAGGACGAGCGAGGCCAAGTGACTTAGCCTGTTGAAGCTACCCTTGTGCTTGAGATGTAGGTTGACCATTGAGACTGTAGGGGGTCAGAAGGACGAGCGAGGCCAAGTGACTTCGCCTATTGAAGCTACCCCTGTGCTTGAGATATAGGTTGACCATCGAGGCTGTAGAGGGTCGAAAGGACGAGCGAGGCTAAGTGACCTGTCCTATTGAAGCTACCCCTGTGCTCGAGATGTAGGTCGACCATCGAGGCTGTAGGGGGTCGGAAGGATGAGCAAGGCCAAGTGACTTGGACGGTTGAAGCTACCCCTATGCTCGAGATGTAGGTCGACCGTCGAGGCTGCAGGGGGTCAGAAGGATGAGCGAGGCCGAGTGACTTGGCCTGTTGAAGCTACCCCTGTGCTCGAGATGTAGGTCGACCATCGAGGCTGTAGGGGGCCGGAAGGACGGCTGTAGGGGGCCGCTGTTAGGTGAACCGTTTTTTGCGAGAATCGAGGAGTTACAGTAATTGTTTTTGCAAGAATCGAGGCAGTTACTGTAACTGATTCTCACGATAATCGAGGAGTATAACTCCTCTATATATTCTCGTCCCCCCTCCTTTCTCACTTCTCACTTTCGCTTTCTCTTACTAGAACTCAGAGCTTCTCTCTCTTGGGCTTTCCATCATCGTCGACTAGTTTTCTGGCCACTTTTTCGATCAAGTCACAGGTTAGTTTTCTTAGTCATGTCTAGGGCTTAGTCCGGCTCCTTGCCTCTACCTCCAGCAGCTACGTTCACACGGGGCTATTGGATTCGAACACCTCCTCGGATGCCCCTGAAGTTTCGATCTCGTGGGATACGGTGGACAAGGTGTTAGTCGTGGAGCCCCTGCGGACTCGCAAACCCTTTGTTGTGGAGAGTAGTAGTTCGGAAGAGGAGGGTACCGAGGACGAGGATGAAGAGGAGGGTGACGGTGGGGAGGACGAAGAGGATGAGGCGGAGGGTGGTCAGGTCGGGGGGACGAACTCCCCCTACAGGGCCTCCACCCTCGAGTCATTGGCGACCCCGTCGCCCGAGAAGGCCCGTAAGGTTCTGAAGAAGAGGATGAGGGTGACTCTGCCAAGTAGCCCTGATAGGACGATTACACCTCGGAACTTAGGGGTCCCATTTTTGCCACAGCCTCGGTCGATCAGGAACTATCCAGATGACGTCGGGGATAAGGTTCTCTATGGGGTGCAACCCTCATCGCCGAGCCGAGTGAAGATCAAGATGGACAGTACTCCCACGGTTTTTAAGGGGGAGGATCTCTCGGTCATCCATGCGAGCTACTTCAACGGCAAGAAGTACGAGCTGATGGTCCCGAGCACTGGTCTTCGGCCGACCGACCCATTGGCACTGTGGTACTGCATCTTTCCGGTAGATGCATTCTCCTCGAGCTGAGGCTTCCTATCCGCCCCTTCATCTGGGAGGTTCTCAACTGGTCCTCGCTGTGTCCGATGGAGTTTGGACCGAACTCCTGGAAACAGATGGTCAGCTTCGTATTGTTGTGTAAAGAGAGGAAGGTACCGCTGATGTTGAGTATCTTCCGAGCCATGTTAGGGGTCAGCTCGTTCGGCGAGTTCGAGGGGATCTGCTACATGTCGCCTCAGAGCGGGTACAAGGTTGTGCACGGACACCCCGACTTAATAAAGGAGTGGAAGAGAAAATATTTTGACATCCGGAATGAGGAGCAATGGGATATTTCGACGAGATGGAATTTTTACAAGCCAAACTTGAAGGGGCTGAGGAAGGGCGATCTCTCGGCCGAGGAATGGGCTTTTGTGGAGAACCTCTGGAAGAGCCACAATATAAGTTGGCCAAAAGTGACAGAGATTCACTTGATCCGAGCCGGACAGAGCCCCGCCCCGCCCCGTATGTTTTTCGTTCATTTTTATTTCCGTACTTCTCTTTTGTGCTCATCGTTTGTTAATGGGCTTTTTTGCAGAGATGGACCTCAAGGCGATCAAGGCGAGGAGGATTGCGATGAAGAAGGAGAAGGCGGAGCAGTCTGAAAAGGGGAAGCAAGCGGCAACTCCCACCCGAATAGCCTCTGAGGCTCTGTCCAAGCCGAAGTCGAAGAAGCAGAAGATGAACCAGTCGAGGGAGGTCGCCCTCGCGCCAAGCAAGGGGGCTTCGAAGGTGACTGAGTTCCCGCAGAGTCGTCTCCTTCCTCTTCGGGCCGATGTCGAAGCCATGGTCGGGGAGGAGGGATTGCGGCCATGGGCCCCAGACTGGGCCATCCACCAGGGGGACTCTCTAACCGATGGCCTCATCTCCGTGGAGTTCGTGGGGGCCGACACCTCCGAGTCGGCCTATATGAGGTGGGCTCAGGCTAGCGTGCAGGTAATTTCTGAGGCCTTCGGTCTTATTTTTCTTGTATTAGTTTCTCATATCTTTATTTGCACCCAAGTCCTTTAACCTTGGCTGTAGGCCTGTATGTCCGGGAACCAGGTGAGGTGGCTGCACGAGATGGAGCTGAAGTATGAGCAGAGCCAGGCCAACCGCTTCAAATGGGACATGGTGGATCTGAAGATCAACCGGGAAGCCTCGATGAAATGGGAGCAGGCTCTGAAAGCCGACCTGGCCTCGATGGCCGATGATGGGGTGAAGAGGGAGGCGGCGCTGAAGAAGGCGTTCGAGATCAAGAAGGGAGCGCTGATCTTGAAGGCCCGAGACATGGTCATCGGGGCGCAGAATGAAGTATACGCCAAGGCGATGGACCATGTGAGGCACTTCTATCCGACCTTGGACCTGTCATTCTTCAACTACGACATGGAGATCGAGGGGCCGCCGAAGACCCCCGGGGGGGACATGCAGGGCGAAGGGGATGGCGGAGTCGGAGGAGCGAGTGCTGACCGGGTGGTCGACCCCACTGCTGTCACCGGAGCCGAGGGAGAGGTGGGCTCATAGTCGTAGCTATTTTTCTTTCCTCTTTTGTCTGTTTTAATATATTTTGCCGACCGTGGACTGGCCACCACAATATTTTGTACAAGCATTTGAGAATTTATAACAAAGAATTTTTGGTGGGCCAACTGTTTTAATCTTCACTTTTGTCTCGGGTCGGCTGTCAGAGTTGGTCCGAACCTTCTATACTTGTGTAATTTTTCGATTTATTTTGCCCCCATCAAATGTTGGCTATTCTTGCCGAGGTCGATCCTCGCCGGGCCGAGGTGATGGGGCTTCGGAGTAAGGTCGAGGTATTGGAGTCTACCCTCGACCGGTATCGGAAGGAAGCTCACGATCATGACGCCGCTTTCCACTATTTCCGGAATAAGTCGAAGGAGTTAAGCGCGGAGTCGGCTCAGTTGAAGAAGGCGATAGCCGACCGAGACCTTAGGGGTACGAGCCTCGGATTTTCCATGTCGAGTGCTTCAGTGCAGAGGCCTATATCGGAGTCGTTCCTCCGCAAAGTCATTGTGGAGAAGGAGATCAAGATTCAGCGTTACAAAATGTTGTTGGGGAGGTCGGTTCCTTCGGCGATCGGGGCTTCTTCGAGGCACGAACCGTCCCCGATTTTGCGATTGGAGTATGTGAGGCCAGGGGATGCTCAGAGTTCTGTGGCCGGTGTGTCCTCGGTGGCCGATCCTAGGGGATCGGCAAGGCATGCTGCGGAACATAGTCATTCGGCGAGGGTCAATTTGACCCGTCCAAGCCCGGAGGGGAGCTAAGGATAGTTTAGGATGAGGCTTTCATTGTAATAAAGAATAAACCTTTCTGTATTGTGCCCCTCCCGGGGCATCATAATAAAGAATAAACTTTCTGACCCTCCTTAACTTGTTGTTGAGAATGTGTTGAAGATTAGGATTTAGGGCTTCTGTTTGGCATCGGGGTCGAGCAGAAAGCTTGGAGCTTGTAGTGGATTCAGCCAACTTCGAGGAATGGCCTCTCTGGCGGAGGCGGTGGTCATCTCTGAGCGTGGGGACGGTGAGGGAGAGGAGTCCCGAGGTCTCGCCAGTACGTGGTGGCATTTTGCCTTTCAATGTCATTAATGGGGCGACGTTTTGCCTTCCCACGCTATTTATTGCTGGACCCTTGGACTTCCACTGTTTCACCTTCCTATGTCATTAAATGACTACTTAGGGTGGCTATAAAACCCCCACCCCCTCATCAGAAATTCATCAGAGACAAATTTTGGGTGCTTGCCGTAGGCGGGCGCCCTACCACGAAACTTTTGACCACGAGTCCCGGATCGGTGGCTCCACTGCCATACTCTAGCATTTTTGGGTAGATCAAGGTCCTAGACCTCGGGGATCTGCCCAAAATTGCTAGAGTGTGGGAGGTGTACCAACCAAGGTCCGGGAGCTTGGGGTCTCTTTGGTGAGGGTCTAGGGTCGGTGGCTCCCCTTCTACCCTCGAACAATTCAGGGTTTCGGCCCTAAGGGTCGTGACTCTGGATTATTCGCGGGTGAGAGGGGGTCGACCAAAGATCTGGGGCCCAGGGGCGTCTTTTGGGCGAGGGTCCAAGGTCGGTGGCTCCCCTTCCGCCCTCGAATAATTCAGGGTTTCGGCCCTTAAGGATCGTCAACCCCGGGTTGTTTGCGAGTGAGAGGGGGGTCGACCAAAGATCTGGGGCCCGGGGCGTTTACCTGTCAGTGAGCCCCCTAAACCTAAAATAGAAAATTTTTTAGTAGGGGGTTAGCTTAAGTCTTGACTGGAGGTCAGGGTTTGGGGATCGATGGTGATCGCCGAACCCTTATGTCTTAAGAAAGCCTACCCTTGTGTTCGAGTTTGCCTTACAACGTCGAGGCTTGGGTCGGCGGAGAGCGCCGAGCTCTTTTGCCTTAGCTTGGGAAAGCTACCCTTGTGCTCGAGATCGTCGGACGGCGTCGAGGCTTGGTTCGGTGGAGAGCGTCGATCTCTTTTGCCTTAGCTGGAGAAAGCTACCCTTGTGCTCGAGATCGTCGGACGGCATCGAAGCTTGGGTCGGAGGAGAGCGTCGAGCTCTTTTGCCTTAGCTTGAGAAAGCTACCCATGTGCTCGAGATTGCCATACGGCATCGATGCTTGGGTCGACGGAGAACGTCGTGCTCTTTTGCCTTAGCTTGAGAAAGCTACCCTTGTGCTCGAGTTCGCCCTACGACGTCGAGGCTTGGGTCGGCAGCGTCGAGCTCTTTAGCCTTAGCTTGAGAAAGCTACCCTTGTGCTCAAGTTTGCCTTATGGCATCGAGGCTTGGGTCGGCGGAGAGCGCCGAGCTCTTTTGCCATAGCTTGGGAAAGCTACCCCTGTGCTCGAGATCGCCATACGGCGTCGAGGTTTGGGTCGGCAGAGAGCGTCGAGCTCATTGGCCATAGCTTGAGAAAGCTACCATTGTGCTCGAGATCGCCATACGGCATCGAGGCTTATGTCGGCAGAAAGAGTCGAGCTCTTTTGCGTTAGCTTGAGAAAGCTATCCTTGTGCTCGAGATCGCCAGACGGTGTCGAGGCTTGGCATGGTTACATTAAAGAATTTGAGCTAAGAAACTTTGGAAAAAGAACAAACATTTTTATACAAAAGCTGATTACAAATGTTCGATTACATAATGACTTCAGTCCTCTCTCTCGAGGTACTTGATAAGGTGTTCCGCATTTCAGGGCCTCTTGATAGGGGTGCCTCCAATCTCGGTGAGTCGGTAGGTGCGGGGGCGCACCACTTCGCCCTGTAAGGTCCCTCCCAATTAGGGGCCAACTTCCTCTTCTTGCTAGGGCTGAGATTGCTAGTTTCCTGAGTACGAGGTCACCCTTCTGGATGTTAGTGGGTCGGACCTTCTGATTATAGAATTTCTCGATGCGCTGTTGGTAGATGCTTCTCCTAATGGCGGATTTTTTCCTGATTTCGTCGACTAGGTCCCAGTTGGCCCTGAGACATGCCGAGTTACCTTCTTCATCGAAGGTCATTATCCTGGGCGAAGGTAGGCCGATCTCCAGGGGGATAACCGCTTCGGTACCGTAGGTTAGGTTGAAGGGCGAATCACCTGTGGGTATTCTCTTCGTTGTCCGGTGTGCCCAGAGTACGCTCAGAAGTTTGTCGATCCAGAGTCCCTTGGGGGAATTGTCCAATTGCTTTTTGATTCCATCAAGGATTTGGCGGTTGGCATTTTCAGCTTGGCCATTTGATTGAGGGTGGCATACGGCCGAAAAGCGCTGCTTGACACCAATGTTTTCATAGAATTTTTGGAAATTCTTACTGGCGAACCGGGTCACGTTGTCGGTGATGAGCACCTGAGGGATCCCGAACCGAAAGATGATGTGCTTCAAGAAGAATTGCTGAGTTTGGTGCTCGGTGATCGAGGTCAGTGGTTCGGCCTCGATCCACTTGGTGAAGTAGTCGATGGCCACCACCAGGAACTTCCTCTGGCCTGTGGCTTGAGGGAAGGGACCGACGAGGTCCATCCCTCACATGGCGAAGGGGGTCAGACTGGCCATGGATCTGAGGTTCGCCTGCGGGAGTCTCTTTATCGAAGAAAACCTTTGACAAGGGCCTCACCTTTTGACGAGGTCTTGCGTGTCTTGCAGCATGGTTGGCCAGTAGTATCCATGATTCAGGGCCTTCCGGGCGAGCGATTTGCTCCCTATGTGGCATCCACCGATCCCCTCATGCAATTCCTTTAGGGCGTACTTGGCTTCGTCAGGTGCCAGAAAGCTGAGGTATGGTCTGCCGTCAGCCACCGTGTACGAGCGCTTGAAGAGCGTTCCGCTGATCAGGGTGAATCTCTCAGATCGAACTCTGATCCTTGTTGCCTCGGAATGGTCTTGAGGGAGTTCGCCCTCCGAAAGGAACCTTAAGAAGGGCATTTTCCGGTTGTCGGGTTGGAGATCAGTATTAAGGCAGGCAGCTTCCGGGAGATCGATGCTGGGCTTGAGGAGGACCTTGATGAGAATAATGCGGTCGAGCCCCTCGAAAGATGATGAGGTGAGCTTCGACAATGAATCTGCCTGGGCATTCTGCTCCCGGGGGATTCGCTCCACCGAGTGAGAATCAAAAGATATCAAGAGATTTCGGACTACCACTTGGTATTGTACCATCTGGACGTCCCGAGCTTCATACTCCCCGGTGATGTGTCGGGATCCGACCTTGTGCGCGAAGGTGATCCCTGCGATCATAGCTTCATCGTCCGCTTTGTTGTTTGAGGCTGAGAAACTTAGCCGAAGAAAATATTGGAGAACGAAATTATCAGGGCCCTTTAAGATGACGCCTGCTCCGCTCCCTCCTTCACAAGACGAACCGTCGACATAAACCTCTCATACTGGGTCGGCTTACGGGGCTGCCGATGGTTCGAAAATGGTGCACTCCGTGATAAATTCGGCGAGTGCCTGCTCCTTGATCAGCGTCCTGGGCTGGTAGCTGATGTCTATTGGCTCAGTTCGATCGACCACTTGACCAGGCGATCGGAGCTCTCTGGTTTGTGGAGGACAGTCTTCAGGGACTGGTCCATGAGGACCTGGATAGAGTGAGCCTGGAAATAGGGTTGGAGCTTACGAGCCTCTGTTATCAGTGCATATGCCATTTTTTCCATCTTCGCATACCTGGTCTCGGCTGAGAGCATAACCTTGCTCACATAATACAGGGGTTTTTTGACACCGTCTTCTTCTCGGAAGAGCACGACACTGAGCGCACTTTCTGAGGCCGAGAGGTACAGGAAGAAGGGTTCACCGAGTTCGGGTTTTCTTAGGAACGAGGGATTAGCGAGGTAGGACTTCAACTTGTCGAATGCCTGTTGCTGAGGCTCGCCCCATTCGAATCCCTTCATCCCCCGCAAGGCCTTGAAGAATGGGAGGGAATTCTCCCCTGATTTGGAGAGGAAGCGACTGATGGCCGCCAGTTTACCCGTAAGCCGTTGAACCTCATTATCATTTTAGGGCTGGGCCATATCGATGATGGCCTGGATTTTCTCCGGATTGGCTTCTATGCTGCGCTGGCTGATGACGAACCCCAGAAATTTTCCAGATGAGACGCCGAAGGTGCACTTGGCGGGGTTGAGCCTCATGTTGTGAGCCCGAAGGACGCCGAAGGCTTCCTCGAGGTTGGCAACGTGATCTTTCCCTCGTCGAATCTTGACAAGCATATCATCGTCGTACACTTCCATGTTCCGACCGATCTGATTTTTAAAGACTTGATTGACGAGCCTCTGGTAGGTGGCCCCGGCGTTCTTGAGCCCGAAAGGCATGACCCGGTAGCAGTAGAGGCCTTGGTCGGTGACGAAGGATGTCTTGGCAATGTCCAGAGGGAACATCCAGATCTGATTATAACTTGAGAAGGCATCCATGAAAGTTAGGAGTTCGTGACTTGACGTTGCGTCGATCAGAGCGTCAATATTGGGGAGGGGAAAAGGTTCCTTGGGGCATGCCTTGTTGAGGTCGGTAAAGTCAATACAGATCCTCCGAGTTCTGCTAGCCTTCTTCACTTGTCCACCTCCACTTTCACCGCCTGTTGCCTTTCTGGGGTGAACTTGCGGTGCTTCTGCTGTACTGGTTTAGAGCTGGGGACAACGCTGAGACGATGCATGATTAAGTCTTCGGGAATCCTGGGCATGTCGGACGGTGTCCAGGTGAAAAGGTCGACATTTCGGCGGATGCAATAGATCAGACTCGGCTTCAGTTCGGGGAAAAGGGTCCAGCTCACACAGAACCACTTGGACTCTTCCTCTGCTTCAAAGGAGACCTCCTCCAATTCGTCTGCACGTTCTGACTCGGGATGGCTTTCTTTAGGTAGGAGCTCGACGGCGTCGAGGGGAAATACACCGCCCTAGACCGCGGTTATGTAGCAAGAGCGTGCCGATTCCTGGATGCCTCGAACGACCCCGACCCCGAAGTCAGTCAGGAACTTCAGTTTCAGATGGTAGGCAGAGGGGACAGCCTGGAGCGAACAGAGCCTGGGTCAGTCGAGGATGGCGTTGTAGGCTGCCTTGAAGTTGACAACCATAAAATCCATAGACTCGGTTCAGAGGACGGGGGCCGTTCCTGCGGTCACGTCTAGTGTCACGATTCCCTCGATCTGTACGGGGACGCCAGAAAATCCATGGAGGGTGTAACCGGCTTCAGCTTTTCTCGGGGGAGTTTGAGGTTCTCAAATGCTTCTAAGAAAAGGATATTGACCGAGCTGCCGTTATCTACCAGGATTCGGCGAACCTGAAAGTTGGCCATGTCGAGGCTGATGACGAGGGCATCACAGTGCGGAAGCTGAACGCCTTCGAGGTCTTCTCATGAGAAGGAGACCGCCCGCTGCTGAATCCGAGGAGAGGGATGGTCTAGAACAGAGTTAACCTCTCGGATAAAGGCTTTCTAAGAAGTGTTAGATTCCCCCCATGGCTCTACCGTGGACGCAGTGTAGGATGGCATGTCCATTGACTTCTTCAGTTTCTAGGTCCCAATCAGGTCGTTGACCGGGCGTCCGAGGGGGAGGCGAACGCCTCGGGCTCCTCGGCTCTCTTCGGTCTTTGGGGTTGGCCCGGGTGAACTCCCTCAGGTACCCTCATTGGATGAGGGCTTCAATCTCATCCTTGAGGGCTCGGCAGTGATCTGTATCGTGCCCGGTGTCTCGGTGGAAGCGGCAGTAGTACCTCTGGTCTCGCTTCTTGCCGTTTTTAGTTGGTCGGGGAGGGAACCGGACGACCCCCTTGTCCTCGATCTCCATCAAGATTGCCGAGACATTCCGAGTCAGGGGCATGTACCTCTCGAATTGCGGGACCGGGGGGACCTTCTTGGGAATGGTTATTTCTTTCCCGGGTCTTTTGAAGGGTTCAGCATCATCGACCTTGCGATTCCCCTTAGCAATGGCTTCCTTCATGCCTTCAGGGTTGAGGGCCTCCTCGGCCCGAATATACTTCTCGACCCTGTTGAGTAGGTCGGGGAAGTCCACGGGAGGCTCTTTGGCTAAAGATGCCTTAAGCTGGCCGTAGCGGACGTTGTGTCGAAAGGCTGCGGAAGCGACCCCTACATCGAGAGAGGAAACCGACCTTGCCTCTGAGGTGAACCTTTGAACGATCTCCCGAAGGGATTCCCCGTCCTTCTGTTTGAGGTCTAGAATGGAGCAGCTCGTCTTCTCAACCTTCCTGCTGGTCACGAAGTGGGCAAGGAAACCCGCCTCCAGCTGCTCGAAGGAGAAGACCGAGCCGGGGGCGAGTTTGGAGAACCACTCCCGAGCTAGACCCCGGAGAGTAGTAGGGAAGGCACAGCAGAGGAGGGGATCCGTAGCGCTGTGAATCATCATGAGGATCTTAAACCCCTCCATATGATCAGCAGGATCACCCTCACCATTATAGGTCTCGAATTGAGGCGGTATGAAGTTCCGAGGAATCTCAGCTTCAAGGATTTGGGGGGAGAAAGTGGGTCCGATCGGACGATGGCTGCGACCTGGGATTGGTCCGCCTTCACCGAGATGTGCGAGACGGTTCTCCATTTCTTCCAGAAGATGAAGGACGGGGTCCACCGTTGGCTGGGGACGAGTTGACCCGC
Source organism: Hemerocallis citrina (assembly GCA_017893485.1). NCBI lineage: Eukaryota > Viridiplantae > Streptophyta > Magnoliopsida > Asparagales > Asphodelaceae > Hemerocallis > Hemerocallis citrina. Next base: position 57,804,870 of record CM030358.1, read on the forward strand.
AGGACTTACCGGCTTCCGTTCCTGATTGGTGGGCAGAACTGTGGTTGACCTCGGTAGCCGGACCATTTCAGATGGCTTGAAGGATCTCCTCCCGGAAGTTCTGGAATTCGACCCTTGTTACGGGAGCTTGTCCCCTCGGGTTCTGCGGGGGATTGTGCGCCTGGGAAGGCTATCGGCGATGGTTCAAGGCCGAGTTGGATGCGGCCTCTCCCCTCATCCGGCTGGCCTGCCTATCAGAGATGACGCGGCGCAAATCCGACACAATGGAAGGTCAGGCCGCGCCGTTGGCCCGGGGTTGGTTGGAACCCTGGTCATTTGCGCGGCTATGATGGTTGTGGTCGGGATGTCGTGCCGAGGTGATGGCCCTCCTGGGTTTGGGAGCCATGGAGGAGCTTGGACCTCCGGTGACGACTCTGGCTGGGATTGAAAGGATGATAGTACTTTGGAGGAAAGGTTCCCACAGACGGCACCAACCTGATGCGGTTTGTTTTTGGGGTGTAGGGGCAACAGGTGTGAGTTCTCTCAATTTGTATGGTGGAAGTACCTACACAGTACCGACATCGGTCCGACCTCGGGTAGCGGTAGCAGCTCGGGAGTAGGAGTGCAGAGGGGCTCAGAAGAGAGGATGGGTGCTTGCCCCAGATCTAGGAGCTCGGCTCGACAGGATCTTCTGTACCTGCACACGGCCTGGAAACATCGGGAGAAGTCCCGGCGACAGGCCCTTCGACAAACAAGTCAGTCACTGGGAAAGAGATTGGGCAGCTAGGGTTCAAGTGGAGAGAATTTGATTACCTTTTACAGTGAGGAGGGGGTAGAGTATTTATAGGAAGGGGTAACGGGTCTGGAGCCTTGGCGGATCGGGTTGGACCCGTTTGCCCATGGGTCTTATTTAATATCAAAACGCAATAGAAGAAAACAAAGTGAAACAAAACTAGAACCGATTTAATCAGTTAATCGGATTAGCCGATTATCGGTCGATTACCGACTTAATCGACAATTATTCCCGATAAAACTGCTTCCGATAGAAATATATTGTAAATCGCTAGAAAATTAATCGCCTTATGTCCGATTAGCGATTAATCGGTAATTTTTTTCGATTTTAACTACTTATCTTAAAGTTTGGGTCCCTCAGAGTGTGTGATGGCATGCACCCTAACATACCGCTCTCAGTAAGTATGTCCAACACATACTCCCTCAGTGATAAAGAAATTCCATCCTTAGATCAAGCTACCTCTATCACTAAGGATACTTCAATCGCCCGAAATCCTTGATCTAAAACTTTTGTTGAATATACAACTGCAAATCTTAAATGTCATTCTGATCATCTCTTGTAATCACAATGTCATCAACATATACAATCAAAATGATCATCTTCACCTGATGATGTCAATAGAGCATAGAATAATCATTATCACTCTTCAATCCAAAACTCGTGACAACTTCAGTGAAATGGTCAAACCAAGCACGGGAAAACTGTTTGAGTTCATATAACAGATTGTTTCAAGCAACAGACTTTTGTAGACTCAACAAAATCCAGTGGCTGCTCCTTATAAACCTCCTCCTCAAAAGCGTCATTAAGAAAGGCATTCTTGACATCTAGTTGGTGGAGTGTCTAATGAAATCGAGCAGCCAAGGCAATAATGATCCGAACATAAGACATTTTGGCCACAGAAGAGAATGTCTCATCATGATCAATGTCATAGGTCTGTGAATAATCTTTAGCAACCAATCGAACTTTTAGATGAGCCAGAGAACCATCTAGGTTTACTTTAACAGTGTATACCCACCTAAAATTAACCACCACAACGTTTGCTAGATTGGATCCAGAATACAAGTTCCATTTTCCTCTAGATCAGTCATCTCTTCCCGCATAGCCTATCTCCAACTGAGGTATGATAGTGCATCTGATAATGACTTGGGAACATGGTATATATCCAAAGTAAAGATGAAAGCAAAATGAGCAGACAACATGTGAGAATATGAAAGACGACTATATAAAGGATCTGCAGTAGAGTGGTTCCCTTTACGTATGGCAATGAGAAGATCAATATTAGAAGGTTCATCAGTTGGGATAACAACATATGTGGGTTCAGTGGATGTAACGAGAGGGGTAGTTGTAGGCTCAACAATACAGTTTAAAATAGGCTCAGACAACGGTGTTCTAGTGTTTGAAGGCGATGAAACAGTAGGCATAGTAGTGTGAACTAAGTCAGAAGTGATGTTCTTACGTCATTGGAACACTTGAGTAATTGCAGGCCTTGTAGGCAGTGGTGAAGATCGTTGTTTCACAAAATCAAAAGAAGTAGAGACCGAAAGATCACGGTAGGTAACGAATTCAGTATTACTCTCATTGGAATGAGGTGGAGTCATACAAGATGAAATGGGAGAGAAATATCCTAATAAAATACACCGAATAGAATGAGAAGCTGGCTTATAGCAATTAGGACGGTGATCATGAACAAAACTAACACAGCCAAAAATTATGGGAGGAAGTGAAAATAGATCAGTAAATGAAAATAACATAAAAAATGGTATCCAATCATCTAATACAGATGAAGGTATGCGGTTTATAACATATAGAATGGTTGATAACAGCAATGTTTTTTTTTCTTTTAATTGTCATTGTTGGTGATGATCTCACCAACATGTTTACAAACTGTTTAAGCTCTCGAATAATATGACAAATCATTATAATCTAAGACATTGACAGGGGTTTGGTAAGCTATCTATTTCAGAGAGCTAGTAGCCTACTGATCTGCATGGTATAGATCAAATTAATATAGGAAGTACTAAATTACTAATCAAAGGTTGTGATAACAGAGAAGAAAGCTAAACATTTCCAAATTAAAATCATGGTAAAAATTCTTTTTGGCGCAATTAGCATTATCCTTAGTAACTAAAATAACCCAGATTGATGGAACAAAGAAACTCTGGATATGGATTTATATGAGATCCAATAATGCTGGTACATATGCTTGATGCAAGTGGAGTTGGGCATGCAGTTGATGAGCTTGTTGAAATATAGCAATTGTATATTCTGTTTCCTAATATATAGGAAACAGATTCCCCAAATCTCTCATCTCCCCAATCTTCTCTCAATCTCTTTTCTTCTTCTCCAAGAATGCATTCTATATATAGATGTATACAGCAAAGAAATAAAAAATAAGAAAATATGATTTCCCCAATTCTGATTTCAATATGGTATCAGAGTCTAACCAGGTCTAGGCTAATGAAGCAGAAGAAGAGAAGGAGGTGATCAGATTTGACATCTTCATCTTCATCTGATCCCGACCAAACTCCGTCAACTCCCTGCTGACACGCGTCGTCAGCACCCGACCACGACCACTTCTGCTCCAGCAAACCCCAACCACGCCGCCTCCTTTCCGATCGTCATCTCCATCAGATCTTCCAACCTCCGCTGCTTCCCTTTCTCGATGCCAGCACAGACCCACACCAAAACCCCCACTTCATCTTCTCCGACCAAATCCCCAACTCCGTCGCTGTCGAACCCACTGCACACAACCTTGACGCCAAGCCTCGACACTCCTCTTCTGCAACCTGCCGACCTCGCCCCACCTGAGCACCAACCCCGCAACACCGATCGTTGCCTCGACCCCGAACGCCAGCCGTCACGACCCTTTCCTCATCGCCGCACCTCCCTCGTCGACCTGCCCCCTCCTGCATCTAGAGCACCACCCGAAGTCCACCTCTTCTTCCTCCTCAGAATCGCACCCTCCAGTTCCTCTCGTCGACCGATTATTGTGATCAGATCTAGATCACACAAATCAGATTTAGATCAGATCTAGATCCTGATTTCAGTCCACCATCCCGAAGCCTAATCAGATCTAGATCCGTTGTTGTTTGATCCAGATCCATTGTTTACCTGTACTGCTAACATGGGTAGTACACCGATTATTGTGCAATCCGAGAATTCCGGCTTTAACGCGGTTATGATGTTTGGACTCAGTTGATGGAGATGCATATTGCTGGACGCGAAAAGATCCAGTACATTCAAGGTGATAGTAAAATTCCTGTTGAAAGTGATGGTTCCTATGCCAAATGGTATGCTGATAATCAGAAAGTGAAAGGCTGGCTGTTGATGTCCATGAAACCCGAAATTATGAAAAAATACATTCGATTGAAAACTGCTCGTGATATTTGGGATGCTCTTGCAAAAGCATTCTATGATGGAACAGACAAAGTTCAGGTGTTTGCTCTAAACCAGAAAGTTTTTTCGGCAAGGCAAAATGGTAGGCCTCTTTCTGTTTATTATGGAGAATTGACTGAAATTTTTTAAGAACTGGATCATCGAGATAAGGTGATCATGAAGAATCCTGACGATGTCCAAACTTATAAGAAATCAATCGAACGCTTGCGAGTTCATTTTTTTTGGCTGGATTAGATGTTGAGTTTGAGCAGGTTCGAGGAGAAATTATGCGAAAAGATCCTGCACTTAATCTTGAGGCATCCTATGCATATGTTCGGCAGGAGGCTCGTCAACAAAGCACCATGAACTGCTCTTCTGAATCTTCTGATGTAGCTGCAATGGTGGCTCGGCCACATCCATTCAAAAGTCTCACAGGTCAGTCTGGATCATCTGCACGCACTTCTAAGGGCTTCAATCAATCTACTTATGAGTCAAGGAAGTGTGCCCAATGCGGCAAAACTGGGCACACGAAAACTCGTTGCTATCAGATTATCGGCTACCCGCATGACTGGGATCACAGCAGAGATTCTCGGAAGAAGATATCCACTGTAGCCGTCGGAATTGCTGAAGGATCTGGGAAGAGCATTGAACAAACCTCCGCACTGGTTATAGCTTCAGGTAACGATGGTAAGGCTTTTAATATTTCTGCATCTGTTATGAATAATACATGGATAATTGATTCTGGTGCTACCGATCATATGACTTTTGATTCTAGACAAGTTAAGACTTTACACCCATCCACCAAATCCACAGTATCCACTGCCAATGGTAATCTTGTCCCTGTCTCTGGCGAAGGTTCCATATCCCTCACAAAAGAGCTTACATTAGACACAGTACTAGTAGTCCCATCCTTAAATTTTAATCTATTATCTGTTACCCAAATTACTAATACCCTGCATTGTATTGTTGTTTTTTGGCCTTCTTTTTGTGTCTTTAAGGATATTCGGACTCGCAAGACAATTGGTTATGGGGTTAAACGTGGAAAACTCTATTGTCTGGATTTGGTTTCTGAGAGTTCAAACAGGTTGAATCAAGCTCTTGCCGTTAATAATTCTGAGGGGGAGAAGCAATTAGAAATTTGGCTGTGGCACTGACGTTTAGGACATGCATCGTTTGGCTATTTGCTTAAATTATTTCCCAGTTTATTTTTGAAGTTGGATATTTCAAGTTTTCGTTGTGATGTATGTGAACTAGCAAAAAGTCACCGTGTTTCTTTTCATTGCAGTCCGAATAAAAGCACGATTCCTTTTATGATTATTCACTCTGATGTTTGGGGTCCATCCAGAAATACCACTATTGGAGGAGCTAAATGGTTTGTTACATTTATTGATGACTGCACCCGTATGACTTGGATTTGTTTGATGAAATCCAAAGGAGAAGTTAGTAGTTTATTTCAAAAATTCCATAAGCAGGTTATGACTCAGTATAAAGCACACATTCAAGTTCTCAGAAGTAACAATGGTGGCGAGTACCTAAATACAGATCTACAACAATATTTGGTGGAACATGGAATTGTTCACCAGACTACATGTTCATATACTCCTCAACAAAATGGCGTGGCCGAAAGGAAGAACAGACACTTGCTTGAAGTAGTCTGTGCTTCACTTATTTATGGCAATCTCCCACTCATGTATTGGGGAGAAGCCCTTACCTCTGCAGCATACCTAATCAACTGAGTCCCTTCTCGTATCCTGAACTTCAGCACACCACTTCAAGTACTAACTAATGCTGTGGATGCGCCAACTGTTGTCAACCTGCCACCTCGTGTCTTTGGGTGTGTCGCATTTGTTCACCTACATCAACACGAGCGGAGTAAGTTAACCCCCCGAGCAGTAAAATGTGTTTTTGTGGGATATGCAATGAATCAGAAAGGGTATCGTTGTTATCACCCACCAACTCAACGGATGTTTGTGACTATGGATGTGGTGTTCCATAAACATGAGATGTATTTTTCTTCCTCTACGACTGAACTTCAGGGGGAGTACCGAAGTGAAGTTCAGACTCTTGGGTATGATGAAGTAATTGTCAGGCAGAACGAACAACTAAATACAAATAATGGCGAACACTTGAATGAAGATATAGCAAGGGAGGAAGATCCTCATGAAGAATTGCAAGAAGACCCTATTGAAGAATTGCAACCAGTACTGAATTTCAGTGAGAGTGAACCATCAGAACCCCAAAACCAATCGTCATCGTTGTCCGAACCTCCTAGAAGAGAACTCCCGTACCATACTAATAGAGGTATTCCAAAACCCACTTATGAACCTAATCTCACTAGTAATATCAAATATCCCATGAGTAATTATGTATCCACTCACCGCTTGTCGGAATCAAATAAGTCATTTGTAAATCAATTATCTACTGTATCTATTCCTAACAGTGTGCAGGAAGCCCTTACTGATCCAAGGTGGAAAGCAGCTATGGATGAGGAGAGGAAACCCTTGAAAAAGAACGAGACTTGGGAGATAGTCGAGCTGCCAGCAGAGAAGAAACCAGTAGGATGCAGATGGATTTATACAGTGAAATATAAATCAAATGGTTCGATAGAGCGGTACAAGGCAAGGCTAGTTGCCAAAGGGTACACTCAAACTTATGGAATTGATTATGACGAAACATTTGCACCTGTAGCAAAGTTCAACACTATTCGAGTTCTACTGTCACTTGCTGTAAATCTTGGCTGGCCGTTGGAGCAATTTGATGTGAAGAATGCATTTTTGCATGGGGAATTGACAGAAAAAGTCTATATGGATCTTCCACCAGGGTCGAACAGACCAGTCCAACACAGCAACAAAGTATGCCATCTGAAGAAAGCATTGTATGGATTGAAGCAGTCACCAAGCGCCTGGTTTGGGAGATTTACAAAATCAATGAGGACATTCGGATACGATCAGAGTAATTCTGATCATACTCTATTCCTAAAAAGGAAATAAGGTAAAATTACTGTTCTGATTATTTATGTTGATGATATGATAGTAACTGGAGATGATCCTGAGGAGATGAAGGCATTAAAGAACTACTTGTCACAAGAGTTCGAAATGAAAGATCTTGGTCCTTTGAGATACTTCCTTGGTATTGAAGTTTCTCGCTCAAGAAAGGGGATATTTCTCTCTCAAAGAAAATATGCTCTCGATTTATTGAAGAAAACTGGAATGTCCGCTTGTCAACCGATTAGTACACCATTGGAAGGACTAAAACTATGCAACGAAGCTGATCAAGTGCCTTGTGATAAGGAAAGATATCAGAGATTGGTTGGAAGACTAATGTATCTTGCACATACACAGCCAAATTTGTCATATGTTTTAAGTGTGGTAAGTCAGTTTATGCATGCACCTCGGGAACAACATATGGACACAGTAATGAGAATTATGAGATACATTAAGTCAGCCCCAGAAAAAGGAGTCTTTATTTGCGAAATATGGTCACTTGAAGGTTAAGGCGTATACTGATGCTGATTGGGTAGGATCTACAACCGATAGGCGCTCCACTTCAGGATATTTCACTTTTGTTGAAGGAAATTTAGTTACATGAAGGAGCAAGAAGCAAAATGTTGTTGCACGCTCTAATGCAGAGGCTGAGTATCGCGGAGTAGCTTTGAGTATAACAGAAGCTTTATGGCTGAAACTCCTATTGCAGGACTTAGGCTATGGTCCAAAGGAACCTATGAAGGTGTATTGTGACAGTCAAGCGGCATGTGATATTGTGGCTAATCCAATTCAGCATGATAGGACGAAACATGTAGAGGTGGACATATTCTTCATCAAAAAAAAATTAGATGAGAAAGTTATTGAAATATCCAAAGTGAAGTCAGAAGATCAACTCGCAGATATCCTAACCAAGACTGTTTCGACTCGGCTATTCTTGAAATTTGTTGACAAGTTGGGCATGTTTGATATCTATGCACCAACTTGAGGGGGAGTGTTGAAATATAGCAATTGTATATTCTGTTTCCTAATATATAGGAAACAGATTCCCCAAATCTCTCATCTCCCCAATCTTCTCTCAATCTCTTTCCTTCTTCTCCAAGAATGTATTCTATATATAGATGTATACAGCAAAGAAATAAAAAATAAGAAAATATGATTTTCCCCAATTCTGATTTCAATAGAGCTCGCCCGCTCTACAAAATTTTTTCAAATTATTGCTTTCGGATTATATAAGATATCGATCTAAATAATTAATTTCTTTAGCATAAGAGAAATAGGGGTAAATGCAAGAAATCCCGCTATTTGTTATCGTACAAAGTACCTCAAATTTTCAACACCCCACCCAAAATGCTTTTACCTCTGTCTCATTACTTACTCCTTCATCTTTAAAAACTAAATCAGGTCAAGACATCACTCTAGATGGAATACAGAATGGTGTTGATCATCTATCACTGATGAAGACATGCGAATAATAAGATGACATGCAGTCAGGACCGCATCCCCCTGAAATTTTGAGGAACATATCTATAAAGGAGCATGGTCCTTACAACCTCTAACAAGTGACGGTTCTTGGCAAGCAACAATGTTTTGTTGAGAGGTGTAAGAACAAGAAGACTCGTGAAAAATACCACAAGATGACATAAAACTAGTGAACTCAAAAGTAAAATATACTTTGGCATTATCATTACGAAAAATTTGAATGAAAACATCAAACTGAGTTCTTATCTCAGTGCAGAATGATTTAAAAATAGAGAAAACTTTAGAACGAAATGTCATTAAATATAATCAAGTTGCTCGAAAGTAGTCATAAAAAAAGGAAACAAAATATCTAAAACCACTAAATTGAGACTCAACAAGACCATAATTATTGTCTACTATTACTCAAATTGAAATTGGATTGTACTTTGCCTCCCCAAAAAGAAAATAAACTAATGATGTCATGGCACAAGAATGATGCCGTCAGCGGGTCAAACCAGATCTATTGATTGGTTTGGGTTTTACTGGTCAACGGGTCGGGTCCAGAAGCAACATGCAGTAGTAGCAGTAGTGTGGATAGGGTCTGGAACCCATCAGGTTGAGTCAGATTGCGTTCGAGAGCAACAGGTCGGATCGGGTTGAAGCGTCGGATTAGATCAGGATCGGCTCGAGTCTGGAGCGCCGGGTTTAGTTCGGTTGAACCCAGATCTAGGTTTTTAGCCCGATTTGTTGAGAACCCGAGAGCGAGAGAGCGAGCAAGAGAGAGAGAGAGAGCAGCGATGGTTGGTTGTTGTAGCAGGACAACAGTCTACACTTGAACGGCAACAACTGACGTAGGGGACAGCAACTGGTTTGGGTAGTGGCGGCTGACTAGGGTTAGAATTGGGGCTTTGATACCATGAAATGTTTTGTTATTCCCTTCTTCTTTCTTTAACGAAATACAATGACCTCTTATATAGGTAGCATAACACGAGTTTTATTCGGAATATGTCAAACTAATGGAACTACATCTCTAAAAAAATTAAAGAAAACTGAGTGTTGAATTTAGGTTGCGAATTGGGAGGTACAAGCATGTTTAGAAGGATGAAAGAGAGGCTCTGATGGGCTAAGGAAATTTTGGCATCGAAGGGTAGAAATATGTTCACGTGATGACTGATCACTGATAACGTACGATTCCTTCACCAATATAGATGGGGCATCCATAATTGATTTCTTGTCAGTATCAAACCTTACATGAAGTTGTGGGTTTGGCAAAACTCTTGGATCTCATGTATAGAAAGAAGCAATATATGACACAGATGAATTCATAATCGGAACAACCTCTGGATCCTAATAGTTACATGTGTTAGGATTTCTCGAGAAAACTGACTGATTCAGGATCTTGTTGAATTATTCGATGTAATCAATACAAACTACCAAACACATATAAGATCATACCAAACACGGCAAAGCATACACAAGTTTGTCTTGATTGGGGCTTTCGCCTTAATCCGGAGAGAAGAAACCCGAGATATTATACAACTAAAGAATATACAAGAATATTACAATTCTCACAACGACCCTCTCTCAAGGCTCACCAGTAAGTACTAGTTGTTTACAATTAGAGAATCACTCAATCTCTCTTTCAATTAAGTACTCTTTCTCTTCTTCTTGGCTCTCAATGGAGGCCAATAACAACAATATATAGAGATCTAGAAAAATCCTAATTTGATATCTTGATACAATAACCAATAGATATTCTTGAAGAGATAACCCTACGATAAGAGCCGTACGATCTGACTTGAAGAGCAAGTTGGACTTCTCACAAATCACCAAGACCAGACCCAAATAATCCATCAGCACTGCGTTCGGTCGACCGTACTCCAAGGTTGGTCGACCGTCCCCCTCTTGGAAACTCCTACATAGTAGGGCGGTCGACCACATCCCAGTGCCGGTCGACCGCAACCTACTACTGCTACTGCTACTGGCTGTTTTTCCTTGCTTCCACTCCGTTTTTGATCTTCTCGATTCCTCCATCGTCTTATTGTCTTCTTATCCAACATAGTATGCAAGACATAAACCCAACAATCTCCACCTTGGATTGAATACTCATGAATCCACACCTGTGTAATTTAAAAACTTCTAGACTATTTTTCTTCTTTTCTTGCAAACAACTCGTTTCGATGGCTTTATCTGCTAGTTGAATCTATCTCCACCTGTTTTCTCCAGCTGTATGCCCCCCTCAAGGGCACACCCCAGTAGATGTAATCATAGAGGTTCCACCCTCCATATGAACTCCACCTACCTCAAGGCTATCTCCACCTTTCGACGATATTCAAACGTCATAGTCTCGCTCGGATGATTCTAGTGACGGCATACTAAATGGTGCTTAGGAACAATGTGCATCGAAACACTTGCACAAGTTTTTTTGTTCCTTCAAAGCTGGTAAAGGTTGTGCTGACTCTGCTCAATCCCCCTCTCACCCTTCATCACCTTACGATAACTTTTCCAAACTGATCGAATTCCACCTGGATTTATGTACCTGCGGTCCCATGCTTTTAGAGTTCTCATGGATATAAGGCTCCGTTTCATCAAAAGAATATACATGCCCTCCTCTAGTGTGTGTCCCCTTCAAACTGTCATCTTCGACTTATTTGTTTTCTCACTCCTTACTTCACAAGTCTTTTCAATCATCGTTCTCACACAACGACATGAAGCAAACTTGTAAGTAGAAACCATTACTTCACAAATCTTATCAACCTTCGTTTTCATACAATAACATGATGCAAATTTGTAAGTATAAACAATCTCCCTCTCGAAACAAACTTGAGAAGAACAAACTGAAATTAAAAGAACAACCAGAATTCACATCTAAGGAACTTAAAGCAAAAACACTATTTAAGACACCACCTGATTCAGTGACACTCGATTTGGTACCCCTCTGACTCAACCACTTGTAACAGTCTCTCATGTAATGCCCAATCCCTTTACACTGGTGGCCATGGAGCTTACCTCTATATACACTTTTCCTTCCATTTGAAGTACAATCCACCTCCAAGCAACTCACAAAAGTTGATGCTAATTTCTAACTCTCCTTCCTAAGTGCTTCCTCCTCCAACCCCTTGATCATACCTGCTATGAAAAACTTCTCCTTGGTAGATTTCTCGTCTAGCATGGTTATTATGTTGGATTGATTTGATGATGGAAATATCGAGTTGGAAACATTTAGATCATCTGCGTTGAATGCCCTTAATTTAGATAACTCCATAACTACATGATCTAGAAGAGCGGCACTTTCCTTCATTGAGAAATTCCACAACTTCTTTCTGATGCATCCGACCTTGTAATGACGATCCCGAGTAGTCAGTTCTGAATCTTGCCCAAAGACTCACCGCGCTTCTCTTACACATGACTTCGCTCATCGAATACTTACGGATTAAACCCAAGGCTTCAGAATTAATTTCCTCCCAATTCTCCTGCTTTGTGTAGACTGGTCTCCCTTCATCTCCTTTTAGGACTAGATCCAAGTCCTGTTGAACCGATACTTCATGCATATCCACCTTCAAGAGATCAAAGTTGAATTTGCCTTTGAAATGCTTTATCTTCGTGATCTGATCTGTCATTTTCTCCAAGGAACTCGAACAAACTCTTGAACCCAAAAATCTGATACTAATTATTAGGATTCCTCAAGGAAACCCGAATGATTCAAGATCTTGTTGAGTTATTCGATGCAATCAAAACAACCTACCAAGCGCATATGAGATCATACCAAACACACCAAAGCACACACAAGTTTGTCCTGGTTGGGGATTTCGCCTTAATCTGGGGGAGAAAAATTCGAGATGTTATTCGACTAGAGAAGATATAAGAATATTACAATTCTCACAACGATCCTCTCTCAAGCCTCACCAGTAAGTACTAGTTGTTTACAATTAGAGAATCACTCAATCTCTCTTTCAATGAAGTACTCTCTCTCTTCTTCTTGGCTCTCAATGGAGGCCAATAACAATAATATATAGAGATCTAGAGAAATCCTAGTTTGATATCTTGATACAGTAACTATTGGATATTCTTAAAGAGATAACCCTACGATAAGAGTCGTACGTTCTGACTTGAAGAGCAAGTTGGGTTTCTCACGAATCACCAAAACCCGGTCCAAATAACCCATCAGCGTCGCGTTCGGTCGACCGCACGCCAAGGTCGGTCGACTGTCCCTTTCTCAAGAACTCCTGCATAGTAGGGCAGTCTACCGCATTCCAGAGCCGGTCGACCGCAACCTATTGCTGCTACTGCCACTGACTGTTTTCCCTTACTTCCACTCCGTCTCTAACCGTCTTGATTCCTCCATCGTCTCATTGTCTTCTTATCCAATATAGTATATATGCAAGACATAAACCCAACAACATGTAAGGCTGAAAAGTATGACGGAAACTTGGTATCAGTAACTAGGAAGCATGAACAATTTGTATTTGTAAGCTTTTCGTATTGAACATGTGTCAAGACAATTGTATTTGAAACATGCAACATTAGTATGATGTGATATAATGCACCTGCATATGAATGATTCTAAGTATTATTTTGCAAAAGGAAGCGTTGTTATGGATAAGTGTGTTCAGTGTTCCTTGTGTTTCTGAAGCATCGAACAACTTCCATACATAAGTATCTGTGCTTAAGAGTGAGCGTCTCCTTTTTTGTACCAAGAATATACTGTGGTCACTTTGTTTAGTTATTGTATCCTGAGATCATGTATACAGATACGCCGAAATGACACAGAAGTTTAATTGCTACATTGAAATATATAGCATTTCTCGAATACATGTCTGGTACAAGTTAGTGTCCTACATGACCAAGATGACACAACTCCCAAATATACGGGTGTTTGTTAATTATAAAGAGTATGTCTCAGTAAATCTTTTGAAAGGATGCAGTGTTTGAGATTGTTGGCATTTCTTTTTGCATTATATTAAGTTCAACTTGTAATATTAGAAAATTTTAACTCACCAAATTTTAACAGATCATGCAAATCATGTCGATGAGGAAAAAGAATAAAATTAAGGTTAAAGAGCAGTGAAAGGGTCTGAGTGAGGCACCATAATAGTTTCAATTAATGTCTTGAAAATACAGAATGTATATTAATATAGCTCAGCTTTTCTTCTTATTTGATGATATGCACACCTTAAACATCATTGTAAATCATTCACTATTCCAAACCAAACAATTTGACTCTCTAAATGTAATACACAACTTTCATCAAAAAAAAAATGCAATACACAACCCAGATCACTTTGGATGTTGACGAGCTTCGCTTTACAATTATCCTGCATGCATGGCTGCATCTATGGTATGATCAGCATTGGCCTCATCATTACATTGTCCTCATGATCCAATATCTGAATTTCGATCGTTAGAAAAAAGAAATTGTCAGAAGTACTATAAATAAATTCAAACCCATGTCAAAAATAAATTGGAAATTAGGAAGAATAGAAGAGAGATTAGGTATGCATACGTGGCAGTGGTAAACAAAACCTGGCGCCCCTGTCACATTGAATGGGTATCCACCTTCTGTCGTAAGTAGTGAAAATCGAACTAGAATCTTGGTCACATAACCCGGCATCACTTTGAAAACATTCTTCCACCCCCTCTCGTATACAGGTACGTCGACTGTCGTCCCCACAGCGTGCCCTGCTAAGTTGCAGGAAACTGCGTCGTTCATCTTGTTCATACAGTCCTGAAATGTGGTCAAGTTCACGAGTTGTCGCTGCTCCAACACTGAAAAAACTGCCAGATGTATGTGGAGTGGGTGGTTATCTGGCGTTAGGTTGATGACATGCCAAAGCTCACTAGTCCCTGCTTTTGGCATCTCTGTGACGGGATCCTCAAATGTCTTATTGTTCAAAGTCAGATGTGTCGGGTTTCCCGTTGCACTGTTGGCCTCGTACATTGTGATGTAGCGGGTTGTAGTTGCTTGGGCTTCCATAGGCCTGGGGTACTGGGTCAACTTGGTTGGGATTGTCGTCGGATCCCTCACCTTTTCCGGTTCAATTATGAACTTCACTATTTTACCTGTTGATGCAGTAGAGGAAATATGAATATATTATACATATATATTATTAAGTAATTAATATATTACTAGTAATGTGCACGTGGATGCCTGCCCTATTTTTTTAAAGCTCCTTCTCAGGGACTTCAATATTTATGTTATGTGAAGGATATTTTTTAAAATAATTATGTCGTAAATAAATTTGAACGGGTGGTCTGTTTCACTTGTTTAACCAAAACAGAAGCAACGATATCGATGTGTAATATTTGCAGGTTGTCGTTTATGTATCCTACCGCTGAGTTGATCAGTTGCAGTGCCATTTGGATACGGATAGGGTGCGTCGTTGGAAAGAATCACTGAGTCAGTCGAAGATTGTGAGAAGTCAACTATCACATCAGCGATTTCTGAAGGGGCAAGAAGGAACCTGGAGGATGTAACCGGGGTGGATAAGTAAGTAGAATCAGATCCAATATGCACGAAGTTGAGTCCATTAGGGAAGAAAAGGCTAAAGTATCGAGCATTGCATGCATTGATGATACGAAACCGATACTTTCGACGAGTTACATTAAGGAATGGCCAGGCTTTTCCATTAACAAGCATGACATCACCAAAGTACTCAGGGTTCCACTGCGGATGGATGGAGGGGTTGTCTCCTGTGGAGTTAAGATAGATGGAGCCGTTGGTCCACAAAGAGCGGTCGAATATGACAATGTGGCGGTCAAATTCAGGGCCGGAGGGGAGGTTGAGTGGGCCCTCTAGGGAGGCATTGCAGATGATATAGGTTCCGAGGAGGCCTGTGAGGAGGTTGACTCGAGTGATGCCTACTGCATGGTCATGGTACCTGCAGTTCGAAACATCAATTGATGATCAGTTAATTAGCTTTTCTTATTCGAGAAATTTTTTCTCTCCACATGATAAGAGTGGCGTATAAGGATATGATTTGTGTTTAAAGAAAATGAATATTATCGTGTTTAATTTCTATATCTTGTTGTATTTGAACTGTTTGTATTCTTCTGTTAGTATTGTTATTTATAGTTTTTTTTTGTTGCAAAGTTAGGGTTCCAAAATGGTGTTGATCAAATCTCACAATCAGATCATCAACAGTTTACAGTGTTGCGAAATTGGAGCCTCTTAGTCTTTAGCCTTGAAGCCTTGGTCCATTCTTAATTAGTAGAAATACAGTGAATAGATAGATGTATTGATATCTTTTTTGAATGAAAAGTGAATATATGGAGATTAGCAATGAATTTTACCAAATTTTAGTAAATATTACCAAAGATTTCCTGGCTCTTGAACATTGGGATAGAAGGAGGTACGCGACACAAATGCAGAGCCAGTGTCTCGATAGGAATTGGTGAACCACGCATTGGCATTGCCATCACTAGTGGGAGGGTGGATGCCACCATGGAGGTGGACGGCAGTGGCAACACCTCCATATTTCGGTTTGGGAATTGTAATGCTGGTGTCGAAAGGGAGGATATGTTGCGAGGGGAGAAAGTTTTCCCATGTAATGTAGGTGGCAATGCCTTGGATGGCCTGAATTGACGGTCCTGGGACTGTAGCGGTCTCCTTTGATGTGCCGAAGGCGAAAACAGTGGTTGGGGGAAGGTCCCTGTGGAATTTCTGTAAGAAGAATATCCATTAATATATATTATAATGCATGTCATTGGTAATATTCTATACAATTTGCAGTAATGTTTTTTTTTCTCTTTTAATTGTCATTGTTGGTGATGATCTCATGAACATGCTTACAGACTGTTTAAGCTCTCCAATAATATATATAGTAAATCATTATAATCCAAGACACTGACAGGGGTTTGGTACGCTATCTATTTCAGATAGCTAGTAGCCTACTGATCTGAATGGTATAGATCAAATATAGGAAGTACGTACTAAATTATACTAATCAAATGTTGTGATAATAGAGAAGAAAGCCAAACATTTCCAAATTTAAAAACATGGTATAAATTATTTTTTGGCGCAATTAGCATTATCTCTAATATTATAATGGGAGAAGGGCTTAGTGTCATTTGTCATTGTGTCATTTTGTCAACCCGTACAACGCACGTGTTGGTAGATTTTTTTTTTGGCCCTTTTCATTTCCCTCCCCATTTTTCCCACGTGCAACGCACGTGCTGGTAGTTTTTTTTTTTTTTTGCCTTTTTCATTTTCCCTCCCCATTCTCCCTATGTGCAACGCACGTGTATAATACTAGTCCTTAATAACTAAAATAACCCGTATTGAGGGAAGAACGAAAATCTGGATATGGATTTATATATATGAGATCCAATAATGCTGGTACGTACATATGCTTGATGCAAGTAGAGTTGGGCATACAGTTGATGAACTCGCTCTACATATTTTTTTCTAGGTTTTTCAAATTATGAGGACATCATTATGTGGACTACACTTTGGGATATATTCCTTTCGGATTATATGATTATATAAGAGATCGATCTAAATAATTAATTTCTTTAGCATAAGAAAAATAGGAGTAAATGCAATAAATCCCGCTATTTGTTATCATACAAAGTACCTCAAATATTTTCAACCCCCCCACCCAAAATGCTTTTACCTCTCTTTCATTACTGTTGGATGTATATGTATATTCTCACTATAATAGGATAATATTGTGTATATTATTCTATGGGGCAACACGGGTTTACACGTGTTATGTTTAATATTGGAACGGGTTGAGTGGGCTAAAAGCCCAGTACCCTAAACCCAGTCTAATCTCTATATAAGCTGGTCTAGAGGTAGTGCCCTGTGATATTCCAATACTGATAAGCAGGGTATAATATCTTAAGCGGCTAGAGATTTACCCTAACCCTAATTTCCCCAAATCAGTATCAACAATCTTAAGATATTAGCTTCTTCTACCTCTGGTCGCCACTGTCTCCGACCAAGACCGCCGCCGTCGCTGATCCAGAACGCCGCCGTCGACAAGATCGCAACGCC
Organism: Hemerocallis citrina; assembly: GCA_017893485.1. NCBI lineage: Eukaryota > Viridiplantae > Streptophyta > Magnoliopsida > Asparagales > Asphodelaceae > Hemerocallis > Hemerocallis citrina. Next base: position 57,822,454 of record CM030358.1, read on the forward strand.
GCGCCGTCGCGATCAGAACGCAGCGCAGTCGCGATCTCGCTCGCAGTCGCGATCCCGCTTGCCGCAGCCCTCGTCTTCGAAGACGTCGCAGATCGAAGGGGGCGGCTCTCCGATCGTCGTTGATCCGGTGCGTCGACGCCGGTGTGGATCATCTCTGGTCGTCGAAGCCCAGATCCGGTCGTCTTCCTCAGCTGTTGGATCTAGGGTTTGATCAGATCGAATCAAAGGGGTTCTTCTTCCATTGCTGTTGTGTTTGGGAGCTTGATCAGATCGGATTGAGAGGGTTCTTCGATTGCTGTTGATTGTTTGGAGATTTGATAAGATTAGATCGGATTCTTTTCTTGACTCACTGCTGTGCTCTCCAGATTTGGTCCATTCTAAACTCAGTTATTTTTCTGTTTAATAAATCACATAAGTAGTAACTATTTAGAAAGAACTCTCTATTGTTGGGAATCTATTGTTTATTCCTTTGTGATGGAAAAACATAGTCGTCCGTACGAGGTTCCCAAATTAGAGGGATTCAGTAGTGCTGAGTTTAATAGTTGGAAAAGAAAAGCCCAATACGGGATGAAATTCATGAAAATATTCTATACATGTCAAACAACATATGATGAATGTGTTGAAGATGTTGACGATGCAACATGGGTAACTGATGAAGACTTATGTAGAGAATTCTTATTGAATAGCATATCAGACCGTCTTGCAGACGTGTATATGAAATATGAAACTGCTAAACAAATTTGGGATAATCTACTAGATGAATTTAAGAAAGAAGAGAAAGTTTCTAAGGCACATCTAGTTGATAAGTTCATGGGTTTCACCTTTAAAGAAGAAAATGCAATCCTTCCTCAGGTAACAGATTTAGAAAATCTGGTAGGGAAACTAAAAACTGAAAACATTACTGTGTGTGATGAGTTCCTTACTGGAGCAATAATCTATAAGTTACCTGCTTCGTGGCTATCTTTTAAGACTGAGATGTATAGGTTGCCTGAACAAATTAAACTTGCACATCTAAAACGTTGCATCAAAGTTGAAGATGAGACTAGAACTAGGATGAATTTGGAATTGGTTAATAAACAACTTTCTACTGCTAATGTGTTAACCAGTACCAAACGCACTCCTAAGTTCAAGAAGAACAAGTTTAATTTTAAGGGTGAACCAACTAAGTTAGAAGTCACGAAGAAAATTGCTAAAAAGAAAGGGAAATGCTACAACTGTAGAAAGTGGGGACATCATGCCTCTGAGTGCAGGCTACCCAAAGTGGAACAACCCAACATGGAAAAGGTGAACTTGTTGGAGGGAAAAACTGAGCCCACCAATTTTCTTTGTGTTGTTGGTGATGTAAAGGCCAGTACCTCTGCTAGTTGGTTGTTGGACTCGGGAGCCACCTGTCATGCTTGCAATGATGAGACCCTACTATCTGATCTGAGAGCTGCAAATGAATCAGTTTCAATGGCAAATGGAGGATCAGTGAAGGTGCTTCGGACCGGGACAGCGAATCTCAGTCTCTCCTCAGGTAAAACTTTAATTTTACGAAATGTTAAATATGTACCTGCTTTAGCTAAGAACTTGATCTCTATTAGCTTACTAAATCATGCTGGTATGGTTGTTACTATGATTAGTGGTAAAGCTATCTTGTCTGTAAATTCTTTTTATTTTGGTTGTGCTTATTTAGTTAATGGCATGTTCAGAATTAGTTTAGCAGATGAAGTAATCAACAATATTAGTTCCAAATTGTGTAGTCCACATACATGGCATAATAGGCTGGGACATGTGAACTATGTTAAGATTCTTAATATTGCTAAAACTTTTAACTTGCCGATTGACACATCCATTAAAGGTGACAAATGTGAAGTGTGTGCTCAAACAAAGATAACTAGAAGACCTTTTCGTACCGTCTCTAGGAGTACACAACTACTTGAGTTGATACATTCTGACATATGTGATTTCAAGAGTTTTATGACACAAGGAGGTCGGAAGTACTTAATTACCTTTATAGATGATTACTCTAGATATTGTCACATTTATCTGTTAAAAACCAAGGATGAAGCACTAGAAAAATTCAAAGAATTTAAGGACCGTGTTGAGAATCAGTTAGATGCTAAAATTAAAAGATTTAGATCAGATAGAGGTGGCGAATATGTTTCATTAGGATTCAGAGAATTTTGTAACTCACATGGAATCATAGCAGAAACTACAGCACCCTACTCACCACAGTCAAATGGTATCGCCGAAAGAAAGAATCGAACACTCACAGAGATGTTGAATTCTATGTTATTGACTGCTGGATTACCTTCACAATTTTGGGGTGAGGCTGTATTAACTGCTAATAATATTTTGAACATGTTGCCACACTCTAAGTTACCTGCTACACCGTATGAATTGTGGCATAAACACACACCTAATTTTAATAAATTAAGAACATGGGGCTGTATTGCTTTTGTTAGGATACCTGACCCTAGAAGGCCTAAAGTGGGACCTCGAACAAATACGTGTGTGTATTTGGGTAGTGCAGTTGATAGTGCTGCAGACAGATTTTTAGACCTATCTCTCAACAAAATAATAGAATCAAGAGATGCAGAATTCTTTGAAGATATGTTCATCAAAGATAAAGGCATCTCATTATCTGAACCTGCAGACACAAGGAATGATTCACAACAGGAATCTAGATATACTTCAACTGACACTGAACCCTCACATAATGTTGAATTAAGAAGACTCTCTACAAGAGATAAAACACCTAGAACCTATGGTGATGACTTCGTGACATATGCACTAGCAGCTGACCCTGTTAGTGTTAAGGAAGCCTTAAGGTCTAGGGATGGTTTGCTTTGGAAAGAAGCAATTGATGATGAAATGGATTCTTTATTGCAGAACAACACTTGGGAATTGGTTAATTTGCCAGTAGGGGCTAAAACTATAGGAAGCAAGTGGGTTTTGAAGAAGAAACTTAATCCTGATGGAACTGTAGCTAAGTATAAAGCACGCTTAGTAGCTAAAGGTTATACTCAACAAAGTGGGGTGGATTATTTTGATGTTTATTCACCAGTTTGCCACATTGCTACAATAAGGATTCTTCTAGCCATAGCATCTATTGAAAAATTCGTTATTCATCAAATGGATGTTAAGACTGCTTTCCTAAACGGTGACCTCAATGAAGAAATCTATATGAATCAACCTGAAGGTTTTGTACTTAAAGGTTCAGAACATAAGGTCTGCAAATTAATTAAATCTTTGTATGGTCTAAAACAAGCACCAAAATTGTGGCATGAAAAATTCGATAAAACAATAAAGAGCTTAGGTTTTGAATCTAGTAATTCTGACAAATGCCTTTATTATCGTGATGAATCGAATAAAATTGTCATTATTTGCTTGTATGTTGATGACTTGCTAGTTGTTGGAAGTGACCTCTCTATTGTTATAGAAGTCAAAACCATGCTATCCAAACAATTCAATATGAAAGACCTGGGTGTTGTGGACACCATATTGGGTATGAGAGTGGGCTTTAGAAGGCAAGGAATAACCCTTAGCCAATCCCACTATATTAAAAGTGTGTTGAAGGACTGGGGATACAGTGATTGCAAAAGGTTTAATACACCTTATGATAATACCAAAAAGTTGACACCTAACGATGGTGCAACAGTGAGACAGTTAGATTACTCTAAACTTATTGGGAGTCTCATGTATGCAATGACATGCACCAGACCTGACATAGCCTTTGCGATAGGCATGCTGAGCAGGTTCACTAGCAATCCTAGTCAATTACACTGGAATGCCCTTGAGAGGCTACTGGGATACCTAAACGGTACCCAAGAGTTTGCTTTGTGCTACTCTGGTTATCCTTCAGTACTAGAGGGATACTCTGATGCATCGTGGTGCTCAGGAAATGGTGACAGTAGGTCCACTAGTGGTTATGTGTTTACACTAGGAGGAGCAGCTGTGTCATGGAAATCTAAAAGACAACCTGGTCTTGCCTTTTCATCCATGGAGTCAGAACTCTTTGCGCTATCTTCTGCTAGTGAAGAAGCGGAATGGATAAAAGAGCTATTGTCAGATATTCCTTTGAGAAGGTTTAGAGTAACCACTCTCAGTCTTTATTGTGACAATCAAGCTGCAAATATTGTAGCTAACAACACTCTCTACAATGGTAAGAGACGTGTTGTGAGCCTTAGACAGGCCAAGTTGAACTATCTCATTAAACAAGGGACAATTGCCCTTATTGATGTACGATCAGAAAAGAATGTGGCTGATGCCTTTACAAAAGGACTAAGTAGAGATCTAATTATCAAAACTGTGGGGGAAATGGGGGTTAAAAACTTTTGAGGATAAGTTTTAACACCCTAGTTATTTTGATAAATTAGAATCCAAAGTTGAGAGCCATAGAGTAGTTCAAACTTTAAGCATCAACCTTGACAGTTGACATGCTTTAGATAATTAGAAAAGTTCTATGTATTTATTGTTGATATATAACTTCATTCCAAAATTGATGATGTTATATATGTTTCAAAACTTACATAAAATTATCTTTTATTCCAAAAGAAAGCATGAAAATTTGTCGATGTGTTTCCGATGTTTAGAACTGTTGTTATATCATTCCAATTTTGATGATATATCTCTTTTATGGGGTTTATGTTTCATTCCAATCTTGATGATTCAGAACTTAACCATAATTGATCTAACAATTCTATCATTCCAACATGAAACACAGTATAGTTCTTGTGTAGAAACTATAATAGTTCTTGTACTTTATTTTGATAAAGATACTTGATTGTGATGCTTATGATGTACCTTTGCATATCTATGTTGAATTGTACTAAGTTCTTTAGCATGAACTAGATACTCTTATACATTTCATTTGAACTCTAAGAGAAGCGACTCATGAGATTTCTATGTGTTATGTTTAAAACAGATGGCAGCAAAGGCAATGGAAATGAATCAGTCAACTTTGATTTTGAGAATGATGATTTGCTCGATATGGAGGAGTAGACACAAAAGAACTCGCAAGATTTGTTTGTCAATTGCTTGGAGAAACTTCTATTTCAAGTTTAAGACTCTTTATTTGATTGAGCTTAAAACTTTTCGTTTATTTGAAGTTTATTGTTTGGTTGACTTGAGATTATGATTTTGCTTTGTTGGTTTAGTCTTTGTGAACTATTCATTTATGGTTTTAGAACTATTTGATTATTTTGGTTTAGTCATATTTGAACTATTCAAGTTATAATTGATTTAGTCTATGATCCATGTTCTTTATGATTCAATAATGTTTGAATTTTTGTGATCCAATATTATAACATTGCTTAGCCTAATATATTGAGAATATAGGAGGAGATTGTTGGATGTATATGTATATTCTCACTATAATAGGATAATATTGTGTATATTATTCTATGGGGCAACACGGGTTTACACGTGTTATGTTTAATATTGGAACGGGTTGAGTGGGCTAAAAGCCCAGTACCCTAAACCCAGTCTAATCTCTATATAAGCTGGTCTAGAGGTAGTGCCCTGTGATATTCCAATACTGATAAGCAGGGTATAATATCTTAAGCGGCTAGAGATTTACCCTAACCCTAATTTCCCCAAATCAGTATCAACAATTACTTTCTTCTTCATCTTTAAATCCTAAATCCCAAAATGCTTTCACCTCTCTTTCATTACTTTCTTCTTCATCTTTAAATCCTAAATCTGCAGCAATCACTCGTTGCGTAGTTGACAAGTCTTCTTACTCTTAAATGATAGGTTACATGTTCGATTCCAACGACGTTAGATAGAATTAATTAACAGTGTTTGAAAATCTCTCTGCGACCAAATGCCAGAGGAAAAAAACAAAATCCTAAAGATTTTTACCAAACCCATAAGGAGGTGTTTTGTACCAATATAATATGAGAATAAGAGGGGTAAAGTGTCACCCTAGCTAACTTTCCAAAACTCACATTTCGACTATTAAAATTGAAAAATTCACACTGGTAGATGTGTAGTGTATGCAAAATTTCAAATAAAGTCGGTAAAATATACTAGTTTATCATGTGACAAAAAAATTTTGATGTTTTATAAACGGTCTAAAGTTACTCAATATTGTTTTTTAACTCAAAGTTGCTCAATTTTTCTGACAAATAGATTTTTTAATATAGATCACTTCTAATGATTCAAATTGTTATTTTCGAGCGGTTGTCTAATATGAGTTTTGAGATCACTCATTAAATAAGTTAGTCATGACGATCGATACCCTAGCTATTGCATTTGCCACATAAAAATATTATTTTTATTATATAAAATATACAACAAGAACGATTCTTTATAGTTCATGTGTAGGCATTCGAATGATTAGAGATAATGTGGAGACATTTGAAGAAATGAGAGAAACATACGCTATATTGAACATATGTATGTTGGATGTTGAAATGGTGATATCATATTATATATAGTGTAGTCATTTTCCATCTTTGAAACTGATCGATGACCTTATGGTGTTTTGCCAAAAAAGTTAATGTCATCAAATCCAGAGGGTTATTATCAATCAAAACTCATCTGTCATCCATAGTTGGCATGGACTAATCTATACAATTTAATGGTCAATTACCAATGTTTCACCAACTACTTTCCATTCGATAAAGGATATGTTAGGTTTTGTGAAAAATTAACAATTGGGAATTAGGGTTTTATCTCTAGATCTAAGTTGCTTGAGATATTCACCATAGGTATCAAGATTGGAATACCTAGACTGCTATCACAAGCCAATATTTATCTCTAAATACTGGTTTGGGTATCGGATTATAAGCCCACAAACCCGCGTTCCAATATCCAATCAATTGTACGTTCATTACACGTGTTACACATATGCACGTGCTATATTTATATAGAGAGAATATACCAATATATCCAACAGGATAAACAAAGTTACTATAAAATAATAATAGTTTTTTGGAGTTTTATTAGATATTGGCTGCATAAAACTTAGGTGTTCATGCAAACAAAACAAAAAGCATACAAACAAAACAAAAAGCATGTTCTAGCTAGATATTGAAAGAAGGAAGTAAAAATTTGGAACTAACCACCGTCTTCTCGAACATGCCAATAGTGAGGTTGGCTGCGACGGGAACCCCATGCAGAATTTGGTAGGCGGGAAGCTTGGTGAAGCGGGGAAGCTCGTCGACAAACATTTCAACATTGGCAGGGTTGATGAGGTTATCACCTCTTACTACAATATGAGAGAAGAAACATGCAAGAAAACTAAAGAGGAGCAGTGATTTTATCATCACGAGAGTTTCTAATTAAATCTTGATTACTTAATAAGAAGAAGAAAGAAGAAGAAGAAGAAGAGAAGGTGACTAGTGAATGAATGAATGAACGAATCGATCGAACGAACTAACTCATGATCCATATATATAGAGGAAGAGAATAGAGAGGACAATTACTGGGGGCTAGGTAGTTTGTTTCCTAGTTGTAAGTATGTGCGTGTGTATATATTTTTTTAAAACCAAAATTTGCATTTGGAATTAGATCTTAACTAATTAATACTCAAATCATAATCAAACTTGTGTTGGTTTCCTACCGTTGAAAAAATTTCTTCTTTACAATCGCTAGTCAATTTTCTATATTTCTCGATAACACTCGATAAATATGTATATATACATATATTTTAGTTCATTACAGTGAAATATTTTGGATAATTATGAGTGCTGCAAATTTTCTAAGATTAGATGTACATTTCTTCATAAACAATAACTACTTCTCAACATAAATTTAGTGCCGAACATTTTATTTTAAATAGTATGTTCGCTTATTAGTTAGATGGCAAACAAGTAATTACCGATTGAAGTATATGGCCTACAAGATTTTCTTTGATTCTATATGAAGTTGTAGCTTCAAAAGACATATATTATTTTACTTTTCCTTTGCCTCAAAATTTTGTGTGGTTACGTGCAAATGGAGAGGATTAATATAAATACTTGTATGCGTGAAGCAATGGTCTTATGTAATTAAGAAATTAAATTAGACGACAAATGAATGTATAATGATTATGGTCATAGACTCATAGGTATAATTAATTATATAATTGTACTTTTTATATAAGTTATGTAGTATGATATATAGTATCCTTTCTCACAAATAAAGTAATATAGTATGATATATTAGGTTTAAGGGAAGAAAAATCTTTTCATAAAATAGTTGATAAATTAGTCATAAATTTCAATCTAGAATCTCTCATTCGAAGTCCTATCTTATATATGAACGGGTCTAGTCGAGTCTCTTCGGGTAGGGTGGGTTAAAAGTCAAATTCGACCGAATCGAAACAAATGGAGCCCTAAGAGATTTAATGGAAACAAATAGAGCCCTAAGAGATTTAATGGTTTATATATATATACTAGATTTGTCCATGGACATGTGCCTACGGCACATCTTCGAAATGATACAGCATATGAAAGTCGTGTAAACAGTAACACAACAATTAATTAGCTCAAGTTTGAATAGTAAAACAATAATTAGTTGTAAATAAAAGTCCATGTTTCCATTAGTATATGTTAAAAAATAATTATAGATGGTGGTGTAAAATCCAACTTCTTAGAACTTTGAGTGTTGAAAATGATGAAATTTAACTGTTGATGAGATATTTGCTATTTTCAATATAACATGAGAAATAAAAAATGCATAAAAAATCTGAAAACTTACAAATCTGAAATCTGAAAATATAAATTCCTAGATAAATAGAGAGAGAATGAGAGAGAGAGAAAGAGAGAAAAATAAATAAATAAATAAATAAATAAAGGAGTTGTTTTGGAGGATTTGAATTTGATTTTTGTGGGAAAACTTTTGAGCGGGAAAAATATGTTTTGTGAGGTTAGATCTGAACCATTGATTTCAAACCAATTGAATGAGAGCCACTTGATAACTTTCTTTGTGTTTTATTATATAGATATATTTATTTCTTTCTTAAACTCAAGAAAATTTCACAAGGCGTACGTGTGTGTGTGTGTGAGTATCTCCATCTTAATTTCTTTTGAAAGGAAAGCCTGTGTTTAAGCTAAGCTAACTGAAATCATATTTGGAAGTTGGTAGCAAATTAATAAACACTTGACATGGACCTGGAAATTAATACAAAAAAATATATAAGAATTCACGAACTCTTGTTAATTAAACTGATTAATCACAACGCAGGATTGCAATTATTGAAAGTTGGATTTTAAGTGAATAGTTAATATGACTTAAATAGTATGTAGTTCAGACTTCAGATTCATAAACACCAGTAATCTGCACGTGCGGTGCACGTTTAAATTAATTTTTTTATATAGTAAATAATATGCCGTAACCTGGCCTTAAGCCTGAGACATCTCTTTATTCATCACATACTCTTTACAAATTATCTCTGGTGGAACAAAATTTTATTTTATATGAGTGACAATTTTGTAAACAATTATGTCGATCATAAATAAATTTGAACATTGAGGGTATTATGGTAGCCAACAACACTTGAGTAAATGAATGGTTATTATAACTTTTACTTAATAATGTATGGTTGAGATTAAATGGTTAAATGAATATCTATAAATTACAGGTTGACTATAAATGACAACCCCAACTCTCTCATTATAATATTAGACTTGTAATCTGCAAGTGCGATGCATGTTTTTTTTTTTTAATATAGTAAATAATAAGACGTAATCTGGCTTCGAACGTGAGACTTCCATTTATTCATCACGTACTCTTTACAAATTATCTCTAGTAGCACAAACTTTTATTTTATATGAATGATACGTATATAATAATAATGTCGTAAATAAATCTGAACATTGAGGGTATTATGGTAACTAACAACACTTAAGTAAATGAATGGTTAATATAAATCTCACTTAAAAATGAATGGTTGAGATTAGATAGTTAAATGAATGTCTACAAATTACAGGTTGTTTACTTTAAAAAAAAACCTAATTCTCACGTTATAATATTAGAGATCAGATATTAGATATATGCAAAACGTGATCGTGCAATGCACTAGTGGAGACAAAAAAATAGTTTCTCTCTCTAGAAAAATCTAGAGAGAGAAACTCCCAAATTCAAAAAAAAAAGAGGGGGGTGGGGGGTGGGGGGGGGGGGGGGGCGTTCTAAGGCACCGTCGTTTGGGGAGGGAGAAGGAGTCCCTCGCCACCTCCTCCCCCCCACCCCCACCCCGCCTCAGAGCAGTGTAGAGGCCGTCGGGACCCATCCTGGGTCTCGTGAAGTTAGATCTGGTAGATGCGATTGGTGCGACAAGCTCGCGACGCCAAGTGGCTGGCATGGCGAAGGTGGAGCGGTGTCAGGGAAGTAGATGCGGTATCGAGGCGGCGACATCGTTGGCGTGTCGAGGGAGAGCGATGTTAGGTGAAGTCTTGGCAGTGAAGATGGCTGCCGACGGCAGCGGGGCTGCTCTCGTAAGGGTTTGGAGGCTGGCGCGACGCAACCAACGGCACTAAGTGGCTGGCGAGTTGTGAGTGTTGCGGTGTAGGGTGACGTAGCTGCGACGGAGAAGGTGGAGTATGGTCGAGGCGCGTCAGGTGGCTGACGATGGAGAGGGGCTATTGGTTGTGTGGTCAGTGGTGACCATCCGGTGGGTTGGCATGGCTGCACCGAGTGGCAGAGAGGCCAACGATGAGAAAAGGCTTACGTGTAGAAAGATCTACTCTAATCGAAACCTACGAGGAAATGCTTAGGTGAAGAAAGATCTACTCTAATCGAAACCTATGAGAAAATGCTTAGGTGGATATGACCTGTTTGTTTATAACAGAGGGTTGGCCGGAGTGGAGGTGGGTTCGATGGCAAGGTCTAGGAGTGGAGGAGGGCGACGGAGGCCGGGGGTGGTCAGGGAGGAGGCAAGGGTTTGAGATGTTCTTGAATCCAGATCTATTAGGAGATGTGGGGATTCGGAAGGTAAAATTGATTTCATTGGGGAATTTCTATTTAGATTTTGAAATTCCTCAAGACTTTCAGGGGAATGAATGGTAGGAGGGTTAGTGGTGATACTATTAGGGGCTGATATTGTTGGGATAGAGCGCATCGAGGCTCGCTCTAGGGTTCGTCAGAGTGGTGCAATTGCATAGCTAGCCGGAGGTTGTGCTTTAGTTTGTTGAGTTCCCATATAGAGTTGGGCTCGATAAGGTACGGATTTGGGTCTAGATGGACATAGGGCGCAAAAAGCGTCGCTCTGTCGGGAGGCCCATTTCGGTGATGTCAAGAGTAGCATCATTGGAGATATGACGGAGCTGACGACAGAGTTGGAGTTTGTTTGGTGGAGCCATCAGTTGATGTCAAAGAGGTGTGGAGGGGCGTCGGATGCGTACGATGAGAATTCCTGGAGGAGTGGAGGTGACAACGAAATTGACGATATTGGATGCGGAGAGGGGAAGATGAGACAGATTTTGAAATTCAAAATTTGAATTTCGGATTATGAGCGTGTTGCTCAAATTTGAATTTAAAGTTAGGGGTCGAAATTCAAATTTGAATTGGAGGAGTGGAGGGGGAGATTCCTTGATATTTGAAATTTAATATAGATTTTTGAAATTCAAATTTCAGGCAAGGAGTGTGAGGAGATTATTCTGGGACAATTTGAAGTTCAAACTAGTTCGGTTGAAATTGAAATTACTTTTTGTGGAGTGCTCAGCGGGTTCAAGCGGCTCAGTTTCAGTTGAGAACTACAACGACTGTCGAGAGCTGGATTTGACGCAATTGAAAGACGGCGTCGCGGTGGGGTTGGATTGACGGTTACACGACAGCAACGTCGTGGGGAGAAGAGTTAGTATGCCAGCAAGAGATGATGGTTGTGGTTATTGCCAATGGGAACGTTTGGGAGAATGTTGAGGGAGTTTTGGGGGTGGAGTGATATTTAGGAGGTTTTTTGAATCACACATTAGACTTGTGGGAAATCCTTATTACTTTTGAAAGTGATAGGTGGGAGAACAAGGTATAGAAGCAGCGTCTGCAAGTTTAGCTAGGGAGGGACTAGTTAAGGATGTAGACTTAGCTTTGTAATTGTTATCCACTGTTCCGTTTAGAAACAGATTGATGTAATATTTTTGTACTACTTGCATCGTTAATTTTCTATTAATGAAGCGGTGACGAGGTCATCTTTTTCTCTTAAAAAAATATAAAAAAAGAAGCACCAGTGGAGATTGTTGTTTGAAGGAATATAATATTCAGATTGTTATAAGATGCCAAACTGGATCAGCGAAGCAAGTTCATCTTTCACGCTGAAAGTCATGATGCTTACCAAACCAAATCCACTCTTAATTTGAATATTAGGGACAGTTGGGTGTGCAAGTGTATCCTTTAAACTTGCTCCCGCAAAGTCAAACATTAAACCTATTCAAAACCCTTTTAGAGCTTTTAGAGCATCCACAGTCGTTCAACAGAAACAATGGCAAAATACATATTTTAGCATTGCATTTCGAAAAAAATACTACAGTCGTTGAAAGGTAAAAAATACATAAATTTGTTAAAAAAGGAACAAATTTATAATAAAAAATACTGGACGAAACATGATCATGTTTCGTCTCAAAGAAGAAAAAAAATTCAAAATAACCATGTTTCGTCCGGGTTTTAAGAAAGTTTTTTTTCAAAAAAAAAATTGCAAAAACAATTTTTAAAAATAGTTTGTAAAAAATATTTGCAAAAACAATTTAAAAATTTGCAAAAATAATTTAACAATAATTGCAAAAACAATTTAAAACTTTGCAAATTTAATTTTATAAAAAATGGAATGGGATGATGTTTCGTCCCACATGGGAATAAACATCATGTTTATTCCGACCATTAAATTCATTTAACCATTTAATTTTTGCCATTTAAATTTTTTTTAATTCGGACGAAACATAGTGTTTCGTCCGATCAATTAAAAATATAATTAAATAATTCAGACGAAACATCATGTTTCGTCCGATCAATTAAAAATATAATTAAATAATCCAGACGAAACATAATGTTTCGTCAGCTATAATATGCATTTTACTATTTCGAATGCTATTTATCCCTTTCTACTGTAGACGAATTGCCAAAAAATGGCAAAATAGCAAACGACTGTGTGCGCTATAGTATACAAAAATGGCAAAAATGACGAAAAAGCAAACGACTGTGGATGCTCTTAGAAGGGCAATAAGAGCATCAATAGTTCGTTGGCTACTTTGTTATTTTTGCCATTTTTTGAAAAAAAAATATACCACAGTCGTTATTTAATTAATTAATTTATTTTAAAATTTTTAATTTTGTAAATAGTACATTGCTATATTTGAGAAAGTATTTGGCAATTTTTATATTATACGGTCTCTATTATTTTAATATTTTTTCAATTCATATGACGAAATATAATGTTTTGTTCTTGGTTTTTTGTAAATTTTTTTAATTAAATAAACTAGGAAGAAACATGAAGAAAATTTTGAATTTTTATTTTAAAACTCGTTAAATAATTAGTGAGATAGTTTAGTTCGATAATTAGTTTAGTGAGATAATTAGTTTGGTGAGTGAGATCATTTGTTAGATATTAGGTAGATAATTAGGAAATTTGTTAGATAATTAGTTAGATAATCTTTACTTTAATTGGAGAGTTGGGTTTTGTAACAAAAAAAAAACGATAACTTTGTAACTATATAAACACGTATAATACACGTCTAAACTATATTAACGGAATATAAATGTGCACCGCATGTGTAGCCCAAATCAAAACATTCAAATATATACTATTTTTTTCTTATTTGATATATATTCATTTAATTTGATGACTTTATTTTTTAGACGTGCATCGCACGTACATCATACTAGTTAATTTAGTTAGATAATTAGTTAGATGTTTAATTTCGTTAATTAGAAAATGGGTGATGTTTTCCTCTCAAAAAAACAAAAAACGAAATTAATAAAATTGCACCGCGTCCCAACAAAAATAAAAAAAGATTAAAAAAATTACCATAGGGGTTGGGACGAAACATCCATCCAATTTACGTTCATAAAAGGTTTTTTAATATGTATGTCCCTAACAAATATGTGAATATCACATATACCCCTCACAAATGAGTATTTTCATACTTATCCCTAACAATGTGTATCCAACCTCTTAGTTACCCCTTAAGTTAAAACTACATTAAAAATATTAAAAAAGTATAAAATATACAATTTTATTTAATAGATTTTATGTAAAATGACAGAAATACCCTTCCTCCACTAGTCAAGCTTCTTCTTCCTACTTTTTATAAAACCAGTCGACTGTAAAACGAACTGAAACATATCAACAATTCTCAATTTTTCTTCAATTTTCTTAATAAATGGACAAATTTACGGTACATATTTGTAATTTCAACTTCTTTATCATTTTTTAGCCAAATTCGCCACTAATCTTATAAATTTCAAATACACGTAGCTTGAAGCAACTTTTAGGGGTAAATTAGAAATAAGATCATATTGTTAGGGACATATATGAAAATACACATTTTTAAAAGGTACATATGACATTAGCATATTTGTTAGGGACATACTTGTTAAAAACCCTTCATAAAATTGCCAAATTTTGTATTTGATGACTACATGAAACTTTAAAAAATGTCAAATGTGAATGCTGAAAGTAGTAAATAATTGACTTGTGAATTGCAGGATGCCCTAATAGCTAACTTTCATGATAACATTTTGTATAATTGGTTGTTATTCTGTACTACTCTGCTTCATTAATGTAGCATTAATGAATCGATGACCGATGAGTTATCTTTTATCCCAAAAAAAAACATCTTGTATAATTAGCTAACTTTCATGGTTTTTTATTTTTTAGTTTGGAAGATATATAGGCTTCGAACCCGAAGTCTCAATCTAGCCACAATATTTTCATCTATCCTAATGCCATCAAAGGTATAGCTGGTGGCCTAACTTTCATGACTTGTTCATGAAATTTTTGATTCGTAGGTTTACCTTATAATATGTAAAGTGAGTACATTTAATGATAATGTCAAGTAATTAATTGAAAAATTAGAAATTGAATTTGCCAGGGTTGACCCATTATCAAGTTTGAAATTTAGGTTTGTTAGCTTATCTTTGAAATCAAAATTCATGCACAGAGGTAGGTATAGCTGGATTTTGCGTCTTCTAATTGCTTTTTTATTTTTATAATTTTTGAATTAAGTAAATGATTGTTTTTGATTGAGCGTGTGGCACCCAGAAGCCAAACTGTTTCTAAGTTTATTATACAATACTTTTAATTAATTGTGTTATTAGAGCATCCACAGTCGTTCGCTATAAATGTCAGTTTGCCATTTTTTAGCAAACGAATGGCTGCAACGGTTTCTCATTTTGTTATTTTATAGCAAACTTTCTATACTTGTTTCTCAAATATGAAAAACGAAAATGAGAATTCTCAAATTATAAAGGACGGGGAATGATTCCCCGTCTCTCAAATTTTAATATATTTTATTATCAACAGACGAGGTATCTTATACCGTCTGGTAAATTTTATTATTATTATTTTTTTTAAAAAGGGTCAGACGGGATATCATATCCCGTAGTTCCCTTTTATTTTTAAATTTTTTTTTTAAAAATGAACGGCCATGATTAGCCGATTAGGAAAAAAAATTCCAAATGGTGGGACGGTACATGATGTACCGGACGGTACATGATGTACCGGATATGAAATCTGGTTGTTAAATGGGTAGGTTTAGGTAGTTAATTAGGTTTAGGTAGTTGTATAATTAGGTTTAGTTATTATTATATTATTTAATTTATTTAATTAATATAGTTTAATAGTTAATAAGTAATTAACTAATTTAATTTAATTTTAAAAGTTGAGACGGTATATGATATACCATCCCACTCAATTTTTGACGAACAATATAGTAAACGACCACTGCAGCGATCGATCCTATTTGCTATTACTGTAGCTGCCATTTTATAGCATATGAGAAAAACGATTGTAGATGCTCTTAGCAAGTTGTTTGCAAATTATCTATAGGCCCTTTATTTGACCATGATCGTCCTCCGATTGCCCTTTCTCAAAAGGGGGCAGCAACGGCCAATAAAATGTGCATAAGCATTGTATACAAACTTCAACGTTTAGAATTTGACGAAGCAGAATAGTAAGCCAATTACAATATATTAGTAGTTTACACGTGCAATGCACATTTTAATAAATATAATTTTTTAAAATAAAAATTTAGATGCAGTCTTGATTTAAACCTAGGATCTCCTTTATAATAATTATTGACATAATTTTGGGTTAATATTAATTTTTGGTAAAATGTAATAGTAGTGCTTAATTTTCTTTTTTCAAATATAGGAATAGCCTGTTTTTTCCCTTTTAACTCAAAGATAGCTATAGCTCCGTATTTTATTAATAAAAAATAACAAAATGAGCGAAATAGCCCTTTTTATCTCATAATGAAATAATAAGTTTCAGACAACTAAACACAACAAGCTTCTATAGCATACCCTACGGCTACAAGTCAGAAATCTGAGTCTCCTTCCAAAAATGTCAAACTAAGGTAGTCACAATTCTAGAATTGTCCTGCCTCAGTTAATACCATATTAGGATGGCGAACGGTCGAGTGGGCCGAGCCGGGTCCAACCCGTACGGATTGGCATGTATACTTCGCCGGGTCGGACCGGGTTGCACTCTTATCCGGGCCGGACCGGGTCGGGCTGAGGTTTCGTTTGGGTGGCCCGCCCAACCCGTGAACCCTTTAGGGTTCAACCCGGGTTGGGCCGAGTCGACTCGTGGGTTGGGCCGAGTCAACCCATGGGTTGGCCCATTTAATAATTTTTTTTTTGTAGCTTAAATTAAAATAATAATAATTATTATTATAATACTAAGTAAGTAATAATACTAATAAACAATAAAAATCGTAATAATAATAATAAGATTGAAAGAGTGAAATTGACAATAAATTTTGAAATATTATTCATATGAATTTAAGTTATACAATTTTAACAATTTATAATAAAATGAAGAATTCAATTCACAAATAAGTTTTATACAATAACATATTTCTTATATACAATTTTAATTGAGTACAAGTTTTCTAATTTGACATAACAAGCAAAGCTATTGTTGTTGTTGTTGTTCTTCTTCTTCTTCGGGCGAGTTGCTCCCACTTGTGAAACTTGATAGTGCTTTTCCTTGCGTCCTATCTTCAGCCTTCAGTCAATCTTCTGTGCAAACGAGCATCTCTAACGCCTCGGGCTTCAAGCGATTCCTGTAATCAGATAGAACCCTGCCACTTGTAGAAAATGCACTTTCAAAGCAACTGTAGAGACAGGAGGAGTTAGTAAATCTTTAGCCATAATTGACAGAATACTAAAAGTGTGTTCATGTTCTTTCCACCATTGTAAAATATCTAGTGGAGAAATAGTAGGCTCAGAATCTTGTTGATTATACCAATTTAATTCATTTGGTTGATTAGTCCTAGGTTTTTTAGATTGAATTTGTTCAAGTAAACTAAATGTTCTATCATCAATTCTACTTTTACCCTTACCTTTAGAACTACCAGAAGAAGAACTAACTACAGAAGTTAACTACTAGAAGCAAAACGTCTATCATAATAATCATACAAGTTATTTAACGTAGATTCAAACTGAACTAAAAAAGTAGCGCAATCAATTGTTAGTTCTACATTTACCTCTAAATATCCAAAAAACATTTCTATCAAATTCTTCGTACCTTCTAATTTGATACGAGGATCCATAACAGTAGCAACACAAATCAACATAGGAGGAGGAAAATAATAATTCAAAATTTTTTGAAATGCAGGTTTTACAATGTCACTAATATAGGGATCATTTAACATTTTGTTAAATATTTGCATCATGCTACCTAATTCAATAAAAATGCTACTAGAAGTAGATTCATATGTTTTTGAAAATTTTAAAGTTGCGGTTTTAAAAGGTTCTAAAAATTTCAACAAAGATTCGGCAAAAAATCAATCGGGGGGAGTCATTTTAAAATTCTGCATATTTTTTGCGATACAAAAATTATTTACAACTGCTTTATATTCGGTGACAACATTTAGTAAATCAAAAGTAGAAATTCATCGGTGTCTAACATCCTTTAGAAATTTTCTAAAATGAACATTTCTAACCCTACACCAAGCTTTCCATTCTTGTAAAATGCTTGGACTTAATGCAATGAAATGTACACAAATTCTAATTTTAACTATATATGGATCAGCTATTCTTAATGCATCTTGAACACATAAATTTATAATATGGCATGCACATCTAACATGAAAAATATTTTCAGATGGAGGATTTAATACAGATTTTAAAGTAGTAATTGCTACATTATTGTTAGATGCATTATCAAAACTAATAGCCATAATTTTATCGCGAATATGAAAAATATCACAAATTTCTATAATACGGTTTGTTATTTCAGCGCCACTATGGGATTACGGCAACACCGCAAGTGATATGATTCTTTTTTGAAGAATCCAATCATTGTCGATCCAATGACAGGTTATTCCCATCGTTGGAATATTGTTGACACCTGTCCAACAATCCGAAGTTAAACTAACTCTACAAGTTAAACTCCATAAAATTGCAATCAAAGCGTCCTTCATTTTAATGTACATTTTAAAATAATCCGATTTACAAGTATTTCTCGGAATTCTTTTAAAATGAGGGTTTAATGGCGTTTGATTAAAATTTTTCAAATTCCTACTCTCGGGATAGGAAAATGGTAACTCTTCCTTAATGACTAGTCGGGCCATTTTCCGACGAACAAGTTCGGGATCATAAGGGTGGCTATCAACTTGAGCGGTTCTAGGGTTGATTTTTGGTTGACCTTGTATTTGATCAAGAAGTTCTTTATGGTTATGTTGGATGTGTCTACTAATTGTACCGGTGCCATCACCCCTCTTCAATTTGTATGTTTTAGAACATGTTTTACAAACTTTCAAACCTATACCCGGAGTATGTTCGTCCGGGATATAATCATAAAACTTATGCCAATCGCTAGTTTCTCCTCTATTTTTCCTACTACTACGGGGTTGTGTGGTTTCGGTTGGTTGTTCTTCTTCTTCTTCTTCCAATTGTATGTCACCTACAACAACGTCGTGTGTACCCCATTGTTCCATAGGAGTATCATGGTATTCTTGGGCGGGCTCACTAGTTGGAATAATTGGTGGCCTACGGGAAGAGAAGGAGGAATCTTGCCCGCTACGACCGCTACCGCGTGATCTAGACATAATGTAGTAATGTGTTAAAGTATGTAAAAAAAATATACAATGTAGGAGCAGTGAATTATACAAAAAAAAATCTAAAAAACAAGAGGATTGAGATAGAGAAGTTCAAAAAACGAACAATAATTTTAACTATAACACAAAAAAAATATAACGAGAGAGGTATGAAATTTTGATACCGTTCATCGTGGAATACGCGTATGTAAAAAAAACCGTAAAAATAAGAATAGAATAGAAAAGATGGAGGAGCGCTTTGTCGATTCCGCAATTGAAGAGTTGAGAAGAGGTTGAAGTAGATTTGAAGACGGTTGAAGAGAGTTGAAGACGTTGAAGATGTTGAATTTTGATTCCGATACGACCGAAATTTGATCGTGTATATGCCTCCTTGTAGACTTGTTTGATGAATACTACAATTGTTGAAAAATTCTTTACAAATGATGTATAATAGTAGAGAGAGTAAGAAAGTGAGGTGTGATTTTTTATGAAATTTTTGGGGATATTTATAGGCTAAATATGTGGGGAAAAAAAAAACCAAACAAACGGCTATAGAGCCGTTCGGAACGGCTCTGTTTCGATCGCTGCCGTTTTCGACCTTTCGACCCGCGGGTCAACGGTCAACCCGTAACGGGTCGAACGGGTTGGAACCCGCGGGTCGACCAGCGGGTTGGCGGGTTGAATTCGCGAATTGGGCCGGGTTCGTGGGCCGGGTTTCGGGGGTTTAATTCACGTTAATTGCGACCCGGGTCGACCCGGTACTGTTCACCGGGTTCGTCCCGAACCCGCCAAGTATCTAAACGGGCCAGGTTCGCGGGCCGGGTAGCGGGTGGGTCACCGGTTGACCCGGCCCAGTTGCCATCCCTATACCATATACATACCGTGTGAACTTTTTAATGTAAAAAACAACATAAAAAATATTTTATTTGGTAAAAAATAAGAACTACTTATTTAGAGAATTAGTGAAATTCTTTCATTTTCGATGATCTTGTTGAGTCTACGGCAAAATCAACACAAACTACAAAGTAAAACTAGATCACATCAAATACACAAGCACACAATAATTGTCATGTTTGGATCTTTCACCTTAATCCGGGGAAAGAAGAACTCGAGATGTTATTTCAACTGGAGAAGATACAAGAATATAACATTCCCACCACGGCCCTCTCTCAAGTCTAACTAGAACTTGCTTTTTGTTTACAATGGAGCAACCTCTCACCCTCTCTGATGAAGTACTTTATTCTTTTATTCGGCACTCAATAGAATCATATCATTCTAGGAGCTGTTATAATTGATTATACTGAGATCTAGAAAAATCCTAGTTTGATATTCTTGATATACTAACCATCCGATTACTACTGAAGAGATAATTCTGCATTGAGAGCCGTACAATCAGAATTGAAGACGAAGTTGTGCTTCTCACAAATCTCCAAAACCTGATCCAAATAATCCATCAGCAGCGAACGGTCGACCAACCTCAAGGTGCGGTCGACTGTCTCCCTCGTGGGAAACCCTATATAGTCAGGCGGTCATCCAACCAGGGCCGGCCCCAGTATGGAGGCGGGTAAGGCGGTCGCCTCGGGCCCTCGCAGAATTTGTGATTTTTGGGGCCCCCAATTTTGAATTTCCCTTGTAAATATAGGCACGTATTTCGCGCGTAAAAAATATATATATGTTATTAGGGGCCCCATTTTGGAAGTTCGCCTAGGGCCTCCGGAAACTCAGGGCCGGCCCTGCATCCAACCCCTAGTGCAGTCAAGCGCAAGTACTAGTACTGTTGCTGCTGCTGACTGTTTTTCTTGTCTATCTTCAAACATTCGCTTCGATCTTTCTCATAGTTTCACCGTCTTTTAAATCAAACATATGTATACAAGTCATGTAAACTCAACAGTATTTCTGTACCAATCTAATATATTGTACGATTTCATAAATCTTTTACAAGGTGAATTCACGTGGCACAAATATTTGCACCGAGGTATACCACATGGCACCATTGATTCATTATAGTGGCATGTTATGATAAAAGAAATAATGAGCTAGAATTATTAAATACCTATTATCATGATAAAATATTACAGTTCTATGGAGTTAAATAAAAGTGTATAAAAATTATCTTTAAGAAAGTCAGAGAAAATGAGAAACTCCTGTTATGGAATAAAAAAAAGTCATCATGTATAAAATAAAGAGGAATCATTTTTCTTTACCAATAAGCTATAAACCTATGAGTAATGCTACATTCAGTACCAATTTTACTATCATTTTGTTCACTATTTTAGATGACACACTTGAATAGGTAGAAAAAGATAAAATAGGTGGGAGAACTCTCCAATAAAAATATGCCACCTAAGATATGAACAAAATGATAGTAAAATTGGTAGTGGATAAAGCATTACTCTAAACCTATTATCGTGCAGCTAAAAAAGGAATAAATTAGGTGTATGAGTTACCTTTAAAAATAGCTGAAAATTTGAAATTGGAAGGGTGTTGAAAAGAGCGAGTTAGCATTTGCTTAAATTATTAATTCTTAATATTATTTTTAAATTAAAAATTAGCAATTAACCGTTGTTTGTTGATCATTATTTGGTTTAGTTTTTCTAAGAGCATCTGTAGTTAGCACTGGTAACGGGTTGGGTCGGGTCAGGTACTTCAATACCCGGACCCGGACCCGTTCAATGACGGGTCCAACTTTTGGACCCGGACCCAGACCGGTGAAATTCGGGTCCGGGTCCGGGTCCGGTTCCGGTTCCTCAAAAAAATTGTTACCCGTTTCCATTCGGGTCCGGGTCCGGTTCGGGTCCTATTTCTTTTCACGGGTCCGGTTCGGTTCCGGGTCTTCAAAGCATAACACATAAATGAAAATGAAAGCAAAGGCAAGCATCGACGAAAATGAAAGCACTCCTCTATGGTGCATTCAAGGTAAATCAAAATGCGATAGCCTGTAAGTTTGAAAACTTTAAATTGCATAATGTTACTTCAATCAAAATCAGAAACTAACCACTATGTCATCCCATTAGTTCCACGACACTAATACCATTCTCAAAACTTTCAGCTTCTACATGTGCTGCATTGATCGCCCTCTGGGCCTCTTCGACAGCAGTATCAAAGCCAAAGGATTTGTCAATAACCTGATTCAATGAGCAATAATAAGTTGAGGATGGACGACATTCTTAGTTATACTATAAATGATGGGAAAAAAAATTTGCAGCAAGAATCAGATAAGTGAACACTAGTGGGAAAAAAATTTGCAGCAAGAATCGGATAACGGTGATAGGGTTTGGGGTGCTGACAGCTGAGTGTGAATACTGAATAGGGTTTGTATAAGTATTTTTATATGACGGGAAACGGGTCGGGACCGCTTAATTTATTGGTTATTTCTCTATTGCGGGTCCGGGTCGGATCCAATTTTAGTGGACCCAGACCCGACCCGAAATTTCAACAGGTACTTAGTTTGGACCCATACTCTACCCAAATTAGATCGGGTCGGTTCCGGTCCAACGCCGGGTCCGGGTCGGGTCCGGATCGGATCCGGGTTTCGGGTTTTAATACCAATGCTATCTGTAGTAGTTTACTAAATATGCATTATATGCATATTTTCGCAAAAATATTGCTGCAGTCGTTTGCTAAATATGCATATTTTGCATATTTTGGTACAGTAAATAAGAGCGGATATGAGAATTATGCATAATATAAAGTACGCAACTTCTAGTTTCGTCACTCCCAAAAAAATTAATTTTTAGAAATAAAAAAATTTGGAAAATACAAATCCCCTCGGACGCAACTTCATGTTGCGTCCCTCCACTTCCGCAATTCTCGGACGAAACTCGGACGGAACTTCGAGTTCCGTCTGTTGGGTTTTTTTTAAAAAAAAATTTGAATTACCGTATGGCAATTTTTATTTATTTATTTTTTCTCTCCTCCGACACAATGTGAAGTTGCGTCTATCAATTAAAAAATATTTTATTTCCTCCGACGAAATTTCGAGCTCCGTCTGATCTGAAATTTTTATTATTTTAAATTAAATTGGTAAAAAATATCATTCGACGACTGCAACAAAATAGCCAAATGTTATATATACATTTATGTATTTATATATAATTAAATATATAATTTAAACAGTGACGACTGTGGATGCTCTAAATAGCTTTGCTATACATTAATTTAACTTTTTGATTTATTTCACGGCAACTTGTGAGGAGTGAGAATCAAAGTTGTAATCTAGCATGAATTTTTGCCAAAGATCGAATTTCTCATCTTATAATTAAAAGTTATGCCATATTTTCAGTCTTTTACATTATGCATATGATATTTATGTTTAATTATATAATTGTTCTGTATTTTTTGTATTCCCCGTGTTAAATTTTGTTTCAGTACTTAGTGAAATTGATGATTACATGAATACCTGAGGTTTAAATACAATCAAATTTGTACATGTTAATTGAAACGTAAAATATATAAGAAAACAAAGAAGTTTAGAATACGTGTTACAAAAACCAAATCCCGTGCATGCACCGATTAAATTTATAGTTGTTAATAATTAGTTAAGATGATGTCAAAAAATGGACTTCTTGCTTAAAATTTTAACTAACCATTTTTTCTCTCAAAGTTGCTCCTCGATCACATTCTGTCGAAAATTAAAAGTTAGGTTTCCTTATAATAAACATTGTATTGAGCTTAAAAAGAAAATAAATATTATGTACTAGAGTTATGGATTTAGAAAAACAAGTTATGATTAAGTAAATATACATGTATTATATATAAGAATAAGGGGGCTAGGATCCCACCTTAACTAACTTAGTTAAAGAGATATTGAAAATCCAACCATTCAAAAGGTAAATTCAAATCCTTAATTGTGATCTGCATAACAAAAACAAAAACTATTGCATATAAAATTTGAAATGATTCGATGAATTTTAACCCCTTACCATGCGACCTAAATTTATAGTAATTCTTAATCTTTTATATATAAAAAATTAACTTTTTTGATGCTTGATAAACAATCAACTCTAAATGAATTCATACAATTTTTTTTGCACATGCGTGTAATTTTTAGGATGTATTTCACATCTAGTGGTGTAAACTTTCGTTTTAAATAGTCGATAATTTTTTAGGATTGAATCAAAAAATGGAGAGAGGGGTGAGGAAAGAGAATGTCTTCTTCCCTAGGGAACTGAGCAAATCATATGCTCAGGTACTGCGCCTACCCCCACCCCCACGTCACCATGAGAATCTCCAGATGCCCCTTCATAATCCGCGCCTCCCTGCTGTCACCTCCAAAATCCCAACCCGTCACTTCAACTCCCCTCCCATTAATCCCACTACCCTTCACCCTCGCCCTGCCTTCCAACCAACACCAAAAGCCCACACCCAATTCCAAAAAAACCCTACCCCAAAAAAATCACCGATCTAAGAAGATGGAGCAACGCTGCTTCAAATGCGGCGGAGGCGACCACAGCACCCAGGAATGCCGCATCCTCGGCTATCACTGCTTCAACTGTAAAAAGTTCGGCCACAAGGTGCGAGACTGCCCAGTCAACAACAGGGTGGCGAGCCTAGAGATCGACCTTCCCCACAACAACGCCATCGCACAGGCCTTACCAGCCCTCCATGCCAGTGCGTTCCTCCACCTCATCAACCCTAGACGTATCCCCCTTACCAAAGATCTGGAGAGTGTTGTTAACTTTTCCTGGGGCAGAAGCGGAAGATGGTGGACCCTGCAAAGAGTCTACGACGGAGTTTATCACGTACAGTTCCCCACAACAACGGAGGCGGAAAACGCCATAGCGGAAGGCATCTTCAGTTTTTCGGGATTCACTGCTACCTTCTCTCCATGGTCCATGGAGTTTGGAGCCAAACTCCGACCCAAGCCCTCATTCATCTGGATTAACCTTCCTCTTCTCCCTTTCCACTATTGGAACCGTGAATCACTGAAAAAGCTCATCTCCCCTTTGGCAAACTGATTACTCTCAGCCGAAAAATGCTCGATGTGAAAGCCAGTGATCAGTCCTTGGTCCTCATAGAGGTTGCTGATCTAACGCTCATCCCTAAAGTCATTTGCATTTGCTACACCGTACCATAGAGCCTTGAGAGACACATCCACGAGGTGCCGGTGATGCTTCTTGGAGATTCGATTGCAGTCGAGGATGTCCAAAGCGGCAAAGTTCAGCTCTTTACTACGGTCAAACCGGCCGGAGACTCCGGTAATGCGAGCTTCTGGCGTCCCAAGGCGCTAGAAGGAACCATGGCTGGCGAAGTTGGGGGCCCCTCTGGCACAGCTAATTTTCCGGAGACATTTGAGCAGAATCCCACTAATTTGGGAAGGAAAGATGCAACGGATTCTCCGCTTGATGGGGGAAATTTTGAATTATTTCCTAATATTCCTCCCTTGATAGAGCCCAACATGCATGCAAAGATCATCGAGAATCCGACCCCACATTCCGCAGAGGCCCCCCCTAAGATCCCGCAACTCCACATTGCAGCTCCACAGATTATTCCAATCACCAAATCTTCAGAAAGCAATAATAAAAAACCGCAAAGTACCCCACCAAATCACCCGGCAACCAAGCTATCTCCACTGAGGAAGAGTCCAGCGAAGAAGTGAGAGAGATGCACTGGAAAGGGAGACTAGTCACACTCCCTCTATTCTTGTTCACTAAGATCAAGCAAGCTGTTGAAGGAGCTCTTAGAGAATCAATGCATGAGGAACTTAGCAAATTCAATGCAGAGGAGCAAGGACTTTTTAACACAGGTACCAGCAAAATTGGTGCAGAGAGCTTCCGCACTCGTTCCCTCAACAACAAGCCACTGAAGAAAGGTTCCAACTCCTCTATGTCACTCCCCCCAAGATTCTCGGCAGGCCCATCGAAGCAACAGAAGCGCTCCAGATCAGCCTCCAAACTCAAGTGTACAAGGCCATTCATGAAGCACCTTTCCACCACAATCAAGAAAAAAGCCTCAGGTACCGCATCTTCAGCTGCTTCTGTTACAAATGCACATCTTAATCCATTTGCTCTCCTCTCAAATGCAGACATCTTAGAAGTAGCCGAGTCAATTGGAGTGGAGGCTAAGGGGCAACACTCAGTGCACACCCTTAAGATCAATCAGAAGGCCCTCGTTGATCACACTGATCAACCAGGACATTCTGAATAGCTGGATATGCTCTTGGAAGCATGTTGATCTTTCCTGGCTGTATTTTACTGTTTTTTTTGGGTGCTTTTTGATGCAATTTTTTCTTATGAAGATTATAAGTTGGAATGTGAGAGGGTTGGGCAACCCTAGTAAATGCTCACTAATAAAGGAAGGGATCCGAAGCTGCTCCTCTTCCGTCGTCTACTTGCAGGAGACTAAACTGAGCAACTCAACAGCTAATAAACTCTCCTCAATTGGGGGTAACATCATCACTAACTGGATCCAGTTAGACTCCCTCAACAGCTGCGGTGGTATATTACTTGGGTGGAATGCTCCAGGTGGACCTGAAGTCACTTTCCAAGGGAAGAAGAAGTGTTCTAGGCTGGTGGCAGCTATCCGCAAGGAAGAGACTCCTATGAAAGTGCAAGGGATTCCTGTGGTACGGAACTATTCGACTGTGTTCTTGGAAGATTTTCCTGGGTTATCCCCGCATCGTGATGTAGAGTTCAGCATCACTGTTCAACCGGGAAGTGCACCCATTTCTAAGGCACCATATCGGATGGCTCCAGTGGAACAAGATGAGGTGAAACGGCAGATCGAGGAACTGTTGGAGAAAGGCTTTATTCAACCTAGTGCGTCACCTTGGGGAGCACCAGTGCTTTTGGTAAAGAAGAAGGATGGATCGATGAGAATGTGTATCGATTACCGGGAGCTGAATAAGGTCACTGTTCAGAATAAGTATCCTATTCCTCGAATTGATGATTTGTTCGATCGTCTACAAGGAGCAGCTGTATTCTCCAAAATAGATCTTCGATTAGGATATCACCAAGTTCGAGTGAAAGCTGAAGATGTGCATAAAACTGCATTTAGAACTCGGCATGGGCATTACGAATTCTTAGTTATGCCATTTGGAGTGACGAATGCACCCACAATCTTCATGGATTTAATGAACAAGGTTCTGAGGCCGTTCATTAATTCTTTCGTCGTGGTGTTTATCAACGATATCCTCGTTACTCCAAGTCAGAGGAGGAGCACACCGATCATCTGGCAGCAGTTTTGAAGAAGCTGGAAGAGCAGAAGTTATATGCCAAGTCATCCAAGTGTGATTTCTGGAAATCTGAAGTGGCATTCCTAGGTCACATACTTTCTAAGGAGGGAGTGGCAACTGACCCTTAGAAGATAGAGGCAGTGAGAGATTGGGCTAGGCCTACTACAGTAAAGGAAGTCGGAAGTTTTCTTGGAATGACTGGATACTACAGGAGATTCATTCAAGGTTATACTCAGATAGCTGTACCGCTTACTGGTCTGACCAAGAAGAATGTGAACTTCAAGTGGACTGAGCAATGTGAGGCGAGCTTTCAGGAGTTGAAAGAGAAACTGACTACTGCACCTATTTTGACTTTGCCTAGAGCAGGTGTTGAGTATGATGTTTATAGCGATGCTTCACATCGTGTGCTTGGTTGTGTCTTAATGCAAGAAGGAAGAGTAATCGCTTATGGGTCTAGGCAACTACGACCATGTAGAACCCCGTATTTTCAAATATTATTTTTATATTTGAAAATGAAATTAAATTGATTTTTGGAGATTTAATGAATATTTTCAGAAAAATTTATCTTTTGTACACGTGCAAAATACGTGCAAATACCCTTTGAGAAGTTGGAAAAAATTAAGTTTTCTTTATGAAAAATCATTATTTAATATTAGAGATTTATTTAGTATTTTTCCAGATTTTTCTGAAATTAATTGGGACTATTTGCAATTTTTGGGAAAAGAAGGACCTTTTTGCAAATTCGACATTTTTAGGGGTTAAAGTGCAAAATGAAATTTCTGGACATTTTGAACAGCAGTGGTTGAGATTTAGAATTTATATTTTCTTTTAAATCCAAATTTAAATGAATTTTGATTGAATTTCCAAGGATAGAACTATATATGCAAGTTGTATTTTGGAAGGGTTTATTTTGCAAAAGTATGGGTGAAAACCCTAAACCTATTCCCGGATATTTAAGGGATTTTTCTCCAGCCATCATTTCTGAAATACAGAATTTTGTGGAGATTTATTTTGGTGGAGCAAGAGAATTTTGGATCTAACAAAGAGGAAAGCTTTTTCGTGGATTCTTCTAAAATTCAAGGTGAGTGATATAAAAATTTGTTTTGTTGTTTGATTTGATGTTATGAATGAAAGGAATTTGTCTTGTTGTTGTTCTATGTGTGCAAGTAACATTGATGTATTGATTTGATGTTGTGAACGACAAAGATCTTGTATTGTGGTGTGAATCATGTGAATAATTGTGGATGGAATAGTAGATCATTATTATTAAAATTGTGTTGCTAAAGGCATGTTAAGATTTGAGTATGAACACCTGGACATTGAATTTATAGATCAGATTTTGATTTTGATTTGTGAAAGAAATTTAGATCTTGTAAAACCCTAATGAAAGAAATTGTGATTTAGAACGTGAGAACTTGAATTTTGACATATTTGATGTTTTGAGTAATATATATATATATATATATATATATATATATATATATATATATATATATATATATATATATATATATATAGGGTAAAAGGGATATGAGCAACTTGCTCATTTAGTAAATGAGCAATTGATTATGTGGCATGCATGTGATACATTGGACAACTAACCCTTTTAAGAATTTCCCAATCACATGTATGCTACATCATCAATTGCTTATTTACTAAATGAGCAAGTTGCTCATACCCCTTTTTCCCATATATATATATATATATATATGATGAGGATTTGTTGAGATTTATCATTTTTCCTGAATACGAACTATTTTTCATAAACATTGAATTATTAGAGAACTCCAGTTTCGATTTTGTAATCAGAACTAAATTTTGAAAACTGTAGGCCGACAGTCGACTGGCCTACTGTACAGTCGACTGGTACGAGTCTGATACTGTATTTTAGAATCTTTGAAAAAGTCGTTCTGGACAGTCGACCTAGCTCATAGGCAGTCGACCGGTTCGCTGAGGAAAGTATTTTTGTAAAAATTATTAGTCCTTTCTGGACCGTCGACCTATAATCCTTTAAGTCGACTTATATACTTAGAATAATTTTGAGAAGATTATTGGAATTTACCTCGGGTAAGTCGACTGATTCTTTTCTTAAGTCGACTTATATGACTTAGTTTATTTTTGTAAAAATTTGGATAATTTGTCCCCTGGGCAGTCGACTTACTACAGTATAAGTCGACTGGTACTAAAAGATCTTTGTAAACTTTAGTGATTTTGAATGATTGGTTTTCAGATTATTCAGTCTATACTTGACATTCTGTTCAGTATTTGATTAAGCATTTGACTTTGAGATATTCAGTTAAGTATTTGATTTAAGACATTCAGTTGAGCCACTCTTGTTTAGTGGAACATTGGTTTAGACTTTTTGAGTTTGAGCCTCTAGAGGTGTGTGACCCTAGTATACCGGTGTTGAGTTATTTGTTGAGGCCCATTGAGGCATTTCAGTTATTTAGATTTGAATTTAGGCCGGTAGGGTATACCACTCTAGGAGGTTCGTTAAGTAATCAATTAACCCAAAATAATAAGGACAGGCACTAGTGGTGATATGATAAACGGGAACATGAGTCAAGAACCTCAGTATGGCTTTCGGTGTGGGATTTAATCTCCGGAATTATCACAGTAGATTATTAGTGGTGTGGGATATGTCTCCGGAATTATCACAGTCTTGTGGTGTGGGACAATCTCCGAAATTATCACGGTAACTACTTGTGGTGTGGGATTGATCTCCGGAATTATCGGAGTCGAGGTGAAGCACATGTGGTATTCGTGTGGGGATGTGTCAATGTTTCGGTGTGGATCTCCGGAATTATTCAAGTGAAATATCTTGGGTGTGGGATCCATCTCCGGAATTATCGGGCATGAGATACTATCCATAGTTTATCTTTATCTCGTAGTAGTCATCGTGTTAGGATTAGTTCATAACGCGGGGATTGAACCCTATGAAGAGAAGACGTTAAGGGCTTGCACCGAACCTATGTAGAATGGGATGCATAGACTTCGACAAGTACGCATTAGAGAGTCTGCATATAGAAATTGTGTTTTCTTAGATTGGTTTTATGCACGTGGTTTCTTGTTTTCTACACCTGACACTTAGATCAGTTCCACTTGATGTTTTATGTTACTGTCATTTCGTACTTCCCATATTCTTTTAGTACCTGTTGTTTCAGAATTTATGAGGTATGATCTTTTATGTTGTTTGTTTGTTTTTATATCTCTCACACCATTTATGGCTAACCCCTTTAGTTTGGGGGTTAGGGATCATCTCTAACCTCACATGTTGCAGGTTATTGCTTAGAGTTGGAGATTGGATGCTTAAGTTGATTTTGAGGAAAAGTGATTTAATAAGAGTTTTGTGTAAATGTGTAATAGCAGTTTTGAGATAAATTTGTGTTGTAAATAAAGAAAATATTGAGTTGAGTTTGTTTTGAATTCCGCTGTGATCTGTAAGAGTTGGTTGTAATAAATGTTGAAAATTTTAGTGGCGTTGGTTGTGTTTAATATTATATTGAAGTGGATCACTGGGATTGTGCCACGTATTTTCTAAGATATCTTATTAGAAATTCGGGGCGCTACAGAGATTGGTATCAGAGCACGCTTCAATAGTAATACTAAACATGACATAAAAATAACCTAGGTGTGGACACTAGAGTGTGAGTACCTAGGTGTGGACATTAAAGAGTGAGTATCACATAGAACTGAATCTGATGTTTTACCTTTGGGATTCAATTGAGTTTTGCCAAAGGATATTGATGTGAGTTTGAATTGTGTGTGTGATGCTCTAACTTTTCCCTCGTTTTGCAGTATTCAAAATGGTTGCACCCAGGGACAGGAATGGTGGCAACAATGAGGATGGGTCTGGTAGTTCTCGAGGAACGGGAATTGACCTTGAGGCTGAATTTGCCAAGGTGTACCAGACGCTGAACACGCTGATGGCATTGAATGTGGCGCAAGCTCAGAATCAGCAGCAGAATCAGCAGCCAAATCATGGAGTTGGACAGGGTTTGGTTAATGCCGACCCTATTAAGCAGATTGAATCCTTTAAGAGGATGAGGCCGCCAGTCTTTGAGGGGAAATCTGATCCAACCGTAGCTGATGATTGGATTCGGAAGAGGCAGACGATCTTCGAGGTATCAGAGACTCCAGCAGCCAGCAAGGTGAAGTTGGCTACGATGCAGCTAGAGAAGGACGCTGGTGTCTGGTGGGAGTCGCTGAAAAGGACTTTGGGAGATCAGCAGTTGACTTGGGAAGCTTTTCTGGAGGAGTTCAGAGATCGCTTCTTTCCCCTAGATGTTCAGGAGAAGAAGGCGACTGAGTTCTTGAACCTTCAGCAGGGCAGCATGACCGTGCGGGAGTATGAGACCAAGTTTGCTCAGCTTTCGCGGTATGCACCAGAATTGGTTGTTGATGAGGCAAAGAAGGCCAAAAAGTTTGATCAGGGCTTGAGGCCAAGCTTGAGGTCGAGGATGATTCCGTTGGGTATCAGACGGTTCGACAAGCTGGTCAGGAGGGCAGCTATGACTGAGGAGGATATGGACCAGTTCCAGAAGAAGCAAGATACATGGAACCGGAACAAGAGGCCAGCATCAGGCCAGAGTGGGAAGGGAATCCCAGCGAAGCAGGCCAAGTTCAGTGATCCGGTGCAGAAGGCACCTGCAGCTCAAGGGGTGACCTGTTATTACTGCAAGGAGGCAGGACATTACAGGTCAGCATGTCCAAAGTTGGCGAAGCAGGTTTGTTTCCAGTGTGGGCGGGCTGGACATTCTCAGTCTCATTGTCCACAATTGAGAAAGGATGGTTCTGGTGGGAGCAAATTTCAGAAGAGACAAAGGCGAGTATTTGCATTAACCAAGGAAGACGCTGGTAACTCGAAAAATGTAATACAGGGTATGCAAGAATTCTGATTTTTATTTTGAATCAATGTAATAAGTAAAACCTTTATTTGAAAACAATTTAAGATTGAGTATCATTCTTATTGTAACAGGAGTTGTTTTAATTAATGAAATAAAGACAAAGGTTTTATTTGACACTGGTTCATCGCATACTTTTGTATCACCAAGTTTTGCAAAGATCTTAGGTGTGGAACCGAAGTTGTTTCCAGGCAGGATTTTGTCGGTGGCAATGTCGTCGGGTGAAGAGTTGATTGTGGATCGATATTACGAGGGCTGTGATATCGAGATCGGTGGGAGGTTGTTCGGCATTGATTTGATCGAGTTGCAAGTATTGGGTGTGGATGTCATCGTGGGCATTGATTGGATGGCAATATATGATGCCACAATCGAATGCAAGCAGAAAGAGGTGTTGGTGAAAGCACCAGGTGGACCTGCAGTGACTTTCCAAGGGAAGAAGAAGATTCCGAAGGTGGCTGCAATGGTAACCAAGATGGCTATTCCAGATGAAGTCAAGGGCATTCCGGTTGTCAGAGATTTTCCTCAGGTGTTCTTGGATGATTTTCCAGGATTACCACCGCAGAGAGATGTGGAGTTTTGCATTAATGTTCAGCCGGAGAGTGCACTGATTTCCAAGGCTCCATACAGGATGGCACCTGTAGAGCAGGATGAAGTGAAGAAGCAGATTGAGGAGCTGTTGAGCAAAGGGCTTATTAGGCCGAGTTCTTCTCCGTGGGGAGCGCCAGTGTTGTTGGTCAAGAAGAAGGACGGGTCAATGAGGATGTACATTGACTATCGGGAGTTGAATAGGGTGACTATTCAGAACAAGTATCCACTGCCGCGGATTAATGATTTGTTCGACAGGCTTCGAGGAGCAGCTGTATTTTCGAAGATTGATTTGAGGTCAGGGTATCATCAGGTTCGAGTCAAGGAGGAAGATGTGAGTAAGACAGCTTTCAGGACTCGTCATGGGCTCTATGAGTTTTTGGTAATGCCATTCGGGTTGACGAATGCGCCAGCAGTGTTCATGGATATGATGAATCGGGTTTTGAGGCCATTTATTGACTCCTTCGTGGTGGTTTTCATCGATGACATTTTGGTGTATTCGAAGTCGGAAGAGGAGCATTCTACGCACTTGACAGCGGTGTAACAGAAATTGCAGGAGCATAGCTTGTATGCCAAGTTGTCGAAGTGTGAGTTTTGGAAGTCTGAGATAGCTTTTCTTGGTCATATCCTTTCTAAGGAGGGAGTAGCTACTGATCCTCAGAAAGTTGAAGCAGTGAAGGATTGGCTCAGGCCAACGTCTGTGAAGGAAGTCAGAAGTTTCTTGGGTTTAGCTGGATACTACAGGAGATTCATCCAGAGTTATTCTCAGATTGCAGTTCCTTTGACAGGTTTGACCCGGAAGAGTGTGGCATTTGTATGGACAGATAAGTGTGAGGAGAGTTTCCTTGAGTTAAAGGAAAGATTGACTACTGCACCTATCTTAGCTTTACCGCAAGCTGGGAAGGATTATGATATCTACAGTGATGCATCTCTCAGAGGTTTGGGTTGTGTCTTGATGCAAGAAGGTAAGGTTATTGCTTATGGTTCGAGACAATTGCGTCCGCATGAGAAGAATTATCCGACGCATGATTTGGAGCTAGCAGCTATCATTTATGCCTTGAAGCTGTGGAGGCATTATGTCTATGGTGAGAAGGTCAACATGTACACCGACCACAAGAGCCTGAAGTACATTTATCAGCAGAAGGATCTAAATCTTCGGCAGAGAAGGTGGTTGGAGGTATTGGAAGACATTCGTCCCGAGATCAAGTATCATCCAGGCAAGGCGAATGTGGTGGCTGATGGACTTAGCAGGAAGAGTAGTTTATCGAGTTTGATCACTACTCGCAGTGAGTTGGCAGCTGAGATCGATCAGGCAGGTATCGATGTGGTACTGCAAGGTTTAGGGGCATCTTTGGCTCAGTTGAGGCTGTAGCCGTCCTTGAGAGAGGGGATTGTGGAAGGTCAGAGATCAGATTCAGAGATTCAGAAGATGTTGCAACAGGTTTCAGAAGGCAAGCTATCAGAGTTTCGTGTCCAAGATGGAGTTCTTTGGATGGGTGAGAGGTTGTGTGTTCCAGATAATGCAGATTTGAGAGAGAGTATCTTGCAAGAAGTGCACAGTACCTTGTTGTCAGTTCATCCAGGAGGCACGAAGATGTACAGGAACATCAAACAGCACTTTGGGTGGTCTGGTATGAAGCGGGATGTAGCAGATTTTGTGGCAAGGTGTCTGACTTGTCAGCAGATCAAAGCAGAAAATCAGAGACCTGGAGGTTTGTTACAGCCGTTGCCCATTCCGGAGTGGAAGTGGGAGAATATCAGTATGGATTTCATCACAGGTTTGCCAAAAAGTTCGAAGGGCAATGACTCGATTTGGGTTGTTGTGGACCGTTTGACTAAGTCGGCTCACTTTCTAGCCATGAAGATTACTTGGTCGATGGAGAGATTGGCTGAGTTGTACATTGGGAAAATTGTGAGACTTCATGGAGTTCCTGTGTCGATTGTATCCGACAGAGATGCAAGGTTGACTTCAAGGTTTTGGAAGAGCCTACAAGCAGCTTTAGGCACCAGAACCAATTTCAGTACAGCTTTTCATCCACAGACCGATGGTCAGACGGAGAGGGTGAATCGAGTGCTCGAAGATATGTTGAGGGCTTGTGTTATGGATTTTGGTGGCAGTTGGGAGAGATACTTGGCATTGGTTGAGTTTGCTTATAACAACAGTTACCTTGCGAGTATTGGGATGGCACCGTATGAGGCTTTGTACGAGCGGAGGTGCAGGACACCTGTTTGTTGGTATGAGGTTGGCGAGAGGCAGATGTATGGTCCTGAGATCGTACAGCAGACATCAGAGCAGATTGAGCTGATTCGCAAGAGATTGGTCGAGGCTCAGAGTCGGCAAAAGAGTTATGCTGATACTCGACGAAGAGACTTGGAGTTTGAGGTTGGGGATGCAGTTTTTCTCAAGGTTTCTCCGACCAAGGGAGTGATCAGGTTTGGTAAGGGAGGCAAGTTGGCGCCAAGGTATATTGGGCCATACAGGATCATGGAGCGAATTGGCAAGACAGCATACAGATTGAAGCTTCCAAGGGAGTTGGCACAGGTGCATGATGTATTCCATGTGTCATTGTTGAGGAAGTATGTGCCAGATCAGAATCATCAGTTGGTAGAGATTCCTGAAGATCTACAGGTGAACTTGAGCTACAAGGAACGGCCTGTTGAGATCGTTGACCGTAGAGAGAAAGTTCTCAGGCGCAAGGTAATACCTATGGTCAAGGTGTTGTGGAGGAATCAGCAGTTCGAGGAGGCTACTTGGGAGCCTGAGGACCGCATGCAGAAGGATTTTCCCGAGCTTTTTCATGAGTGTATTTCTGTTATGTGATTGTAATTCTTTTGAATGATAGTACTTTGATTTGAGTTGTATTCCTCTTATTTGTATGAGTTGTCATGTGCAATTGTTTGAATTATGTTTCCATTTATGAGATGTTGACTTCTTTGATGATATGTTGTTTGGACTCATTAGTAGTAGTTCTGAGGACAGAACTCTTCTAAGGAGGGAGTGATGTAGAACCCCGTATTTTCAAATATTATTTTTATATTTGAAAATGAATTTAAATTGATTTTTGGAGATTTAATGAATATTTTCAGAAAAATTTATCTTTTGTACTCGTGCAAAACACGTGCAAATACCTTTTGAGAAGTTGGAAAAAATTAAGTTTTCTTTATGAAAAATCATTATTTAATATTAGAGATTTATTTAGTATTTTTCCAGATTTTTCTGAAATTAATTGGGACTATTTGCAATTTTTGGGAAAAGAAGGACCTTTTTGCAAATTCGACATTTTTAGGGGTTAAAGTTCAAAATGAAATTTCTGGACGTTTTGAACAGCAGTGGTTGAGATTTAGAATTTATATTTTCTTTTAAATCCAAATTTAAATGAATTTTGATTGAATTTCCAAGGATAGAACTATATATGCAAGTTGTATTTTGGAAGGGTTTATTTTGCAAAAGTATGGGTGAAAACCCTAAACCTATTCCCGGATATTTAAGGGATTTTTCTCCAGCCATCATTTCTGAAATACAAAATTTTGTGGAGATTTATTTTGGTGGAGCAAGAGAATTTTGGATCTAACAAAGAGGAAAGCTTTTTCGTGGATTCTTCTAAAATTCAAGGTGAGTGATATAAAAATTTGTTTTGTTGTTTGATTTGATGTTATGAATGAAAGGAATTTGTCTTGTTGTTGTTCTATGTGTGCAAGTAACATTGATGTATTGATTTGATGTTGTGAACGACAAAGATCTTGTATTGTGGTGTGAATCATGTGAATAATTGTGGATGGAATAGTAGATCATTATTATTAAAATTGTGTTGCTAAAGGCATGTTAAGATTTGAGTATGAACACCTGGACATTGAATTTATAGATCAGATTTTGATTTTGATTTGTGAAAGAAATTTAGATCTTGTAAAACCCTAATGAAAGAAATTGTGATTTAGAACGTGAGAACTTGAATTTTGACATATTTGATGTTTTGAGTAATATATATATATATATATATGATGAGGATTTTTTTAGATTTATCATTTTTCCTGAATACGAACTATTTTTCATAAACATTGAATTATTAGAGAACTCCAGTTTTGATTTTGTAATCAGAACTAAATTTTGAAAACTGTAGGCCGACAGTCGACTGGCCTACTGTACAGTCGACTGGTACGAGCCTGATACTGTATTTTAGAATCTTTGAAAAGTCGTTCTGGACAGTCGACCTAGCTCATAGGTAGTCTACCGGTTCGCTGAGGAAAGTATTTTTGTAAAAATTATTAGTCCTTTCTGGACCGTCGACCTATAATCCTTTAAGTCGACTTATATACTTAGAATAATTTTGAGAAGATTATTGGAATTTACCTCGGGTAAGTCGACTGATTCTTTTCTTAAGTCGACTTATATGACTTAGTTTATTTTTGTAAAAATTTGGATAATTTGTCCTCTGGGTAGTCGACTTACTACAGTATAAGTCGACTGGTACTAAAGGATCTTTGTAAACTTTAGTGATTTCGAATGATTGGTTTTTAGATAATTCAGTATATACTTGACATTCTGTTCAGTATTTGATTAAGCATTTGAATTTGAGATGTTCAGTTAAGTATTTGATTTAAGACATTCAGTTGAGCCACTCTTGTTTAGTGGAACTTTGGTTTAGACTTTTTGAGTTTGAGTCTCTAGAGGTGTGTGACCCTAGTATACCGGTGTTGAGTTATTTGTTGAGGCCCATTGAGGCATTTCAGTTATTTAGATTTGAATTTAGGCCGGTAGGTTATACCACTCTAGGAGGTTCGTTAAGTAATCAATTAACCCAAAATAATAAGGACAGGCACTAGTGGTGATATGATGAACGGGAACATGAGTCAAGAACCTCAGTATGGCTTTCGGTGTGGGATTTAATCTCCGGAATTATCACAGTAGATTATTAGTGGTGTGGGATATGTCTCCGGAATTATCACAGTCTTGTGGTGTGGGACAATCTCCGGAATTATCACGGTAACTACTTGTGGTGTGGGATTGATCTCCGGAATTATCTGAGTCGAGGTGAAGCACATGTGGTATTCGTGTGGGGAGTGATGTAATACCCCGATTTTCCTAATATATATGAAGATTATTTATTTTTACATATGGTATGCACGTGTAATATTTTGGCTATTATTTTCAACATGATGAATAAGCATATTGTTTTCTTTAAGGATGTTTCCCTAAAGCCCAAAGGTTAATTTACTTATCTCCTTTTAAAAATATTTATTTTGGCCCAATTAATTTTAGCCCATGAATTTAAACCTCTTGTATTATTTCCTACAACTTGTATGTGTAGCATCTTTTCTTTATTTCCGGGTATTGGATGTACATTTTTGTAGAGTGGTTTGTGTGTGCACGTGCATTCAATGTACACGTGCACAAGGCACAAAGCTTGGCCGGATGGGTTGAGTAGTGGGGGTGAGTTGTGGGCGGTTATGCAAGGTGTGGGTAGTTTTCACAACTTCCTAGTGAATCCTAGCCCTTGATTTTCCAACTCCCTAGTGCATCTTAACCCTCCATTCCACCTATAATCTGGTATAAATACCCCCTCTTATTCTCTATTTCTTTTGCACTAGATTAAATTTTATAAGAGAGGTATTTGTGAGAGTTGCGTGTGGGAGCTTTTCTGTGAAGGCCGAGGAGTACATCTGAAGGACTTCGGTGTGGAACCAGGAGCAAGGAGCAAGAAGTACTGCACCGCATTGAGGACTTTGCTGGATTCGATTACTTCGTCAAATAAGGTGGGTGTTTCTCAGGACTTCTAATGTAGAAAACATGCCGTAAATATAATGTTTGTTACTGTACTCTTGAGGATTAAGATAGTACGTAATAGAAATGTTTGAGTATGTTTATGTTAATAATTATGGAGGACTAATAGTGTAGAAATGGCACGGAAAACAAAGATGAATTGGGTCGGTACAGTCGACTGTCGTGTAGATAAGTCGACTGGTACGAGACCATTAATTTGCAATGTGGTGATAACCATGTATGCAAATAGACCTAATGGTGTGATTAATAAGTTTGTATTTCCCTATGACACATCTGATGGAGGGAAGGTAAATGAATGAAAAGAACTAGCGACGATTAATAAAATTAAGAACTGTCGGAGCAGTCGACTGACACTATGTTCAACCGACTGGTGCTTCAATTTAATTATGGTTATTTGGAAATTTCATGTAATGAGATATTCCATCATGTTGACCTAGTGTAACGAATTGAGAATTATATCTTCATCTTCGTAAGGAAGTTATGAATAAGTGTGAATGCATGTTTAAAATATTTCCCTCGAGGAAGAGATAACATTCGTAACTTGAAGTTTCATGGTTGTGATGTTACTGAACAAAAAGAGACACTGTGTTTATGAAACATGAATTTATGTATATGGTAAATTGATATCATGATGCAAGTGCATGTAAGAGCTGTAGATAATCTCTTAAATTGAAGTATGGATCTGTCCAGTCGACCGAATGCGTGTAGCAAGTCGACTGAGCTGAACGTAGAAATGAACTGTTAAAGAACCCCAGGACAGACGACTGATGAGATAACAGTCGACTGTCATGTGGATGACATTGTGAACATGAAAGGTTGCGGGGCAGCCGACTGACTGTGTGCAGCAGTCGACTATCCCGAGTATTTATGATGAATCTGTATTGACTGTATGAGTCGACTGGTGTTCTTCCAAGTCGACTGTACAGAGTGAACTTTGGCATGTATGAGATTTTATTTTATTGCTGTTGGAAGTTGTGAACTTTATGATCGAAGTCTATGAACTCCTTTTTATGACTGTATGGATTTATGTAAAATGAATCATAAATGGGAATTAAGAATTAAATGAATATGAAAGGTTAAGATCATGATGAGAAAGTCTGTGAGACTCTAAATGAATGATGAGCTGAAAGTGCTCAATTGGAAGTTGTGAATTGTAAATTGAAATCAAGAGTAGCTAAGTCTCCCCCGGCAGTGAAATGAATGAAATAAAATGAGAATTGAAAGACCAAGGTTGGTCATGTATTGAAATGAAATGATAAGTCCGGTTTGGTGGAGAGGCTAACTCTAGAGCTTTGATTTGTATTCATGATTCTAATATTTAGTACATAGTGAAGAGGTGATGAAAGTGAGAGAAAAACATAAGTATGAGAACTAGGATTTACGGTGCGGGTGTGTGAGCCGCAGAATGCATGCTTGATGAGTCAAGACATGGCGCGGGCACAACTCAGAATGATCGGACCTTAGTCACGCTTGTGGGATGTTTTGGTGACTGCAAGAGGATTGTGTTCAGGGAGGAGGCTGAATTGCCGCAGAATGCATGCTTGATGAGTCAAGACATGGCGCGGAATTCTACTCCAGGGGCCAGGATACATGCTTGTACTCATAGAATCATCTAAGATACTTACCGTAATTACAGTAGTAGAGTAAGTCATGGCGAGGGATTGAACCCTATGAAAATGAAGAACGATTAAGAGGCTTGCCCTCGGACCTATGTAGTATGGGATGCATAGAATCCGAACAAGTGCGCATTAGTGTCATGTAAATTAAATGATTGCATTAAGGACTAAGTGCACAATCACGACACGACATCTTTAAGAGTTCCCTTTTGATTTATATGCTTACATTGAACAAAGTTTGTGATTGTTAAGAAATGAGATTCGTTATACTGTTTCTGGCATAGAGAGGATGGCCATGTATAATTATCGTCGGTTGAATAAACTGACATACCCACAGTTTTGTATGCAGGATAAATTACATGTAAAGAGGAATGGATGCATAAAGATCTTATCATGTTGTTGTTCATTTATGTAAATGTTGTATATTTTTGCTTCCGCTGTGTAAAAGAAATGTGTAATATTGATGTAACTCTGATGTGAAAAGAAAAGTTTGAATTTCCCTGTAAAATTGTACTAAAGAAAGTGAAAAGATCCTGTAGAACCTCTCGAATTCAGTGTATTTGGGATTCGGGGCGTTACAGAGTGGTATCAGAGCCACGCTTTCTACGCTTTCACACTTGTACAAATTTATAGGGAACGACACCCTAGAAGTGGACATTAGAGTGTGTGTTTGAGTCTAGAGATTTAAATGTAAGTGACTTACATTTGTGTTGCTCTATGATTTATGCTTCCTGCTCTCTATTCTAAGATAGCTGATCACTTCGACCCTGCTGGAGGCGACGACTGGCATATTATTGAGGAAGAGTACCATCCTGGACAGGCTGATTCTGAGGACGAGTATCACCCTGGGCAAGCAGATTCGGATGATGAGGAGTGGCCTGAATCTCGAGAGATTACCCCACCTCCAGATTCATCTGACGATTCTTCTTCCGATGAAGAAGAGGGACCAGCTCTGAGTGGCACTGTGGCTTCTCTTCAGAGGCAAGTGGAGACCCTGAAGGAGAGAGTTGGAGTTTTGGAAGCTCAGCTGGCACAGCGGAAGGATGATTTCTCTGTTCTCAGTCACCGAGTGTGGGAACTTGAGAAGAGAAAGAACCTGACGGATGTGCTGAAAGATGAGGTTGATGAACTACGGGAAGAACTTCGAGCAACGAAGAGGACCCGTAGGAGTTAGATTGTTGTAGCTTCTATTTTCTTTCATTTCTGATGTTAAGAAATGTTTTAATTCGAATGTATAAACTTTGGAATTCAATGAAATGCAAGTTGGTTTAAATTCTTGGCTTATACTTCGAATTTAATGGATCTTTTGCATCAGAATATGTCGAGAAGAGGGGCTAGGAATGGTGAAGGATTGGATCTAGAGACCGAACTTGCAAGGGTCTACCAGACGCTGAATGCAGTGGCCATGAACCAAGGAAGGGGGCCGGTGAATCCAGTGCTCGAGGCAATTAAGCTAGTGGAATCGTTCAAGAGAATGAAACCACCAGTGTTTGAGGGAAAGTCAGACCCAGATGCGGCTGACAACTGGATTCGGCAAGTGGAAACGATCTTCGAGGTGTTGGAGACACCGGAGGGCAGCAAGGTCAAGTTGGCGACTTTGCAGTTGGAGAAGGATGCGGCTGTTTGGTGGCAGTCGATGAAGAGGACCATGGGAGGTTTGTTGCTCGGCTGGAAGGAATTTCTGGAAGAATTCCGTAGCCACTATTTCCCCTCCGACGTCCAGGAGAAGAAGGCGATGGAATTTCTGTCACTTCAGCAAGGCAGCATGTCAGTGAGGGAGTATGAGACTAAGTTTACTCAGCTCTCCAGGTATGCTCCAGAACTGGTTATGGATGAGGCGAAGAAGGCTCGGAAGTTCGAGCATGGGTTAAGGCCAAGCTTGAGATCCCGGATGATACCTCTTGGCATCAGGCGATTTGACAAGCTGGTGAAGAGGGCGGCAGCGACGGAGGCGGATATGGAGCAGTTCCATGTTGCTCAGCACCAGAGGAACAACTGGCAGACTGAAAAGAGGCCTGCACAATCGGGGAGTTTCAAGGGGCAACCATCTGCACAGAGGTTCAAACCGACAGGGGCGAACGCTATCAGTGTAGCTGAAGGACCTGGAAACAATGTGGGGAGACCTTCTGCAGTCACCTGTTATAACTGTGGGGAAGTGGGACATTACCAATCTCGATGTCTCAAACCACGGGCTGGCAATCACAATGTGCCAATACAGCAGACTGGAAAGAGGCCGTACCAGTCAGGGCAAGTATTTGCTTTGACGGAGGCTGACGCTGA
Organism: Hemerocallis citrina; assembly: GCA_017893485.1. Classification (NCBI taxonomy): domain Eukaryota; kingdom Viridiplantae; phylum Streptophyta; class Magnoliopsida; order Asparagales; family Asphodelaceae; genus Hemerocallis; species Hemerocallis citrina. The sequence continues at coordinate 57,864,954 of CM030358.1, forward strand.
GGAAGCAGATCAGGTCATCTCTGGTACGAGGGCTGATGTTTAGTGTGGTTTTTGTCATTTCTTCTTCCCGTTCATATTGTGAAACTGTTATGTAATGATGTGTATTATGTAACAGGCAAACTCTATCTTAATGGAAAGAAAGCTGTTGTGTTATTCGATACTGGATCCTCTCATACATTTGTGTCTCCTAGATTTGCTAAAGTGTTGGGAGTGGAACCAAAGATTTTTTCAGGCAAGATCTTAGCAGTAGCTACTCCATCAGGGGAAACTTTAACCACTGATCGGTATTACGCTGATTGCGAGATTGTGATTGGGGATAGAATCTTTGGCATTGATCTGATCGAGTTGACTATCTTGGGAGTCGATGTTATCATTGGCATTGATTGGATGTCGGTGTACAGTGCAAGCATCGAGTGTAAGACCAAGACAGTAACAGTGAAGGCTCCAGGTGGACCTGAAGTCACGTTCCAAGGGAAGCAGAAGTGTTCTAAGCTGGTGGCAACTATCCGCAAGGAAGAGACTCCTGTGGAATTGCAAGGGATTCCTGTGGTTCGGGACTATCCGACTGTGTTCTTGGAAGATTTTCCTGGGTTACCTCCACATCGTGATGTAGAGTTCAGCATCACTGTTCAACCGGAAAGTGCACCCATTTCTAAGACACCGTATAGGATGGCTCCAGTGGAACAGGATGAGGTGAAACGGCAGATTGAGGAACTGTTGGGAAAAGGCTTTATTCAACCTAGTGTGTCACCTTGGGGAGCACCAGTGCTTTTGGTAAAGAAGAAGGATGGATCGATGAGGATGTGTATCGATTACCAAGAGCTGAATAAGGTCACTGTTCAGAATAAGTATCCGATTCCTCGAATTGATGACTTGTTCGATCGTCTACAAGGAGCAGCTGTATTCTCCAAAATAGATCTTCGATCAGGATATCACCAAGTGCGAGTGAAAGCTGAAGATGTGCACAAAACTGCATTTAGAACTCGACATGGGCATTACGAATTCTCATTACGAATTCTTAGTTATGCCATTTGGAGTGACGAATGCACCCGCAATCTTCATGGACTTGATGAACAGAGTTCTGAGGCCGTTTATTGATTCTTTCGTCGTGGTGTTTATCGACGATATTCTCGTGTACTCCAAGTCTGAGGCGGAGCACACCGAGCATCTGGCAGCAGTTTTGCAAAAGTTGGAAGAGCAGAGGTTGTATGCCAAGTTATCCAAGTGTGATTTCTGAAAATCTGAAGTGGCATTCCTAGGTCACATCCTTTCTAAGGAGGGAGTGGCAACTAACCCTCAGAAGATAGAGGCAGTGAGAGATTGGGCTAGGCCAACTACAGTGAAGGAAGTCAGAAGTTTCCTTGGGATGACTGGATACTACAGGAGATTCATTCAAGGTTATGCTCAGATAGCTGTACCGCTTACTGGACTGACCAAGAAGAATGTGAGCTTCAAGTGGACTGAGCAATGTGAGGTGAGTTTTCAGGAGTTGAAAGATAGGCTGACTACTGCACCTATTTTGGCTTTGCCTAGAGCAGGTGTTGAGTATGATGTTTATAGCGATGCTTCACATCGGGGGCTTGGTTGTGTCTTAATGCAAGAAGGCAGAGTAATCGCTTATGGGTCTAGGCAACTACGACCGCATGAGAAGAATTACCCGACTCATGATCTGGAGTTGGCTGCGATTATCTTTGCCCTGAAGCAATGGAGGCACTACGTGTACGGTGAGAAGTTGAACATGTACATGGATCACAAGAGCTTGAAGTATATATATCAGCAGAGGGATCTCAATCTGAGGCAGCGGAGATGGTTGGAAGTGCTCGAGGATATGCGACCTGAGATCAAGTATCATCCTGGAAAGGCTAATGTTGTTGCTGATGCACTTAGTCGCAAGAGCAGTTTGGCCAGTTTGATTACAACTCAGAGGCATCTGATTGAGGAGTTGGATCGAGCAGGTATTGAGGTTGTCTTGCAAGGATTGGGAGCATCTTTGGCTCATTGAGGCTTCAGCCTACTTTGAATGCAAGGATCATTGCAAGTCAGGAGGTTGATGCGGATATTCTGGAGATGAAGGAGCAGGTTAGTGCTGGCAGGTTGCCCGGATTTCAAATCAGGGATGGAGTGCTGTGGTTCGGAGATAGGCTATGTGTTCCAAATCAGACGGACCTGAAAGAGAGTATTCTTTAGGAGGCGCATGCTACTCTTTTGTCGGTACATCCTGGGAGTACTAAGATGTACAAAGACATCAAACAGCATTTCTGGTGGACAGGTTTGAAGCGGGATGTGGCTGATTTTGTCGCGAAGTGTGAGGTTTGTCAGCAAGTCAAAGCCGAAAATCAGAGATCCGGAGGTCTATTACAGCCGTTACCTATTCCGGAATGGAAGTGGGATAACATCAGTATGGATTTCATCACGGGATTGCCTAAGAGTTCTAAAGGCAATGATGCGATTTGGGTTATAGTCGATCGACTTACCAAGTCCGCTCACTTTTTGGCGATGAAACTCACTGCTTCGATGGACAAGTTGGCTGAGATGTATGTTGGCGAGATTGTCAGACTTCATGGTGTTCCCTCAACTATTGTGTCTGATCGAGATGCGCGGTTTACTTCGCATTTCTGGAGGAGTCTTCAGACAGCTTTGGGTACCAAGACAGATTTCAGCACTGCTTTTCATCCACAAATCGATGGGCAGACCGAGAGAGTCAATCGTATGCTTGAAGATATGCTTCGGTGTTGTATACTAGAATTTGGAGGCAGTTGGGAAAGGCATTTACCTTTGGTAGAGTTTGCCTACAACAACAGTTTTCAGACCAGTATCGGGATGGCGCCGTACGAAGCTTTGTATGGCAGGAAGTGCAGGACTCCTGTTTGTTGGTATGAAGTTGGGGAGCGGCAGTTGTTTGGTCCTGAGCTTGTGCAGCTAACTTCTGAGAAGATTGATCTGATCAGGAAAAGGTTGGTGGAAGCTCAGAGCAGGCAGAAAAGCTATGCAGACAACCGGAGAAGGGACTTTGAGTTTGAGGTTGGTGACTTCGTCTTCCTGAAGGTATCACCCAGCAAAGGTGTGGTTCGTTTTGGCAAGGGCGGAAAGTTAGCCCCGAGGTTTATAGGCCCATATAAGATATTGAAAAGGATCGGGAAAACTGCTTACCGGCTTGAATTACCGGAAGAGTTGTCTCAGGTGCACAATGTCTTCCATGTGTCTATGCTGAGAGGTTATATTCCAGATCCGAGTCATCATTTGCCGGAAGTGCCGGAAGGTTTGTAGTTAGACCTGAATTACATCGAGACTCCTGTCGAGATTGTTGACCGTAGGGAGAAAGTCTTGAGGAATAAGACGATACCGATGGTCAAGGTAGTCTGGAGAAACCACTTGGTTGAAGAGGCTACTTGGGAATCTGAGGAGAGGATGTTGAAGGACTATCCTGAGCTTTTTGCTTGATTGTATCTTTGTCTCTTTGTATCTTTGTATCTTTGTATCTTTGTTTTGTTGTTGTGTTGTATTTTCTGTTGTCTCGCTCTTGACTGTAGTTCCGGGGACGGAACTATTCTAAGGAGGGAGTGATGTAATACCCCGATTTTCCTAATATATATGAAGATTATTTATTTTTACATATGGTATGCACGTGTAATATTTTGGCTATTATTTTCAACATGATGAATAAGCATATTGTTTTCTTTAAGGATGTTTCCCTAAATCCCAAAGGTTAATTTACTTATCTCCTTTTTAAAATATTTATTTTGGCCCAATTAATTTTAGCCCATGAATTTAAACCTCTTGTATTATTTCCTACAACTTGTATGTGTAGCATCTTTTCTTTATTTCCGGGTATTGGATGTACATTTTTGTAGAGTGGTTTGTGTGTGCACGTGCATTCAATGTACACGTGCACAAGGCACAAAGCTTGGCCGGATGGGTTGAGTAGTGGGGGTGAGTTGTGGGCGGTTATGCAAGGTGTGGGTAGTTTTCACAACTTCCTAGTGAATCCTAGCCCTTGATTTTCCAACTCCCTAGTGCATCTTAACCCTCCATTCCACCTATAATCTAGTATAAATACCCCCTCTTATTCTCTATTTCTTTTGCACTAGATTAAATTTTATAAGAGAGGTATTTGTGAGAGTTGCGTGTGGGAGCTTTTCTGTGAAGGCCGAGGAGTACATCTGAAGGACTTCGGTGTGGAACCAGGAGCAAGGAGCAAGAAGTACTGCACCGCATTGAGGACTTTGCTGGATTCGATTACTTCGTCAAATAAGGTGGGTGTTTCTCAGGACTTCTAATGTAGAAAACATGCCGTAAATATAATGTTTGTTACTGTACTCTTGAGGAGTAAGATAGTACGTAATAGAAATGTTTGAGTATGTTTATGTTGATAATTATGGAGGACTAATAGTGTAGAAATGGCACGGAAAACAAAGATGAATTGGGTCGGTACAGTCGACTGTCGTGTAGATAAGTCGACTGGTACGAGACCATTAATTTGCAATGTGGTGATAACCATGTATGCAAATAGACCTAATGGTGTGATTAATAAGTTTGTATTTCCCTATGACACATCTGATGGAGGGAAGGTAAATGAATGAAAAGAACTAGCGACGATTAATAAAATTAAGAACTGTCGGAGCAGTCGACTGACACTATGTTCAACCGACTGGTGCTTCAATTTAATTATGGTTATTTGGAAATTCCATGTAATGAGATATTCCATCATGTTGACCTAGTGTAACGAATTGAGAATTATATCTTCATCTTCGTAAGGAAGTTATGAATAAGTGTGAATGCATGTTTAAAATATTTCCCTCGAGGAAGAGATAACATTCGTAACTTGAAGTTTCATGGTTGTGATGTTACTGAACAAAAAGAGACACTGTGTTTATGAAACATGAATTTATGTATATGGTAAATTGATATCATGATGCAAGTGCATGTAAGAGCTGTAGATAATCTCTTAAATTGAAGTATGGATCTGTCCAGTCGACCGAATGCGTGTAGCAAGTCGACTGAGCTGAACGTAGAAATGAACTGTTAAAGAACCCCAGGACAGACGACTGATGAGATAACAGTCGACTGTCATGTGGATGACATTGTGAACATGAAAGGTTGCGGGGCAGCCGACTGACTGTGTGCAGCAGTCGACTATCCCGAGTATTTATGATGAATCTGTATTGACTGTATGAGTCGACTGGTGTTCTTCCAAGTCGACTGTACAGAGTGAACTTTGGCATGTATGAGATTTCATTTTATTGCTGTTGGAAGTTGTGAACTTTATGATCGAAGTCTATGAACTCCTTTTTATGACTGTATGGATTTATGTAAAATGAATCATAAATGGGAATTAAGAATTAAATGAATATGAAAGGTTAAGATCATGATGAGAAAGTCTGTGAGACTCTAAATGAATGATGAGCTGAAAGTGCTCAATTGGAAGTTGTGAATTGTAAATTGAAACCAAGAGTAGCTAAGTCTCCCCCGGCAGTGAAATGAATGAAATGAAATGAGAATTGAAAGACCAAGGTTGGTCATGTATTGAAATGAAATGATAAGTCCGGTTTGGTGGAGAGGCTAACTCTAGAGCTTTGATTTGTATTCATGATTCTAATATTTAGTACATAGTGAAGAGGTGATGAAAGTGAGAGAAAAACATAAGTATGAGAACTAGGATTTACGGTGCGGGTGTGTGAGCCGCAGAATGCATGCTTGATGAGTCAAGACATGGCGCGGGCACAACTCAGAATGATTGGACCTTAGTCACGCTTGTGGGATGTTTTGGTGACTGCAAGAGGATTGTGTTCAGGGAGGAGGCTGAATTGCCGCAGAATGCATGCTTGATGAGTCAAGACATGGCGCGGAATTCTACTCCAGGGGCCAGGATACATGCTTGTACTCATAGAATCATCTAAGATACTTACCGTAATTACAGTAGTAGAGTAAGTCATGGCGAGGGATTGAACCCTATGAAAATGAAGAACGATTAAGAGGCTTGCCCTCGGACCTATGTAGTATGGGATGCATAGAATCCGAACAAGTGCGCATTAGTGTCATGTAAATTAAATGATTGCATTAAGGACTAAGTGCACAATCACGACACGACATCTTTAAGAGTTCCCTTTTGATTTATATGCTTATATTGAACAAAGTTTGTGATTGTTAAGAAATGAGATTCGTTATACTGTTTCTGGCATAGAGAGGATGGCCATGTATAATTATCGTCGGTTGAATAAACTGACGTACCCACAGTTTTGTATGCAGGATAAATTACATGTAAAGAGGAATGGATGCATAAAGATCTTATCATGTTGTTGTTCATTTATGTAAATGTTGTATATTTTTGCTTCCGCTGTGTAAAAGAAAAGTGTAATATTGATGTAACTCTGATGTGAAAAGAAAAGTTTGAATTTTCCTGTAAAATTGTACTAAAGAAAGTGAAAAGATCCTGTAGAACCTCTCGAATTCAGTGTATTTGGGATTCGGGACGTTACAGGATGTGTCAATGTTTCGGTGTGGGATGATCTCCGGAATTATTCAAGTGAAATATCTTGGGTGTGGGATCCATCTCCGCAATTATCGGGCATGAGATACTATCCATTGTTTATCTTTATCTCATAGTAGTCATCCTGTTAGGATTAGTTCATAACGCGGAGATTGAACCCTATGAAGAGAAGACGTTAAGGGCTTGCACCGAACCTATGTAGAATGGGATGCATAGACTTCGACAAGTACGCATTAGAGAGTCTGCATATAGAAATTGTGTTTTCTTGGATTGGTTTTATGCACGTGGTTTCTTGTTTTCTACACCTGACACTTAGATCAGTGCCACTTGATGTTTTATGTTACTGTCATTTCGTACTTCCCATATTCTTTTAGTACCTGTTGTTTCAGAATTTATGAGGTATGATCTTTTATATTGTTTGTTTGTGTTTATATCTCTCACACCATTTATGGCTAACCCCTTTAGTTTGGGGGTTAGGGATCATCTCTAGCCTCACATGTTGCAGGTTGTTGCTTAGAGTTGGAGATTGGATGCTTAAGTTGATTTTGAGGAAAAGTGATTTAATAAGAGTTTTGTGTAAATGTGTAATAGCAGTTTTGAGATAAATTTGTGTTGTAAATAAAGAAAATATTGAGTTGATTTTGTTTTGAATTCCGCTGTGATCTGTAAGAGTTGGTTGTAATAAATGTTGACAATTTTAGTGGCGTTGGTTGTGTTTAATATTATATTGAAGTGGATCACTGGAATTGTGCCACGTATTTTCTAAGATATCTTATTAGAAATTCGGGGCGCTACAGACCACATGAGAAAAATTACCCGACTCATGATCTGGAGTTGGCTGCGATTATCTTTGCCCTGAAGCAATGGAGGCACTACGTGTACGGTGAGAAGTTGAACATGTACACGGACCACAAGAGTTTGAAGTACATATATCAGCAGAGGGATCTGAATCTGATGCAGCGGAGATGGTTGGAAGTGCTCGAGGACATGCGACCTGAGATCAAATATCATCCTGGAAAAGCTAATGTTGTGGTTGATGCACTTAGTCGCGAGAGCAGTTTAGCCAGTTTGATTACAACTCAGAAGCATCTGATTGAGGAATTGGACCGAGCAGGTATTGAAGTTGTCTTGCAAGGATTGGGAGCATCTTTAGCTCAGTTGAGGCTTCAGCCTACTTTGAATGGAAGGATCATTGCAAGTCGGGAGGTTGATGCTGATATTTTGCAAATGAAGGAGCAGGTTGGTGCTGGCAGGTTGCCCGAATTTCAAATCAAGGATGGAGTGCTGTGGTTCGGAGATAGGCTGTGTGTTCCAAATCAGGCGGACCTGAAAGAGAGTATTCTTCAGGAGGCGCATGCTACTCTTTTGTCGGTACATCCTGGGAGTACTAAGATGTACAAAGACATCAAATAGTATTTCTGGTGGTCAGGTTTGAAGCGGGATGTGGCTGAATTTGTGGCGAAGTGTGAGGTTTGTCAGCAAGTCAAAGCCGAAAATCAGAGACCCGGAGGTCTATTACAGCCGTTACCTATTCCAGAATGGAAGTAGGATAACATCAGTATGGATTTCATTACGGGATTGCCTAAGAGTCCTAAAGGCAATGATGCGATTTGGGTTATAGTCGATCGACTAACCAAGTCCGCTCATTTTTGGCGATGAAACTCACTGCTACGATGGACAAGTTAGCTGAGTTGTATGTTGGCGAGATTGTCAGACTTTTCATGGTGTTCCGTCAACTATTGTGTCTGATCGAGATGCGCGGTTTACTTCGCATTTCTGGAGGAGTCTTCAGACAGCTTTGGGTACCAAGACAGATTTTAGCACTACTTTTCATCCGCAAACCGATGGGCCGATCGAGAGAGTCAACCGTATTCTTAAGGATATGCTTCGGTGTTGTATACTAGACTTTGGAGGCAGTTGGGAAAGGCATTTACCTTTGGTGGAGTTTGCCTACAACAACAGTTTTCAGGCTAGCATCGGGATGGCGCCGTACGAAGCTTTGTATGGCAGGAAGTGCAGAACACCTGTTTATTGGTTTGAAGTTGGGGAGCGTCAGTTGTTTGGTCCTGAGCTTGTGCAGCAGACCTCTGAGAAGATTGTTCTGATCAGGAAAAGGTTGGTAGAAGCTCAGAGCAGGCAGAAAAGCTATGCAGACAACCGGAGAAGGGACCTTGAGTTTGAGGTTGGTGACTTCGTCTTTCTGAAGGTATCGCCCAGTAAAGGTGTGGTTCGTTTTGGCAAAGGCGGAAAATTAGCCCTGAGGTTTATAGGCCCGTACAAGATATTGAAAAGGATCGGGAAAACTGCTTACCGGCTTGAATTACCAGAAGAGTTATCGCAGGTGCACAATGTCTTTCATGTGTCTATGCTGAGAGGTTATATTCCAGATCCGAGTCATCATTTGCCTGAAGTGCCGGAAGGTTTGCAGTTGGATCTGAATTACATCGAGTCTCCTGTCGAGATTGTTGAGCGTCGAGAGAAAGTCTTGAGGAATAAGATGATACCGATGGTCAAGGTAGTCTGGAGAAACCATTTGGTTGAAGAGGCTACTTGGGAGTCTGAGGAGAGGATGTTGAAGGACTATCCTGAGCTTTTTGCTTGATTGTATCTTTGTATCTTTTTGTTCTTGTTGTGAGTGTTGTATTTTTGTTTCTCACCCTTGACTGTAGTTCCGGGGACGGAACTATTCTAAGGAGGGAGTGTTGTAATGCCCTGATTTTTCATTTAATGAAAAATTATTTATTTTTGCACGTAGTGCGGACGTGCAATATTTTTGGTTGGATTAAATCTTATAATTATTTTTATCATGATGAGTATAGATATTTAAATATGTGCCTTTAATTATTTTTCTATAAAGCCTTCTTTCAAAAGCCTTTTCTTTTAAAAGCCCACAGTTAATTTAATTTATTATTTTTATAATAATTATTTTGGCCCATTAAACTAAAGCCCATGAACTATTTTTTATACAACTTGTCATGTAGAATACAATTTAAGGACTATTTTATTTTTATACAAAAATTTAGAGTGCGTTTGTTTTGATATTTTGAATAGAGTTTTCTGAAAACTATATTCTGAATAGAGTTATTCTGAAAATGAGTTTAAAAGCTGTTTGGTTATATTGTTTTCTGAAAACTGTATTCTGAAAGCTGTTTATCTGAAAAAGAGAGTTTAGAAGCTGTTCTGTTATATTTCTAGTTGAAAACTGTTATCTGAAAGCTGTTTTTATGAAAAAACGAGTTTAAAAGCTGTTTGGTTATATTTCTAGCTGATCCCTGTTATCTGAAAGCTGTTTTTCTGAAAAAACGAGTTCAAAAGCTGTTTGGTTATATTTATAGCTGAAAATTGTTATGTGAAAGCTGTTTTTCTGAAAAAACGAGTTTAAAAGCTGTTGTGTTATATTTCTTGCTGAAAACTGTTATCTAAAAGCTGTTTTTCTGAAAAAGCGAGTTTAAAAGCTGTTTGGTTATATTTCTAGCTGAAAACTGTTATCTGAAAGCTGTTTTTCTGAATAAACGAGTTTAAAAGCTGTTCTGTTATATTTCTAGCTGAAAACTGTTATCTGAAAGCTGTTTTTCTGAAAAAAACAGCTTAAAAGCTGTTCTGTTATGTTTCTTGCTGAAAACTTTTATCTGAAAGCTGTTTTGCTGAAAAAGACAGCTACAAAGCTGTTCTGTTATATTTCTAGCTGAAAACTGTTATCTGAAAGCTGTTTTTCTGAAAAAGACAGCTGAAAAGCTGTTCTGTTATGTTTCTTGCTGAAAACTTTTATCTGAAAGCTGTTTTTCTGAATAAACGAGTTTAAAAGCTGTTCTGTTATATTTCTAGCTGAAAACTGTTATCTGAAAGCTGTTTTTCTGGAAAAAACAGCTTAAAAGCTGTTCTGTTATGTTTCTTGCTGAAAACTTTTATCTGAAAGCTGTTTTGCTGAAAAAGACAGCTACAAAGCTGTTCTGTTATATTTCTAGCGGAAAACTGTTATCTGAAAGCTGTTTTTCTGAAAAAGACAGCTGAAAAGCTGTTCTGTTATGTTTCTTGCTTAAAACTTTTATCTGAAAGCTGTTTTGCTGAAAAAAACAGCTTAAAAGCTGTTCTGTTATATTTGTAACTGAAAACTATTATCTGAAAGCTGTTTTTCTGAAAAAGACAGCTGAAAAGCTGTTCTGTTATGTTTCTTGCTGAAAACTTTTATCTGAAAGCTGTTTTGCTGAAAAAAACAGCTTAAAAGCTGTTCTGTTATATTTGTAGCTGAAAACTGTTATCTGAAAGCTGTTTTTCTAGAAAAAACAACTAAAAAGCTGTTATGTTATGTTTCTTGCTGAAAACTTTTATCTGAAAGCTGTTTTGCTGAAAAAGACAGCTACAAAGCTGTTCTGTTATATTTATAGCTGAAAACTGTTATCTAAAAGCTGTTTTTCTGAAAAAGACAGCTTAAAAGCTGTTCTGTTATATTTCTAGCTGAAAACTGTTTTCTGAAATCTGTTTTACTGAAAAAAAGAGTCCAAAAGCTGTCCTGTTATATTTGTGACATTTTTTAAAATCAATTTGCATTCATCATTTGCTGACCTTTTTTTAAATTGTTGCAGTTAGATTGCAATGTTGTACAAGTATTGGAACAAGAAGCTTTTGAGCATGCATGTGAATGGAGCAAAAATCAGACGCCATCATCTCTAAGATTGGTTCGTCACGTTAGAGTACAAAATTAAAAGAAAATCTTGTATGGATGTTTTTGTGAAGCAACTAATCTCAGTTCATGTATACTGATTATGCAATTTGGATAAATGTGTTGATGTTATCACTGCCTCTTTTGGTAATTGCAGTACTTCAGTATTAACTGAAGAGTATTTTTGGGTTTGTTTTATTGAGATTGCATGTGAAAACAAATAGGATCTATTTTTTCTTTTTTTGGATATGAGCAGTATTTGGATTTCTTGGATCGCGTGCAGTGTCTGGATGACTCTAACTAGTTGGATAAACTGATTCTGCTCAACCGGTAGGTTGCAGTTTTTCAAAAAAATTATATAATGGAAAATTTCTAAAGGCTGAGCCAAACAATTTATTCAGACAAATAAGCACTACATATTCGAAATAAAAACAATCCCATTCAACTACACTCAACCAATTTATTCAACAAACCAAGTTTACTTCATTACTTTTGTTTACATTGTTCAACAATCTCACGTAAACTATCATTAATTGCATGGGATCGATACATATATTATGAAAATAAGTTCTACAATTTGTTGTCAGCAATCATTACAAACAAGCATGCTGTTAAATCTCCTATTTTGTTGCCTACAGTCACTGCATGTCGCCTGGAGCTGCTGCTGCTACTTCTTAACTCCCTGATTTAAAAAAGCGAGGACAGGCAGATCTATAAACAAAGAAACAAAATGAGAAACTTGCTGCATTAGAATTCAAAAATATTCAAGGAAGAATAAATTGTGCAGCAGAAACTTGCTACATTAACCATAGGAGGAAAAGGAAAATGATAACCAAAGTTGAAATTTGCTTAACCAAACATTTGCAGACTGAGGCCCATGCTGAACAATAAGGAAACCTGAAGACCTGAATCATTCTGAACCATGCTAAGAAGATTATATAAAGTGTAAGATAACAATGTTAACAATGCTAATAAGAAGCTGGAAACCAGCTTAAGCAGATAACAATGGAGACTTTGTAAAGAAACTGAAAGTAAACATTACAAAAAAAAATACGGGAGGGGTGCAAACATTACAAACTTTGTAAAGAAACTTTGCGAATAAATTTTTTCTGGACATTTCTTCCCACTTTGTATTGACTTGGAGGCATAGACCACAAAATAAAATATGGGATCAGCTGCCATCATCTCCCACTTTGTATCTTCCTTCACAACAAAAATATGTTCAAAAACTTCATACTGAGCCAGCTCAATTGCACATTTGTTGCATACCTATACAGCAGTATGCAATTTTTTTTTTTTTAATAATCTCCCAACCTTTTTTATGTACTCATCACAGCATCGTATTTGTTTGTGTGCAGTATAAACCATACTGTATGTAACAATCTCCCACCATGTTGTTACTAATATATAAACCATCAATATGCCTTAAAAAACCACCATGAGGGGCACCCACACTCAGCCCAGCATTGTATCAGTTTGTGTGCAGTATAAACCATCAGTGTGCTAGTGCGTTTGTTTCAATATTTTTCACCCTCTATTCTAAATACAGTATAGGGAGTTGGCGTTTGTTTTAAGTTGAATATCTCAAAACACTATTGAGAATACTGATACCCCTCATTTTCGATATTCCCAACCCATCATTGTATCAGTTTCTGTGCAATACAAACCATCAGTGAGCTAAAAATCTCCCACCATGTTGTTACTTATATATAAACCATTAGTATGCATTAAAAAACCACCATGATGGGCACCCACACTCAGCAAAGTATTGTATCAGTTTTTGTGCAGTACAAAAAAAACCATCAGTGAGCTAAAAATCTCCCACCATGTTGTTACTTATATACAAACCATCAGTATGCATTAAAAAACCACCATGATGGGCACCCACACTCAGCAAAGTATTGTATCAGTTTTTGTGCAGTACAAAAAAGACCATCAGTGTGCTAAAAATCTCCCACCATGTTGTTACTTATATACAAATCATCAGTATGCATTAAAAAACCACCATGATGGGCACCCACACTCAGCACAGTATTGCATCAGTTTCTGTGCAGTACAAACCATCAGTGAGCTAAAAATCTCCCACCATGTTGTTACTTATATATAAACCATCAGTATGCATTAAAAAACCACCATGATGGGCACCCACACTCAGCAAAGTATTGTATCAATTTTTGTGCAGTACAAAAAAAACCATCAGTGAGCTAAAAATCTCCCACCATGTTGTTACTTATATACAAACCATCAGTATGCATTAAAAAACCACCATGATGGGCACCCACACTCAGCAAAGTATTGTATCAGTTTTTGTGGAGTACAAAAAAGACCATCAGTGTGCTAAAAATGTTCCACCATGTTGTTACTTATATACAAACCATCAGTATGCATTAAAAAACCACCATGATGGGCACCCATGGCTCAGCACAGTATTGTATCAGTTTCTGTGCAGTACAAACCATCAGTGAGCTAAAAATGTCCCACCATGTTGTTACTTATATATAAACCATCAGTATGCATTAAAAAACCACCGTGATGGGCACCCAGACTCAGCAAAGTATTGTATCAGTTTTGGTGCAGTACAAACCATCATTGTGCTAAAAATCTCCCACCATGTTGTTACTTATATATAAACCATCAGTATGCATTAAAAAACAACCATGATGGGCACCCACACTCAACACAGTATTGTATCAGTTTGTGTGCAGTACAAAAAAGACCATCAGTGTGCTAAAAATCTCCCACCATGTTGTTACTTATATACAAACCATCAGTATGCATTAAAAAACCACCATGATGGGCTCCCACACTCAGCACAGTATTGTATCAGTTTGTCTGCAGTACAAACCATACACTGTGCTAACAATCTCCCACCATGTTGTTACTAATATATAAACCATCAGTATGCCTTAAAAAACCACCATGAGGGGCACCCACACTCAGCACAGCATTGTATCAGTTTGTGTACAATATGGAAATTAACCAAGTTAAACACAAATTGCTTTCTCATATCACAGAAGAAGTCATCATCAAATTTGATGTAGAATTAAGGCCTTACGTTCGTTTAAAGCAAACAACAATAACTACTCCAAAGAGTATTAAAGGATCAGAATTTAACATCATCACTTCCAAAATTTGAAACTGACACAATGCTGCCACAAACTGATACAATGCTGTGCTGAGTGTGGGTGCCCCTCATGGTGGTTTTTTAATGCATACTGATGGTTTGTATATAAGTAACAACATGGTGGGAGATTTTTAGCACATTGATGGTCTTTTTTGTACTGCACACAAACTGATACAATACTGCCCTGAGCATTTGATACACATCAATGTAAAAATTTTTTCCCTAATCATAAAAAACAGTATCCTCAGTTGGCGTTTGTTTTGAGTGTTTTTTCCAAACACTATTGAGAATACTGGGCTGCCCCCTCTTTATAATACATATTGCAAATAAGGATTCACTAATCCTTATGCATTATAATACATATTGCAGAATCAGAGAACAAAGTAGAATCATCTGAATACTAGTGCAATTCATCTGGAAAAATCAGATGCATCAAAATACATGAAAACATGCTGATTGTTCAGCAATTATTTTTTTTAAGTTTCCTTAAGTAATAAACTGAGTTGGCCTTTGTTATAAGTGATATTTTGGAAACACTATTCAGAATATTGATACCCCCACTCTGTTTTGCAGCAAAAAAGCTTCTTTTGGATAGGAATATATCAGATCCTCCCCAAAACCATAAAAGCAGGGCATAATTCCCGGGGAAAAAAACATAGTCGTAGTCTCAGATTCATCATGCTCAACGATAAAAACTCCATACTAGAGCTGCATTATTTACAATGCCACGCCCACTAGTACAAAGCACTGTTCTTGAAAATCCTTTCATCATTGACTATAGCGACATCATCTTCGTTAGGTTTAAAAAACAATTGTGTTCACTTACTGCTTTTGATTAACGTGAATAGTTTTTCATCAAAAAACACTTAAAACAAAGGCCAAGTCAGGATATAAGCTGTCCAAAAAAAGAAAATCATATTTGTCGTAGGCTCAGATTGTTCAATTCAATGATAAAAAATTCAGGACAGGACTGCATCTTTACAATGCCACGCATACTGCCACTGAGTACAATGTTCACCCCCCCTATCCCCTTCCCACTTTGCCGTCAACAATAATTGAATTCATCATCATTGTTTACCACAATGGATTCATTCTTACTTAACCTTTCATTCCAAACATCAACCACAGATCAGTTTAAAGGGTATTATACATCATTTCAGTGGTTATTCAATCATATACCCCAATCTCAATATCCGTTGCTTGACGATACAATCAAGCAGAAAGCGGC
The DNA here is from genome assembly GCA_017893485.1 of Hemerocallis citrina. Lineage (NCBI taxonomy): Eukaryota > Viridiplantae > Streptophyta > Magnoliopsida > Asparagales > Asphodelaceae > Hemerocallis > Hemerocallis citrina. Next base: position 57,880,453 of record CM030358.1, read on the forward strand.
AACGGGGTGGGGGAGGGACACATTTCACATTGAATGAAACCCTATCATCATTGCCTATTACGACACTCATCTTTGTTAGGTTTTCAAAAATGCAATTTGGATTACTTACTGCTACCGACAATTCCTTCCATTTTTTGTGACCAATCATGTGCACAACATTGAATCCGTGCCCAATGCCTGTACATTCAAAAATTACATTCGTTAAACAGTTCGAAAAAAGAATACAATGAAACAACATTACATTCAAATTACATTAGTGTGTAGCATTCCACATTGCCATGGCAATATCATCTCTTTTCCTATTCATATGTCTCAATTGGGAAGATGATAAATCCAACTCCTGCGATGTGGATGCGATATCTTCGCTGTGTTGGTGATGTACTATTTGTTCATAATCGAGTTCCTCTAAAAATGCATCGTTTTGTGAGTGCAGACATATAAAATTGTGGAGTGCACAACAGGCTGTGACCATCATAACTTGATTTGTAAACAGGTAGTTTGGCATGTTCTCGAAGATGGCAAACCTCTTCTTGAATACACCGAACGTTCTCTCAATCACATTCCGTAACCTAGCATGCTGTTTATTAAAAAGTTATCTAGGTTGGGTTGGTGCATGGTTGGCCCCTTGAAAGTCCTGTAAGTGGTATGGCTCACCACGGTATGGCGCCAAAAAACCAGGCATATTGGTATAACCACAATCTACTAAGTAGTATTTATCGTTCGGTGGGATTGGCAACAGTTTTTGTGCTAATGCAGTATGCATTACACGGGAATCGTTCGCACTGCCTTCCCATCCCGCGTAAACAAATGTAAACAGCATGTTAAAATCGCATGCTGCCAATACATTTTGACTTACAATACCCTTTCGAGAGCGACAAGCGTTGCTTCGACTAGCGGGAACTGTACCTTGATTAACGTGCCATCAGCAGCACCAATAGCTCCCTATATTAATGAATTGTAATAATAGATATCACAAATCCAAACTAAGAAAAAACTTTAATAATACATGACGCAATCAGGGTGACATAATACCTGAAACCACGGGTAAAAGTCCTCTGAATTAGCGATTCTGTGATGTACAAGTGTATAATCAGGGGGTTTGATAAGGAATGCTGCTGCTCTTGCCAGACCTTTCAATACAATTGTAAAGTGCTTTTTGATTGTTTGAGTTGAGTGGTTAAACGTACTACCGGCTAGTCGCATTCTTGAACTATGACCGACAATATACAGGAAAATTGCCACGCTTTCCTCGAAAGACACTCGTTTATGACTTGAAGACTCCGCTATTTCCTCGCAATAGTTCCCATTTTGCAGGAAAGCACACAAGGCCATAAAACATTCTTGGTTCATACGGAATATTCCATGAAACTCGGCCTGGGAACCCTCTAACATATTATCCAAATATTCACGTCCTGTTTGCTTTTTATTAGTGGACCTTGTACGGTCAAGTTCTTCACATAATTCAGTTAGCAAGATTATATTCATCACCTCTTCGAGATCGTCACTACTGGATGAAGAAGTATCCATAACAGAGGATGCACTTGCAGTAGTAACTCACTATAAACAAGAAGATAGAAATCATTTTGAGAAAATCCCATATCAAGTGCACACACATTTAATAATACGACTATATGTAACGAGATTTACGGAATCACAAAATAACATATTGAGAGATGGTAGAATTCCACAAGCTCTAGGATTGGAAAAAGATAACAAGGTATACTACTACTAGCAAATCTATTTTAAGGATTAAATTTAAATTATAACATTACAAATTTAAATTAAATTAAATAAGCAATTTGTTCACCGTCAAGCCGTCATACTACAATCAACCTCAAGAAAATAAGGAAATAATCATAAAAAATTGTCTACAACATGATTTGTTCATCCCATTAGGCTGAATGGGATGACTACAGGGTGGCATAAAAATGAACCGCCAACTCCTGCTGTTCTCGAGACATACGGAGGAAAGCATGACAAATGTTCGGATTTTGAAATAGGTAGTGTCCTGCTTTTAAAGCTACAATTGGATCAAACCCTGTCATCGCACTTATTATATCTTGGCATTGATCCTGTTCGGCCAAAGCAGGGTTAATCGAGGCATCACTGTCCACCTCATTTTTATTCTTGTACCTGCTTCTTTTGACCTCTTGAGTTTGCTTACAGACATCAAGATATTCTTTCACCATTGACATCGCTGATCCGCGGCCACTTGATGCACTAGATTTTCTCTTACGTGATCCCGATCCCGAACCCATTGGCACATCATCAGCCTCATCAATCACATTTACGTGTGATTGATGGGAGTGGCCAAACTCATAGTTCATCCTCTGCGCCTCCTCATCCTCGAACCCCCTTTGTGTGGAGGCCCTTGCCACATTGCCATGGGCTACAGATTCCTCCATTATTTTTGTCAATGCATCAAAATGAGGCAACCCCTTATGTTGGTATTTTTTTGCAGCAGGATGCATCTATTCACAGAATATGTTGTTACTATGCAAGTATTAGATTGAAGATGAAGTATAATAAAAAGGATTCACAAACAAAAATCAAAGTTTGAGATTATATATATTAACCTTAACATATTGTTCCCAAACCGGTAACTCGCAAGTAACGGTTTCGTTGGCTTCGTCCCAACCAAAACCGCTCTGTTTCCTCATATCAGCAAACACCTTCCAATCTGTTAAGTCGGTGATATTTTGACTTCAGTTGTGTTACCGAGAATGAACGGCCACACACCTGTTGCATTTGTAGCGCAAAATTACTCCAGGTTTTAGCCTCGAATGTGTTGCTTTTTAGGTAACCATTGTCAACTGCAGCCTCCATAAGGTTGACAAAATATTCCACAATATGGGGAGGCCACATCACATAATCCTCCTCCACTGCCTTCTCCTTCCCCTACCCGTATTACTCATCTATATTGAACAAATACCAATATAAAAAAAACAAAATTGCCAAATTCCATCAATTAGTTTAAAAGCTGATCGGATAACCCTAGGTTGCAAGTAGCCACCGATTACACCCAAAAAATCACAACATTGAATTCGGCTTACAGTGTGCAGTCTGGAGCCGTTATTCAAAAAAAAATTTGGTGCAAAAGCGTATTAAAAATTGCCGCAAATTGGTAAAGAAAAACAACCAAATAAAGAATACAATCGCGGTTCATACCTTTGATTGGATTTTAACAAGGAAGAAATTGTCAGCACAGGATTCAACCTTGCGTAGCTCTTTGATTCGATTTGCCCTTCGTTCCCTAGCTCTTCTCCGATAAGCAGCACGGGTAGTGCAAACCATTAACCCCCAACCAAAACTCCTCAACCCCTCACCAATTCGACAGAGAAATAGACAGGTATCGAAGTCGCCAGCGAGAGAATCACACATTTCCGCTCGATTTCACAGTAGAATCGTTCGGGAAATCGTGGATTTGGGGGGGGGAAGGGGGAGATCAAATCTGGGTTCTTCAAAGAAGGTAGAAGACAACGGAGGCGACCAGATCTCGTGAGTGAGAAGAGAGAGAGAGCTCGTGAGTGAGAAGAGAGGAGAGATGGGTTGGGGAGGCGCTGTTTGGAAGAAAGGGGAAGGTAGAAGACAACGAATGCAGAACCAGATCTCGGGAGTGAGGAGAGAGAGAGAGCTCGTGAGAGAGAGAGAGCTCGTGAGATGGGTTGGGAATATCGAAAATAAGGGGTATCAGTATTCTCAATAGTGTTTTGAGAAAACACTCTAAACAAACGCCAACTCCCAATAGAGTATTTAGAATAGAGTATTTAGAATATCAAAACAAACGCACTCTTAATGTACAATTTTTGGGCCTAGTTGCATGCACGTGCACTACACGTACACATGCAAATTGCACTTCCCATGGCCGGTTGTGATTCTTTTGGAGGGAAACCAAAATTGGTAATGGTGATCATGGTGTGGTGGTTACTTGGTTGTGGGTAGTTATTGCAACTCCTACTTTCATCTTGACCCTCCATCTTACAACCAACCAATTGATCTTAGCCCTCCATTCTCTTTGATTTTTAGTATAAATACCCCCCCCAATGGTTAGTTATTCTTGTGTAAAATTATTCTCTTCCAAATCTATAGTCTAGATTATATTATCTATTAGTATTTTGTGAGTTAAAAGATTGAGAGTGTGTGGGATCTTGTGCTTGCAACATCAAGGTGAGGCCGACATCAAGAAGAGGGAGCATTCGGTGAGGTGTGCTTGGAGGCTTGGGTGCACGTGTTCAAGGAGGAGCATTTCGTTGCAAGGACATTTGTCTAGGGATTACTAGTGAATTTTCTCTCCATACAAGGTGGGTAAATTTTCTATATTCTAATTAGGGATACATGCTAGATTAAATTGAATGAATGAGGCATGAAAAATATTAATACGAGTACACTTTTAATTGGACATTGACCTATGAATTGATTGGAATGTGGGTGTGCAAATTGTATGTGATTTGATTAGTAAAAATCTAAGTTTGTATGGATTAATTATAACCATGGTTTGTTAAAGAAGGTCTCATTATCTACATCACAAATTATATACACAAGTACGTAGATTGGCAATGCTACTTCCTGTGAATAAATGGATCTTTGTGTGATATTGAAATAAATGAAATAAATTATAGATTTGTATGTATGATAAATGGTTAAAAACAGAGAATTAATCCTTAGTTGCTAATAAAGGGATTAATGGTATTAGTTGTTAATAGATGTCGAAATAAAGAAGGTGGTGATTATCATGTATAATTCGAATCAATTGTATGAAAATATGTTTTAATTGTTGAAAAAATTATTTTTTCATACTGATATGTAAATTAGACAAGAAATAATTAATTTGGAATTTTACAGTAATTTTCATGAAAACAAAATGAAATGAGGACTAGTTGAACATCGAGACGTTTTAACAACAGTGGAAATTGGTTCAAAAAGAATTTAAGTTGTACTCTGACAACCTGAGCACGTAGCTCAAGTGGTCAGAGCGTGCGTTGGGTTCCCTGTGAAGGCCGGTTCGAGTCCCTGTGGCACACTTTTGTTTCACAATTTTTTTTAGTATATAGAAATCAGAGGCCGAGAGTATTTAATACTCTCAGTGATCCTTTATACCGCTTAGCACCTTGGCCTAGTGGTCTGTGCATTCGGTTGTGTCTCTGGGGTGCTGGGTTCGAATCTTGCCCTCGGCAAGATTGAAAAAAAATAATTTTTTTTGGGTTTTTAATTGCCCAAAAATTATGGAAAAAAATGACTATTCTCCTAAAAATGTATGGGACTTTATAAAAATAATTCGGGAATTATTTGCATGAAATACACTATGATTTGAGACTAAAATGCATAAATAGACTATGGTTCTATATGTATACTTTGTTAAAATTATATCTTGCAAAAAGAATTTGAAATGAAGGATTAGAAGATTAATGTAGTAAAGGAAGAAATTTTATTGTTGTGATGTGAATTGTTCTCATTTGAGAATAGTGTGAAAAATGTGAAATGTGGATATTCGTTAGTGATGTAAATTTCAAGGTGAAAGTGATAATTGATAAAGCATATGAATTTCATGTATAGTTATGGAATATTTGAACGAATTAGAAATCATGATTTGAAAAGAGAATTACTTTTGAGTATGATGACTCAATATGGAAATTTATGAGTTGGGAATGCTCATTTTGGAAATTATTAATTGAAAATTGAAACAAAAAGAGTAGCTAAGTCTCCCCGGCATTTGGAAATAAATGAAATGAAAATTTGAAATGAAAGACCAAGGTTGGTCATGTTTGAATGAATGAATAAGTCCGGTTTAGAGGAGAGGCTAACTCTAGAGCTTTGATTTTTGTTCATGATTTTGATAAAAACTAAGGATTAGTACATAGTGGAGACGTGATGAAAGTAGGAGAAAAACACGAGTATGAGGGCCATCGGATTAGCGGTGTGAGAGTGATCCACAGGCTGCCTGCTTGATACGTCAAGACATGGCGTGGACATTACTCCAGAATTATCATCCCGGTGGCGATGCTTGTGGGATGTTTGGTGATTGCAAGAGGATTGTGTGCCATGAAGTGAGGCTAAATTGCCACAGGCTGTCTTCACGATAAGTCGTGACATGACGTGAGATTCCCCTCCAGAATTTTCTGTACACGAGCTTGTACTCATAGATCATCTAAGATACCTACCGTAATTACAGTAGTAGATTAAGTCATGGCGAGGGATTGAACCCTACAAAGATGAAGAACGATTAAGGGCTTGTCCTCGGACCTATGTAGTATGGGATGCATAGAATCCGAACAAGTACGCATTAGTGTCATGTAAAGTAAATAAATGCATTAAGGACTAAGTGCACAATCACAACACGACATCAATAGGATAGTCCCTTTGGTTTGATATGTGACAAGTTTGTGTTTGCTAAATATGGAAAATAAGTTATACTATTTCCGGCATAGAAAGGATGGCCGTGTATAATGATCGTCGGTTGAATAAACTGACGTACCCACAGTCTTATATGCAGGTAAATGGCTTGATACAAATTAAAGAGGAACAAATGCTTAAAGATTACTCAATGTTATTGTACATTTGTTTCATTGTTGTAAATTTTACTTCCGCTGTGCAATGTAAAGTGTAATGTAATCTTGTAAACTCTGATGTAAAGTGAAAAGTTTAAATTTCCTTGTAAAATTGTACTAAAAGAAGCGAAAAGATCCTGTAGAACATCTCGAATTCAGTGTATTTGGGATTCAGGGCGTTACAGAGCTTGCAAAGCGGAGTCGTGCCAAGTGTTGAACTCCGAACTCTTCGTTTGAGTAAGTTTCAACGGTTGTGGGAGCAATTCCGAATGGCAAACCACTTCTAGCTCGCTTAAGAGTGAACTTGCAAAGCGGAATCGAGCCAAGTGTTGGACTCTGAACTCGTCGTTTGAGTATAAGAAATTATAAACAGAGAGATGCAAGCAATCACAAGAAAAATATGGAAAAAAGAAGCTCTTTATTGATAACTACTAGTCGACTGCTTCTAATTGCAAGTCATTATTACATTGAAGAAATAAAGAAGCAAAATACAAGTGAAAGAGAAGGAATGGTTCGACATCTGAAGGTACTTAGAGAGGCGTTCAGGCACTTTCTTGGTACTTCAAGAGATGGTCGGCATTCCAAGTCCTAGGAATCTCTCTGCTTTCAAGATCTTCAAGACGGTATGTTTCGGGCCGAACTACTTTGGTGATCTTGTAGGGTCCTTCCCAATTCGGAGCTAGCTTACTCTTCTGGCTAGGAAATGAGATAGCTAGCTTTCTGAGAACTAAGTCACCCTCTTTGAGATCAGTGGGACGAACTCTCTTGTTGTAGGCCAGCTCGATCCTCCTTTGATACTTTCGCTGGCGGATTGATGCTCGTTCATGAAGCTCATCAATCAAATCCAAATTCGCCCGAAGCTCTCTGGCATTCTGCTCTTCTTCATAAGCCATAAAACGAGGAGATGGTAGACCGACTTCCAAGGGGATCACAGATTCGGACCTATAGGTGAGATTGAAGGGCGATTCTCCTGTGGGGGTCCGTTTCGTAATGCGGTAGTTCCACAGTACATTAGGGAGCTGTTCTGCCCATAAGCCTTTGGCGTACTTATCCAGCCTCTTCCTGATATCGGAAAGGATCTGCCGGTTGGCATTTTCCACTTGGCCATTTGATTGAGGATGGGAGACAGAGGAGAAGCGTTGCTAAATGGCGAGGTCTTCACACAGAAATCGGAATGCATCCCCTGTAAATTGTGTTCCGTTATCGGTTATTAGGACCCGAGGCACGCCGACCCTATAGATGACAAGAACTGAAGCACTTTGTTCTCAGTGATTGTAGCCAAAGGTTCGACCTCTATCCACTTTGAGAAGTAGTCGATTGCCACGATTAGAAACTTGAGTTGACCCAGAGTTGGTGGAAAAGAACCTAATAAGTCCATCCCCCACATTGCGAAGGGGATCGGGCTTGAGAGAGAGGTGAGTTGTGCTTGGGGTAGGCGATGAATGTTGGAGTACTGTTGACAGGAGTTGCATTGCCGGACATGTCGTTCGGCATCTTGCAGGAGGGTAGGCCAAAAGTACCCATAGTTCAATACCTTCCAGGCGAGGGACCTTGACCCTGCATGTGCTCCGCCTATACCTTCGTGGAGCTCTTGCAAGGCATATGAAGCTTCTTCCGGGGAGAGGCACCTCAAGTAGGGTCTGCCATCTACTTGGGTGTAGGAGCGTCTGTACAAGACCCCCTCAACAAGGGTGTACCACTCCGCTCTGGTCCAGACTCGACGAGCTTCCTTAAGGTCTTCGGGGAGGAGCCCATCCCTTAGAAATTCTATCAGAGGTTTCATCCAGTTGTCTTGAAGTTGGATGGGCAATGACTCCATCGAGTCGGGAGTTTCTTCTTCTATGCTCGGTCTTAGGAGCACTTCAATCAGGACGATCTGTTCGAGACCTTGAAGGGAGGAGGAGGCCAACTTGGAGAGGGCATCTGCTTGGGAATTTTCTTCCATGGGGATCCGTTGAATGAGCGCCTCTTCAAATGAAGCCATGAGATTTTGGAACTTGGCTAGGTACTTAGCCATTCGGTCATCTCGCACCTCGTACTCGCCTAAAACTTGATTCACGATCAGCTGAGAGTCGCTAAATATCCGGAGACATTGTACTCTTGCCTTTCGAGCCATACTGAGGCCGGCTATAAGGTCTTCATACTCCGCTTCATTGTTGGAGGCCTTGAAGTTAATGCAGCGGGAGTATTGGAGAACGAAATCGTCTGGACCTGCCAGAATGACCCTGGCTCCGCTCCCTTCGGTGCAAGAGGATCCGTCTACATATACCATCCAAATAGGAGGCCTGTTTGCTGCTTGGTTGACCTCTGGGATGGTGCTCTCGACAATGAATTCAGCTAAGGTTTGAGCCTTGATTGCGGTCCGAGGCTGGTATGATATGTCATGCTGGCTCAGCTCGATCGACCACTTCATCAGGTGGCTGGAGGTCTCGGATTTGTGTAGGACTTGCTTAAGCGGCTGGTCGGTAAGAACGACCACCGAGTGGGATTGAAAATAAGGGCAGAGCTTCCTAGCTGCCATGACCAAGGCATACGCCATCTTCTCCAATCTGGGATAGCGGAGCTCGGCATTCCGTAGTACCTTGCTCACATAATAGATGGGCTTCTGAGACTTGTTTTCTTCCCTCACCAGGACTGCACTGAGGGTCTGCTCGGAGGCAGTTAAGTAGAGGTAGAGTGTTTCCCCGGGGATAGGCTTGCTGAGGAGAGGGGAGTTCACTAGATAGGTTTTTAGCTGATCGAACGATTCTTGCTGCTATTGACCCCACTCGAAGTCCTTAGCCCCCTTGAGAACTTTGAAGAAAGGAAGAAACTTCTCCCCTGACTTAGATAGGAAGCGCCCTATGGCTGCGAGGCGCCCTGTAAGCTTCTGAACCTCTTTCACACTTCTTGGAGGAGCCATGTCCAGTATGGCCTTGATTTTTTCGGGATTGACTTCGATTCCTCTTTGGCTGACCATGAAGCCTAGGAACTTTTCGGATGAGACTCCGAACGTAAACTTGTTCGGGTTGAGCATCATATCATGCTTCCTCAATACATCGAACGCCTCTTGCAAATCGGCCACATAATCGGTCCCATGGATACTCTTGACCAACATATCATCAACATATACTTCCATGTTTCTGCTGATCTGTTCCTAAAAGACCTTGTTGACGAGGCGTTGATAGGTCGCACCGGCATTCTTCAGCCCGAAGAGCATTACCCTGTAGCAGTAGAGCCCTTGATCGGTCACAAAGGAAGTCTTCGGGATATCCGGGGGGAACATCCGGATTTGATTATACCCGGAGAAGGCATCTATGAAGTTGAGGAGTTCATGGCCCGAAGTAGCATCGATCAAGGTATCGATGCTAGGGAGAGGGAATGGATCTTTAGGGCATGCTTTGTTTAGATCGGTGAAATCGATGCAGATTCTCCAGCTCCCGTTGGCCTTCTTTACCATAACAACATTTGAGAGCCACTCGGGATAGTTGACCTCTTGTATGAATCGAGCCTTAAGGAGCTTGTCCACTTCTTCTTTTATGGCTTGCTGGCATTCGGGAGCAAATTTGCGCCTCTTCTGTTGGACAGGTTTGGACCCCAGAGCAACGCTCAGGTGGTGGACGAGGAGCTCTTCGGAGATTCCTGGCATGTTGGCAGTCGACCATGCTAAGAGGTCACGATTCTTTTTGATGCATTGGACTATGTCAGAACATAGGGCAGATGGGAGGGTCTCGTTGATAAAGAACTTTCGGTTCAGATCTTGCTCGGAAAAGAGCACTTCCTCCAGCTCATCCACCGGTTCGGACATAGGCCAGACATTCTCTTGGGGAATCTCAAGAGTCTCGAAGGAAAGAACAAGACCCCCGGTGGAGGTCATGTAGCACTTACGGGCCATTTCTTGACTACCTCTTACTTTCCCTACTCCTGTCCTGGTGGGGAACTTCATCTTGAAATGATAAGCCGATAGGACGGATTCTAGAGCAGCAAGGCCGGGTCGGCCTAGAATCACATTATAAGCAGCTGGGACATCGACGACCATGAAGTCCATCTGCTCCATTCGGGTAGTAGGAGTTTTGCCAACGGTTACGTCGAGGGTGATTACCCCTTCGATAGTCACTGGCACTCTCGTGAACCCATGGAGCGTGTAGCCGGAGGGCTTGAGTCCTCAGAAAGCCACGAGGAAGAGAATGTTAACGGAGCTACCATTGTCCACCATAATTCTCTCCACTTTAAACTTTTCCATATGTAGGTTGATCACTAGTGCGCCACAATGGGGGGTTCAGCTTTTGTGAGGAGGGGACCTCCTATAGTCTTGGCGACGAGGAGATCGCTCATTTGGACGTCTTTGGCGGGAGGCTCCCTCGCAGGCCCTCCTTTCATCCAAACGGTGGCGAAGGTCCTCTTCTTTCTACCGATTGTTGAGGGTATTGCGGAGGTCTTCGGGGGCCCGGGGATTGTGAGATGCCATCGAATCAGTAGAGAGATTGTGCACGGAGACGTGGTCACGTTGAAGGGGTTGTTTCTGAGGATTGGGACGGGAGACCCCTGCACCGGCATTCTGGGGTCCAGTTTGACCCCGAGGGGGTTGAAGGTTTTGATGAGGAGGTTGGTCCTACTGCAGGGCCTGATTAAGCTGAGGAGGGGGTTCCTGCGGCTGGACGGTTTGGAGGGGGATCTCCTGTTGTGGTTGAGGAGGAGTAGGTCCACGGTTGGACCCTATGGATCTTAGTTTCCTTGGAGGCATGGCTGGAAAAGATCTGACCGATTGGAAGAGGAAGGGTTGCTATTCGTGGGTTCCCACAGACGGCGCCAATCTGTTACCGCTAAATCTGGTGTGGGGGCAAACTGATAGAATTTGTGGATTCTTAGGAAAACTGAACAGTCAAACCTGAAACCTTTCCACCGGAGTTTGACCGTTGACTCCCGCCGCTGACATGCAAAAAGTGCGAGACACCGGGGTTGATCCCGGCGACGCACCCTCCGATGCTCAAGTCAGTAATCAGAAAAGATTATGAATGAGGTTTAACTGGCAAAAGATCGATTACCTCTTAATGGTGGTGGATAGGAGGTATTTATAGCTGCCTTTGGGACCAGTTTAGGAATAAAATCCCTAATTCCCAGTGAAAGGATAGAGCGAATCAGGGCCGTTGATTAAGTATAATCAGAAACCCTAATTCTATCCTTCTGGACTGGGTTTGCTGCGAGTTGGAACCCGCACCCAGTTGAGGTAGATCCGTTCATGGGTTGTGGGGCAATTTAGTTTTAGGAAGAAGACCCTGACCCCATTTCAGACCCGTTTGGGGGTGAAATTACCATTTTACCCCCAAGCGTTAAGATTTGTGCTTGATTTGGATGGTTCCGATTTAACCCTATTTTTAGCCATATCACCGACGAAAGATAATATTTTGTCTGTTCGATCGAACAAAAGATCATCTTTCGTCGCAATTATTTTTTGTAAAAGAAATTGATGGACGAAAATTCATTTCTCGTCCGTTGCATTTTATTTATTTATTTATTTTAATTTCGACGAATGGGAAATGATTTCCCGTCCGTCCATTCTTTTTTTTAAAATCGAGCACGGACAGGAAATTCCTGTCCGATTCGATTTTTTTTTATAAAAATGGGCACGGACGGGAAATGATCCCCCGTCCCACCCATTTCTTTTGACAAATGTTGGAAAAATCCTATAAACTATATATAGCCTATAGATATTTACATGTGTATAGATGATGATTTTATTGAAATTAATTAAGATATATTAATGTTTAATTAGGATTAATTTAATAGTAAATTAGGAATTAATTAGGAGTTATTTTTTTAATTTAATTTAATTTCTCAGAAGGGAAATGATTCACCGTCCGTTGGTTTTTTATTTAAAAAAATAAATAAAAATTAATGGACGGAAAATCATTTCTCGTCCGTCAATTTTTTTAAAATTAAAACATAAAATTTGGGTTCAAACGACTACAGCTGAAACCCAATTTTTATAATTCTATATGCCAAATACCCAAAATTTGAGTCGGAACGACTATAGATGCTCTTAAGACATTAATCATGAGATTAATGTCTTAAACCAAGCATTAGGCTATGACGAGACATGTTGTCCCGTCCAAACAAAAAATTGCTTCAGAGGGGACAATATGTTGTGTCCGTGCTCTTTATTTAATTTTTTAAATTTTTTTCTTTTTGGAATGTACCGTCCGATAGTTTATACGTTTAAAAATATTTTAAAATTGTAAATACGAAGACGGAACAAAAAAAAAATATTGTAAATACTTCCTTTTTATTATATATATTTGGGCTTGAATCAATTGACTCTATCCGCGTCATCAAAAAAAGATATATATTAAAAAAAATTCTAAGACGGAACAAGATTATGCGTCCGATCCCTAAAAAAAATTATAAAAAAAATTAATATGAATTTTTCATCTGCTATATTTGGAAATTGCCGAATTCGTTTCTCAAATTTGGCAATGTACGGTTCCTCGTTTGCTAAAATTGGCAAAATAGCAAATGATTGCAGCTGTCGTTTGCGTTTTGTTTTGTTGTCATTTTGCCAAAATAGCAAACGATTGGAGAAGCTTTAAATAACTATTACAGATGTTTTGGCAAACATTTGTGACAACTTTTATCAGAGCATCCACATTGGTTTCTTATTTTTCCATTTTGCCATTTTTTTTAGAACTGAACGCTAGTAGCAATTTTCTATTTTACCATATTTTGAGAAACAGTGAACATTCGCTTCTCATATTTGAGAAACGATATGAGAATTCTCAAAATATAGGAGACGGAACATGTTGTTTCGTCCCATGATTTTTTTAAAATAAGATCAGACGGAACAAGTTGTTTCGTTCATAAATTTATTTATTATCATTTTTTTAAAGTACCGGGTGGAAGATGTTGTTCCGTCCGGAAAAAAAAATCTAAATAGGAGATTCAACGAGACATATTCTCGTCCGAAATCCAAATTTGGCCAATATGACACTATCAACCAATGTTTACCCATTAATTTAAGGCACTAACCACTTTTATCACTAATTTAATAATAATTTAGTATTATTTATTCACTAATTAATTAACTAATAACTATTTAATAACTAACACTGTTTTAATTTTACAAAAAATTTCAAAAAATACATCTCGGATGGAACATGTGATAAAAAAATTCTTTCTTAAATTTTGGCAAATAAACTCGTGTAGAAATCTCAAAAATTGCAATTTCTTATTTTACAATTTTGTCAAAAAATAACAAACACCATTTTTTTTTTTTTTGATAAAAAGATGACAGAGTCATCGCTTCATTAAAGAGTAATTAACGAAACAGAAGATACAGATACAAATTCAGCCCGAAGGCGAACAACATCAAAAGACATCTGACTAAAATATCCCAGTCAGATAACATCTCAAAACACCCAAAAAGAAATACATGAACAAAGCCAAAAGAGACAAATGGGTGGTCTTAGAAAACTAGCGACCCACCCCTTGTTTGTGAGCTACTCCTCCTCCTCTCCCAAACGCATCTTCTTCCTGGATCTGATATTTCCTGTCCATTCAAAACAGCATAAGTGAATTTTGTGTATGAGAAAGGAAAGTCTATGAAATACACTTTTAAAACAGAAGTCGTTATGATCTAGCCATAGGTTCCACATGATAGAGGCAGCCACTATATTAATTATGGATGCTCTCAGGCACTATAAATGCCAACAAACACCATTGTGGATGCTCTCAGGCACTATATCTACAACCGCTATGCACAGTCACAAATTGTTTTTTGGCATTTATGCTGGTCACAATTAGTCATTGAAGACTGATAATTTATGACTGCTCTCAAAAGCGATTCATGATCATGTTGTGCACTGCCACAAATTGTTTTGTATCTGTGATGGCCACAACCAGTCGTTGAAGATTTATCATCTGCGACAGCCTCTTTTGTGAGGAACAGAGGTCGTCACAAAAGCTCGAAACGTGTAATTAGTAAATTTGGATAATCTGAAATAAAAAAACATGTACAATTCAGAATTAATGACAATCAACTAAAAACTTACAAACTGTATCAAAATTTAATCAAATGACAAATTTAAACCCAAAAAGTTATGATACCAAAACAACCACATAAATATAATTAAGCATCACTTAAAAACTCGGTCTTACTATGGAGTAAAAGTACCATAAAAGAAGTAAATAAAACATTGATTAAGCATCATCTCCTTGCTGTTAAATTTGACACTCCTAATCATTCATAAAGATCATCAATAAGGTTTTGTTGCTCGTTGAACTTTAAGGCATTCTCTTATCTTTGTTTTTTCAGCTTCAACTCATAATGTTCCTTTTATTGTACTAGCTTCACTTCACATTCTTCGATCTTTTTTTTTAAGTTGTCAACTATAGGGGTGGGCATCGGTCGGTATTCGACCTATTATGGACCATCCACTACCGATCTAAAAAAGATCGGTTTTTTTAATTTTCTCATCCACAACCAATCCGAACCTTAATTAGATTGATTTCCATCCAAGTCGATTAAGCTCGGTTTGAATTGGATTGGATGGTCGGTTTGGCGTGCTACTTTTCACCTTCAACATCATTCATAATTTTGTTGAAATTTAAAAGATCAACTTTAATCAAACCTAAGAAACAACCTGCTATTTGTTATTCAAAAATGAATTTAAAATGAAGATTCATAAAACTACAAGTTGTTAATGAATTTTGCACTAATAGTTTGAGAGATGACGTTTAAATTGGTGAGATAAACTGTTTTTTCACTTGGATACTTCTGTAATCTTAGTTTATTATCATAAAAGAAATATCAATAACCATAGCTAATTGAATTTCAGGTATAATAAACAAGGATTTAGAAAATTATTTCTGCTTGACTTGATTACAGTAACTACTAAATGTTACATCAACTTCATGACTCTATTAAGCTGCGACACACTGTAAATTAAGCATTTTTCAACAACATAACACACAGGACTATGGAGAATTAAAACATAGGTAGAACAACTACTTGGTTTGTATTAAAGAAAAAGACTGTTTGTATATCAAAGAAAATGAGAAATGACTTTGTATATTCAAGAAATTAAAGGAGAACTATATTTTTTATGGACTTATGCATAGAGGTACGGTCGGTTCGGTTTCATCAGTTATTTGAAAGCCTCATCCAACAACCGAACCGGTCCAGTTGATTATTGAAGATCAAGAACCGAGCCAATCCAAACTCCCAATTGGTTCGGTTAAAAACCGGTCAGTTCGGGTTGAATTAGTTCGGATTGGTCAGTGGAAGCAGTAGGTGGAGAGGGTGGTGCTGTCGGTGGTCGTCGGGGATTGTGGCGATGGATGTCGTTGGAGATGAAGCTCGGGGACGAGCACAGGGAGTAGCGAAGGAGAGGTGGTCGACGAGGGAGCAACCAGCAAGAGATGGTGGTCCGGGGTTGCATTTCTTGGGTGTACAGGGGTGCAACAAGGTGGCCTTGGACTTCGGCGGGGTGAAGACGGTCGGGGCAGAGCAGCAGCGTGGGAAGTGAGAAGCTAGTCGCTGGGGTGGAAATGCTGATGATGAGGAGAAGATGGTGGAGGATGACAGGGACGGCGAGGCTCGGGAGAGCGCGGTTTTGGGGACTCGGGTGTAAGAGGGCAAAGGCGAGCCGGCGGAAAGGGAGCTCGGTGGAGGAATGGTGTAGACAGCAGCAACACGATGGCAAGTGGTAGCTGCGGTGATCGGGGAAGCAATGGTGATGGGAGTTTGGGGTTTTGGTAGTGTCTGTCGATGGAGCTGCGGGTGTGTAGCGAGGTACTTAGGGAGTGAGGAGGTGGTGTGCAGCAGCGGCGGTAGCAGTCGGAGGTGTTGTTCGAGCGGCGCTCAGTAGGGAAGATGGCGGATTGTTGAGGGTGAGAGTGGGAGACAACAGGGAGAAGGACAGTGGAGGAGAAGGGCATACAGATGGTCGTGCCAGGTCGGAGGGGGATGAGCTCAAGATTGAATGGGGAAGAAGAGAAGGATGAAGAGGGTTCGGGTTGCTTTGGAGGTTGAAGTAGAGATTAGGAGGATTTAGATGTAGTTAGTGGATAGATTAGTGATGGGAGTGGTTAGAGATAATAATGGGGTTAGTGGGGAGATAAATGAGAAATTAGTTAGTCAAGTGGGGTGTGCAGTTAAGGGGGGTATTCGGGTAGGGCTTAGGCTAACAGGCTTGAGTTTGTGTGTGAGCTTCAATCCATAGTAAGATAATTATAGTAGGGATTAGAAATTAAATATGGGCTTACAAAATAATTTAAAAAATTATATAATTTGATGCGGTTTGTTTTGGGGTGTGGGGCAACAGGTATGAGTTCTCTCAATTTGTATGGTAGAAGTACCTACGCAGTACCGGCGTCGGTCCGACCCTGGATAGCGGGAGCGGCTCGGGAGTAGGAGTGCAGAGGGGCTCGAAAGAGAGGATGGGTGCTTGGCCCGGATCTAGGAGCTTGGCTCGGCAGGGTCTTTTGTACCTGCACATGGCCTGGAAACATCGGGAGAAGTCCCGGCGACAGGCCTTCCGACGAACAAGTCAGTCACTGGAAAAGAGACTGGGCAGCTAGGGTTCGGGTGGGGAGGATTTGATTACCTTTTACAGTGGGGAGGGGGTGGAGTATTTATAGGATGGAGTAATGGGTCTGGAGCCTTGGTGGGCTGGGTTGGACCCATTTGCCCATAGGCCTGAGCTGGCTAAGGCCTATTAGACTGTAGCTACCTGATGATCACAGAGGGGAGGATCCAGAAGAGATCAGAGGGCTCTGGTTGCTGCTGCATAATTTATCCCATACCACAAACCCCCCACTCCTGCGGGACTATGCCTGGCTGGTCGTGGGAGAGTAGTCGAGTTTTATGGCGGAGAGTGAGTGAAGAGTTCCTGTAACTAGGGTCGATCGGGCTGGACGAGCAACACCGCATGGCTTGGCCTGTGGAAGTTACCCCCGTGTTCGAGATGTGGGTCGACCGTCGAGGCTTTAGGGGGTCGGAAGGACGAGCGAGGCCAAATGACTTGGCCGGTTGAAGCTACCCCTGTGCTCGAGATGTAGGTCAACCGTAGAGGCTGTAGGGGGTCGAAAGGACGAGTGAGGCCAAGTGACTTGGCCTGTTGAAGCTACCCATGTGCTCGAGATGTAGGTCGACCGTCGAGGCTGTAGGGGATCGGAAGGACGAGCAAGGCCAAGTGACTTGGCCTGTTGAAGCTACCCCTGTACTCGAGATGTAGGTCGACCGTCGAGGTTGTAGGGGGTCGGAAGGACGAGCGAGACCAAGTGACATGGCCTGTTGAAGTTACCCCTGTGCTCGAGATGTAGGTCAATTGTCGAGGCTGTAGGGGGTCGGAAGGACTAGCGAGGCCAAGTGACTTAGCCTGTTGAAGATACCCCTGTGCTCGAGATGTAGGTCGACTATCGAGGCTGTAGGGGGTCAGAAGGACGAGCGAGGCCAAGTGACTTGGCTTGTTGAAGCTACCCCTGTGCTCGAGATGTAGGTCGACCGTCGAGGCTGTAGGTGGTCAGCAAGACGAGCGAGGCCAAGTGACTTGGCCTGTTGAAGCTACCCCTGCGCTCGAGATGTAGGTCGACCATCGAGGCTATAGGGGGTCGGAAGAAGGAACGAGGCTAAGTGACCTAGCCTGTTGAAGCTACCCCTGTACTCGAGATGTAGGTCGATCGTCGAGGCTTGAGGAGGTCGGAAGGATGAGCGAGGCCAAGTGACTTGGCCTGTTGAAGCTATCCCTATGCTCGAGATGTAGGTCGACCAACGAGGCTGTAGGGGGTCAGAAGGATGAGCGAGGCCAAGTGACTTGGCCTGTTGAAGCTACCCCTGTGCTCGAGATGTAGGTCGACCGCCAAGGGTTGAGGGGGTCGGAAGGACGAGCGAAACCAAGTGACTTGGCCTGTTGAAGCTACCCCTGTGCTTGAGATGTAGGTCGACCGTCGAGGCTGTAGGAGGTCGGAAGGACGAGCGAGGCCAAGTGACTTGGTCTGATGAAGCTACCCCTGTGCTCAAGATGTAGGTCGACCGTCGAGGCTGTAGGGGGTCGGAAGGACGAGCGAGGCTAAGTGACTTGTCCTGTTGAAGCTACCCCTGTGCTCGAGATGTTGTCGACCGTTGAGGCTGTAGGGGGGTCGGAAGGACGAGCGAGGCCGAGTGACTTGGCCTGTTGAAGCTATCCCTGTGCTCAAGATGTAGGTCGACCGTCGAGGCTGTAGGGGGTCGGAAGGACGAGCGAGGCCAAGTGACTTAGCCTGTTGAAGCTACCCTTGTGCTCGAGATGTAGATCGACTGTCGAGGCTGTAGGGGGTCAGAAGGATGAGCGAGGCCAAGTGACTTGGCCTGTTGACGCTACCCCTGTGCTCGAGATGTAGGTCGACCGTCGAGGCTGTAAGTGGTCAGAAGGACGAGCGAGGCCAAGTGACTTAGCCTGTTGAAGCTACCCTAATGCTCGAGATCTAGGTCGACTGTCGAGGCTGTAGGGGGTCAGAAGGATGAGCGAGGCCAAGTGACTTGGCTTGTTGATGCTACCCCTGTGCTCGAGATGTAGGTCAACCGTCGAGGCTGTAGGGGGTCGGAAGGACGAGCGAGGCCAAGTGACTTGGCCTGTTGAAGCTATCTCTGTGCTCAAGATGTAGGTCGATGGTCGAGACTGTAGGGGGTCGGAAGGACGTGCGAGGGCAAGTGACTTGGCCTGTTGAAGCTACCCCTGTGCTCGAGATGTAGGTCGACCGCCGAGGCTTGAGGGGGTCGGAAGGACGAGCGAGACCAAGTGATTTGGCCTGTTGAAGCTACCCCTGTGCTCGAGATGTAGGTCGACCGTCGAGGCTGTAGGGCGTCGGAAGGACGAGCGAGGCCAAGTGACTTGGCCTGTTGAAACTACCCCTGTGCTCGAGATGTAGGTCGACCGTCGAGGCTGTAGGGGGTCGGAAGGACGAGCGAGGCTAAGTGACTTGGTCCGTTGTAGCTACCCCTGTGCTAGAAATGTTGTCGACCGTCGAGGCTGTAGGGGGTCAGAAGGACGAGCGAGGCCGAGTGACTTGGCCTGTTGAAGCTACCCCTGTGCTCGAGATGTAGGTCAATGGTCGAGGCTGTAGGGGGTCGGAAGGACGAGCGAGGCCAAGTGACTTAGCCTGTTGAAGCTACCCTTGTGCTTGAGATGTAGGTTGACCGTCGAGACTGTAGGGGGTTGGAAGGACGAGCGAGGCCAAGTGACTTCACCTATTGAAGCTACCCCTATGCTTGAGATATAGGTTGACCATCGAGGCTGTAGAGGGTCGAAAGGACGAGCGAGGCCAAGTGACCTATCCTATTGAAGCTACCCCTGTGCTCGAGATGTAGGTCGACCATCGAGGCTGTAGGGGGTCGGAAGGACGAGCAAGGCCAAGTGACTTGGACTGTTGAAGCTACCCCTATGCTCGAGATGTAGGTCGACCGTCGAGGCTACAGGGGGTCAGAAGGATGAGCGAGGCCGAGTGACTTGGCCTGTTGAAGCTACCCCTGTGCTCGAGATGTAGGTCGACCATCGAGGCTGTAGGGGGCCGGAAGGACGAGCGACTCGAGATTCCAACCGCTGTTAGGTGAACCGTTTTTTGCGAGAATCGAGGAGTTACAGTAATTGTTTTCGCAAGAATTGAGGCAGTTACTGTAACTGATTCTCACGATAATCGAGGAGTATAACTCCTCTATATATTCTCGTCCCCCCTCCTTTCTCACTTCTCACTTTCGCTTTCTCTTACTAGAACTAAGAGCTTCTCTCTCTTGGGCTTTCCACCATCGTCGACTAGTTTTCCGGCCACTTTTTCGATCAAGTCACAGGTTAGTTTTCTTAGTCATGTCTAGGGCTTAGTCCGGCTCCTTGCCTCTACCTCCAACAGCTACGTTCACACGGGGCTATTGGATTCGAACACCTCCTCGGATGCCCCTGAAGTTTCGATCTCGTGGGATACGGTGGACAAGGTGTTAGTCGTGGAGCCCCTGCGGACTCGCAAACCCTTTGTTGTGGAGAGTAGTAGTTCGGAAGAGGAGGGTACCGAGGACGAGGATGAAGAGGAGGGTGACGGAGGGGAGGACGAAGAGGATGAGGCGGAGGGTGGTCAGGTCGGGGGGACGAACTCCCCCTAGAGGGCCTCCACCCTCGAGTCATTGGCGACCTCGTCGCCCGAGAAGGCCCGTAAGGTTCTGAAGAAGAGGATGAGGGTGACTCTGCCAAGTAGCCCTGATAGGACGATTACACCTCGGAACTTAGGGGTCCCATTTTTGCCACAGCCTCGGTCGATCAGGAACTATCCAGATGACGTCGGGGATAAGGTTCTCTATGGGGTGCAACCCTCGTCGCCGAGCCGAGTGAAGATCAAGATGGACAGTACTCCCACGGTTTTTAAGGGGGAGGATCTCTCGGTCATCCATGCGAGCTACTTCATCGGCAAGAAGTACGAGCTGATGGTTCCGAGCGCTGGTCTTCGGCCGACCGACCCATTAGCACTGTGGTTTTGCATCTTTCCGGTAGATGCATTCTCCTCGGGCTGAGGCTTCCTATCCACCCCTTCATCTGGGAGGTTCTCAACTGGTCCTCGCTGTGTCCGATGGAGTTTGGGCCGAACTCCTGGAAACAGATGGTCAGCTTCGTATTGTTGTGTACAGAGAGGAAGGTACCGCTGATGTTGAGTATCTTCCGAGCCATGTTAGGGGTCAGCTCGTTCGGCGAGTTCGAGGGGATCTGCTACATGTCGCCTCAGAGCGGGTACAAGGTTGTGCACGGACACCCCGACTTAATAAAGGAGTGGAAGAGAAATTATTTTGACATCTGGAATGAGGAGCAATGGGATATTTCGACGAGATGGAATTTTTACAAGCCAAACTTGAAGGGGCTGAGGAAGGGCAATCTCTCGGCCGAGGAATGGGCTTTTGTGGAGAACCTCTGGAAGAGCCACAATATAAGTTGGCCAAAAGTGACAGAGATTCACTTGATCCGAGCCGAACAGAGCCCCGCCCCGCCCCGTATGTTTTTCGTTCATTTTTATTTCCGTACTTCTCTTTTGTGCTCATCGTTTGTTAATGGGCTTTTTTGCAGAGATGGACCTCAAGGTGATCAAGGCGAGGAGGATTGCGATGAAGAAGGAGAAGGCGGAGCAGTCTGAAAAGGGGAAGCAAGCGGCAGCTCCCACCCGAATAGCCTCTGAGGCTCTGTCCAAGCCGAAGTCGAAGAAGCAGAAGATGAGCCAGTCGAGGGAGGTCGCCCTCGCGCCAAGCAAGGGGGCTTCTATGGTGACTGAGTTCCCGCTGAGTCGTCTCCTTCCTCTTCAGGCCGATGTCGAAGCCATGGTCGGGGAGGAGGGATTGCGGCCGTGGGCCCCGGACTGGGCCATCCACCAGGGGGACTCTCTAACCGATGGCCTCATCTCTGTGGAGTTCGTGGACAAGATGGCCATGCCCCAGGATCGGCAAAGTATGGGGGCCGACACCTCCGAGTCGGCCTATATGAGGTGGGCTTAGGCTAGTGTGCAGGTAATTTCTGAGGCCTTCGGTCTTATTTTTCTTGTATTAGTTTCTCATATCTTTATTTGCACCCAAGTGCTTTAACCTTGGCTGTAGGCCTGTATGTTCGGGAACCAGGTGAGGTGGCTGCACGAGATGGAGCTGAAGTATGAGCAGAGCCAGGCCAACCGCTTCAAATAGGACATGGTGGATCTGAAGATCAATCGGGAAGCCTCGATGAAATGGGAGCAGGCTCTGAAAGCCGACCTGGCCTCGATGGCCGATGATGGGGTGAAGAGGGAGGCGGCGCTGAAGAAGGCGTTCGAGATCAAGAAGGGAGCGCTGATCTTGAAGGCCCGGGACATGGTCATCGGGGCGCAGAATGAAGTATACGCCAAGGCGATGGACCATGTGAGGCACTTCTATCCGACCTTGGACCTGTCATTCTTCAACTACGACATGGAGATCGAGGGGCCGTCGAAGACCCCCGGGGGGGACATGCAGGGCGAAGGGGATGGCGGAGTCGGAGGAGCGAGTGCTGACCGGGTGGTCGACCCCACTGCTGTCACCGAAGCCGAGGGAGAGGTGGGCTCATAGTCGTAGCTGTTTTTCTTTCCTCTTTTGTCTGTTTTAATATATTTTGCCGACCGTGGACTGGCCACCACAATATTTTGTACAAGCATTTGAGAATTTATAGCAAAGAATTTTTGGTGGGCCAACTGTTTTAATCTTCACTTTTGTCTCGTTTTTGGGTCGGCTGTCGGAGTTGGTCCGAACCTTCTATACTTGTGTAATTTTTCGATTTATTTTGCCCCCATCAAATGTTGGCTATTCTTGCCGAGGTCGATCCTCGCCGGGCCGAGGTGACGGGGCTTCGGAGTAAGGTCGAGGTATTGGAGTCTACCCTCGACCGGTATCGGAGGGAAGCTCACGATCATGACGCCGCTTTCCACTATTTCCCGAATAAGTCGAAGGAGTTAAGCGCGGAGTCGGCTCAGTTGAAGAAGGCGATAGCCGGCCGAGACCTTAGGGGGTACGAGCCTCGGATTTTCTATGTCGAGTGCTTCAGTGCAGAGGCCTATATCGGAGTCGTTCCTCCGCAAAGTCATTGTGGAGAAGGAGATCGAGATTCAGCGTTACAAAACGTTGTTGGGGAGGTCGGTTCCTTCGGCGATCGAGGCTTCTTCGAGGCACGAACCGTCCCCGATTTTGCGATTGGAGTATGTGAGGCCAGGGGATGCTCAGAGTTCTGTGGCCGGTGTGTCCTCGGTGGCCGATCCTAGGGGATCGACAAGGCATGCTGCGGAACATAGTCATTCGGCGAGGGTCAATTTGACCCCTCCAAGCCCGGAGGGGAGCTAAGGATAGTTTAGGATGAGGCTTTCATTGTAATAAAGAATAAACCTTTCTGTATTGTGCCCCTCCCGGGGCATCATAATAAAGAATAAACTTTCTGACCCTCCTTAACTTGTTGTTGAGAATGTGTTGAAGATTAGGATTTAGGGCTTCTGTTTGGCATCGAGGTCGAGCAGAAAGCTTGGAGCTTGTAGTGGATTCAGCCAACTTCGAGGAATGGCCTCTCTGGCGGAGGCGGTGGTCATCTCTGAGCGTGGGGACGGTGAGGGAGAGGAGTCCCGAGGTCTCGCCAGTACGTGGTGGCATTTTGCCTTTCAATGTCATTAATGGGGCGACGTTTTGCCTTCCCACGCTATTTATTGCTGGACCCTTGGACTTCCGCTGTTTCACCTTCCTATGTCATTAAATGACTACTTAGGGTGGCTATAAAACCCCCACCCCCTCATCAGAAATTCATCAGAGACAAATTTTGGGTGCTTGCCGTAGGCGGGAGCCCTACCACGAAACTTTTGACCGCGAGTCCCGGATCGGTGGCTCCACTGCCATACTCTAGCATTTTTGGGTAGATCAAGGTCCTAGACCTCGGGGATCTGCCCAAAATTGCTAGAGTGTGGGAGGTGTACCAACCAAGGTCCGGGAGCTTGGGGTCTCTTTGGTGAGGGTCTAGGGTCGGTGGCTCCCCTTCTACCCTCGAACAATTCGGGGTTTCGGCCCTAAGGGTCGTGACTCTGGATTATTCGCGGGTGAGAGGGGGTCGACCAAAGATCTGGGGCCCAGGGGCGTCTTTTGGGCGAGGGTCCAAGGTCGGTGGCTCCCCTTCCGCCCTCGAATAATTCAGGGTTTCGGCCCTTAAGGATCGTCAACCCCGGGTTGTTTGCGAGTGAGAGGGGGGTCGACCAAAGATCTGGGGCCCGGGGCGTTTGCCTGTCAGTGAGCCCCCTAAACCTAAAATAGAAAATTTTTTAGTAGGGGGTTAGCTTAAGTCTTGACTGGAGGTCAGGGTTTGGGGATCGACGGTGATCGCCGTACCCTCATGTCTTAAGAAAGCCTACCCTTGTGTTCGAGTTTGCCTTACAACATCGAGGCTTGGGTCGGCGGAGAGCGCCTAGCTCTTTTGCCTTAGCTTGGGAAAGCTACCCTTGTGCTCGAGATCGCCGGACGGCGTCGAGGCTTGGTTCGGTGGAGAGCGTCGATCTCTTTTGCCTTAGCTGGAGAAAGCTACCCTTGTGCTCGAGATCGCCGGACGGCATCGAGGCTTGGGTCGGAGGAGAGCGTCGAGCTATTTTGCCTTAGCTTGAGAAAGCTACCCATGTGCTCGAGATTGCCATACGGCATCGATGCTTGGGTCGACGGAGAACGTCGTGCTCTTTTGCCTTAGCTTGAGAAAGCTACCCTTGTGCTCGAGTTCGCCCTACGACGTCGAGGCTTGGGTCGGCAGCGTCAAGCTCTTTAGCCTTAGCTTGAGAAAGCTACCCTTGTGCTCAAGTTTGCCTTATGGCATCGAGGCTTGGGTCGGCGGAGAGCGCCGAGCTCTTTTGCCATAGCTTGAGAAAGCTACCCCTGTGCTCGAGATCTCCATACGACATCGAGGCTTGGGTCAGCAAAGCACGCCGAGCTTTTTGGCCATAGCTTTAGAAAGCTACCCCTGTGCTCGAGATCGCCATACGGCGTCGAGGCTTGGGTCGGCAGAGAGCGTCGAGCTCATTGGCCATAGCTTGTGAAAGCTACCATTGTGCTCGAGATCGCCATACGGCATCGAGGCTTATGTCGGCAGAAAGAGTCGAGCTCTTTTGTGTTAGCTTGAGAAAGCTATCCTTGTGCTCGAGATCGCCAGACGGTGTCGAGGCTTGGCATGGTTACATTAAAGAATTTGAGCTAAGAAACTTTGGAAAAAGAACAAACATTTTTATACAAAAGCTGATTACAAATGTTCGATTACATAATGACTTCAGTCCTCTCTCTCGAGGTACTTGATAAGGTGTTCCGCATTTCAGGGCCTCTTGATAGGGGTGCCTCCAATCTCGGTGAGTCGGTAGGTGCCGGGGCGCACCACTTCGCCCTGTAAGGTCCCTCCCAATTAGGGGCCAACTTCCTCTTCTTGCTGGGGCTGAGACTGCTAGTTTCCTGAGTACGAGGTCACCCTTCTGGATGTTAGTGGGTCGGACCTTCTGATTATAGAATTTCTCGATGCGCTGTTGGTAGATGCTTCTCCTAATGGCGGATTTTTTCCTGACTTTGTCGACTAGGTCCCAGTTGGCGCTGAGACCTGCCGAGTTACCTTCTTCATCGAAGGTCATTATCCTGGGCGAAGGTAGGCCGATCTCCAGGGGGATAACCGCTTCGGTACCGTAGGTTAGGTTGAAGGGCGAATCACCTGTTGGTATTCTCTTCGTCGTCCGGTGTGCCCAGAGTATGCTCAGAAGTTTGTCGATCTAGAGTCCCTTGGGGGAATTGTCCAATTGCTTTTTGATTCCATCAAGGATTTGGCGGTTGGCATTTTCAGCTTGGCTATTTGATTGAGGGTGGCATACGGCCGAAAAGCGCTGCTTGACACCAATGTTTTCATAGAATTTTTGGAAATTCTTACTGGCGAACCGGGTCACGTTGTCGGTGATGAGCACCTGAGGGATCCCGAACCGAAAGATGATGTGCTTCAAGAAGAATTGCTGAGTTTGGTGCTCGGTGATCGAGGTCAGTGGTTCGGCCTCGATCCACTTGGTGAAGTAGTCGATGGCCACCACCAGGAACTTCCTCTGGCCTGTGGCTTGAGGGAAGGGACCGACGAGGTCCATCCCTCACATGGCAAAGGGGGTCAGACTAGCCATGGATCTGAGGTTCGCCTGCGGGAGTCTCTTTATCGAAGAAAACCTTTGACAAGGGCCTCACCTTTTGACGAGGTCTTGCGCGTCTTGCAGCATGGTTGGCCAGTAGTATCCATGATTCAGGGCCTTCCGGGCGAGCGATTTGCTCCCCATGTGGCATCCGCCGATCCCCTCATGCAATTCCTTTAGGGCGTACTTGGCTTCGTCAGGTGCCAGAAAGCTGAGGTATGGTCTGCCGTCAGCCACCGTGTACGAGCGCTTGAAGAGCGTTCCACTGATCAGGGTGAATCTCTCAGATCGAACTCTGATCCTTGTTGCCTCGGAACGGTCTTGAGGGAGTTCGCCCTCCGAAAGGAACCTTAAGAAGGGCATTTTCCGGTTGTCGGGTTGGAGATCAGTATTAAGGCAGGCAGCTTCCGGGAGATCGATGCTGGGCTTGAGGAGGACCTTGATGAGAATAATGCGGTCGAGCCCCTCGAAAGATGATGAGGTGAGCTTCGACAATGAATCTGCCTGGGCATTCTGCTCCCAGGGGATTCGCTCCACCGAGTGAGAATCAAAAGATATCAAGAGATTTCGGACTACCACTTGGTATTGTACCATCTGGATGTCCCGAGCTTCATACTCCCCGGTGTTGTGTCGGGATCCGGCCTTGTGCGCGAAGGTGATCCCTGCGATCATAGCTTCATCGTCCGCTTTGTTGTTTGAGGCTGGGAAACTTAGCCGGAGAAAATATTGGAGAACGAAATTATCAGGGCCCTTTAAGATGACGCCTGCTCTGCTCCCTCCTTCACAAGACGAACCGTCGACATAAACCTCTCATACTGGGTCGGCTTCCGGGGCTGCCGATGGTTCAGAAATGGTGCACTCCGTGATAAATTCGGCGAGTGCCTGCTCCTTGATCGGCGTCCTGGGCTGGTAGCTGATGTCTATTGGCTCAGTTCGATCGACCACTTGACCAGGCAACCGGAGCTCTCTGGTTTGTGGAGGACGGTCTTCAGGGACTGGTCCATGAGGACCTGGATAGAGTGAACCTGGAAATAGGGTTGGAGCTTACGAGCCTCTGTTATCAGTGCATATGCCATTTTTTCCATCTTCGCATACCTGGTCTCGGCTGAGAGCATAACCTTGCTCACATAATACAGGGGTTTTTTGACACCGTCTTTTTCTCGGAAGAGCACGACACTGAGCGCACTTTCTAAGGCCGAGAGGTACAGGAAGAGGGGTTCACCGAGTTCGGGTTTTCTTAGGAACGGGGGATTAGCGAGGTAGGACTTCAACTTGTCGAATGCCTGTTGCTGAGGCTCGCCCCATTTGAATCCCTTCATCCCCCGCAAGGCCTTGAAGAATGGGAGGGAATTCTCCCCTGATTTGGAGAGGAAGCGACTGATGGCCGCCAGTTTACCCGTAAGCCGTTGAACCTCATTATCATTTTAGGGCTGGGCCATGTCGATGATGGCCTGGATTTTCTCCGAATTGGCTTCTATGCTGCGCTGGCTGATGACGAACCCCAGAAATTTTCCAGATGAGACGTCGAAGGTGCACTTGGCGGGGTTGAGCCTCATGTTGTGAGCCCGAAGGACGCCGAAGGCTTCCTTGAGGTTGGCAACGTGATCTTTCCCTCGTCGAATCTTGACAAGCATATCATCGTCGTACACTTCCATATTCCGACCGATCTGATTTTTAAAGACTTGATTGACGAGCCTCTGGTAGGTGGCCCCGGCGTTCTTGAGCCCGAAAGGCATGACCCTGTAGCAGTAGAGGCCTTGGTCGGTGACGAAGGATGTCTTGGCGATGTCCAGAGGGAACATCCAGATCTGATTATAACTTGAGAAGGCATCCATGAAAGTTAGGAGTTCGTGACTTGACGTTGCGTCGATCAGAGCGTCAATACTGGGGAGGGGAAAAGGTTCCTTGGGGCATGCCTTGTTGAGGTCGGTAAAGTCAATACAGATCCTCCAAGTTCTGCTAGCCTTCTTCACTTGTCCACCTCCACTTTCACCGCCTGTTGCCTTTCTGGGGTGAACTTGCGGTGCTTCTGCTGTACTGGTTTGGAGCTGGGGACAACGCTGAGACGATGCATGATTAAGTCTTTGGGAATCCTGGGCATGTCGGACGGTGTCCAGGTGAAAAGGTCGACATTTCGGCGGATGCAATAGATCAGACTCGGCTTCAGTTCGGGGAAAAGGGTCCGGCTCACACAGAACCACTTGGACTCGTCCTCTGCTTCAAAGGAGACCTCCTCCAATTCGTCTGCACGTTCTGACTCGGGATGGCTTTCTTTAGGTAGGAGCTCGACGGCGTCGAGGGGAAATACACCACCCTCGACCGCGGTTATGTAGCAAGAGCGTGCCGATTCCTGGATGCCTCGAACGACCCCGACCCCGAAGTCAGTCAGGAACTTCAGTTTCAGATGGTAGGCAGAAGGGACAGCCTGGAGCGAACAGAGCCTGGGTCAGCCGAGGATGGCATTGTAGGCTGCCTTGAAGTTGACAACCATAAAATCCATAGACTCGGTTCAGAGGACGGGGGCCGTTCCTGCGGTCACGTCTAGTGTCACGATTCCCTCGATCTGTACGGGGACGCCAGAAAATCCATGGAGGGTGTAACCGGCTTCAGCTTTTCTCGGGGGAGTTTGAGGTTCTCAAATGCTTCTAAGAAAAGGATATTGACCCAGCTGCCGTTGTCTACCAGGATTCGGCGAACCTGAAAGTTGGCCATGTCGAGGCTGATGACGAGGGCATCACAGTGTGGAAGCCGAACGCCTTCGAGGTCTTCTCATGAGAAGGAGACCGCCCGTTGCTGAATCCGAGGAGAGGGATGGTCTAGAACAGAGTTAACCTCTCGGATAAAGGCTTTCTAAGAAGTCTTAGATTCCCCCCATGGCTCTACCGTGGACGCAGTGTAGGATGGCATGTCCATTGACTTCTTCAGTTTCTAGGTCCCAATCAGGTCGTTGACCGGGCGTCCGAGGGGGAGGCGAACGCCTCGGGCTCCTCGGCTCTCTTCGGTCTTTGGGGTTGGCCCGGGTGAACTCCCTCAGGTACCCTCATTGGATGAGGGCTTCAATCTCATCCTTGAGGGCTCGGCAGTGATCTGTATCGTGCCCGGTGTCTCGGTGGAAGCGGCAGTAGTACCTCTGGTCTCGCTTCTTGCCGTTTTTAGTTGGTCGGGGAGGGAACCGGACGACCCCCTTGTCCTCGATCTCCATCAAGATTGCCGAGACATTCCGAGTCAGGGGCGTGTACCTCTCGAATTGCGGGACCGGGGGGACCTTCTTGGGAATGGTTATTTCTTTCCCGGGTCTTTTGAAGGGTTCAGCATCATCGACCTTGCGATTCCCCTTAGCAATGGCTTCCTTCATGCCTTCAGGGTTGAGGGCCTCCTCGGCCCGAATATACTTCTCGACCCTGTTGAGTAGGTCGGGGAAGTCCACGGGAGGCTCTTTGGCTAAAGATGCCTTAAGCTGGCCGTAGCGGACGTTGTGTCGAAAGGCTGCGGAAGCGACCCCTACATCGAGAGAGGAAACCGACCTTGCCTCCGAGGTGAACCTCTGAACGAACTCCCGAAGGGATTCCCCGTCCTTCTGTTTGAGGTCTAGAATGGAGCAGCTCGTCTTCTCAACCTTCCTGCTGGTCACGAAGTGGGCAAGGAAACCCGCCTCCAGCTGCTCGAAGGAGAAGACCGAGCCGGGGGCGAGTTTGGAGAACCACTCCCGAGCTAGACCCCGGAGAGTAGTAGGGAAGGCACAGCATAGGAGGGGATCTGTAGCGCTGTGAATCATTATGAGGGTCTTAAACCCCTCCATGTGATCAGCAGGATCACCCTCACCATTATAGGTCTCGAATTGAGGCGGTCTAAAGTTCCGAGGAATCTCAGCTTCAAGGATTTGGGGGGAGAAAGTGGGTCCGGTCGGACGATGGCTGCGACCTGGGATTGGTCCGCCCTCACCGAGATGTGCGAGACGGTTCTCCATTTCTTCCAGAAGATGAAGGACGGGGTCCACCGTCGGCTGGGGATGAGTTGACCCGCAGGACTTACCGGCTTCCGTTCCTGATTGGTGGGCAGAACTGTGGTTGACCTCGGTAGCTGGACCATTTCAGATGGCTTGAAGGATCTCCTCCCGGAAGTTCTGGAATTCGACCCTTGTTACGGGAGCTTGTCCCCCCGGGTTCTGCGGGGGATTGTGCGCCTGGGAAGGCTATCGGCGATGGTTCGAGGCCGAGTTGGATGCGGCCTCTCCCCTCATCCGGCTGGCCTGCCTATCAGAGATGACGCGGTGCAAATCCGACACAATGGAAGGTCAGGCCGCACCATTGGCTCGGGGTTGGTTGGAACCCTGGTCATTTGCGCGGCTATGATGGTTGAGGTCGGGATGTCGTGCCCAGGTGACGGCCCTCCTGGGTTTGGGAGCCATGGAGGAGCTTGGACCTCCAGTGACGACTCTGGCTGGGATTGAAAGGATGATAGTACTTTGGAGGAAAGGTTCCCACAGACGGCACCAACCTGATGCGGTTTGTTTTTGGGGTGTAGGGGCAACAGGTGTGAGTTCTCTCAATTTGTATGGTGGAAGTACCTACACAGTACCGACATCGGTCCGACCTCAGGTAGCGGTAGCAGCTCGGGAGTAGGAGTGCAGAGGGGCTCAGAAGAGAGGACGGGTGCTTGCCCCAGATCTAGGAGCTCGGCTCGACAGGATCTTCTGTACCTGCACATGGCCTGGAAACATCGGGAGAAGTCCTGACGACAGGCCTTTCGACAAACAAGTCAGTCACTGGGAAAGAGACTGGGCAGCTAGGGTTCAGGTGGAGAGAATTTGATTACCTTTTACAGTGAGGAGGGGGTAGAGTATTTATAGGAAGGGGTAACGGGTCTGGAGCCTTGGCGGATCGGGTTGGACCCGTTTGCCCATGGGTCTTATTTAATATCAAAACGCAATAGAAGAAAACAAAGTGAAACAAAACTAGAACCGATTTAATCAGTTAATCGGATTAGCCGATTATCGGTCGATTACCGACTTAATCGACAATTATTCCCGATAAAACTGCTTCCGATAGAAATATATTGTAAATCGCTAGAAAATTAATCGCCTTATGACTGATTAGCGATTAATCGGTAAATTTTTTCGATTTTAACTACTTATCTTAAAGTTTGGGTCCCTCAGAGTGTGTGATGGCATGCACCCTAACATACCGCTCTCAGTAAGTATGTCCAACACATACTCCCTCAGTGATAAAGAAATTCCATCCTTAGATCAAGCTACCTCTATCACTAAGGATACTTCAATCGCCCGAAATCCTTGATCTAAAACTTTTGTTGAATATACAACTGCAAATCTTAAATGTCATTCTGATCATCTCTTGTAATCACAATGTCATCAACATATACAATCAAAATGATCATCTTCACCTGATGATGTCAATAGAGCATAGAATAATCATTATCACTCTTCAATCCAAAACTCGTGACAACTTCAGTGAAATGGTCAAACCAAGCACGGAAAAACTGTTTGAGTTCATATAACAGATTGTTTCAAGCAACAGACTTTTGTAGACTCAACTTTACTAACAAAATCCAGTGGCTGCTCCTTATAAACCTCCTCCTCAAAAGCGTCATTAAGAAAGGCATTCTTGACATCTAGTTGGTGGAGTGTCTAATGAAATCGAGCAGCCAAGGCAATAATGATCCGAACATAAGACATTTTGGCCACAAAAGAGAATGTCTCATCATAATCAATGTCATAGGTCTGTGAATAATCTTTAGCAACCAATCGAACTTTTAGATGAGCCAGAGAACCATCTAGGTTTACTTTAACAGTGTATACCCACCTAAAATTAACCACCACAACGTTTGCTAGATTGGATCCAGAATACAAGTTCCATTTTCCTCTAGATCAGTCATCTCTTCCCACATAGCCTATCTCCAACTGAGGTATGATAGTGCATCTGATAATGACTTGGGAACATGGTATATATCCAAAGTAAAGATGAAAGCAAAATGAGCAGACAACATGTGAGAATATGAAAGACGACTATATAAAGGATCTGCAGTAGAGTGGTTCCCTTTACGTATGGCAATGAGAAGATCAATATTAGAAGGTTCATCAGTTGGGATAACAACATATGTGGGTTCAGTGGATGTAACGAGAGGGGTAGTTGTAGGCTCAACAATACAGTTTAAAATAGGCTCAGACAACGGTGTTCTAGTGTTTGAAGGCGATGAAACAGTAGGCATAGTAGTGTGAACTAAGTCAGAAGCGATGTTCTTACATCATTGGAACACTTGGGTAATTGCAGGCCTTGTAGGCAGTGGTGAAGATCGTTGTTTCACAAAATCAAAAGAAGTAGAGACCGAAAGATCACGGTAGCTAACGAATTCAGTATTACTCTCATTGGAATGAGGTGGAGTCATACAAGATGAAATGGGAGATAAATATCCTAATAAAATACACCGAAGAGAATGAGAAGCTGGCTTATAGCAACTAGGACGGTGATCATGAACAAAACTAACACAGCCAAAAATTATGGGAGGAAGTGAAAATAGATCAGTAAATGAAAATAACATAAAAAATGGTATCCAATCATCTAATACAGATGAAGGTATGCGGTTTATAACATATAGAATGGTTGATAACAGCAATGTTTTTTTTTCTTTTAATTGTCATTGTTGGTGATGATCTCACCAACATGTTTACAAACTGTTTAAGCTCTCGAATAATATGACAAATCATTATAATCTAAGACATTGACAGGGGTTTGGTAAGCTATCTATTTCAGAGAGCTAGTAGCCTACTGATCTGCATGGTATAGATCAAATTAATATAGGAAGTACTAAATTACTAATCAAAGGTTGTGATAACAGAGAAGAAAGCTAAACATTTCCAAATTAAAATCATGGTAAAAATTCTTTTTGGCGCAATTAGCATTATCCTTAGTAACTAAAATAACCCAGATTGATGGAACAAAGAAACTCTGGATATGGATTTATATGAGATCCAATAATGCTGGTACATATGCTTGATGCAAGTGGAGTTGGGCATGCAGTTGATGAGCTTGTTGAAATATAGCAATTATATATTCTGTTTCCTAATATATAGGAAACAGATTCCCCAAATCTCTCATCTCCCCAATCTTCTCTCAATCTCTTTTCTTCTTCTCCAAGAATGCATTCTATATATAGATGTATACAGCAAAGAAATAAAAAATAAGAAAATATGATTTTCCCCTAATTCTGATTTCAATATGGTATCAGAGTCTAACCAGGTCTAGGCTAATGAAGCAGAAGAAAAGAAGGAGGTGATCAGATTTGACATCTCCATCTTCATCTGATCCCGACCAAACTCCGACAACTCCCTGCTGACGCGCGCCGTCAGCACCCGACCACGACCACTTCTACTCCAGCAAACCCCAAACACGCCGCCTCCTTTCCGATCGTCATCTCCATCAGATCTTCCAACCTCTGCTGCTTCCCTTTCTCGACGCCATCACAGACCCACACCAAAACCCCCACTTCGTCTTCTCCGACCAAATCCCCAACTCCGTCGCTGTCGAACCCACTGCACACAACCTTGATGCCAAGCCCCGACGCTCCTCTTCTACAACCTGCCGACCTCGCCCCACCTGAGCACCAACCCCGCAACACCGATCGTTGCCTCGACCCCGAATGCCAGCCGTCACGACCCTTTCCTCATCGCCGCACCTCCCTCGTCGACCTGCCCTCTCCTGCATCTGGAGCACCACCCGAAGTCCACCTCTTCTTCCTCCTCAGAATCGCACCCTCCAGTTCCTCTCGTCGACCGATTATTGTGATTAGATCTAGATCACACAAATCAGATTTAGATCAGATCTAGATCCTGATTTCAGTCCACCATCCCGAAGCCTAATCAGATCTAGATCCGTTGTTGTTTGATCCAGATCCATTGTTTACCTGTACTGCTAACATGGGTAGTACACCATTATTGTGCAATCCGAGAATTCCGGCTTTAACGCGGTTATGATGTTTGGACTCAGTTGATGGAGATGCATATTGCTGGACGCGAAAAGATCCAGTACATTCAAGGTGATAGTAAAATTCCTGTTGAAAGTGATGGTTCCTATGCCAAATGGTATGCTGATAATCAGAAAGTGAAAGGCTGGCTGTTGATGTCCATGAAACCCGAAATTATGAAAAAATACATTCGATTGAAAACTGCCCGTGATATTTGGGATGCTCTTGCAAAAGCATTCTATGATGGTACAGACAA
The DNA here is from genome assembly GCA_017893485.1 of Hemerocallis citrina. Taxonomy (NCBI): domain Eukaryota; kingdom Viridiplantae; phylum Streptophyta; class Magnoliopsida; order Asparagales; family Asphodelaceae; genus Hemerocallis; species Hemerocallis citrina. The sequence continues at coordinate 57,914,875 of CM030358.1, forward strand.
AGTTCAGGTGTTTGCTCTAAACCAGAAAGTTTTTTCGGCACGGCAAAATGGCAGGCCTCTTTCTGTTTATTATGGAGAATTGACTGAAATTTTTTAAAAACTGGATCATCGAGATAAGGTGATCATGAAGAATCCTGACGATGTCCAAACTTATAAGAAATCAATCGAACGCTTGCGAGTTCATTTTTTTTGGCTGGATTAGATGCTGAGTTTGAGCAGGTTCGAGGAGAAATTATGCGAAAAGATCCTGCACTTGATCTTGAGGCATCCTACGCATATGTTCGGCAGGAGGCTCGTCAACAAAGCACCATGAACTGCTCTTCTGAATCTTCTGATGTAGCTGCAATGGTGGCTCGGCCACATCCATTCAAAAGTCTCACAGGTCAGTCTGGATCATCTGCACGCACTTCTAAGGGCTTCAATCAATCTACTTATGAGTCAAGGAAGTGTGCCCAATGCGGCAAAACTGGGCACACGAAAACTCGTTGCTATCAGATTATCGGCTACCCGCATGACTGGGATCACAGCAGAGATTCTCGGAAGAAGATATCCACTGTAACCGTCGGAATTGCTGAAGGATCTTGGAAGAGCATTGAACAAACCTCCGCACTGGTTACAGCTTCAGGTAACGATGGTAAGGCTTTTAATATTTCTGCATCTGTTATGAATAATACATGGATAATTGATTCTGGTGCTACCGATCATATGACTTTTGATTCTAGACAAGTTAAGACTTTACACCCATCCACCAAATCCACAGTATCCACTGCCAATGGTAATCTTGTCCCTGTCTCTGGCGAAGGTTCCATATCCCTCACAAAAGAGCTTACATTAGACACAGTACTAGTAGTCCCATCCTTAAATTTTAATCTATTATCTGTTACCCAAATTACTAATACCCTGCATTGTATTGTTATTTTTTGGCCTTCTTTTTGTGTCTTTAAGGATATTCGGACTCGCAAGACAATTGGTTATGGGGTTAAACGTGGAAAACTCTATTGTCTGGATTTGGTTTCTGAGAGTTCAAACAGGTTGAATCAAGCTCTTGCCGTTAATAATTCTGAGGGGGAGAAGCAATTAGAAATTTGGCTGTGGCACTGACGTTTAGGACATGCATCGTTTGGCTATTTGCTTAAATTATTTCCCAGTTTATTTTCGAAGTTGGATATTTCAAGTTTTCGTTGTGATGTATGTGAACTAGTAAAAAGTCACCGTGTTTCTTTTCATTGCAGTCCGAATAAAAGCACGATTCCTTTTATGATTATTCACTCTGATGTTTGGGGTCCATCCAGAAATACCACTATTGGAGGAGCTAAATGGTTTGTTACATTTATTGATGACTGCACCCGTATGACTTGGATTTGTTTGATGAAATCCAAAGGAGAAGTTAGTAGTTTATTTCAAAAATTCCATAAGCAGGTTATGACTCAGTATAAAGCACACATTCAAGTTCTCAGAAGTAACAATGGTGGCGAGTACCTAAATACAGATCTACAACAATATTTGGTGGAATATAGAATTGTTCACCAGACTACATGTTCATATACTCCTCAACAAAATGGCGTGGCCGAAAGGAAGAACAGACACTTGCTTGAAGTAGTCTGTGCTTCACTTATTTAGGGCAATCTCCCACTCATGTATTGGGGGGAAGCCCTTACCTCTGCAGCATACCTAATCAACTGAGTCCCTTCTCGTATCCTGAACTTCAGCACACCACTTCAAGCACTAACTAATGCTGTGGATGCGCCAACTGTTGTCAACCTGCCACCTCGTGTCTTTGGGTGTGTCGCATTTGTTCACCTACATCAACACGAGCGGAGTAAGTTAACCCCCCGAGCAGTAAAATGTGTTTTTGTGGGATATGCAATGAATCAGAAAGGGTATCGTTGTTATCACCCACCAACTCAACGGATGTTTGTGACTATGGATGTGGTGTTCCATGAACATGAGATGTATTTTTCTTCCTCTACGACTGAACTTCAGGGGGAGTACCGAAGTGAAGTTCAGACTCTTGGGTATGATGAAGTAATTGTCAGGCAGAACGAACAACTGGATACAAATAATGGCGAACACTTGAATGAAGATATAGCAAGGGAGGAAGATCCTCATGAAGAATTGCAAGAAGACCCTCTTGAAGAATTGCAACCAGTACTGAATTTCAATGAGAGTGAACAATCAGAACCCCAAAACCAATCGTCATCGTTGTCCGAACCTCCTAGAAGAGAACTCCCGTACCGTACTAATAGAGGTATTCCAAAACCCACTTATGAACCTAATCCCACTAGTAATATCAAATATCCCATGAGTAATTATGTATCCACTCACCGCTTGTCGGAATCAAATAAGTCATTTGTAAATCAATTATCTACTGTATCTATTCCTAACAGTGTGCAGGAAGCCCTTACTGATCCAAGGTGGAAAGCAGCTATGGATGAGGAGAGGAAACCCTTGAAAAAGAACGAGACTTGGGAGATAGTCGAGCTGCCAGCAGAGAAGAAACCAGTAGGATGCAGATGGATTTATACAGTGAAATATAAATCAAATGGTTCGATAGAGCGGTACAAGGCAAGGCTAGTTGCCAAAGGGTACACTCAAACTTATGGAATTGATTATGACGAAACATTTGCACCTGTGGTAAAGTTCAACACTATTCGAGTTCTACTGTCACTTGCTGTAAATCTTGGCTGGCTGTAACCCCTGTTTTTCACATTTGGTATTTTTTTGAGGGTATTTTTCATTTTTGTGAATTATTATTTTCCATTGTATTTTCGGAACAATAAATTTAATTATTTTTATTCTATAATATTTTTCTGGCAGTTTTGACCTCCTTTTGCTGTTTGTGCGCCGTTTGGCCGTTTTTCGACATTTTGAGCTCTTTTCCTCGATTTCTAGATTCCGTTCATGTATAAATATTATTTTAGGGTCACGGTGGATTTTTAGAAGATTTTTGACCAATTTAAGATTTTTAGCCCTTAAGGAGATTTTTAGGAGCCATAGGATTCATTGCATTTTGTATCCCTATTTGAAATATACCCAATATCCATTACCCAATTGTATACCCATTTAATCCTATTGGTATCCACTACCCATTAACCCACATTTGATCCCCTATAAATACCCCCTCATCTAATTAATCCCTAACCCTAATCTTTTTCCTTCTCCTAATCAAGCCGGCTCCCTCTCTCCTTCTCTTCTCCATCCCGGTCTGCATATTATACCCCAGGCCGACACCTCCTCACAGCCCCAAGCCCTAGCCGACCACATATCACCTCCTACATCCTCCAATATACAACCCCGCTTCATATTACCTCGTCTCTCCTCTTTCCTTGTGGCCGAAACCAACCAAAACAGCACCCACTACTTCAAAACAGCCCCTCCTTCATCTCTTCGCTGATTTGGTGAAGAGGGTATCATCCGTTCGAGTTCGTGCTTCAAGAAGACGATCGTAGGCAAGATTCGGTTCGTGGGTTCGCTTGAAATCGCGCGTGGAAGGACTTTTGTTCGTGGGTTTTCGTTGCTAGGCTTCGTAGCATCGTGTTCTTCGTCAACGAGGTAAGTAACTTGTACTTAAATTTCTTAGGTTGATATAAGTAGAAAGTTCACACATAGGATAGTTTGAGACTAGAGACGGACCAAGATCACGTCTTTATTTGTGAATTTCGTCTCTAAGGTTTCAAAACAGGCCATGGACGAATTAGGACATGAATTTGATAGGTTTATGCCTTAGGATTCACCCAAACGCGATTGTTATCGCGTATGTGACATATTGTATACCCGATATTTGTTTGAACGCCTATATGAGAAATATTGAATTTTGACATGTTAGAAACCCTTAGATATGACATTTAGGTAGTGGGTAGACAGTATTTTGAATTTGGAAGAGTTTGGATGATTTTTGAGGAAGTTATGATGTTTTGAAACTTAATTGAGAAATCTGGAAATTTGGATTGAACTGGATTGATTGTTGTTTTTACCTGAATTGGAGTCCGAATCTCAACGTGACTATTTCTGAGTAATTTGTAGAGAATTGAATCTAATTTCTAATCCCACTGATTTCACCCTGTTTGGAGTTTGTATGAATTAGTTATGATTATTTTAGTAACTGTATGCCGGTAGTTCCAGATTCATTTCGGGGTAGATTTTATCACCAATTTATTTTTAAGATCCGAGTTAGACCTAATTTCCTACCACAAGATTTTGTCCTGTGTTTCACCATGATGTTAGGTAGTTCTCTGATTTTTGTAATAATTAAAAGATGAATTTTGAGTGATGCCTTACATTCTTTTCTAGATGTCGCTTTTGCTGTAAACTGCGTGTGATTGTATGTTGAATGCCGTGTTTACCTTATTTTTAATTACTGTATGAATATTTTGTGTGAGATATGAAAGTTGGGTAATTGTATCTACTTTCATCCTGTTTTGACAGAAGTGGATTTCGATGCACTGGTTGCAAGATGTGTTCCATTTTGTACAGCAGTGTTGAAGAATTCCAGATCCATCAAAACTGTGTTATGTGATTACTTTCTATTTTCGAAAACATATCTATACTTTCTGGAAAAATATGAAAATACATATTTTGAGACTATACATATAGGGGATTACCCCAGAATTTTCGTGGATTTAATTAATGACTTTGTATGCTGTTTTCATGTGGTTTAAGTTATTCCCCTGTTTTCGGGCTGTACTTGAAAACTGTGTTGGAATGTGTTTTAAGCTGAGATGTTGTGAACTAGTATATAGGTTTATTATACCCGTTAGAAGCGTGTGGAAGTCTAGTTTACAGATCCTTTGACGGATTATGATTTGCATGCCTGTAGATCTTTGGATCACTGTTTATGTACAGACTGGTCTTGCTGTCCTGTTTATAAACATACACTAATTTGCTCGTATTTGTGAATTTTTGGTACCTATACTTGCTGATCTAATTCCCTGAGTCTAAACCTGATTATGACCTGTTAGTTTGACATTATTTAGCACACTCTCATGCCTGTGGATAATATAAATACTAAAGGTAATTAAGCCGGGGTATATGGGACAGATCTAGTAGTGGATAGTGCAGAAACGTGTACTCAGGAGGAGACTTGTGTTTCCTGTATGACATGTTACCGATCAAGTTAATATTCTGTTACCGATCAAGTTTACCGATCAAGTTTACCGACCAAGTTACCGACCAAGTTCTGTGATTCTGTGAATACTGAGTATACTGCCCTGCATGGTCCCCTACGAAATCTAAAGCGAAATTGTTTTGAATGTAGCAACCATGTGATATAATTTGGGACACATGTCGTGCTACCTAGATAGTAATCACACAAGACTTACATTAATCTGAATCTGAGATCTGATTATATTTCTGAAGTCTGAATCTGAATTTGATATATGGAAATCTGAATCTGAATCTGAATACCTGTAATATGAAATCTGTTATCTGATTTACCTGACATATCTGAATATCTGTTTACCTGACATTTCTGTTATATGACACTTGACACTTAATATCTGGGACATCTGCTAGGATACTATGTTAGTTGAGTTTACCATACCATATTAGGTCTGTTTCTGATGATTAGTTAGATCTGTTTAGTTTTTCCCAAGTGCTTGTATCCTATTCTATTTGTGACCCGGACTTGCCATTGACGGGTACTGTGTTTTCTCTTTTCCTTTTTCCTGCATTCGTTGTATTGCAGATTTTGGAGGACAGGTTCCTAAAGGTATTGGCAAGATGCGAGGCTAGAGGCTGAATTTTTCTAATGCTATTCCTGTTACTTATTTTGGACAATATTGTATTTTGAACTTGTATTACTTCTTGTATTTGGGCGATGTGACCCATGATTATTTGTGTTATTCAGATCATGAATATTTGAGATTAATGTGTTTTATTTCAAGTATTCTTGTTGGTTTTTGGTTCATAAGTGCATGTGGTTGATCTTTTTCTGGCTTCCGACTCTGATTTTTACTGTGACATGTTGTAAAGATTTCCTGAACAGCTTAAGGATGATTATATTCATTCGCTGGACTTTTGTTACGCGCTCGTATTCCATATTTTTGGAAAGCGGGGCGTGACAGGGTTTTCCGTGGTATCAGAGCATCAGGTTTGGCTAATGTATTAGTTGACTAATATATTAGACAAGCTTGGCTCGATCTGGAATCTGCGCAACATTTCACCAACCATACATGCATAAGTGAATTATTACCAACAGTGATCTGGATACTAGTCTTATTCCATTCATTTGATCCCTTCTTATTCGATTTCTTTGATTCCTTGTTTCTTCTGTTTGTTTTAGTCGTTCTCATTTGTTGATTCTTTATTGGGTATAGTTTCGTTCTTTTCGTACCCATATTTCTTTGATTCTTTCATTCGTCTTCATTGTTGACTCATTTTGAGTATCGTGCTAGTTATTTCTTTCCGGCCATATTCTCTTCAAATTCTGCTTGTACCTCTCGTTCCTCTTCTTTCATATTCAATTCTTTGATTCTTATTTTCCTTCATCTCTTGTAGTTGTCCCCCTTTGTTGACTCTTCATTGAGTATAAAATCCATCCTTCTCTTGCCTATATTTTCTTTATATTGTATATATATTTTATTGAATATTTTGCGTATTTCAATTATTAATTATTATATTTTGGATCTTCTATAAAATTGTTTTCTCAAATTTATTATTTCGAATAACCGTGTATTTTAATATCTCAAATTTTTTTTTACTTCGTACTTAAATTGAGCCATCAATATCAAAGTACGTGTGGAAGATCACATCATTTCGTTCATCGTTTTGTTGCAACTGGATGTCGAGATGGCAAACATGCAACTAGACATCAATGGAGGCAAATTGCAAGTGGATACCGGCGAGGCAAAATATGCAACCGAATATCCAGATGGTAAGCTGCAACCTGTTGTCGGGATGGCAAACCTGCAACTTGATGTCGGGAATGCAAGACTACAGATGGATACAAATGAGGCGAACCCACATCAAAGAATTTCTACTATTATTATTATTATTTTCGTTATTACTATTACTATTTTTATTATTGTATTTTTATTACTATTTTATTTTTGATGTTGATATTGAATTACTTTCACAAAATTGATGAACCCCAAATTATTTTCTGGCTTGTATTATTATCCTTACCAGTATTGTTAATATTTTATTATTATTATTTTTACCAGTATATTTATGATGATTATTATTTTTATTATTTCTGTTATTATTATTTTATTATGTGTTGATTTTTGTATTTTTAATATTATTTTTGTTAATGCCCATTAGTTTTGACCTAATTATTTCAATTAAATCCCTCATCTCAACCCCAATTATATTATGTTATCTCATTCTTTTCTTCCTGCTCGGATCGTTGCTGGGTGTCGCGTGGTCTACAACGATATGTCTGCGGCTTGGAACATCACCATCAGAGTGGCGCAGCGGAAGTGTGGTGGGCCCATAACCTACAGGTCTCAGAATCATATTGGTGCTTATCCTTCCTTGCCTTGTTTTGGTTTCCCCTATCTCTTGCATTCCTCCTCATCCGTTGACTTATTGTTTGATTCAATTCTTTTCTGTTATTTTTCCCAATTTGCTTTTGCCTTGTCCTATGTACCGCCTAAGCAAATTTCGAGGACGAAATTTTGTTGTAAGGTGGGTAGGATTGTAACCCCTGTTTTTCACATTTGGTATTTTTTGAGGGTATTTTTCATTTTTGTGAATTATTATTTTCCATTGTATTTTCGGAACAATAAATTTAATTATTTTTATTCTATAATATTTTTGTGGCAGTTTTGACCTCCTTTTGCTGTTTGTGCGCCGTTTGGCCATTTTTCGACATTTTGAGCTCTTTTCCTCAATTTCTAGATTCCGTTCATGTATAAATATTATTTTAGGGTCACGGTGGATTTTTAGAAGAGTTTTGACCAATTTAAGATTTTTAGCCCTTAAGGAGATTTTTAGGAGCCATAGGATTCATTGCATTTTGTATCCCTATTTGAAATATACCCAATATCCATTACCCAATTGTATACCCATTTAATCCTATTGGTATCCACTACCCATTAACCCACATTTGATCCCCTATAAATACCCCCTCATCTAATTAATCCCTAACCCTAATCTTTTTCCTTCTCCTAATCAAGCCGGCTCCCTCTCTCCTTCTCTTCTCCATCCCGGTCTGCATATTATACCCCAGGCCGACACCCCCTCACAGCCCCAAGCCCTAGCCGACCACATATCACCTCCTACATCCTCCAATATACAACCCCGCTTCATATTACCTCGTCTCTCCTCTTTCCTTGTGGCCGAAACCAACCAAAACAGCACCCACTACTTCAAAACAGCCCCTCCTTCATCTCTTCGCTGATTTGGTGAAGAGGGTATCATCCGTTCGAGTTCGTGCTTCAAGAAGACGATCGTAGGCAAGATTCGGTTCGTGGGTTCGCTTGAAATCGCGCGTGGAAGGACTTTTGTTCGTGGGTTTTCGTTGCTAGGCTTCGTAGCATCGTGTTCTTCGTCAACGAGGCAAGTAACTTGTACTTAAATTTCTTAGGTTGATATAAGTAGAAAGTTCACACATAGGATAGTTTGATACTAGAGACGGACCAAGATCACGTATTTATTTGTGGATTTTGTCTCTAAGGTTTCAAAACAGGCCATGGACGAATTAGGACATGAATTTGATAGGTTTATGCCTTAGGATTCACCCAAACGCGATTGTTATCGCGTATGTGACATATTGTATACCCGATGTTTGTTTGAACGCCTATATGAGAAATATTGGATTTTGACATGTTAGAAACCCTTAGATATGACATTTAGGTAGTGGGTAGACAGTATTTTGAATTTGGAAGAGTTTGGATGATTTTTGAGGAAGTTATGATGTTTTGAAACTTAATTGAGAAATCTGGAAATTTGGATTGAACTGGATTGATTGTTGTTTTTACCTGAATTGGAGTCCGAATCTCAACGTAACTATTTCTGAGTAATTTGTAGAGAATTGAATCTAATTTCTAATCCCACTGATGTCACCCTGTTTGGAGTTCGTATGAATTAGTTATGATTATTTTAGTAACTGTATGCCGGTAGTTCCCAGATTCATTTCGGGGTAGATTTTATCACCAATTTATTTTTAAGATCCGAGTTAGACCTAATTTCCTACCACAAGATTTTGTCCTGTGTTTCACCATGATGTTAGGTAGTTCTCTGATTTTTTTAACAATTAAAAGATGAATTTTGAGTGATGCCTTACATTCTTTTCTAGATGTCGCTTTTGCTGTAAACTGCGTGTGATTGTATGTTGAATGCCGTGTTTACCTTATTTTTAATTACTGTATGAATATTTTGTGTGAGATATGAAAGTTGGGTAATTTTATCTACTTTCATCCTGTTTTGACGGAAGTGGATTTCGATGCGCTGGTTGCAAGATGTGTTCCATTTTGTACAGCGGTGTTGAAGAATTCCAGATCCATCAAAACTGTGTTATGTGATTACTTTCTATTTTCGAAAACATATCTATACTTTCTGGAAAAATATGAAAATACATATTTTGAGACTATACATATAGGGGATTACCTCAGAATTTTCGTGGATTTAATTAATGACTTTGTATGCTGTTTTCATGTGGTTTAAGTTATTCCCCTGTTTTCGGGCTGTACTTGAAAACTGTGTTGGAATGTGTTTTAAGCTGAGATGTTGTGAACTAGTATATAGGTTTATTATACCCGTTAGAAGCGTGTGGAAGTCTAGTTTACAGATCCTTTGACGGATTATGATTTACATGCCTGTAGATCTTTGGATCACTGTTTATGTACAGACTGGTCTTGCTGTCCTGTTTATAAACATACACTAATTTGCTCGTATTTGTGAATTTTTGGTACCTATACTTGCTGATCTAATTCCCTGAGTCTAAACCTGATTATGACCTGTTAGTTTGACATTATTTAGCACACTCTCATGCCTGTGGATAATATAAATACTAAAGGTAATTAAGCCGGGGTATATGGGACAGATCTAGTAGTGGATAGTGCAGAAACGTGTACTCAGGAGGAGACTTGTGTTTCCTGTATGACATGTTACCGATCAAGTTAATATTCTGTTACCGATCAAGTTTACCGACCAAGTTACCGACCAAGTTCTGTGATTCTGTGAATACTGAGTATACTGCCCTGCATGGTCCCCTACGAAATCTAAAGCGAAATTGTTTTGAATGTAGCAACCATGTAATATAATTTGGGGCACATGTCGTGCTACCTAGATAGTAATCACACAAGACTTACATTAATCTGAATCTGAGATCTGATTATATTTCTGAAGTCTGAATCTGAATTTGATATATGGAAATCTGAATCTGAATCTGAATACCTGTAATATGAAATCTGTTATCTGATTTACCTGACATATCTGAATATCTGTTTACCTGACATTTCTGTTATATGACACTTGACACTTAATATCTGGGATATCTGCTAGGATACTATGTTAGTTGAGTTTACCATACCATATTAGGTCTGTTTCTGATGATTAGTTAGATCTGTTTAGTTTTTCCCAAGTGCTTGTATCCTATTCTATTTGTGACCCGGACTTGCCATTGACGGGTACTGTGTTTTCTCTTTTCCTTTTTCCTGCATTCGTTGTATTGCAGATTTTGGAGGACAGGTTCCTAAAGGTATTGGCAAGATGCGAGGCTAGAGGCTGAATTTTTCTAATGCTATTCCTGTTACTTATTTTGGACAATATTGTATTTTGAACTTGTATTACTTCTTGTATTTGGGCGATGTGACCCATGATTATTTGTGTTATTCAGATCATGAATATTTGAGATTAATGTGTTTTATTTCAAGTATTCTTGTTGGTTTTTGGTTCATAAGTGCATGTGGTTGATCTTTTTCTGGCTTCCGACTCTGATTTTTACTGTGACATGTTGTAAAGATTTCCTGAACAGCTTAAGGATGATTATATTCATTCGCTGGACTTTTGTTACGCGCTCGTATTCCATATTTTTGGGAAGCGGGGCGTGACACTGGCCGTTGGAGCAATTTGATGTGAAGAATGCATTTTTGCATGGGGAATTGACAGAAAAAGTCTATATGGATCTTCCACCAGGGTCGAACAGACCAGTCCAACACAGCAACAAAATATGCCATCTGAAGAAAGCATTGTATGGATTGAAGCAGTCACCAAGCGCCTGGTTTGGGAGATTTACAAAATCAATGAGGACATTCGGATACGATCAGAGTAATTCTGATCATACTCTATTCCTAAAAAGGAAATAAGGTAAAATTACTGTTCTGATTATTTATGTTGATGATATGATAGTAACTGGAGATGATCCTGAGGAGATGAAGGCATTAAAGAACTACTTGTCACAAGAGTTCGAAATGAAAGATCTTGGTCCTTTGAGATACTTCCTTGGTATTGAAGTTTCTCGCTCAAGAAAGGGGATATTTCTCTCTCAAAGAAAATATGCTCTCGATTTATTGAAGAAAAATGGAATGTCCGCTTGTCAACCGATTAGTACACCATTGGAAGAAGGACTAAAACTATGCAATGAAGCTGATCAAGTGCCTTGTGATAAGGAAAGATATCAGAGATTGGTTGGAAGACTAATGTATCTTGCACATACACAGCCAAATTTGTCATATGTTTTAAGTGTGGTAAGTCAGTTTATGCATGCACCTCGGGAACAACATATGGACACAGTAATGAGAATTATGAGATACATTAAGTCAGCCCCAGAAAAAGGAGTCTTTATTTGCGAAATATGGTCACTTGAAGGTTAAGGCGTATACTGATGCTGATTGGGCAGGATCTACAACCGATAGGCGCTCCACTTCAGGATATTTCACTTTTGTTGGAGAAAATTTAGTTACATGGAGGAGCAAGAAGCAAAATGTTGTTGCACGCTCTAATGCAGAGGCTGAGTATCGCGGAGTAGCTTTGAGTATAACAGAAGCTTTATGGCTGAAACTTCTATTGCAGGACTTAGGCTATGGTCCAAAGGAACCTATGAAGGTGTATTGTGACAGTCAAGCGGCATGTGATTTTGTGGCTAATCCAATTCAGCATGATAGGACGAAACATATAGAGGTGGACGGATTCTTCATCAAAAAAAAATTAGATGAGAAAGTTATTGAAATATCCAAAGTGAAGTCAGAAGATCAACTCGCAGATATCCTAACCAAGACTGTTTCGACTCAGCTATTCTTGAAATTTGTTGACAAGTTGGACATGTTCGATATCTATGCACCAACTTGAGGGGGAGTGTTGAAATATAGCAATTGTATATTCTGTTTCCTAATATATAGGAAACAGATTCCCCAAATCTCTCATCTCCCCAATCTTCTCTCAATCTCTTTCCTTCTTCTCCAAGAATGTATTCTATATATAGATGTATACAGCAAAGAAATAAAAAATAAGAAAATATGATTTTCCCCAATTCTGATTTCAATAGAGCTCGCCCGCTCTACAAAATTTTTTCAAATTATTGCTTTCGGATTATATAAGATATCGATCTAAATAATTAATTTCTTTAGCATAAGAGAAATAGGGGTAAATGCAAGAAATCCCGCTATTTGTTATCGTACAAAGTACCTCAAATTTTCAACACCCCACCCAAAATGCTTTTACCTCTATCTCATTACTTACTCCTTCATCTTTAAAAACTAAATCAGGTCAAGACATCACTCTAGATGGAATACAGAATGGTGCTGATCATCTATCACTGATGAAGACATGCGAATAATAAGATGACATGCAGTCAGGACCGCATCCCCCTGAAATTTTGAGGAACATATCTATAAAGGAGCATGGTCCTTACAACCTCTAACAAGTGACGGTTCTTGGCAAGCAACAATGTTTTGTTGAGAGGTGTAAGAACAAGAAAACTCGTGAAAAATACCACAAGATGACATAAAACTAGTGAACTCAATAGTAAAATATACTTTGGCATTATCATTACGAAAAATTTGAATGAAAACATCAAACTGAGTTCTTATCTCAGTGCAGAATGATTTAAAAATAGAGAAAACTTTAGAACGAAATGTCATTAAATATAATCAAGTTGCTCGAAAGTAGTCATAAAAAAAGGAAACAAAATATCTAAAACCACTAAATTGAGACTCAACAAGACCATAATTATTGTCTACTATTACTCAAATTGAAATTGGATTGTACTTTGCCTCCCCAAAAAGAAAATAAACTAATGATGTCATGGCACAAGAATGATGCCGTCAGCGGGTCAAACAAGATCTATTGATTGGTTTGGGTTTTACTGGTCAACGGGTCGGGTCCAGAAGCAACATGCAGTAGTAGCAGTAGTGTGGATAGGGTCTGGACGGATCAGGTTGAGTCAGATTGCGTTCGAGAGCAACAGGTCGGATCGGGTTGAAGCGTCGGATTAGATCAGGATCGGCTCGAGTCTGGAGCGCCGGGTTTAGTTCGGTTGAACCCAGATCTAGGTTTTTAGCCCGATTTGTTGAGAACCCGAGAGCGAGAGAGCGAGCAAGAGGGAGAGAGAGAGAGAGAGCAGCGATGGTTGGTTGTTGTAGCGGGACAACAGTCTACACTTGAACGGCAACAACTGACGTAGGGGAGAGCAACTGGTTTGGGTAGTGGCGGCTGACTAGGGTTAGAATTGGGGCTTTGATACCATGAAATGTTTTGTTATTCCCTTCTTCTTTCTTTAACGAAATACAATGACCTCTTATATAGGTAGCATAGCACGAGTTTTATTCGGAATATGTCAAACTAATGGAACTACATCTCTAAAAAAATTAAAGAAAACTGAGTGTTGAATTTAGGTTGCGAATTGGGAGGTACAAGCATGTTTAGAAGGATGAAAGAGAGGCTCTGATGGGCTAGGGAAATTTTGGCATCGAAGGGTAGAAATATGTTCATGTGATGACTGATCACTGATAACGTACGATTCCTTCACCAATATAGATGGGGCATCCATAATTGATTTCTTGTCAGTATCAAACCTTACATGAAGTTGTGGGTTTGGTAAAACTCTTGGATCTCATGTATAGAAAGAAGCAATATATGACACAGATGAATTCATAATCGGAACAACCTCTGGATCCTAATAGTTACATGTGTTAGGATTTCTCGAGAAAACTGACTGATTCAGGATCTTGTTGAATTATTCGATGTAATCAATACAAACTACCAAACACATATAAGATCATACCAAACACGGCAAAGCATACACAAGTTTGTCCTGATTGGGGCTTTCGCCTTAATCCGGAGAAAAGAAACCCGAGATATTATTCAACTAAAGAATATACAAGAATATTACAATTCTCACAACGACCCTCTCTCAAGGCTCACCAGCAAGTACTAGTTGTTTACAATTAGAGAATCACTCAATCTCTCTTTCAATTAAGTACTCTCTCTCTTCTTCTTGGCTCTCAATGGAGGCCAATAACAACAATATATAGAGATCTAGAAAAATCCTAATTTGATATCTTGATACAATAACCAATAGATATTCTTGAAGAGATAACCCTACGATAAGAGCCGTACGATCTGACTTGAAGAGCAAGTTGGACTTCTCACAAATCACCAAGACCAGACCCAAATAATCCATCAGCACTGCGTTCGGTCGACCGTACTCCAAGGTTGGTCGACCGTCCCCCTCTTGGAAACTCCTACATAGTAGGGCGGTCGACCACATCCCAGGGCCAGTCGACTGCAACCTACTACTGCTACTGCTACTGGCTGTTTTTCCTTGCTTCCACTCCGTTTTTGATCTTCTCGATTCCTCCATCGTCTTATTGTCTTCTTATCCAACATAGTATGCAAGACATAAACCCAACAATCTCCACCTTGGATTGAATACTCATGAATCCACACCTGTGTAATTTAAAAACTTCTAGACTATTTTTCTTCTTTTCTTGCAAACAACTCGTTTCGATGGCTTCATCTGCTAGTTGAATCTATCTCCACCTGTTTTCTCTAGCTGTATGCCCCCCTCAAGGGCACACCCCAGTAGATATAATCATAGAGGTTCCACCCTCCATATGAACTCCACCTACCTCAAGGCTATCTCCACCTTTCGACGATATTCAAACGTAATAGTCTCGCTCGGATGATTCTAGTGACGGCATACTAAATGGTGCTTAGGAACAATGAGCATCGAAACACTTGCACAAGTTTTTTTGTTCCTCCAAAGCTGGTAGAGGTTGTGCTGACTCTGCTCAATCCCCCTCTCACCCTTCATCACCTTACGATAACTTTTCCAAACTGATCGAATTCCACCTGGATTTATGTACCTGCGGTCCCATGCTTTTAGAGTTCTCATGGATATAAGGCTCCGTTTCATCAAAAGAATATACATGCCCTCCTCTAGTGTGTGTCCCCTTCAAACTGTCATCTTCGACTTATTTGTTTTCTCACCCCTTACTTCACAAGTCTTTTCAATCATCGTTCTCACACAACGACATAAAGCAAACTTGTAAGTAGAAACCATTGCTTCACAAATCTTATCAACCTTCGTTTTCACACAATAACATGATGCAAATTTGTAAGTATAAACAATCTCCCTCTCGAAACAAACTTGAGAAGAACAAACTGAAATTAAAAGAACAACCAGAATTCACATCTAAGGAACTTAAAGCAAAAACACTATTTAAGACACCACCTGATTCAGTGACACTCGATTTGGTACCCCTCTGACTCAACCGCTTGCAATAGTCTCTCATGTAATGCCCAATCCCTTTACACTGGTGGCCATGGAGCTTACCTCTATATACACTTTTCCTTCCATTTGAAGTACAATCCACCTCCAAGCAACTCACAAAAGTTGATGCTAATTTCTGACTCTCCTTCCTAAGTGCTTCCTCCTCCAACCCCTTGATCATACCTGCTATGAAAAACTTCTCCTTGGTAGATTTCTCGTCTAGCATGGTTATTATGTTGGATTGATTTGATGATGGAAATATCGAGTTGGAAACATTTAGATCATCTGCGTTGAATGCCCTTAATTTAGATAACTCCATAACTACATGATCTAGAAGAGCGGCACTTTTCTTCATTGAAAAATCCCACAACTTCTTTCTGATGCATCCGACCTTGTAATGACGATCCCGAGTAGTCAGTTCTGAATCTTGCCCAAAGACTCACCGCGCTTCTCTTACACATGACTTTGCTCATCGAATACTTACAGATTAAACCCAATGCTTCAGAATTAATTTCCTCCCAATTCTCCTGCTTTGTGCAGACTGGTCTCCCTTCATCTCCTTTTAGGACTAGATCCAAGTCCTGTTGAACCGATACTTCATGCATATCCACCTTCAAGAGATCAAAGTTGAATTTGCCTTTGAAATGCTTTATCTTCGTGATCTGATCTGTCATTTTCTCCAAGGAACTCGAACAAACTCTTGAACCCAAAACTCTGATACCAATTATTAGGATTCCTCAAGGAAATCCGAATGATTCAAGATCTTGTTGAGTTATTCGATGCAATCAAAACAACCTACCAAGCGCATATGAGATCATACCAAACACACCAAAGCACACACAAGTTTGTCCTGGTTGGGGATTTCGCCTTAATCTGGGGGAGAAAAATTCGAGATGTTATTCGACTAGAGAAGATATAAGAATATTACAATTCTCACAACGATCCTCTCTCAAGCCTCACCAGTAAGTACTAGTTGTTTACAATTAGAGAATCACTCAATCTCTCTTTCAATGAAGTACTCTCTCTCTTCTTCTTGGCTCTCAATGGAGGCCAATAACAATAATATATAGAGATCTAGAGAAATCCTAGTTTGATATCTTGATACAGTAACTATTGGATATTCTTGAAGAGATAACCCTACGATAAGAGCCGTACGTTCTGACTTGAAGAGCAAGTTGGGCTTCTCACGAATCACCAAAACCCGGTCCAAATAACCCATCAACGTCGCGTTCGGTCGACCGCACGCCAAGGTCGGTCGACTGTCCCTTTCTCAGGAACTCCTGCATAGTAGGGCAGTCTACCGCATTCCAGGGCCGGTCGACCGCAACCTATTGCTGCTACTACTACTGACTATTTTCTCTTACTTCCACTCCGTCTCTAACCATCTTGATTCCTCCATCGTCTCATTGTCTTCTTATCCAACATAGTATATATGCAAGACATAAACCCAACAACATGCAAGGCTGAAAAGTATGACGGAAACTTGGTATCAATAACTAGGAAGCATAAACAATTTGTATTTGTAAGCTTTTCGTATTGAACATGTGTCAAGACAATTGTATTTGAAACATGCAACATTAGTATGATGTGATATAATGCACCTGCATATGAATGATTCTAAGTATTATTTGCAAAAGGAAGCGTTGTTATGGATAAGTGTGTTCAGTGTTCCTTGTGTTTCTGAAGCATCGAACAACTTCCATACATAAGTATCTGTGCTTAAGAGTGAGCGTCTCCTTTTTTGTACCAAGAATATACTGTGGTCACTTTGTTTAGTTATTGTATCCTGAGATCATGTATACAGATACGCCGAAATGACACAGAAGTTTAATTGCTACATTGAAATATATAGCATTTCTCGAATACATGTCTGGTACAAGTTAGTGTCCTACATGACCAAGATGACACAACTCCCAAATATACGGGTGTTTGTTAATTATAAAGAGTATGTCTCAGTAAATCTTTTGAAAGGATGCAGTGTTTGAGATTGTTGGCATTTCTTTTTGCATTATATTAAGTTCAACTTGTAATATTAGAAAATTTTAACTCACCAAATTTTAACAGATCATGCAAATCATGTCGATGAGGAAAAAGAATAAAATTAAGGTTAAAGAGCAGTGAAAGGGTCTGAGTGAGGCACCATAATAGTTTCAATTAATGTCTTGAAAATACAGAATGTATATTAATATAGCTCAGCTTTTCTTCTTATTTGATGATATGCACACCTTAAACATCATTGTAAATCATTCACTATTCCAAACCAAACAATTTGACTCTCTAAATGTAATACACAACTTTCATCAAAAAAAAAAATGCAATACACAACCCAGATCACTTTGGATGTTGACGAGCTTCGCTTTACAATTATCCTGCATGCATGGCTGCATCTATGGTATGATCAGCATTGGCCTCATCATTACATTGTCCTCATGATCCAATATCTGAATTTCGATCGTTAGAAAAAAGAAATTGTCAGAAGTACTATAAATAAATTCAAACCCATGTCAAAAATAAATTGGAAATTAGGAAGAATAGAAGAGAGATTAGGTATGCATACGTGGCAGTGGTAAACAAAACCTGGCGCCCCTGTCACATTGAATGGGTATCCACCTTCTGTCGTAAGTAGTGAAAATCGAACTAGAATCTTGGTCACATAACCCGGCATCACTTTGAAAACATTCTTCCACCCCCTCTCGTATACAGGTACGTCGACTGTCGTCCCCACAGCGTGCCCTGCTAAGTTGCAGGAAACTGCGTCGTTCATCTTGTTCATACAGTCCTGAAATGTGGTCAAGTTCACGAGTTGTCGCTGCTCCAACACTGAAAAAACTGCCAGATGTATGTGGAGTGGGTGGTTATCTGGCGTTAGGTTGATGACATGCCAAAGCTCACTAGTCCCTGCTTTTGGCATCTCTGTGACGGGATCCTCAAATGTCTTATTGTTCAAAGTCAGATGTGTCGGGTTTCCCGTTGCACTGTTGGCCTCGTACATTGTGATGTAGCGGGTTGTAGTTGCTTGGTCTTCCATAGGCCTGGGGTACTGGGTCAACTTGGTTGGGATTGTCGTCGGATCCCTCACCTTTTCCGGTTCAATTATGAACTTCACTATTTTACCTGTTGATGCAGTAGAGGAAATATGAATATATTATACATATATATTATTAAGTAATTAATATATTACTAGTAATGTGCACGTGGATCCCTGCTCTATTTTTTTAAAGCTCCTTCTCAGGGACTTCAATATTTATGTTATGTGAAGGATATTTTTTAAAATAATTATGTCGTAAATAAATTTGAACGGGTGGTCTGATTCACTTGTTTAACCAAAACAGAAGCAACGATATCGATGTGTAATATTTGCAGGTTGTCGTTTATGCATTCTACCGCTGAGTTGATCAGTTGCAGTGCCATTTGGATACGGATAGGGTGCGTCGTTGGAAAGAATCACTGAGTCAGTCGAAGATTGTGAGAAGTCAACTATCACATCAGCGATTTCTGAAGGGGCAAGAAGGAACCTGGAGGATGTAACCGGGGTGGATAAGTAAGTAGAATCAGATCCAATATGCACGAAGTTGAGTCCATTAGGGAAGAAAAGGCTAAAGTATCGAGCATTGCATGCATTGATGATACGAAACCGATACTTTCGACGAGTTACATTAAGGAATGGCCAGGCTTTTCCATTAACAAGCATGACATCACCAAAGTACTCAGGGTTCCACTGCGGATGGATGGAGGGGTTGTCTCCTGTGGAGTTAAGATAGATGGAGCCGTTGGTCCACAAAGAGCGGTCGAATATGACAATGTGGCGGTCAAATTCAGGGCCGGAGGGGAGGTTGAGTGGGCCCTCTAGGGAGGCATTGCAGATGATATAGGTTCCGAGGAGGCCTGTGAGGAGGTTGACTCGAGTGATGCCTACTGCATGGTCATGGTACCTGCAGTTCGAAACATCAATTGATGATCAGTTAATTAGCTTTTCTTATTCGAGAAATTTTTTCTCTCCACATGATAAGAGTGGCGTATAAGGATATGATTTGTGTTTAAAGAAAATGAATATTATCGTGTTTAATTTCTATATCTTGTTGTATTTGAACTGTTTGTATTCTTCTGTTAGTATTGTTATTTATAGTTTTTTTTTTGTTGCAAAGTTAGGGTTCCAAAATGGTGTTGATCAAATCTCACAATCAGATCATCAACAGTTTACAGTGTTGCGAAATTGGAGCCTCTTAGTCTTTAGCCTTGAAGCCTTGCTCCATTCTTGATTAGTAGAAATACAGTGAATAGATGTATTGATATCTTACCAAAGATTTCCTGGCTCTTGAACATTGGGATAAAAGGAGGTACGCGACACAAATGCAGTGCCAGTGTCTCGATAGGAATTGGTGAACCACGCATTGGCATTGCCATCACTAGTGGGAGGGTGGATGCCACCATGGAGGTGGACGGCAGTGGCAACACCTCCATATTTCGGTTTGGGAATTGTAATGCTGGTGTCGAAAGGGAGGATATGTTGCGAGGGGAGAAAGTTTTCCCATGTAATGTAGGTGGCAATGCCTTGGATGGCCTGAATTGACGGTCCTGGGACTGTAGCGGTCTCCTTTGATGTGCCGAAGGCGAAAACAGTGGTTGGGGGAAGGTCCCTGTGGAATTTCTGTAATTAAGAAGAATATCCATTAATATATATTATAATGCATGTCATTGGTAATATTCTATACAATTTGCAGTAATGTTTTTTTTCTCTTTTAATTGTCATTGTTGGTGATGATCTCATGAACATGCTTACAGACTGTTTAAGCTCTCCAATAATATATATAGTAAATCATTATAATCCAAGACACTGACAGGGGTTTGGTACGCTATCTATTTCAGATAGCTAGTAGCCTACTGATCTGAATGGTATAGATCAAATATAGGAAGTACGTACTAAATTATACTAATCAAATGTTGTGATAAGAGCATCCACAGTCGTTTGCTATATACCCAAAATTTGGAAAAAATAGAAAAAATCGAGCTGCAGTCGTTATCCAAATACCCAAATTTTGGGTGTACGATGAACAGTTGCGTGCCAAATATAGCAGGCGAAATGGCCAAATGCAAAATATAGCTAACGCAAGATAATATGCCGTCCGATCTAATTAACGGAAGATAATGTGCCGTCTCGTACAAAAAGTACTGAGTCAATGATTAAGAAGCTTTTGAAAAAAAAAAAAGAAAAAAAAAAAGTCAACCAACGGCATATTATACACCGTCCAAGAAGATTGACGGCAGATCATATCCCGTCCGAACCAAATTTTTAAAAAAAAAAAATTCAAAAAACGACGCAATTGGTCGACGGGGGATTATTCACCGTCAATTTCAATTGACGGAATATAATCTTCCGTCCCAGGCATATTTTCTCAAATTTTTGTTTTTTGTTTTTTTTCTTTTTGTCTTTTAGTGCATTAAAAAATTAAAAAAAAATTCAAAAAGTGCCACGTCATATGAAAATGACGGCACATTTTGATCCGTCCCTGCTCTAATCCATTTTTTTTGTTTTTTTTTTTTTTTTTTTTTTTTTTTTTTTTTTTTTTTTTTTCTTTTTTGTCTTCTAGTGCATTAAAAAAAAAAAAAAAAATTAAAAAGCCAAAATTTTGGGACGGACGATTATACTCCGTCATTCTTAATGGACGGATAATTATCTCCCGTCCGGCTATATTTTAGCATTCGACGACTGCAGCAACATTCTTTTTTTCCAATTTCTCAATTGCCATATACCCAAATTTTGGCTTCAACGACTGTGGATGCTCTAATAGAGAAGAAAGCCAAACATTTCCAAATTTGAAAACATGGTATAAAATTTTTTTTGGCGCAATTAGCATTATCTCTAATCTCTAATATTATAATGGGAGAAGGGCTTAGTGTCATTTGTCATTGTGTCATTTTGTCAACCCGTGCAACACACGTGTTGGTAGATTTTTTTTTGGCCCTTTTCATTCCCCTCCCCATTTTTCCCACGTGCAACGCACGTGCTGGTAGTTTTTTTTGTTTTTTTTTACCTTTTTCATTTTCCCTCCCCATTCTCCCCATGTGCAACGCACGTGTATAATACTAGTCCTTAATAACTAAAATAACCCGTATTGAGGGAAGAACGAAAATCTGGATATGGATTTATATATATGAGATCCAATAATGCTGGTACGTACATATGCTTGATGCAAGTGGAGTTGGGCATACAGTTGATGAACTCATTAAATAAGTTAGTCATGACCGATCGATACCCTAGCTATTGCATTTGCCACATAAAAATATTATTTTTAATATATAAAATATACAAGAAGAACGATTCTTTATAGTTCATGTGTAGGCATTCGAATGATTAGAGATAATGTGGAGACATTTGAAGAAATGAGAGAAACATACGCTATATTCAACATATGTGTGTTGGATGTTGAAATGGTGATATCATATTATATATAGGGTAGTCATTTTCCATCTTTGAAACTGATCGATGACCTTATGGTGTTTTGCCAAAAAAGTTCATGTCATCAAATCCAGAGGGTAATTATAAATCAAAACTCATCTGTCATTCATAATTGTATAGTCATTTTCTATACAATTTAACTGTCAATTACCAATGTTTCACCAACTACTTTCCATTCGATAAAGGATAAACAAAGTTACTATAAAATAATAATAGTTTTTTGGAGTTTTATTAGATATTGGCTGCATAAAACTTAGGTGTTCGTGTATAAATCATTAAGTCACTTCAACGAAAATCTCAAACCTAAAATTATAATTTTATAACACATAAATTACATTTCTTTCTTATCACCTTCCTCAATTAAAAACTTTCATGAAACCCAATTTTTCATCATTTTGATTGATGAAAATTTATTTTTTTTATGTATAAGGTTTAAAAATTATTGAAGATCTCAATTTTCTCTTTTAAAAAAAAGAAAAAAAAGATCGTCGAGTCTGACTAATCGAGATTGAGGATGGAGTTGATTCAATAGAAAATTAAGACCACAAAAAAAAATAACCACGCCGTAGCCACGTACGTACATATCCGAACAAATAATCTTATAATAAAGAGATAATGCAAAGAGAGACTGAACTTCCGACATTTTGCTTACTAGCTAATTACTAGCTAAGAGGCTTATTAATAGGCTAAGTGACACTTGCACCATGAGGAATTTTGATAAGAGGGAAGTGGGTGTGGTCATTAAGGAAATTTAGAGTGAATTTTAGTAGGGTTTGATAGATAGACAAGTGATAGGAATGCAACATTTAAAGATAATATATTTAACAATTCAAGGAAGAGAGAGAGAGAGGTGGCATAACTGATTATGACATACAGTAATTAGAGTTGAAGAAGAAATGCAGGAGGAATACAAAATAAGGAAAATTTGGTTCAATAGAAGCATTTTATGTCATGTTTGATATGGAGGTTAGTGGAAGTGATTTGTTTAATTATAGGAATCAATTGTTTGATCTGTTTGGGTCATATTTTTAAGGTATGCTACGTTCTTTTGTTTACCTCTAAGTTAAGATAAAATGGTGATTATGGTAGGTATCTATGCTCCAATCTAACTTAATTTATTTTTAAAGTCAAATAGAGGTACATGTATGCAACCTATAGGTTACAAATATTCACCTTCACTTAAAAATTGCATATACGTATCCTATCTTTGTATTCAAACATGGTCTCTGTTGAAAAATAATAAAAGAGGGTAGTTTAGGTATTAATAAAATTGTATTTTTGTTCTGAAATTTATAAAAATAATTTAATGGTATAATGGGAATTATATATAAATATAAAGTTTGTTGGGAGTTACAGTTAAGTTT
Source organism: Hemerocallis citrina (assembly GCA_017893485.1). NCBI lineage: Eukaryota > Viridiplantae > Streptophyta > Magnoliopsida > Asparagales > Asphodelaceae > Hemerocallis > Hemerocallis citrina. The sequence goes on from CM030358.1 coordinate 57,938,351, forward strand.
TATGACAGTAACATCTAAACAGTTTTTTTTCTTCTTCCTTCCTCTTAGCATAGAATTCATTTGTTACTACTTCAAGCAGTATCCAAATATTCTTACTCCAACGAGTAGCCTTATTTATGGAGTTTTGTAATATATTAATTGTTTTTTAATTTACATGCCAAGGAATATATATATATATATATATATATATATATATATATATATATATATACACACACACACACACACACACACACACACACACACACACACACACTCTATTCCAGTTATAAATATTCTCACTTTAATTGTACGTAGCATTACGTAAAGTTACAATTTTATTGTACGTAGTTTTACTAAACTACTATACGGTGATCGCTTCTAATAGCATGAATTGTCAATTTAGCAATTGAACTTAAGGTGAAAAAGTGATAATTGTTCAACTCATAGTACGTATAACTAATATTACATACAAACAAAACAAAAAGCATGTTCTAGCTAGATATTGAAAGAAGGAAGTAAAAATTTGGAACTAACCACCGTCTTCTCGAACATGCCAATAGTGAGGTTGGCTGCGACGGGAACCCCATGCTGAATTTGGTAGGCGGGAAGCTTGGTGAAGCGGGGAAGCTCGTCGACAAACATTTTAACATTGGCAGGGTTGATGAGGTTATCACCTCTTACTACAATATGAGAGAAGAAACATGCAAGAAAACTAAAGAGGAGCAGTGATTTTATCATCATGAGAGTTTATAATTAAATCTTGATTACTTAATAAGAAGAAGAAGAAGAAGAGAAGGTGACTAGTGAATGAATGAATGAACGAACTAACAAACTCATGATCCATATATATAGAGGAAGAGAATAGAGAGGACAATTACTGGGGGCTAGCTAGTTTGTTTCCTAGTTGTAAGTATGTGCCGTGTGTATATATTTTTTTTAAAACAAAATTTGCATTTGGAATTAGATCTTAACTAATTAATACTAAAATCATAACCAAACTTGTGTTGGTTTCCTACCATTGAAAAAATTTCTTCTTTACAACCGCTAGTCAATTTTCTATATTTCTCGTTAACACTCGATAAATATGTATATATACATATATTTTAGTTCATTACAGTGAAATATTTTGGATAATTATGAGTGCTGCAAATTTTCTAAGATTAGATGTACATTTCTTCATAAACACTAACTACTTCTCAACATAAATTTAGTGCCCAACATTTTATTTTAAATAGTATGTTCTCTTATTAGTTAGATGGCAAACAAGTAATTATCGATTGAAGTATATGGCCTACAAGATTTTCTTTGATTCTATATGAAGTTGTAGCTTCAAAAGACATATATTATTTTACTTTTCCTTTGCCTCAAAATTTTGTGTGGTTACGTGCAAATGGAGAGGATTAATATAAATACTTGTATGCGTGAAGCAATGGTCTTATGTAATTAAGAAATTAAATTAGACGATAAATGAATGTATAATGATTATGATCATAGACTCATAGGTATAATTAATTATATAATTGTACTTTTTATATAAGTTATATAGTATGATATATAGTATCCTTTCTCACAAATAAAGTAATATAGTATGATATATTAGGTTTAAGGGAAGAAAAATCTTTTTCATAAAATAGTTGATAAAATAGTCATAAATTTCAATCTAGAATCTCTCATTCGAAGTCCTATCTTATATATGAACGGGTCTAGTCGAGTTTCTTCCGGTGGGTTAAAAGTCAAATTCGAACGAATTGAAACAAATGGAGCCCCAAGAGATTTAGCCCTAAGAGATTTAATGGTTTATATATATATATATATATATATATATATATATATATATATATATATATATATATATATATATATATATTTATTTATTTATTTATTTATTTATTTATTTCTTAAACTCAAGAAAATTTCATAAGGCGTACGTGTGTGTTTGTGTGAGTATCTCCATCATAATTTCTTTTGAAAGGAAAGCCTGTGTTTAAGCTAAGCTAACTGGAATCATATTTGGAAGTTGGTAGCAAATTAATAAACACTTGACATGGACCTGGAAATTAATACAAAAAAATATATAAGAATATCACGAAGTCTTGTTAATTAACCTGATTAATCACAACGCAGGATTGCAATTATTGAAAGTTGGATTTTAAGTGAATAGTTAATATGGCTTAAATAGTATGTAGTTCAGACTTCAGATTCAAAAACACCAGTAATCTGCACGTGCGGTGCACGTTTAAATTAATTTTTTTATATAGTAAATAATATGCCGTAACCTGGCCTCAAGCCTGAAACATCTCTTTACTCATCACATACTCTTTACAAATTATCTCTGGTGGCACAAAATTTTATTTTATATGAGTGACAATTTTGTAAACAATTATGTCGATCGTAAATAAATTTGAACATTGAGGGTATTATGGTAGCTAACAACACTTGAGTTAATGAATGGTTGAGATTAAATGGTTAAATGAATATCTATAAATTACAGGTTGACTATAAATGACAACCCCAACTCTCTCATTATAATATTAGACTTGTAATCTGCAAGTGCGATGCACTTTTTTTTTAATATAGTAAATAATAAGACGTAATATGGCTTCGAACATGAGACCTCCATTTATTCATCACGTACTCTTTACAAATTATCTATAGTAGCACAAACTTTTATTTTATATGAATGACACATATATAATAATAATGTCGTAAATAAATCTGAACATTGAGGGTATTATGGTAACTAACAACACTTAAGTAAATGAATGGTTAATATAAATCTCACTTAAAAATGAATGGTTGAGATTAGATAGTTAAATGAATGTCTACAAATTACAGGTTGTTTACTTTAAAAAAAACCCTAATTCTCACGTTATAATATTAGAGATCAGATATCAGATATATGCAAAACGTGATCGTGCAATGCACTAGTGGAGACAAAAAAACAGTTTCTCTCTCTAGAAAAATCTAGAGAGAGAAACTCCCAAATTCAAAAAAGGCGGGGGGGGGGTCCTAAGACGCCGTCGTTTGGGGAGGGGGGAGGAGTCCCTCGCCACCTCCTCCTCATCCTCCCCCCTACCCCCATCCCGCCTCAGAGCGGTGTAGAGGCCGTCGGGATCCATCCTGGGTCTCGTGAAGTTAGATCTGGTAGATGCGATTGGTGCGACGAGCTCGCGACGCCAAGTGGCTAGCATGACGAAGGTAGAGCGGTGTCAGGGAAGTAGATGCGGTGTCGAGACGGCGACATCGTTGGCGTGTCGAGGGAGAGCGATGTCAGGTGAAGTCTTAGCAGCGAAGATGGCTGCCGACGACAGCGGGGCTGCTCTCGTAAGGGTTTGGAGGCTGGCGCGACGCAACCAACGGCACTAAGTGGCTGGCGAGTTGTGAGTGTTGCGGTGTAGGGTGACGTAGCTGCGACGGAGAAGGTGGAGTATGGTCGAGGCGCATCAGGTGGCTGACGATGGAGAGGGGCTATTGGCTGTGTGGTCAGTGGTGACCATCCGGTGGGTTGGCATGGCTGCACCGAGTGGCAGAGAGGCCAACGATGAGAAAAGGCTTAGGTGTAGATAGATCTACTCCAATCGAAACCTATGAGGAAATGCTTAGGTGAAGAAAGATCTACTCTAATCGAAACCTATGAGAAAATGTTTAGGTGAATGTGGCCTGTTTGTTTATAACAGAGGGTTGGCCGGAGTGGAGGTGGGTTCGATGGCAAGGTCTAGGAGTGGAGGAAGGCGACGGAGGCCGGGGGTGGTCAGAGAGGAGGCAAGGGTTTGAGATGTTCTTGAATCCAGATCTATAAGGAGATGTGGGGATTCGGAAGGTGAAATTGATTTCATTGGAGAATTTCTATTTAGATTTTGAAATTCCTCAAGACTTTCAGGGGAATGAGTGGTAGGAGGGTTAGTGGTGATACTACTAGGGGTTGATATTGTCGGGATAGAGCGCATCGAGGCTCGCTCTAGGGTTCGTCAGAGTGGTGCAATTGCATAGCTAGCCGGAGGTTGTGCTTTAGCTTGTTGAGTTCCCAAATAGAGTTGGGCTCGATAAGGTATGGATTTGGGTCTAGATGGACATAGGGCGCAAAGAGCGTCGCTCTGTCGGGAGGCCCATTTCGGTGATGTCAAGAGTAGCATCATTGGAGATACAACGGAGCTGACGACAAAGTTGGAGTTTGTTTGGTGGAGCCATCAATTGGTGTCAAAGAGGTGTGAAGGGGCGTCAGATGCGTACGATGAGAATTCCTGGAGGAGTGGAGGTGACAACGAAATTGACTATATTGGATGCGGAGAGGGGAAGATGAGACAGATTTTGAAATTCAAAATTTGAATTTCGGATTATGAGCGTGTTGCTCAAATTTGAATTTAAAGTTAGGGGTCGAAATTCAAATTTGAATTGGAGGAGTGGAGGGGAAGATTCCTTGATATTTGAAATTTAATATAGATTTTTGAAATTCAAATTTCAGGCAAGGAGTGTGAGGAGATTATTCTGGGACAATCTGAAGTTCAAACTAGTTCGGTTGAAATTCAAATTACTTTTTGCGGAGTGCTCAGCGAGTTCAAGCGGCTCAGTTTCGGTTGAGAACTACAACGACTGTCGAGAGCTGGATTTGACGCAATTGAAAGACGGCGTCGCGGTGGGGTTGCATTGACGGTTACACGACAGCAACGTCGTGGGGAGAAGAGTTAGTATGCCAGCAAGAGATGATGGTTGTGGTTATTGCCAATGGGAACGTTTGGGAGAATGTTGAGGGAGTTTTGGGGGTGGAGTGATATCTAGGAGATTTTTTGAATCACACATTAGACTTGTGGGGAATCCTTATTACTTTTGAAAGTGATAGGTGGGAGAACAAGGTATAGAAGCAGCATCTGCAAGTTTAGCTAGGGAGGGACTAGTTAAGGATGTAGACTTAGCTTTGTAATTGTTCTCCACTGTTCCGTTTAGAAACAGATTGATGTAATATTTCTGTACTATTTGCATCGTTAATTTTTTATTAGTGAAACAGTGACGAGGTCATTTTTTTTTTTAAAAAAAAATAACAAAAAGAAGCACGAGTGGAGATTGCTGTTTGAAGGAATATAATATTCAGATTGCTATAAGATGCCAAACTGGGTCAGCGAAGCAAGTTCATCTTTCACGCTGAAAGTCATGATGCTTACCAAACCAAATCCACTCCTAATTTGAATATTGGGGACAGTTGGGGGTGCAAGTGTATCCTTTAAACTTGCTCCAGCAAAGTCAACATTAAACCTATTCAAAACCCTTTTAGAGCATCCACAGTCGTTCAATAGAAAAAATGGCAAAATACATATTTTAGCATTGCATTTCGAAAAAATGCTGTAATCGTTGAAAGGTAAAAAAATGCATAAATTTGTTGAAAAAAGAACAAATTAATAATAAAAAATATGGGATGAAACATGAAGAAAAAAAAATTCAAAATAACCATGTTTCGTCCGGGTTTTAAGAAAGTTTTTTTGCAAAAAAAATTGCAAAAACAATCTTTAAAAATAGTTTGTAAAAAATATTTGCAAAAACAATTTAAAAATTTTCAAAAACAATTTAACAATTGCAAAAACAATTTAAAACTTTGCAAATTTAATTTTAAAAATTATTTTTTTATAAAAAATGGATTGGGATGATGTTTCGTCCCACGTGGGAATAAACATCATGTTTATTCTGACCATTAAATTCATTTAACCATTTAATTTTTGCCATTTTAAATTTTTTTTAATTCGGACGAAACATAGTGTTTCGTCCGATCAATTAAAAATATAATTAAATAATTCAGACGAAACATCATGTTTCGTCCGATCAATTAAAAATGTAATTAAATAATCCTGATGTTTCGTCTGCTATAATATGCATTTTGCTATTTCGAATGCTATTTATCCCTTTCTACTGTAGACGAATTGCCAAAAAATGGCAAAATAGCAAACGACTGTGCGCGCTACAGTATACAAAAAATGGCAAAAATGACAAAAAAGCAAACGACTGTGGATGCTCTTAGAAGGGCAATAAGAGCATCAATAGTTCGTTGGCTACTTTGTTATTTTTGCCATTTTTTGAAAAAAAAAATACTGCAGTCGTTATTTAATTTATTTATTTTTTTTAAATTTTTTAATTTTGTAAATAGTACATTGCTATATTTGAGAAAGGATTTGGCAATTTTTATATTATACGGTCTCTATTATTTTAATATTTTTTCAATTCATAGGATCGAAATATAATGTAAATATTTTTTTGTAAATTTTTTTAATTAAATAAACTCGGAAGAAACATGAAGAAAATTTTGAATTTTTATTTTAAAACTCGTTAAATAATTAGTGAGATAGGTTAGTTCGATAATTAGTTTAGTGAGATAATTAGTTTGGTGAGTGAGATCGTTTGTTAGATATTAGGTAGATAATTAGGAAATTAGTTAGATAATTAGTTAGATAATCTTTACTTTAATTGGAGAGTTGGGTTTTGTAACAAACAAATCCTAACTTTGTTACTTTGTAACTATTTAAACACGTATAATACACGTCTAAACTATATTAACCGAATATAAATGTGCACCGCATGTGTAGCCCAAATCAAAACATTCAAATATATACTATTTTTTTCTTATTTGATATATATTCATTTAATTTGATGACTTTATTTTTTAGACGTGCATCGCACGTACATCATACTAGTTAATTTAGTTAGATAATTAGTTAGATGTTTAATTTCGTTAATTAGAAAATGGGTGATGTTTTCCTCTCAAAAAAACAAAAAACGAAATTAATAAAATTGCACCGCGTCCCAACAAAAATAAAAAAAGATTAAAAAAATTACCATAGGGGTTGGGACGAAACATCCATCCAATTTACGTTCATAAAAGGTTTTTTAATATGTACGTCCCTAACAAATATGTGAATATCACATATACCCCTCACAAATGAGTATTTTCATACTTATCCCTAACAATGTGTATCCAACCTCTTAGTTACCCCTTAAGTTAAAACTACATTAAAAATATTAAAAAAGTATAAAATATACAATTTTATTTAATAGATTTTATGTAAAATGACAGAAATACCCTTCCTCCACTAGTCAAGCTTCTTCTTCCTACTTTTTATAAAACCAGTCGACTGTAAAACGAACTGAAACATATCAACAATTCTCAATTTTTCTTCAATTTTCTTAATAAATGGACAAATTTACGGTACATATTTGTAATTTCAACTTCTTTATCATTTTTTAGCCAAATTCGCCACTAATCTTATAAATTTCAAATACACGTAGCTTGAAGCAACTTTTAGGGGTAAATTAGAAATAAGATCATATTGTTAGGGACATATATGAAAATACACATTTTTAAAAGGTACATATGACATTAGCATATTTGTTAGGGACATACTTGTTAAAAACCCTTCATAAAATTGCCAAATTTTGTATTTGATGACTACATGAAACTTTAAAAAATGTCAAATGTGAATGCTGAAAGTAGTAAATAATTGACTTGTGAATTGCAGGATGCCCTAATAGCTAACTTTCATGATAACATTTTGTATAATTGGTTGTTATTCTGTACTACTCTGCTTCATTAATGTAGCATTAATGAATCGATGACCGATGAGTTATCTTTTATCCCAAAAAAAAACATCTTGTATAATTAGCTAACTTTCATGGTTTTGTATTTTTTAGTTTGGAAGATATATAGGCTTCGAACCCGAAGTCTCAATCTAGCCACAATATTTTCATCTATCCTAATGCCATCAAAGGTATAGCTGGTGGCCTAACTTTCATGACTTGTTCATGAAATTTTTGATTCGTAGGTTTACCTTATAATATGTAAAGTGAGTACATTTAATGATAATGTCAAGTAATTAATTGAAAAATTAGAAATTGAATTTGCCAGGGTTGACCCATTATCAAGTTTGAAATTTAGGTTTGTTAGCTTATCTTTGAAATCAAAATTCATGCACAGAGGTAGGTATAGCTGGATTTTGCGTCTTCTAATTGCTTTTTTATTTTTATAATTTTTGAATTAAGTAAATGATTGTTTTTGATTGAGCGTGTGGCACCCACAGGCCAAACTGTTTCTAAGTTTATTATACAATATACTTTTAATTAATTGTGTTATTTCTTTTGCTATAAATGTCAGTTTGCCATTTTTTAGCAAATAAATGGCTGCAACGGTTTCTCATCTTGCCATTTTATAACAAAGTTTCTATTCTTGTTTTTCAAATATGAGAAACGAAAATGAGAATTCTCAAATTATAAAGGACGGGGAATGATTCTCCGTCTCTCAAATTTTAATATATTTTATTATCAACAGACGGGGTATCTTATACCGTCTGGTAAATTTTATTATTATTATTATTTTTTAAAAAGGGTCAGACGGGATATCATATCCCGTCGTTCCCCTTTATTTTTTTAAAAACTTTTTTTTTAAATGAAAGGCCATGATTGGCCGATTAGAAAAAAAAAATCCAAATGGTGGGACGGTACATGATGTACCGGACGGTACATGATGTACCGGACATGAAATCTGGTTGTTAAATGGGTAGGTTTAGGTAGTTAATTAGGTTTAGGTAGTTGTATAATTAGGTTTAGTTATTATTATATTATTTAATTTATTTAATTAATATAGTTTAATAGTTAATAAGTAATTAACTATTTTAATTTAATTTTAAAAGTTGAGACGGTATATGATATACCGTCCCACTCAATTTTTGACGAACAATATAGTAAACGACCACTGCAGCGATCGATCCTATTTGCTATTACTGTAGCTGTCATTTTATAGCATATGAGAAAAACGACTGTAGATGCTCTTAGCAAGTTGTTTGCAAATTATCTATAGGCCTTTTATTTGACCATGATCGTCCTCGGATTGCCCGTTTTCAAAAGGGGGCAGCAACGGCCAATAAATTGTGCATAAGCATTGTATACTAACTTCAACGTTTACAATTTGACGAAGCAGAATAGTAAGCCAATTACAATATATTAGTAGTTTACACGTGTGATGCACGTTTTAATAAATATAGTTTTTTAAAATAAAAATTTAGATGCAGTCTTGATTTGAACCTAGGATCTCCTTTATAATAGTTATGCACGTGTGTTACACAGATTGGTAGAATGACAAAATATTTACAAATGACACTAAGGTTTTCTCCCATTATAATATTAGAGATTTCGAGAGGTTCAAACTTTCATATAATATAGTGGAGATTTTGTTCGTATCAAGATGTGTAGCGAAATTTGTACTTTGATGCTTTTGATTGTAGGACATAAATATACTAAATTCCTTCTTTGTCAGGTGTGTACATTTTTTTGATGAAAATTATTTCAATTATTAACGATGTAAATTTTCCTTTAAAGAAGTACTTCTCTAGTCATTGACATAATTTTTGGTTAATATTAATTTTTGGTAAAATGTAATAGTAGTTCTTAATTTTCTTTTTTCAAATATAGGAATAGCCTTTTTTTTCCCTTTTAACTCAAAGATAGCTATAGCTCCGTATTTTATTAATAAAAAATAACAAAATGAGCGAGGTAGCCCTTTTTTCTCTCATAATGAAATAATAAGTTCCAGACAACTAAATACAACAAGCTTCTATAGCATACCCTACGGCTACAAGTCAGAAATCTGAGTCTCTTTCCAAAAATGTCAAACTAAGGTAGTCACAATTCTAGAATTGTCCTGCCTCAGTTAATACCATATTAGAGATGGCTACCGGGTCGAGTGGACCGGACCGGACCCAACCCGTACGGATTGGCAAGTATACTTCGTCGGGCCGGGCCGGGTTGCACTCTTATCCGGGCCGGGCCGGGCCGGGCCGGGCTGAGGTTTCTTTTGGGTGGCCCGCCCAACCCGTGAACCCTTTAGGGTTCAACCCGGGTTGGCCCGTTTAATAAATTTTTTTTTGTAGCTTAAATTAAAATAATAATAATTATAATTATAATACTAAGTAAGTAATAATACTAATAAACAATAAAAATCGTAATAATAATAATAAGATTGAAAGAGTAAAACTGACAACAAATTTTGAAATATTATTCATATGAATTTAAGTTATACAATTTTAACAATTTATAATGAAATGAAGAATTCAATTCACAAATAAGTTTTATACAATAACATATTTCTTATATAAAATTTTAATTGAGTACTAGTTTTCTAATTTGACATAACAAGCAAAGCTATTGTTGTTGTTGTTCTTCTTCTTCTTCTTCGGGCGAGTTGCTCCCACTTGTGAAACTTGACAGTGCTTTTCCTTACGTCCTATCTTCAGCTTTCAGCCAGTCTTCTGTGCAAACGAGCATCTCTAACGCCTCGGGCTTCAAGCGATTCCTGTAATCAGATAGAACCCTGCCACTTGTAGAAAATGCACTCTCAGAAGTAACTGTAGAGACAGGAGGAGTTAGTAAATCTTTAGCCATAATTGACAGAATACTAAAAGTGTGTTCATGTTCTTTCCACCATTGTAAAATATCTAGTGGAAAAATAGTAGGCTCAGAATATTGTTGGTTATACCAATTTAATTCATTTGGTTGATTAGTCCTAGGTTTTTTAGATTGAATTTGTTCAAGTAAACTAAATGTTCTATCACCAATTCTACTTTTACCCTTACCTTTAGAACTACCAGATGAAGAACTAACTACAGAAGTTGTACTACTAGAAGCAAAACGTCTATCATAATAATCATACAAGTTATTTAACGTAGATTCAAACTGAACTAAAAAAGTAGCGCAATCATTGTTAATTCTACATTTACCTCTAAATATCCAAAAAACATTTCTATCAAATTCTTCGTACCTTCTAATTTGATACGAGGATCCATAACAGTAGCAACACAAATCAACATAGGAGGAGGAAAATAATACTTCAAAATTTTTTGAAATGCAGGTTTTACAATGTCACTAATATAGGGATCATTTAACATTTCGTTAAATACTTGCATCATGCTAACTAATTCAATAAAAATGCTACTAGAAGTAGATTCATATATTTTTGAAAATTTTAAAGTTGCGGTTTTAAAAGGTTCTAAAAATTTCAACAAAGATTCGGCAAAAAACCAATCGGGGGGAGTTATTTCAAAATTCTGCATATTTTTTGCGATACAAAAATCATTTACAACTGCTTTATATTCGGTGACAACATTTAGTAAATCAAAAGTAGAATTCCATCAGTGTCCAACATCCTTTGGAAATTTTCTAAAAAAAACATTTCTAACCCTACACCAAGTTTTCCATTCTTGTAAAATGTTTGGACTTAATGCAATAAAATGTATACAATTTTTAATTTTAACTATATATGGATCAACTATTCTTAATGCATCTTGAACACATAAATTTATAATATGACATGCACATCTAACATGAAAAATATTGTCAGATGGAGGGTTTAATACAGATTTTAAAGTAGTAATTGCTACATTATTGTTAGATGCATTATCAAAACTAATAGCCATAATTTTATCGCGAATATGAAAAACATCACAAATTTCTATAATACGGTTTGCTATTTCAGCGCCACTATGGGGATACGGCAACGCCGCAAGTAATATAATTCTTTTTTGAAAAATCTAATCATTGTCGATCCAATGGCAGGTTATTCCCATCGTTGGAATATTGTTGACACCCGTCCAACAATCCGAAGTTAAACTAACCCTACAAGTTAAACTCCATAAAATTGCAATCAAAGCGTCCTTCATTTCAATGTACATTTTAAAACAATCCGATTTGCAAGTATTTCTCAGAATTCTTTTAAAATGAGGGTTTAATACCGTTTGATTAAAATTTTCCAAGTTCCTACTCTCGGGATAGGAAAATGGTAACTCTTCCTTAATGACTAGTCGGGCCATTTTCCGACGAACAAGTTCGGAATCATAAGGGTGACTATCAACTTGAGCGGTCCTAGGGTTGATTTTTTGTTGACCTTGTATTTGATCAAGAAGTTCTTTATGGTTATGTTGGATATGCCTACTAATTGTACCGGTGCCGTCACCCCTCTTGAATTTGTATGTTTTAGAACATGTTTTACAAACTTTCAAAACTATACCCGGAGTATGTTCGTCCGGGATATAATCATAAAACTTATGCCAATCGCTAGTTTCTCCTCTACTTTTCCTACTACTACGGAGTTGTGTGGTTTCGGTTGGTTGTTGTTGTTCTTCTTCTTCCAATTGTATGTCACCTACAACAACGTCATGTGTACCCCATTGTTCCATAGGAGTATCATGGTATTCTTGGGCGGGCTCACTAGTTGGGACAATTGGTGGCCTACGGAAAGAGGAGGAGGAATCTTGCCCGCTACGACCGCTACAACGTGATCTAGACATAATGTAGTAATGTGCTAAAGTATGTAAAAAAAAATATACAATGTAGGAGCGGTGAATTATACAAAAAAAATCTAAAAAACAAGAGGATTGAGATAGAGAAGTTCAAAAAATGAACAATAATTTTAACTACAATGCAAAAAAAATTATAACGAGAGAGGTATGAAATTTTGATACCGTTCACCGTGGAATACGCGTATGTAAAAAAAACCGTGAAAATAAGAATAGAATAGAAAAGATGGAGGAGCGCTTTGCTGATTCCGCAATTGAAGAGTTGAGGAGAGGTTGAAGTAGATTTGAAGACGGTTGAAGAGAGTTGAAGACGTTGAAGACGTTGAATTTTGATTCCGATACGACCGAAATTTGATCGTGTATATGCCTCCTTGTAGACTTGTTTGATGAATACTACAATTGTTGAAAAATTCTTTACAAATGATGTATAATAGTAGAGAGAGTAAGAGTGTGAGGTGTGATTTTTTATGAAAATTTTGGGAATATTTATAGGCTAAATATGTGGGGAAAAACAAAAAAAAACAAAAAAAACCAAACTAACGGCTATAGAGCCGTTCGGAACGGCTCTGTTTCGATCGCTGCCGTTTTCGACCGTTCGACCCGCGGGTCAACGGTCGACCCGTGCGGGTCGAACGGGTCGGAACCCGCGGGTTGGCGGGTTGAATTCGCGAATTAGGCCGGGTTCGTGGGCCGGGTTTCGGGGGTTTAATTCACGTTAATTGCGACCCGGGTCAACCCGGTACTGTTCACCGGGTTCAACCCGAACCCGCCAAGTATCTAAACGGGCCGGGTTCGCAGGTCGGGTCGCGGGTGGGTCGCCGGTTGACCCGGCCCAGTTGCCATCCCTATACCATATACATACCGTGTGAACTTTTTAATGTAAAAAACAACATAAAAAATATTGTATTTGGTAAAAAATAAGCGGTGCTACAACTACTTATTTTGAGAATTAGCGAAATTCTTTCATTTTCGATGATCTTGTTGAGTCTACGGCAAAATCAACACAAACTACAAAGTAAAACTAGATCACATCAAATACACAAGCACACAATAATTTTCATGTTTGGAGCTTTCACCTTAATCCGGGGAAAGAAGAACTCGATATGTTATTTCAACTGGAGAAGATACAAGAATATAACATTCCCACCACGGCCCTCTCTCAAGTCTAACTAGAACTTGCTTTTTGTTTACAATGGAGCAACCTCTCACCCTCTCTGATGAAGTACTTTCTACTTTTATTCGGCACTCAATACAATCATATCATTCTAGGAGCTGTTATAATTGATTATACTGAGATCTAGAAAAATCCTAGTTTGATATTCTTGATATACTAACCATCTGATTACTACTGAAGAGATAATTCTGCATTGAGAGCCATACAATCTGACTTGAAGACGAAGTTGTGCTTCTCACAAATCTCCAAAACCCGATCCAAATAATCCATCAGCAGCGAACGGTCGACCGACCTCAAGGTGCGGTCGACTGTCTCCCTCGTGGGAAACCCTATATGGTCAGGTGGTCATCCAACCAGGGCCGGCCCCAGTATGGAGGTGGGTAAGGCAGCCGCCTCGGGCCCTCGCAGAATTTGTGATTTTTGGGGGCCCTAATTTTGAACTTCCCTTGTAAATATAGGCATGTATTTCGCGCGTAAAAAATATATATATGTTATTAGGGGCCCCATTTCGGAAGTTCGCCTAGGGCCTCCGAGAACTCAGGACCGGCCCTGCATCCAACCCCTAGTGCAGTCAAGCGCAAGTACTAGTACTGTTGCTGCTGCTGACTGTTTTTTTTGTCTATCTTCAAACATTCGCTTCGATCTTTCTCATAGTTTCACCGTCTTTTAAATCAAACATATGTATACAAGTCATGTAAACTCAACAGTATTTCTGTACCAATCTAATATATTATACAATTTCATAAATCTTTTACAAGGTGAATTCACGTGGTACAAATATTTACACCGAGGTATACCACATGGCATCATTGATTCATTATAGTGGCATGTTATGATAAAAGAAATAATGAGCTAGAATTATTAAATACCTATTATCATGATAAAATATTACAGTTCTATGGAGTTAAATAAAAGTGTACAAAAATTATCTTTAAGAAAGACAGAGAAAATGAGAAACTCCTGTTATGGAATAAAAAAAGTCATCATGTATAAAATAAAGAGGAATCATTTTTCTTTAACAATAAGCTATAAATCTATGAGTAATGCTACATTCACTAGCAAACTTAGTCATGGGACCAAGTTCAAGAGATTAGGAGGGAATAGAATCAAGGAATGGGTCGTACACCCGTCCGAGAGAGCATCAGGGGGAATTGTCATTGGCTTCAACTCAGACCTGCTCACTTGCTCTGAGGTCTTTAATGGTACTTTCTCCCTTTCTGCACGACTTGAACGACGAGCGGATAAGTTTGTGCAGACTATCACTGTCATTTACGGACCGAACGTTGCTTCAGACCGTGAGGCCTTTTGGCATGAACTAGTCAATATCCGACTCCGGTGGCCGGGGGCGTGGATTGTCGGTGGGGATTTCAATATTACCCGATTTGCGTTCGAACACAAGGGTAGAGGCTCCAGCGACAGGCACAGAGCAGAGTTCAATAGGGTGATTACGGAGCTGGAATTGATTGACATCCCCATTAATGATAGATTATTTACGTGGTCTAACATGCAAGCTAATCCAATTATGGCAAAATTGGACAGGATTCTAGTATCTATGGAGTGGGAGACTAAATTCCCACTTGCAACGGCTAGATCGATCCCTAGACCTACGTCAGATCATTCCCCAATCCTACTTGACATTGGGAGTCAGGGAGAAAAATGTCATAGAAAATTCCGTTTTGAGAAGGCCTGGCTGGAGATTCAGGGGTTCCACCACCTGGTGATGGAAAACTGGGCGCTCCCAGTGTCTGGCACAGATGTGGCAGGTAGATGGTGTGAAAAAATACGCAGATTAAGAAAGCGGCTGCGTAAATAGAACCGTACTAGGTTCTCGGCCATCTGGCGCGCAAAAGATTCCATGTTGGAAGAAATTGATGAGTTTGAAAGGGTGGAGGAATCGAGAGACCTATCACAGGAGGAAAGAAATAGACTCCTCGAGCTCCGGAAAAATATTGCCAATCTCTATAAAATGGAAGAAATTAAATGGCAGCAAAGATCTAGAATTTCGTGGCTCAAAGAGGGAGACGCGAACACAGCCTTCTTCCACAGAGTGGCAAGTGCAAGACGCATGTCCAATCTTATCTTATCCCTAGAAACAACCTCGGGGACGGTTCAAGATGAGCATCTGATATCCTCAGCCTTCCAAGGGCACTACAAGGACCTTTTGGGGAAGAAGAATAACTTCCGGGTCCTTCTCAGGAACGACTTCTGGCACTCTTACCAGATCGAGTCGTCGCCGTCGCTTTCCTGCCTGGAGTCTCCGTTCTCGGAGGAGGAAGTGAAGAAGGCCATCAGTCAAATGGGAGCGGATAAATCGCCCGGGCCTGACGGCTTCCCAATGATGTTTTTCCAAATTTTCTGGGACGAAATTAAAGAGGAATATATGGCTCTTCTGGAAGAATTTTTTAACAATAAGCTCAGATTGGGGATGTTCAACTTTGCGGATGTTGTCCTGATTCCCAAACGGGAAGGGGCGTCCAAAGTGGAAGATTTTAGACCAATCAGCCTCATTAATTGCTCGGCAAAGATTATTACAAAAATTCTAGCTATCCGCCTTGGGGGCATCATGGACAACCTTATCAACAAATCTCAATCAGGCTTCATTAAGGGCAGGAATATCCTAGATTGTGTGGCAACGGCAGAACAAGTTATCCACCGCTGCCATACGACCAATTCTAAGAGCTTCCTGATTAAGCTAGACTTTGAGAAAGCCTATGACTCGGTCGATTGGGAGTGCTTGCTGGAAGCTCTCAAGGGCAGGGGCTTCGGGAAGAGATGGATCTGCTGGATCAGGCAGTGCTTGCAGTCGAGCAAAATGGCCATAGCAGTGAATGGTAGGTCGGACAGCCGTTCTCGTGTCGGAAGGGCCTCAGACAAGGGGACCCGCTTTCTCCGCTCCTGTTTACTATCGTAGCGGATGTGTTGAGGGTGATGCTGGAGAATTTCCAGGAAAAAGGTTGGATCACGCCTGTGGCCTGTTCCGCGTCTACTAAAGGGTGTACGATCCTACAGTATGCAGATGATACCATACTCTTTGGTAACGGGTCTAGACGAGAAACTGCCTGCTTTAAAGGGACCCTATACTGTTTTGAGGCCTGGTCAGGCCTTAGGATTAATTTTAACAAAAGTGCGCTGACTCCAATCTCCCTATCCGATGCTGAAGTAGGGGAGCACGCTACTATCTTGAACTGTACGACGAGTGGCTTCCCTATCAAATATCTGGGACTACCACTCAGACCGGGGAAATTATCTAAAGCAGACTGATTGCCTATCATTGACAGGGTGGAGAGCAGACTGTCGGGTTGGAAAGGTAAACCGATGTCCCTAGGGGGCAGAGTAGTACTTATTAACTCAGTATAATCTAACCTGCCAATTTACTACATGTCTTTTTTCGAACTTCCGAGGTGGGTGATCCAGAGGATTGACCGAATTCGTAAACGTTTCCTGTGGAAGGGAGCAGATTCGGATAAAGGAGGTTACCACCTCATCAAATGGAGCATCGCCTGCATGAAGAAGAAGCATGGAGGGCTTGGTATCCTCGACCTCAAAGATATGAACCTTGCCCTGCTGGGGAAGTGGTGGTGGAAGGTATTCCACAACAGCGGGGAAGGGTGGCAGGACTTCATTCAACCCTATCTCAGGGGTAAGGGCACAAGAAACCTTGGCTTCCGAGTTGGGGCTAAAGTCTCGCGACTCTGGAAAGGAATTGCCAAGGCTAGCGGCCCCTTCAACTCGGCTGTTTCGTTGACTATTGGCAATGGCCGGTCTACCAGATTTTGGTGGGATAGGTGGTGTGGAACCCAGACCCTGAAAGAAACGTTCCCAGAGCTGTACGAGAGGACGAGCCGACCGAATCTGTCTGTTGCCGAAGGATGGAAAAGGGGAGGATGGAAACCGGCGTTCCGAGGAACGCTCACCCCAAATTTACAACAGCAATTGCTTGATATGCAAGCACACATCACTCGGGCAGGCACAAGGTGCACACAAGGCCCAGACCAGAAGCGATGGGGACTCGAGAGCAAGGGGGCTTTCTCGGTGAGATCTCTGTATCATCGGATCCACTTTCGAGGATGCAGACTCAGTTGGGCACAGGTGTTGTGGAAGGCGAAAACTCCCCTTAAAGTCAGAGTTTTCTTATGGCTAGTGCTCAATGATGCTATCCTCACGAGGCAAAACCTCGCCAAGAGGCAACCACAGGTGGCGACCAACTGTGGTTTTTGTGATTTTCATATGGAAGATCTAAATCACCTTTTCATCCATTGCCCCAGAAGTAAGGCAACCATGGTTGAGGTTCTCCGAGCCTTAGGAACAGGCAACTACCCCTACATATATGAAGATTTGTGGATTGGCCCCAAATTTGCAACGATTCGCCATGATATGAAGGATGCGTGGTACATCGCAATTGCGGCTACGACATGGGTGTTATGGCTTGACAGAAATAATTTTTATTTTCGTGCTAAATATAATAGTATTTTTGGTAACCTGTCTCACATCATGCATCTTATCTCTTTTTGGGCTACAGCTGCGGCCACAGGGGCGAGAGGAAGGATAGCCAGAATATTCCAGGTAGAGGAGTTCGATGATGAGGAGGTAGAGATCGGGCCGACACTGGACTGAGGGACTGGCTTCACCAGTCACGACTGTGCTTTTGCCAGCTGGTGTTTTTGTTTCCGCCTTCTGTACTTTCGGGTGGATTGACGTTTGAGTAATTTGACCCATCCCCCAGGGCTTGTTGGGGGTGTATGTTTGTTTTTTCCTGCATTTTCTTTCTGCATTGCTTTTTTGTTTAGTACCGTTGTTTTTTCCCGGTACGCCGGGGTTGTTTTATTAACTGCTTATTAATGAAACAGGGTGGCCTTATTCCACCTTTTCCTCAAAAAAAAAAAATGCTACATTCACTATCAATTTTACTATCATTTTGTTCACTATCTTAGATGGCACACTCCAATAGGTAGAAAAAGATAGAGTATGTAGGAGAACTCTCCAATAGAAATATACCACCTAAGATATGAACAAAATGATAGTAAGATTGGTAGTGGATAAAGCATTACTCTAAACCTATTATCGTGCAGCTAAAAATGGAATAAATTAAGTGTATGAGTTACCTTTAAAAATAGCTGAAAATTTGAAATTGGAAGGGTGTTGAAAAGAGCGAGTTAGCATTTGCATAAATTATTAATTCTTAATATTATTTTTAAATTAAAAATTAGCAATTAACCGTTGTTTGTTGATCATTATTTGGTTTAGTTTTTCTAAGAGCATCTGTAGTAGTTTACTAAATATGCATAATATGTATATTTTTGCAAAAACATCGCTGCAGTCGTTTGCTAAATATGCATATTTTGCATATTTTGCATATTTTGATACAGTAGATTGCTATAAATAAGAGCGGATATGAAAATTATGCATAATATAAAGTACGCAACTTCTAGTTTCGTCACTCCCAAAAAAAATTAATTTTTACAAATAAAAAAATTCGGAAAATACAAATCCCCTCGGACGCAACTTCATGTTGCGTCCCTCCACTTCCGCAATTCTCGGACAAAACTCGGACGGAACTTCGAGTTCCGTCTGTTGGGTTTTTTTTTTTTTTTAATTTTGAATTACCGTCTGGCAATTTTTATTTATTTATTTTTTCTCTCCTCCGACACAATGTGAAGTTGCGTCTATCAATAAAAAAATATTTTATTTCCTCCGACGAAACTTCGAGCTCCGTCTGATCTGAAATTTTTATTATTTTAAATTAAATTGGTAAAAAATATCATTCGACGACTGCAACAAAATAGCCAAATGTTATATACATTTATGTATTTATATATAATTAAATATATAATTTAAACAGTGACGACTGTGGATGCTCTAAATAGCTTTGCTATACATTAATTTAACTTTTTGATTTATTTCACAGTAACTTGTGAGGAGTGAGAATCAAAGTTGTAATCTAGCATGAATTTTTGCCAAAGATCGAATTTCTCATCTTATAATCAAAAGTTATGCCATATTTTCAGTCTTTTACATTATGCATATGATATTTATGTTTAATTATATAATTGTTCTGTATTTTTTGTATTCCCCGTGTTAAATTTTGTTTCAGTACTTAGTGAAATTGATGATTACATGAATACTTGAGGTTTAAATACAATCAAATTTGTACATGTTAATTGAAACGTAAAATATATAAGAAAACAAAGAAGTTTAGAATACGCGTTACAAAAACCAAATCCCGTGCATGCACCGATTAAATTTATAGTTCTTAATAATTAGTTAAGATGATGTCAAAAAATGGACTTCTTGCTTAAAATTTTAACTAACCATTGTTTCTCTCAAAGTTGCTCCTCGATCACATTCTGTCGAAAATTAAAAGTTAGGTTTCCTTATAATAAACATTGTATTGAGCTAAAAAAGAAAATAAATATTATGTACTAGAGTTATGGATTTAGAAAAACAAGTTATGATTAAGTAAATATACATGTATTATATATTAGAAGAAGGGGGCTAGGATCCCACCTTAACTAACTTAGTTAAAGAGATATTGAAAATCCAACCATTCAAAATGTAAATTCAAATCCTTAAATGTGATCTGCATAACAAAACAAAAACAAAAACTATTGCATATAAAATTTGAAATGATTCGATGAATTTTAATCACTTACCATGCGACCTAAATTTATAGTAATTCTTAATCTTTTATATATAAAAAATTAACTTTTTTGATGCGTGATAAGCAATCAACTCTAAATGAATTCATATAAATTTTTTTGCACATGCGTGTAATTTTTAGGATGTATTTCACATCTAGCGGTGTAAACTTTCGTTTTAAATAGTCGATAATTTTTTAGGATTGAATCAAAAATGAAGAGAGGGGTGAGGAGAGAGAATGTCTTCTTCCCTAGGGAACTGAGCAAATCATATGCTCAGGTACTGTGCCTACCCCCACCCCCACGTCACCATGAGAATCTCTAGATGCCCTTTCGTAATCCGCGCCTCCCTGCTGTCACCTCCAAAACCCCAACCCGTCACTTCAACTCCCCTCCCATTAATCCCACTACCCTCCACCCTCGCCCTGCCTTCCAACCAACACCAAAAGCCCACACCCAATTCCAAAAAAACCCTACCCCCAAAAAATCACTGATCTAAGAAAATGGAGCGACGCTGCTTCAAATGCGGCGGAGGCAACCACAGCACCCAGGAATGCCGCATCCTTGACTATCACTACTTCAACTGTAAGAAGTTCGGCCACAAGGTGCGAGACTGCCCAGTCAACAACAGGGTGGCGAGCCTGGAGATCGACCTTCCCCACAACAATGCCATCGCACAGGCCTTACCAGCCCTCCATGCCAGTGCGTTCACTACAAGGAATTTGACATATAGTGACAGCAAAAATCCGTGGGTAAAAGGCGAAAAACCGTAGGTATAGCCCGTAAAACCCATACCAACGGACATATTTTTCCGTTGTTTTTAATTAGCTATACCCACGGCAAAATGCCGTCACTATAGCCTATAGCGACGGTTTTTTCACCCGTTGGACAAAACCTCGGTGTTATACCCACGGTTTCGGATCCGTTGGTATAGATTTTAAAGACACATTTTGCTCTCCTATACCCACGGTTGAAGCTCCATTGCTATAGGTTTTAGCGATGGTTTTCGCATCCAATTATTTGAATACATACCCATCGCTCTATACACAATTTTTTCTTTAATTACGCTTATGATTATTTAATATTTTCTTTTATAATATTAATTCAATTATAAACCAAATACACAATGAAATAAATACAAGTGTTTATGAAACAAAATTAAATAATATTAAACTTCAATCATATTAAAAATTAATGAAGTATTACAAGCATGTCAAATTCAAATTACAAAATAGTTAAAATGTCAACCTAAAAGTACCATACTGACACATAATAAGCATATAAAGTCTTATAATAATCTCATCCACTTAATTTCGAGGTTTGCCCCATCAACAGAAAATTAGCTTCCATTGCCAATAAATAGTGTACATCTACAACTCGCTAATAAATATCTCCGATCTACAATGCTGACTGGAAAATCATCTCAGCAAGTTCCTGTACCATCAAAAATTTAAAGGAATAGTTATTAGGCACATTCAGCGAAGGGTAATAAAGAAAACTTGTTCAGCACAGGGAAAATCTCAAAAATATTTTACCATCAATCTACAAAAAAGAAAACCATGTAACATATCAGGAAATAAATCACTAATGAAAGTAAGTATAAACTCTTAAAAATAAACTTACTTCTAATGTATTAAAGATGGTTTTAGCAAAATCGAGAGCCTTCCACCTACAAATTCATTACCAAGTTACAACTGATCAAAATTGGCTACAAAATTTGCAATTAAAGAAAAAAAAGGTCCTATATATACTAACCAGAGCTCCTCAACGACAACTGTGCAATCTGCGAGATTTCTCCAAGTCCTGTAACTCTTATACACCTAAACATATAAACAAACATTAGTTACTACTTAAAAATTGCAAATATAGCAATAAACAGAACAAGCCATTGGTTCAAACCTGAAAGAATAACTAATCGAATCTAAAACTAACGGACTTCATTGTTACTTCAGCTATTTCGCAATATACTGACATCTTTACACACATCAACTAGTTACTCAACAATTCAATCACTACACGACTAACAGCCTTTACCGGCATTTTTTTGCACATTTACCGGCGTTTATAAACCCCGCTGTAGATACCACCGGCGTTTTATAAATTGCCGGTGCAAGTGTCGCTGAATCGCGTATCGCTGTAGCTTAGGGACATTCACCGGCGTTTTTTACGAATGCCGGTGTAGGTTAAAACTACACCGGCGGTCGTTAAAACGCCGGGGAATGTATGGTTTCGTTTGGAAGTACTATTTTCGGCCATAATCTACACCGGCGTTTTTAAAACGCCGGTATAGACTGACCGTTTTTTGCTAAAAGCTACACCGGCGCTTGTAAAAACGCCGGTGTAACTATAGATTAAAAAAAAAAAAAAAAAAAAAAAAAAAAAAAAAAAAAAAAAAAAAAAAAAACTGAAACTGAACATGAAGCTCTAATTTAAAGATGCCAGTCAGACATATAGCTTAAAACATATACAAACAAAAAAATTAAAAGATGCCAGTCAGCTACATATAGCCTCCCATCATCATCCCCATCAGCATTACTTTTTTGCAATATATTTATGGATCAATCATAATTGTTTCCTTCAAAAAAATAATGACAATTATTTCTGTTATGGATCTATTACTAGAAATCTAACTCCTGATCTCAGTATCCAACACATTCACACATTTCATTATTAGCATAAGCATTATTTCATCACAGATACTCCCAGATGCTTATATATATTCTGGAGCAAAACCACAAAGTGAGAGAACCACCGCACATTGCTTATGCCTTTACACTAAGTATAATATAAAAAAAGACAAAGTGAGAGAACCACCGCACCTTTGCAAAAGCATTTTTGTGCATGGCTTCTAATCTGCACTGCGGTCTTTGTACCAATATGCTCTGTGAAGTTAACAAAACAACATAAACATAATTATAAGCTACTCAAATTGAGTCCTATTTTCCATAACACACAGTATTCCAAGCCGCATGATTCATATAAAAACATGGCCTACCTGTATAAATAACATCTCTAATACTTTGCAAGCTGGGTTAAATTGTTGAAGCTCAATTATGACTATTCTTACCATTCAGTTCAGCCACCTTCCTGGCGAGGTCTTCACATTCTTGCTTCCAAAGAGAAGAAACAATTAATCAGATTCCATGGACAAGTCCACAATGGATGCTTAACAGATAGCCATTTAAAGAAAATATGCTCTTGGTGATAAAGCATTTTTTGAATTGAAAATGTCAATCTATCTGTTCTGCAAAATTTTTATAAAGCCCCCCAAGGGTAATGCATCTCTTCAGCATATTTTATCAAATAGTTCAACCAATAAATTATTTATTCTTCAAAAACATGAACCATACAATAGATATCAATAATAGGATAAATTAATTAATGTACTTGAAAATTTGTACATTAAAAGGGACCCTAACACATTTAGAGAATTGTATGTTACCCAACCATTTTATATTAGCAGCACTAACGTGATGCTAAACACTGCGTTCCTAAACATGTTGAAGGAAAATTAAAAGTTTCAAACTATACAAGAGGATAATGAGTTAATGAGCAATAGCATTTTGAAATTATGATCTGTAAATATCACTTAGGGTTTTGCTCCTGTTGATTTTCACCGTATCATGAAAGTAACTCAATATGTATGTTGATTCGTATCACTTTGACACTACCAGAGGCCAATAGGCAAAGACTAGGCAAATATTAACAATATTTATGAAGTTTTTTAATATATCCAACAAGTTTCTTCTGTAGATATTAGTATTACAATAAAATCAGCAGGAAGTTTCTTCTGTGATATCAGTTTCTTCTGTAGGTATTACAATAAAGTACCTGCTATGTGAGCACATCCCTACCATCTCCCCGGATCAACTCCCGAATCTGTAGAAAAACTAAAATTTAAAACCCCAATTGAACACAAAACATTTTTAAAATCCCAATTCAATCGGATGAATCCAAAAATTGTATTAAAGAGGAAGCGAAAACTTACCAGAAATTGAAGTTAGAATAACCTTTTTTTTAAAACTTCTAGAGAGATTCATTTCTATTGTTAACATTTTATGTTGAACATTCAAAAAGTTTTACCTCAGTTATGGCAGTGGCAGTATCAGTTGAAAGCAATTCTTGGGCTTGATATTATACACTTCACTTTCAAGTCAAGCAGTAGTTCTGCAGTTTTCTGCAGTTTTCTGAGACTGCAATTTGTCGTGGTTCAGTAAGGACAGTGAACACAGTAATCTAATTCTTCAATCTTTGAAATAAGTCTGAAGGGTAATTGTTTGATCTCGCTTTACAAATTTCAAACTTAGCTACCTGAGTAACCCCGAGCATGCTCATGGGGTCGTATCCCATACCAGATAAAATAACCTGGAATGAAAGACATATTTGGTAACAAAATATGTCTTAGATCATAGTTACTGATCCTAAATTCAGATGTGGTGTCTGTAATTGTATGAGATTAACTACCAAAAATCAAACAAGAAAAATAACATTAGTCAAAAGCCCATCACCACCAATTCATCAATCAAGATCTTGTCAAGGTGTAAGAGTATAAGAAAGGAGGAAAAAGCAAAGAAGACAAGTACAGGAGTAGTATACAAAATATTTACTACATTAGAAAAATGAATAAAATTCAAAAACTACCAATTTTGTGTATATAATATATAAAAGACCCATTCTTTATTTTAGAAAAAAGGTAACCGTATGAGTGGAGAACATGATGAAAGAGTGTATAATTGATGGCGATTTTAATTGTTTCGTATGGCATTAGGCCAATACTTCCCCATATATACATGTATATACATTATACTCTATTTTGTTTGAGAAATTTTAAAAGAAGTTGAACACTTAATTTACTAGGAAGCCTTTAGAAAAAACAACTGTAAGTATGCATATATTGTGTTATATAGATATAGGTTTATACAAACAGAGACGGAGATGAACTTCACTGTGCCAGAGGGGGGTGCATGCACATATCTGACCTCATGTACCTTGTTTCAAGAAGGAAATAAAGGATTATTTATTTCCTTCTTGAAATAAACCAAATATGGCTGCCACTGAGATGAAGCAGACACATTTGGTAAGAAGTTTGCCTAAAAATGAGAGTATATATGCTTCAACTTCAACCTCAGGAGATAGTATTGTTGAAACAGTGGGAATAAATGAAACGACTGACTGAAAAAGCATTATTCAGTGACCTTTCGCACCGGAAATAATTATCTAAAAAATCCTGTAAAATAGTGAAGGCAGAAATGAATATCCTGCAATCCATCCCCTCTCCAAAAAATTTCTATACTAATAAAGAATTCAGAAGAAGAAAAAAAGGAGTGCATAGCAACCAAAATGATACAGATTAAGCATCATGATAAAGCAAAGACATTAAATAAACTTCATCTAGTTAAATACTAAAACAATACACCAACCATATAATCTCTTGAACAAATGAAACCTCCTATAA
The DNA here is from genome assembly GCA_017893485.1 of Hemerocallis citrina. NCBI lineage: Eukaryota > Viridiplantae > Streptophyta > Magnoliopsida > Asparagales > Asphodelaceae > Hemerocallis > Hemerocallis citrina. Next base: position 57,963,917 of record CM030358.1, read on the forward strand.
TCTCTCAACACAATCTCTCTCCCTTCAACCCTGGAACCTCATATCATTATTGTAGCCAAATCAAACTAATGAGCAAATCCATACCTAGGGTTCCAGAAGGAGAGAGGACGACGGCGGCGGAAGCGAACAACGGCGACGGCGGAAGCGAGAGCGAACGGTGACGGCGGCGGAAGCGAACAACGACGACGGCGGAAGCGAGATTGGGGGTTTAGCCAATCGAAATAGGGTTCGCGAGATTGGGGGTTTAGCCAATCGGAAGCCAGAGCAAAATCTCCTGAGGTAAAAATCGACATAGGGTTTAGTCGAGAAGAATTGAGCGAGATTGGGGGTTTCGGAGAGAAATCGAAGAGCGAAATCGAGCGTGAGAGAGAGAGAGACAGAGAGGGGATTCTGGTGTGAGAGAGAAAGAGAGAAATTGTATAGTTTGGGAATATAAGATTTGGGGGGAAAATGAAAAAGTTTGGAGGCAAATGAAATAATTTAGGAGGGTTAATTGGCAGATAAATAACTTAAACTTTTCAAGTGGGTGGACTATACCCACAGTGTTTTAAGATATATAATTATAGGATACCTATACCCATAGTTTACTACACGTCTGTAGGTATATGATGTCTATACCCACGGTTTTAGTGACCCGTCACTACAGGTGTCCGTTGGTATATGGCAAATTTCTTGTAGTGGTTCCTCCACCTCATCAACCCTAGATGTATCCCCCTTACCAAAGATCTGGAGAGTGCTGTTAACTTTGCCTGGGGCAGAAGCGAAAGATGGTGGACCCTGCAAAGAGTCTACGACGGAGTTTATCACGTACAGTTCCCCACAGCAACGGAGGCGGAAAGCGCCATAGCGGAAGGCATCTTCAGTTTTTCGGGATTCACTGCTACCTTCTCTCCATGGTCCATGGAGTTTGGAGCCAAACTCCGACCCAAGCCCTCATTCATCTGGATTAACCTTCCTCTTCTCCCTTTCCACTATTGGAACCGTGAATCACTGGAAAAGCTCATCTCCCCTTTGGTAAACTGATTACTCTCAGCCGGAAAATGCTCGAAGTGAAAGCCAGTGATCAGTCCTTGGTCCTCATAGAGGTTGCTGATCTAACGCTCATCCCTGAAGTCATCTGCATTTGCTACACCGTACCATGGAGCCTTGAGAGACACATCCACGAGGTGCCGGTGTTGCTTCTTGGAGATCCGATTGCAGTCGAGGATGTCCAAAGCGGCAAAGTTCAGCTCTTTACTACGATCAAATCGGCCGGAGACTCCGGTAATGCGAGCTTCTGGCGTCCCAAGGCGCCAGAAGGAACCATGGCTGGCAAAGTTGGGGGCCCCTCTGGCACAGCTAATTTTCCGGAGACATTTGAGCAGAATCCCACTAATTTGGGAGGGAAAGATACAATGGATTCTCCGCTTGATGGGGGAAATTTTGAATTATTTCTCAATATTCCTCCCTTGATAGAGCCCAACATGCATGCAAAGATCCTCGAGAATCCGACCCCACATTCCGCAGAGGCCCCCCCTAAGATCCCACAACCCCACAATGCAGCTCCACAGATTATTCCAATCACCGAATCTTCAGAAAGCAATAATAAAGAAACCGCAAAGTACCCCCACCAAATCACTCGGCAACCAAGCTATCTCCACTGAGGAAGAGTCCAGCGAAGAAGTGAGAGAGATGCACTGGAAAGGGAGACTAGTCACACTCCCTCTATCCTTGTTCACTAAGATCAAGCCAGCTGTTGAAGGAGCTCTTAGAGAATCAATGCATGAGGAACTTAGCAAATTCAATGCAGAGGAGCAAGGACTTTTTAATGCAGGTACCAGCAAAGTTGGTGCAGAGAGCTTCCGCACTCGTTCCCTCAACAACAAGCCACTGAAGAAAGCTTCCAACTCCTCTATGTCACTCCCCCCAAGATTCTCGGCAGGCCCATCGAAGCAACAGAAGCGCTCCAGATCAGCCTCTAAACTCAAGTGTACAAGGCCATTCATGAAGCACCTTTCCACCACAATCAAGAAAAAAGCCTCAGGTACCGCATCTTCAGCTGCTTCTGTTACAAATGCACATCTTAATCCATTTGCTCTCCTCTCAAATGCGGACATCTTAGAAGTAGCCGAGTCAATTGGAGTGGAGGCTAAGGGGCCACACTCAGTGCACACCATTAAGATCAATCAGAAGGACCTCGTTGATCACACTGATCAACCAGGACATTCTGAATAGCTGGATATGCTCTTGGAAGCATGTTGATCTTTTCTGGCTGTATTTTACTTTTTTTTTGGGTGCTTTTTGATGCAATTTTTTCTTATGAAGATTATAAGTTGGAATGTGAGAGGGTTGGGCAACCCTGGTAAATGCTCACTAATAAAGGAAGGGATCCGAAGCTGCTCCCCTTCCGTCGTCTGCTTGCAGGAGACTAAACTGAGCAACTCAACAGCTAATAAACTCTCCTAAATTGGGGGTAACATCATTACTAACTGGATCCAGTTAGCTAGACTCCCTCAACAGCTGCGGTGGTATATTACTTGGGTGGAATGACAATGTTCTAGAATGCACTTACTCTGCATGCGACATTTTTTTCTATTTTAGCATCCTTCAAGAGCCGATGCTTTGATGTTGCATGGTCAATTACATCCGTTTATGCCCCTTTTGAACTGGATGATAGAGAGCTTTGCTTCCATGAGATCAAACAGAGACGTAGTCACCTTTATGATGCCTGGGTCCTCTGTGGGGACTTCAATGTTACTGTCTCTGATACGGAGAGGTCAAGAGGGAAGGGGTCCTCCAGAGACATGAGAACTTTCCATGATTTCATCCAAGATCTTGCTCTTATTGACCTCCCACTCCCCTGAAGGAAATTCACCTGGTCAAATCTCCGAGCCTCCCCCTCAATGGCCAGACTGGACAGATTTCTTATCTCAGCCACTTGGGACCTTTGCTTCCCAGCCTGCATCCAGTTTTCCCTACCTAGATACTCATCAGATCACTGCCCCATCGTGCTAGACACTCAGGTTCTTCAACGCCAGAGTCATTACTTCAAGTTTGAGAAAGCCTGGCTCACACACCCTTCCTTCATTCCTGAAGTAAGTTTTTGGTGGCAGCAGTTCTCTTACAAAGGCAACCCAGTCGACATCTTCGCCTGCAAATTGGGTCTGCTCAGAAGGCGCATCTGCAAATGGAAAACTGAAACCTTTGGCAATATACCCACCCGCAAGAAACAACTCCAAGATCTACTCCTTCAGCTTAAGATTGAAGCGGAACAATTGCCTACCCCTCCTGCCTCTCTCAAAACCACTCAGCTTGAGCTTCAGAACTTAATCAAAGCAGAGTCTGTGTACTGGAGACAGAGATCTCGCATACAGTGGATCAAAGAAGGTGATGCAAACTCTAAATTCTTTCACTCAATTGCAAATGGCAGAAGACGGAGAAACTTCATACATAGCCTTACTATTGATAACAACATCACAACCACTCCCTCAACTATCAGAACGGCCTTTGAATCTCATTTCCAAGATATCTGTGGCACTGCTACTACCTCAGCCTTCAATATTGAATGGACATCCTTCTACCCTTCGAATGATATATGTTTAAATCACCTTGAAGAACCCATCACTATGAAGGAGCTCCACAAGGCAGTATTTGAAATGAGCAGTGACAAAGCCCCTGGTCCCGATGGATTTTCAATGAGCTTTTATCACACATTCTGGGACATCATCAAGATTGACTTACTTGAAATGATGCAATCAGTTCTTAGGGGAGACACAGACATTGGGTGAATGAACTACTCAAATATTATTTTTATACCCAAGTGTGAGGGAGCCAGCCTAGTTACTGATTACAAACCAATCAGTCTTCTCAATTGTTCTCTTAAGATCTTCACAAAGATCCTAGCCAACAGACTCAGCCCTATCCTACACTCACTTGTACCATCCTCTCAGAGTGCATTCCTTAAAGGTAAATCAACTGTCGACTGCTTCCTTATAGCACATAAGACAATTAATTTATGCAGTAGAAGAAGCTCAGACACCCTCCTTTTCAAAATCGACTTTACTAAAGCCTTCGACACTGTAAGCTGGGACTTCCTTCTACAACTGCTTAAGGCCAGAGGGTTTGGACCGTCTTGGTGTAGATGGATTGAAATGTTCCTCACAACGGCGAAGTCTTTTGTTATCATCAATGGTGAGAATGACAGACAAATCAACTCCAAGAGAGGTCTCAAGAAAGGTGACCCTCTTTCGCCGATCCTATTCATCTTGGTGGTTGACGTTCTGGCTCAAATGCTCTACTGTGGACGTAGGAATGGCACCTTCTCACAGCTGCCTATCGAAGGCCAACTTTCTAACCTCTCTGTCCTCCAATTCACAGATGACACCCTGATCTTCTGCAAAGGAGATGAGCAAGAGATTCTGAATCTCAAAATAGCCCTGCAAGTGTTTGCAAACATCTCTGGCTTAGCTATAAACTTCAATAAGTCCTCCATTGTTTATTTTGGAAAATCAAAGGCCAAGTTACACGCCTTCTCCACTATCTTTGAATGCAAGGAGGACAACCTACCGTTCACATATCTTGGAATGCCTCTCTCCAAGGGCAAACTGAGCAAGAGATATTGGCAACCACTCATTCTCAAGATCGAAAGGAGGCTATCGGTATGGAAGGGTAAAATGCTCTCTAGAGGCGGCAGGCTGATTCTGATCAATGTCGTTCTTAGTGCTCTCCCCGTCTACTTTGCATCCTTCTTCAGGTTACCTCTATGGGTTATTAAACGCATAGACCAAATTCGAAGTAGATTTTTTTGGTGTGGGGCTGACAAAGATGCAAGGGGCATTGCTTGCACAAATTGGCGCACCATCTGCCAACCTAAGGACCAAGGAGGTTTAGGCGTACTTGACTTGAAAGTTTTTAATGAGGCACTTCTTATGAAGTGGTGGTGGAACCTTCTAGCCACAGATTCTCTTGTCAGCAAAACACTGCACAGCCTCTACTATAGAAGATCTGTGAATGATTTTATATGCACGCCAATTGCATCACAATTTTGGAAAGGCATCTTCAACCTCAGAGATCAATTCCTCATAAATGTACATTGGAAGCTTGGAAACGGCGACAACATCAAATTTTGACACTCTCGATGGATTGATGGACACAGCATCGCCACACTTTTTCCCTCCATGGCAGCCGCAGCATGGAACTCTCAGGCTGAGGTCCTTTCACAAGGAGCATGGGTCAATGGTGTTTGGGAATGGCATCCTGGGCACAACTGCATAGCTACGCCATCTATTCGTGAAGAGAATCATAACCTCCTCCAAGCCCTGAAAGATAGACAGTCCTCAAATGCTAGTGACAAGCCAAAATAGAGCTTTACTGCTGTGGGGACATACACAGTTAAATCGGCCTATAACTTCTTCATCATATCAGGAATGCGATCCCCTTTCTACAAGGCGACATGGGCTTCGGCAGCTCCCTTGAAGTGCAAGATCTTTATTTGGCAACTGAGTCGGGGACGACTCAATTCGAAGGCCTTTCTGCGATCAAAAGGATGGTCGGGAGACACCGCATGCCCTGTCGAAACAGTTTATCATATTTTCTTCATTTACCCTGTTGCATCTGAAACCTGGAAGTTCTTCACTACACTCTTTCACATACATTTCATCCCCACAGACATGCATGACTGCTTTACCTCATGGTGTTTTGTCACACGGGCACATAGTCACACTTAGCACCTTCTTACTGTCGCAATTTGCTGGAGCATTTGGATAGCTAGGAATGATTGTGTTTTCTCTGCTAAATCTCCTACAACTCATCAGATCATTTCTAATACTATTTTCTGGTTTCAATCATGGATAGATGGGATCGGCAGCGACAAGAGGAAGACGGCAATGGAGAAAGAAATGGAAGAGGCCAACGTGCAGGACATACTACTTCACAAGGCCCTTGCCCGCATTGGCTAGACTGAGAGCGAGGAGGGGAGCTGCTCATGGTAGCCTGTATGGGTTGTTTCTTACTGTGTTTTGCTTCATATGTACTCTGTATGGGTTGTTTTTTTGGGGCTTTTGCATGACAGCAGCCCGAGTACTCTTTCTTTTCATGCTTTGGATGATGTAGCACCATGATCAAGGGTTTAGGTTAGCATACTGAACTAGTTTGATCTGTTTTGTACTTAAAACTATAATTAGTTTTTAATATATATTTTTGTGAGGTAGGGACTTACCCTACCTTTTTCCCGTCAAAAAAAGATAATTTAAATTTTGGAATGTCTACTGAGTTAAGTTAATTAAGGTGACATCCAATCCCCTCATTCCAATTATGTATATATACATATATGTTAATCATTAGATACTAGCTATTTTAAAATAAGAAATCTATCAATGATCCGCAAGCAATAATTCATAGCAAGAACAAATAGAAATCAGAAACATGTCGTTTGCATGCGACAAATAATTTAGTAAAAACTTCGAAGCACATCATGTCACTGATATATTTTCTCTTAGCAGAAATTATGAAAACACATTATACAGAGGTACAAATTAATTACAAATATTGTCACTTGAGTAGAACAAGGTTTTTATCTTTATGCAAAAGAAAATAACTAATTCATATTGTTAATTTCTAAATTATGTCTACCGAATGCATTGACGGGTGGTTAAAATGTTTATTGCTAATGGTAAAAAAAACACGAAAAATCAGGGCCGTACGATTTCAGCACATATCTTAAAGATTCTACGGGTAGATTAACAACAATGAGCCTCCCTAACAGGTCCAGACCATCTTCAGGCTTACAAACAAAATATGGGTCGCATACAATCCCATCAAAAGTGACTAGGCTCAATAGGAGACACTAGTCCTATCAAGGTTTTAATTCAAATCTCTTAGTCCCAACAAGAGAGTAACCGAATCTATCTCTTAAGGGGTGAATGTGCATAAGATCACAGATTTATACCAATCTTGTAACCAATTCCTAGGTCAATAAATATCCTCTCATCTCTCTCAGTCAGAAGGTAATCAATATTTTCTACTTTTAAACTCTCTTCTTCTCTCTGGTTCTAACTTGAGCGTCGGAGGGTCTGTCGTCGTAGCCAACCCCAGTGTTTCAGAATCTTTTACAAATTCTTCGGCCTCGTCAGCAAACGTCAGATCTTGATCCATGTGCTCTTTCAACGATCCAGATTCAATCTTAGGAGCTCCAATCACTTTTTACGGCGATGATCAAATATTAGATCTTTCGTAGTTTCCTTCAAAATGTAAAGTCATTATCTATTTGCTCCCACACCAACATTTATTAAGCCTCCAAAATAGAAAAGTTTGACTCAATACCTTATGCTTATCAACTTCAATAACAACTTTCTATTTGAGATCGATTGTTTCTCATTGTTGCTTCCTTTTTTCGATAATATGTTGTCTTGACTTTTTCGATAATATGTTGTTAATTGATATTTGACCAGCAATTTAGGTTTAATTAAGGGTGTTTGGTTGTTTGTAAAATATTTTCAAACTATAAATATTACTGTAGAGAAAATAAATATATGGAAATGAATTCTAAAAAAGTGGTTTGTTTGGATGTAATTTTATTGTATTACAAGGTTTGCCCGTTGACACGTGCCTACGGCACGTATTCGGAACGGTGCACCTGGTTTGATTATATAATAGCTCTTCTTATTATTTCAACCAAAATGAAATACATGAAGTTCTCAAAACTCTAATCCGAGCTAATCATTTTCTTTTATCTTCACTTTGTCTTACTATTGCACCTTTATAAAAAAAAAATCAAAATGGATAAATAACAAATTTACTTTAGCTGTCTTTCTTGAGTGGAGAGTTTGCACCCTTTAATAGTAAACTCCAGTCATCTCAATCCTATATATCCAAACATACACTAAATTTTTTTATATGTTATGTTATCCATGGTTTCCAGTAACCTGTGAAGGGATCACTTCACGATAATATTTTCTCTGATAGTAAAAAAAATAATGTTGCATATTTGCCAAGTTATTTTAGGCTGCTAGTCAGCTTACCTGCCTGCTATGATTTGGAAGCACAAATTGAAGCTACCAAATAATTCATCTCTCACTTGCATACACCTTAAATCCATCTCTCACTTGTTTGGATGTAATTTTATTGTATTATAGAATAGAGAGGAGGGAGAAAGAAATTTATTGTAGAAGGTTAAATTGAATTATTTTATTGGATAAAGTAAAAAAATAAGAGAGAAAAATAGTTAAAAATTAGCTACACAGTAGCGCTACAATACCGCTATAGTACTCTTCAGCTGAAATCCATGAATTTTCTTCGAATTTCTTTTGACGTTACAGTAGCGCACATTAATTATTGTAGAGCTACAGTGTGAATCTAAATCCGATCAAAATCTGGGCAACCAAACCCATGAACAGTAGCTTTTCGCCTGCTTTTAAATCCTATGGTAAACTTATGGTCTTCCAAACAGCCTCTTAGAGCATCTGTAGTCGTTGGCTATTTTACCAAAATTTTCAAATTATTGAAAAAGTAGCGCTGCGGTCGTTAAATATTTACCCAAAATTTGGGTTTCGTATAAACAATGGTCAGCTATATTTGGGAAACGAAATGACAATTGTCAAAATATAGCTAACAAAAGATGATTTATCGTCTGTTTGATCAGATGAAAAATTATTTTTCGTCACTTTATTTAATTTTAATTTTTTTCCCCCTCGGACGGTAGATTATTTACCGTCCAAAAAATGTGGATTTCTCGGACGAGGGATTATTCCCCGTCCTTGATTTCTTATTTTTATTTTTAATTAAAAAACAGTCGGACGGGAGATGAAGCCCCGTCCGTTCCAATTTGTCTTTTTAAAAAATCAAATTTGTGCTTGGACAGGTGATTATCTCTCGTCCTTTCCATTTGGAGCCCATTTGAAGTCCAAAAATGGTATAGGATTAGATCTATAGAGATTTTATGGGTATATATTAGGTTATAATTAAGATTTAAATAAGTTTAAAATTTATTAAAGATTTGATTAAGATTAAAATAGTATTTAATTAAGATTTGATTAGGAGTTAATTAAAAAAAATCTTGGACGGGAAATCATTTCCCTCCCGTCCCGTCCGATGCATTTAAAATTTTAAAAAATTCAAAAATTAACAGGACAAAAAATTCATCTTTTGTCTGCGATTTTTTTTAATAAAAAAGCCAAATTTTATTTTTATTTCGAACGACTGTAGCCTAAATCCAAAATTTCTATTTCTAAATGCCAAATATCTAAATTTTAGCATGGAACCGGCTATAGATGCTCTTAGAGCATCCACAGTGGTTTGCTATAATTCTCAGTTTGCCATATTATAGCAAATGTAGCGCTGCAACGGTTTCTCATTTGGCCATTTTTTAGCAAACGACCTATATTCGTTTCTCATATTTGAGAAACAGAATAGCGATTCTCAAATTATAGAGGACGGGATATCATATCCCGTCTGATCTATTTTAATATATTCTAATCCTTTCAGACGATACATCATATACCGTCTCTACTTTTTTCTTTTTTTTTTTTTTTTAAAAACTCCTCAGACGGGAGATGATATACCGTCTGAATCAAACGGGATATCATATCCCGTCTGTGAGTTTTTTTTTGTCTTTTTTTTTTTTTTTTAAATAGATGAAGGGCCGGAATTGGAGGATGAGAAAGAAAAAAATTGTGAAGTGTGTAGTTTAGTGGAGTAATTAATGCTGGGTGGTAGTTTAGGAGTATTAATTTGGGTTAGGTAGTGATATAAGTAGGTTTAGTTAATATTATATTATTTAATTTAGTTAATTAATTAGGTTTAATAGTTAATAAGTAATTAACTTTTTTTAATTAATTTTTAAAGTTGAGACGGTATATCATATACCGTCTCACTCAATTTTTGAAATTTTTGGCAATTTTTTAGCAAACGACCATTTGCAGCGATCTCCCCTATTTGCTATTACTGTTGTTGCCATTTTTTGGCAAATGAGAAACACCACTGTGGATGCTCTTATTCGGTAAATATAGTCTAGGCTCCCTACTTCAGACTAAATTTTTATTAGACCCTTTGAATTTTTCCAACTCTTCTTTACCTCCATTAAAAAATTATTAAACCCATGGAGCGCCTAACTCACAACAACAGTACTTATTCCATATAAGTAGTAAATAAATTTATCAAATATGTACTTGTTTTATGGGTAGCGCCGTATTGTAGTTGTGAGTTAGAAAATTTTGCCGTTCTGCCCCACTTTTTGATAATATTTAGCGATTTTCCCCACTTTCCAAAACAATTAGCGATCTGTCCTTTTTTAGAATACGTCAGCATAAATCATTATTGAAAATAATGGCATAGATTATTTACATGCCGTTATTTACATTTTTTTTTCATGCCGTTATTTGGAATAATGGTATCAGTATATTTCTCTTACAAGTGTGAATCTTCTAACTTTAAAAAGTTCTAAGTGTGAAAAAAACTTATAAATAATGTTGTTATCCTAAATAACGGAATTCGAATGACTGATGTCGTTATTGGAGATAACGGCATATATAAATATAAACTATTGCCGTTGTTTGGAAACAGAGAGAATGAATAAAAAGTTTCAAAAAAAAAATATTATAATTGATTACCGTTATTTGGAATAACGGCATCAGTTATATATATATATATATATATATATATAACTTATTCGTCAGAGATGATGAATAATAAGTTATTTTTTTATAAAAAAAATTTATAACTGATGTCGTTATTCCAAATAACTGCATCAGTATTGAGAATGTCGTTATTTGAAATAACAGTATATGTTATAAAGTTTTCACACTTGCAATTTTTTCTCTAAGTGGAGACTATAAGCTGTCGAAAAACAAAACAACCTATGTCGTTATTCCAAATAACGGCATGACATTTTTTTTCAAACAGATGCCGTTATTGGGAAGAACGGAATCGAAATAACATATGCCGTTTTTCCCGATAACATTTCTTGCTGATGTGTCCTAAATAAGGGTATATCGCTAATTGTTTTCGAAAGTGAGGCAGAACGCCAAATATTTTCAAAAAGTGGGGTAGTACGAGGCAAAATTTTCTGTGAGTTACGTAGAGTTTAAGGAATTTATAATATATATTTTCTTAGTACAGAGTTATCCGTACAACGGTTGAAAAAGTCAAAGAAGTGAAAGGGGATATTTGAAATTCAGCATAAGATAGGGGCCTAAACTGTATGTACCCTAAATTTTTTTAGATAAAATATTATACAACATACTAATTGCTTGTAACTAATCTATATAGTTCATTATACTGATAACAATAATAGCTTGCAGATCTATTTGGTTGATAATGCTTGTGGTTCTAGAAACAGGTTTGTCAACCTTAGGTTAGGTAAACTATCAACTTCTAGGAACAAGGTCAAAGTATTTTTTTGGCCATTGCTTGTACTGACAATAAAATACATTGAAGATTTCGAGAAGTTGGAAGAAACTCTGATTTGTTTCACAGTTTGAGTTTCTTCCAATTTTTTTTATTCTTTTTATTTTTTATTTTTTTTATTTTTTGATAACGAGTATAGAATCAACAGATTTTAGCTCAATAAACCATTTAAGGTTCTCTCACTTTTTAAAACATACTTCAAAATCCACATGTAAAATAAGCCGAACTTAAACTTTCAAGAAGAAGAATAATCGAGTGAGAAGTTAACAATGCAAATGGTATTAAAACTGTAATAAATAAAAGCTAACACAATAAAGAGAATAAATTACACTTCAGGAAAGAGACGTAGTCACTAATGTTTATTTTCAATCTAGATACGGGCCATACGGCCAATTACCGTTGCAATGGTCGCCATTATAGGACTGCTTGTTGATGTTATATGTGATGCAAGGCCGTCATGGATGCTTGCATCGGTGATGGATTTTGTCTGTCACATGTGAAAAGTGGCCAGTCTTCATTTTAGTCACTCATCCAAATTTACAACACTAAGAGCATCTTCAATCTTTTTGCTATTTTGTCAATTTGATAAAAAAATAAATGACAAATAAAATGTTTCATTGTTGTCTTCGTTTGCTATTATTTGAAAAATAAAAAATAAAAAATAAAAAATAAAAAATAAAAAAGATGACCGGACGGACCATGTTGTTCCGTCTAAATTTTTTATTGTATTTTATGTTTATAAGATTATTAAATTAGGTATTAGTTATTAAATTAACTTAATTAATTAAATTAAATATTAAATTATACCCTAAATGTGCTATAACAGAGCATCTATAGTCATTGGTTTTTTACCCAATTTTAGCAAAAAATAGGAAAATGGAGCTATGGAGCTGTAATTGTTGGCTATATACCCAAAATTTAGATATTTAGTGAACAGTTGTCTACTATATTTGGCAGACGATATAGGAATATGAAAAAAATAGCCGACTGTTACCGCTAAATCTGGTGTAAGGACAAACAGATAGAATTTGTGGATTCTTAGGAAAACTGAACAGTCAAACCTAAAACCTTTCCACCGGAGTTTGATCGTTGACTCCCGCCGCTGACCTGCAAAAAATGCGAGACACCGGGGTTGATCCCGGCGACGCACCCTCCGACACTCAAGTCAGTAATCAGAAAAGATTATGAATGAGCATTAACTGGCAAAAGATCGATTACCTCTTAATGGTGGTGGATGGGGGGTATTTATAGCAGCCTTTGGGATCAGTTTAAGAATAAAATCCCTAATTCCCAGTGAAATGATAGAGCGAATTAGGGCCGTCGATTAAGTATAATTAGAAACCCTAATTCTATCTTGCTGGACCGGGTTTCCTACGAGTTGGAACCCGCACCCAGTTGAGGTGGATTCGTTCATGGGTTGTGGGACCTTTTTTTTAGGAAGAAGACCCTGACCCCATTTCAGACCCGTTTGTGGGTGAAATTACCATTTTACCCCCAAGCGTTAAGATTCGTGCCCGATTTGGATGGTTCCAATTTAACCCTAATTTTAGCCATTTCACGAGCCTCCCACTCCCGAAGACTGAATTTGATCAGCCTTTGAGGAGTAGTTTTATTGTTTCAATGACTTGTGGAGTTGTATCGGAGTCCAAACAGGAGGTGTCGAATCTTTGTACGAGGTATTGTGGTAATTCCTAAGTTAGTTGCGTGCTCAAGGTTGTTCTTGAGCTCTCCTGGATTTCCGATGATTTTTCTTTATTTTTATCTAATCTTGGGAAGTGGTGATCTGTTGTTCGGGGTCTTAATTAGCAACTCTAAGCAATAATTATTCACCCAGGGGCCCGAAGATACTTCCCCGAATTTATAATTATTCTTTAGAATTTTTAATCAATCCTCCTGAATCTTTAACCAAATTTTCACAATATTTAGATAGACAACTCGATATTATTTACGACACGGCGAGATCTGAGCCCTTCACCAGCATTGGGCGCGAACTTTGGGGAGATCTAGTGCCTGTGCTTGCTTAGAGGAGTGATTTCCTCCATCTCATGGCTTAGATACTTTGGCATCGCTGCCGACCCCCCTCGTACACCTGCCATGAAGAAGGTCGAAGTCTATGGGGGTTCGGCACCTTCCGCCGAAGTGTGGAGATGCCTCGGCTAGGCTGCAGGCGCGAGGTCCTTTTTTCCATATTTGAGGGTCGGTGGCAAGAGAGCTCGACAAGGTGTGGCGAGGTCCATTTTTCCATATTTGGGGGTCGGTGGCAAGAGCGCTCGGCAAGGTGTGCCGAGGTCCATATTTCCATATTTGAGGGTCAGTGGCAAGAGCGCTCGGCAAGGTGTGCCGAGGTCCATTTTTCCTTGTTTGAGAGTTGGTGGCAAGAGTGCTCGGCACGGTGTGCCGAGGTCTATTTTTCCATATTTAAGGATCGGTGGCAAGAGCGCTCGGCAAGGCGTGCCGAGGTCCATTTTTTCCTTGTTTGAGGGTCGGTGGCAAGAGCGCTCGGCACGGCGTGCCGAGGTCCCAGAGCAAGATTTTTGCTCGTTTGGGCATCGGTGCCAAGAGCGCTCGGCAAGATGTGCCGAGGTCCATTTTTTCCTTATTTGAGGGTCGGTGGCATGAGCGCTCGGCACGGCGTGCCGAGGCCCCAGAGCAAGATTTTTGCTCGTTTGGGCGTCGGTGCCAAGAGCGCTCGGTAAGGCGTGTCGAGGTCCCAGAGCATGATTTTTGCTCGTTTGGGCGTTGGTGCCAAGAGCGCTCGGCAAGGCATGCCGAGGTCCTAGAACGAGATTTTCGCTCGTTTGGGCGTCGGTGCCAAGAGCACTCGGTGAGGCGTGCCGAGTTCCCAGAGCAAGATTTTTGCTTGTTTGGGCGTCGGTGCCAAGAGCGCTTGGAAAGGCATGCAGAGGTCCCAGAGCAGGATTTTTGCTCGTTTGGGCGTCGGTGCCAAGAGCGCTCGGCATGGCATGCCGAGGTCCCAGAGCAAGATTTTCGCTCGTTTGGGCGTCGGTGCCAAGAGTGCCCGGGGAGGCGTGCCGAGGTCCCAGAGCAAGTTTTGACGGCCAGGAAGCAACAGGCTGGGCTAATTACTGCTGAGCATCTGACAACTCTGACAGAAGTGACAGCCATTAACGCGACAGTACGTTTTGGTGCAGTAAATAATGTGACGGTTCAGCTTCTTTTGTCGCTTTGTGTAAATGGGTCTGACTGTTGGTTTTATTTGGGCCTATTATCCTCGTTTCGTGTACCCAGCTCTATAAAACTCCACCCCCTCCCTCATTTTTCACTTCTCCAAATTTTTACTCAGGCGTCGACTGTTTCCGGTTGAAATTCCGACTGCAACTGTCACTTCAAGGTAATTTATACTTAGTTTATTTTCAAGTATAAAAATGTCTCTTTCCCCTATCTCCGAGTCCTCTCCCTGCTGGCGAGGCTCCTTCTCCAAGTCAGAGAGGTCGCAAAGATAAGGGCAAGAGGGTATCTGGTCGAGACACAATAGTGGAGGAACCGAAGCGTATGGGGGCGTTCGGTAGGTTTCCGGGGTCGCTAACAGGGCTCCATAGGGTTCGGGAACTTCCGGAGGAGCATGCCGAGCACATCGTTCATGGGAGGGGGCGGACCTTCGAGGAGAATGCGGCAAGGGAGACCTCGGAGGTGGACGACACGATGTCCATTCTTAACGAGGTGGACCTAACAGCGATCCGGGATTGCTTCCAAATCCCGGAGGATTATGAACTAATGTTGCCGAGTCCCAAGGTTAGGGCCAATTCGCTGCTGCCAGTGACCATGTGTTTCTGGCCGATCGATGCCTTTATCGCCGGGGCTCGGCTCCCTCTCCACCCATTCGCGATTCAGGTACTTAGCTGGTTTGGGGTCAGCCCCATTCAACTTATGCTGAATGCGTGGAGATTCATCAACAGGTTCGTGCTCCACTTCCAGACAGCCGGGGTCGATCAGGAGTTGAGGGTGCTCCGGACGTTCTACCGGCTTCACCAGCAGAACCGGTCTGAGTTCCGGTATTATTTGGCCCCGAGGCATGGCACTCGGCTCGTCGTCTGCTCCGACTCCATAAAACACTGGCGCGATAAGTATTTCATAGTGCTGAGTGCAGAGGCGTGGCCCATACCCTCCGGTTGGGTGGAGGAGGTGACGAAGCGAGTGATGGAGTCGCCAGTGCTTCACCCCCGAGAAGAAGATGTAGTCCGGGTCCTTCTCGATCGGCCCAAGTTCGATTGACGAGATCTGACTGAAGACATTCTCTTCAGGGGAGGGCTCTGCCGCGTAGATCCTAGTATGTGGCTTTTTCTATGTTCTCTTTTTTTTCTTTTTACTTTGCTTATCGTAACTTGTCTTTTAACCCACTTTTTACTTGATGCACAGACAATGGACTACGACGCGGTGCCAGCGCAGAGGGCCACCCTCAGAAGCAAGGTGCCTAAGAAGCGCAAGAGGGTCGCCACCAAACTGCCGGCAGCGAAGTCCCAGAGGGTCGCGAGCGTGGCTGAGGAAGTGGAGGCACCGGCGGTTGTGACCCCGACCCGGGCCCCGGCAGTAGCCTCGGCGTCGGCCGAGGTAGGCGAGTTCCCGATCGCCGCGGCGCTCGGGATGGAGGCGTCCCCTCTGACGGAGGACGCCGAGGCGTTCCTTATGGAGGAGCACAAGAAGATATATGTTCCGGACTGGCAAGTTCGAAAACTAGATGGATTTCTCGGCGACTCGACGGCGAGCATGTAGGCGGTAAGGCAACTGGCGATGCCGAAGGATCGAACCGCCATGGACGTCGGCAGCGCGGGCGATGACGCCATCGAGATCGCACGCTCGGCGGTATCGGTAAGTATCGATTTTTGCTTTGTAGGCAACTTGTATGTTTGATTTTCTAACTCCTTGCGTTCTTCATTGTTTTGCTGCAGATAACTGTCCACTTTAGTCATCTCATGGAGAAGATGACGGAGTTAGAGAAGGACCTCAAGAAGAAGGTCGACCGAGCTCGGGCCGAAAAGGCTAGAACGGGCAACAAACTCGACAAGTTGAAGGTTGAGTTTGAGGGGAAGGCAACGAGGCTCGAGTACCTTGAGGGCCTTGTGACAAAGCTCGAGGGCGATCTGCTTTGACAAAAGGAGGAGTCGGCCAAGCAGCAGGCCGAGGCTGTGGAGGCGAAGGCTGCAGCAGTGAAGGAAGCCGAAGCGGCCACCATGGCGAAGGCGCAGGGCTTCCTTGCCGCCAATATGGCCAAGGCGTACGCCCAAGCCATTGCACAGGTATCAGAGCGTTACCCCGAGGTCGACTGCTTCGGATGGCGGCTCTTCCCGGACCACGTCGACGGCTTCGACCCCGAGTCAGAGGAGGAAGGAGGGGACGACGAAGATGACCCCGAGGTCGAGGTCGTCGGCGAGGTGCGGGGGTCCGTGGTGACTCTACTAGCGATGGTGGCTCCTTCGAGGGAGTCTGACCCCACCCAATCTCGACACCCCGAGAAAGAGGTCGTCCCTTGACTTCTTCTTATTTCTTTTGTTTTTTTGTCTTTTGAGCTGTTGATTGTATTGCCTAATTGCGGACTGGCCACCGCATTTTTGTGATGAATGAAAATACAACTTTTGAGCTCGACCCTGTGTTTTTTTTGAGTAGCTTTCCAAACGTTTCCTTGAAATTTGACTAAGTGTTTAAACAAAAGATTTTAGTCTTCACTAGGTGCATGTGGCCTTGTTCAGGAGTCAGATGCGAAGCTAGTTTTTGAATATTTACTAAGCGTTCTCGTAGTTTGCCTTGAACTTTTCGGCTCACCAAGGTGACCTAGTCTACCGAACCCACTCACTCAAGGGAGAAGTTACGTTCCAAGGTCGGCTTAGGGGCGACGAGGTTGTGTTTGACCAGGTGCCGAGAGCGCCTTTACGAAGTCAAGTTGGGGTTGCGCAGAGCCGAGAGTGAGCGGAGCCATCTGCAGCTGATTTTAGGCCGACGAGACACCTCCCGTAGACGAGGATGATGGCTCGTCGACAGCCTTCACCAATGGGCTGAGGCTTAAGTGTCTCCAACACTCTTTGTCGAAGATGACAACGGAGAGAGACGATATTCTCACTGAAATTCACCGCTTGCAGATAGTGGAGGCAGAGCTTCTGGCAGAAGAAGAGGAGTTGACAACGGCGGTGGGCAAGCTGATGGCCGAACGCGATGAATTGACGGCTGAGGTCGACGCATTGAAGAGGGCCATGGTAGACAAGAGCATCAAAGTCACTCAGCTCCGCCAAATTATTGCCAGCCGTCCTATCTTCCCGAGCTCCGCAGTGCCCCCTCGCTTCGAGGTGGATGTAAAAGACGACTCTCTGAAACAACAGATAGCCGAGTTGGAGGCTGAAGTGGCTCGCCTCAAGCCGCACTGAGGACCGATCAATGTCAGGAGCACTTCATGCACTCGCGAAGAAAGCGAACGAGGCATTTCGTTTTATGAATTCGCAACCCGTTCGCCTATTGCTCGACCAAGTCCAGGCGATGCCCAAAGTGGGGTGGCTGTGTCGTCGAGTGGAGCATCCATCGGCACGACTGTCAGGGGCAGTGCGGAAGATACATCTTAGTTCGCCGGACTCGGGACCAGTTCCGAGGTTAGGCGTCGCCGTCCTTGAGTATCTTTGAAGTGGAACATCCCCGCGCCTAGGAGGCGTTGAAGCTCTCTTGCTCCCCAAATTTTGTATTTTGTCTAAGTGTTGCAAGTCAGCTTTGTAGTTTTTGCTTTTGAACTCTTGTGTCTTGTTGTAAAGAAAAGTTGTCTTGTACTGTCTTCCTAAATTTAATTGAAATGAGCCTTTTTCTTTTCTTGAGCTTGAGTGTTTCATTCATTCAAGTGTTGTTGTATTACTTGTAAAGGTTGGACTACCTCTAGCTTGCCTAAGAGCGAGGTATGGAGGTAGTGCCGAACCCTGCTTCGAACTTTTGACTTAGGAGAAGGCGGTTTCTTGTAATGGAGAGCGGTCTATTGATGTATTACTTCAACTTTAAACGAACCATAAGAACCAAAGGTTAGCTCCTCCAAGTACTCTTCTCCCATGTCTAGTCTAGTTATAGAGACATAGTCGGTTCTCAGCCAAGTGGCTCGGATTCCGAACCCTTTATTTGTGTGCCTCTTGACGGTTGTGGAAGCAATTCCGAATGGCGACACACTTCTAGCTCGCTTGAGCGCGAGCTTGCAAAGCGGAGTCGAGCCAAGTGTTGGACTTCGAACTCGTCGTTTGAGTAAGTTTCAACGGTTGTGGGAGCAATTCCGAATGGCGAACCACTTCTAGCTCGCTTAAGAGTGAACTTGCGAAGCAGAATCGAGCCAAGTGTTAGACTCCGAACTCATCGTTTGAGCATAAGAAATTAAAAACAGAGAGATGCAAGCAATCACAAGAAAAATATGGAAAAAAGAAGCTCTTTATTGATAACTACTAGTCGGCTGCTTCTACGTTGCAAGTCGCTATTACATTGAAGAAATAAAGAAGCAAAATACAAGTGAAAGGGAAGGAATGGTTCGACATCTGAAGGTACTTAGAGAGGCGTTCAAGCGCTCTCTTGGTACTTCAAGAGATGGTCAGCATTCCAAGTCCTGAGAATCTCTCTGCCTTCAAGATCTTCAAGACGGTATGTTCCGGACCGAACTACTTTGGTGATCTTGTAGGGTCCTTCCCAATTCGGAGCTAGCTTACTCTTTTGGCTGGGAAATGAGATAGCTAGCTTGCTGAGGACTAAGTCACCCTCTCTAAGATCAGTGGGACGGACTCTCTTGTTGTAGGCCAGCTCGATCCTCCTTCAATACTTTTGCTGACGGATTGATGCTCGTTCATGAAGCTCATCAATCAAATCTAAATTTGCCCGAAGCTCTCTAGCATTCTGCTCTTCTTCATAAGCCACAAGACGAGGAGATGGTAGATCGACTTCCAAGGGGATCATAGATTCGGACCCATAGGTGAGATTGAAGGGCGATTTTCTTGTGGGGGTCCGTTTCGTAGTGCGGTAGTTCCACAGTACATTAGGGAGCTGTTCTGCCCAGAAGCCTTTGGCGTACTTATCCAGCCTCTTCCTGATACCGAAAAGGATCTGCCGGTTGGTATTTTCCACTTGGCCATTTGATTGAGGATGGGAGACAGAGGAGAAGCATTGCTGAATGGCGAGGTCTTCACACAGAAATCGGAATGCAGCCCCTGTAAATTGTGTTCCGTTATCGGTTATTAGGACCCGAGGCACGCCGAACCTACAGATGACGTTCTTCTAGAAGAACTAAATAACTTTTTTCTCAGTGATTGTAGCCAAAGGCTCGGCCTCTATCCACTTTGAGAAGTAGTCGATCGCCACGATTAAAAACTTGAGTTGACCCGGAGCTGGTGGAAAAGAACCTAATATGTCCATCCCCCACATTGCGAAGGAGATCGGGCTTGAGAGAGAGGTGAGTTGTGCATGGGGTAGGCGACGAATGTTGGAGTACTGTTGACAGGAGTTGCATTGCCGGACATGTCGTTCGGCATCTTGTAGGAGGGTAGGCCAGAAGTACCCATAGTTCAATACCTTCCAGGCGAGGGACCTTGACCCTGCATGTGCTCCGCCTATACCTTCGTGGAGCTCTTACAAGGCATATGAAGCTTTTTCCAGGGAGAGGCACCTCAAGTAGGGTCTGTCGTCTACTTGGATGTAGGAGCGTTTGTAAAAGACCCCCTCAACAAGGGTGTACCACTCCGCTTTGGTTCAGACTCGACGAGCTTCCTTAGGGTCTTCGAGGAGGAGCCCATCCATTAGAAATTCTATCAGAGCTTTCATCCAGTTGTCTTGAAGTTGGACGGGCAACGACTCCATCGAGTCGGGAGTTTCTTCTTCTATGCTCGGTCTTAGGAGCACTTCAATCAGGACGATCTGCTCAAGGCCTTGAAGGGACGAGGAGGCCAACTTGGAGAGGGCATCTACTTGGGAATTTTATTCCCTAGGGATCCGTTGAATGAGCGCCTCTTCGAATGAAGCCATGAGATTTTAGACCTTAGCTAGGTACTTAGCCATTCGGTCATCTCGCGCCTCGTACTCGCCTAAGACTTAATTCACGATCAGCTGAGAGTCGCTAAATATCCGGAGACGTTGTGCCCCTGCCTTGCGAGCCATACTGAGGCCGACTATAAGGTCTTCATACTCTGCTTCATTGTTGGAGGCCTTAAAGTTGATGCAGAGGGAGTATTGGAGAACGAAATCGTCTGGGCTTGCCAGAATGATCCTGGCTCCGCTCCCTTTGGTGCAAGAGGATCCGTCTACATATACCGTCTAAATAGGTGGCCTGTTTGTTGCTTGGTTGACCTCTGGGATGGTGCTCTCGACAATGAATTCAGCTAAAGCTTGAGCCTTGATTGCGGTCCGAGGCTAGTATGATATGTCATGCTGGCTCAGCTCGATCGACCACTTCATCATGCGGCCGGAGGTCTCGGGTTTATGTAGGACTTGCTTAAGCGGCTGGTCGGTAAGAACGACCACTGAGTACAACTGCCCACCACAGGCCCCCCGCCCCAATACTCAGACAATTTTAATATTTTTAGAAGACAAATTAGATACTATGTAGTACAACTGCCCACCACAGGCTGCCTCTCAAAAGGTGGTTAACCGGATTGGTGACTCTTGATCATTGGCTAATAGTATTTATACTCAAATTAGTTCTTGTAAACCTCCCATGTGGGACTAAATTCTCAAATCCTTCTCATTTTTCTCAAATACCGCGCATACCAGTCGACTGCTACGCATACCAGTCGACTGTTCGCTCTTTTGAAAACCTGGGGTATTACATACACCCCACCTTTAGAAATTAGCGTCCTCGCTGAGTACGGAACACACATCTAGTGTAGGACCGCCCTTTCTAGCACCCTGCCTACTTCCGTGAATACCCCACGAAGCAAATACCGGAGACTCATCTCCCTGCCGTGTATTAAATACACCCGGTGTGTCGAAAGTCGGCTCTGATACCATTTGTAACGCCCCGCCCCAATACTCAGACAATTTTAATATTTTTAGAAGACAAATTAGATACTATGTAGTACAACTGCCCACCACAGGCTGCCTCTCAAAAGGTGGTTAACCGGATTGGTGACTCTTGATTATTGGCTAATAGTATTTATACTCAAATTAGTTCTTGTAAACCTCCCATGTGGGACTAAATTCTCAAGTCGACTGTTCGCTCTTTTGAAAACCTGGGGTATTACAGAAAATAAGGGCGGAGCATCCTAGCTGCCATGACCAAGGCGTACGCCATCTTTTCCAATCTGGGATAGCGGAGCTCGGCATCCCGTAGTACCTTACTCACGTAATAGATGGTCTTCTGAGCCTTGTTTTCTTCCCTCACCAGGACTGCACTGAGGGTCTGCTCGGAGGCAATTAAGTCGAGGTAGAGTGTTTTGCTGGGGATAGGCTTGCTGAGGAGAGGGGAGTTCACTAGATAGGTTTTTAGCTGATCGAACGATTCTTGCTGCTGTTGACCCCACTCGAAGCCTTTAGCCCCCCTGAGAGCTTTGAAGAAAGGAAGAAACTTCTTCCCTGACTTAGATAGGAAGCACCCTATGGCTGCGAGGCGCCCTGTAAGCTTCTGAACCTCTTTCACACTTCTTGGAGGAGCCATATCCAGTATGGCCTTGATTTTTTCGGGGTTAGCTTTGATTCCTCTTTGGCTGACCATGAAGCCTAGGAACTTTCCGGATGAGACTCCAAACGCAAACTTGTTCGGTTTGAGCCTCATATCATGCTTCCTCAATACATCGAACGCCTCTTGCAAATCGGCCACATGATCGGCCCCATGGATGCTCTTGACCAGCATATCATCAACATATACTTCCATATTTCTGCCGATCTGTTCCTGAAAGACCTTGTTGACGAGGCTTTGATAGGTCGCACCGGCATTCTTCAGCCCGAAGGGCATTACCCTGTAGCAGTAGAGCCTTTGATCGGTCATAAAGGAGGTCTTCGGGATATCCAGGGGGAACATCTGAATTTGAAGATACCCAGAGAAGGCATCTATGAAGCTGAGGAGTTCATGGCCCGAAGTAGCATCGATCAAGGTGTCGATGCTAGGGAGAGGGAATGGATCTTTAGGGCATGCTTTGTTCAGGTCGGTGAAATCGATGCAGATTCTCCAGCTCCTGTTGGCCTTCTTTACCATAACAACATTTGAGAGCCACTCGGGATAGTTGACCTCTTGTATGAATCGAGCCTTAAGGAGCTTGTCCACATCTTCCTTTATGGCTTGCCGGCGCTCGGGAGCAAATTTGCGCCTCTTCTGTTAGACCGGTTTGGACCCCGGAGCAACGCTCAGGTGGCGGACGAGGAGCTCTTCGGAGAATCCTGGCATGTCGGCAGCCGACCATGCGAAGAGGTCACGGTTCTTTCTGATGCATTGGACTATGTCGGAACATAGGGCAGATGGGAGGGTCTTGTTGATAAAGAACTTTTGGTTCGGATCTTGCTCGGAAAAGAGCACTTCCTCCAGCTCATCCACCGGTTCGGACATAGGCCGGACATTCTCTTGGGGAATCTCAAGAGTCTCGAAGGAAAGAACAGGACCCCCGGTGGAGGTCATGTAGCACTTACGGGCCATCTCTTGACTACCTCTTACTTTCCCTACTCCTGCCCTGGTAGGGAACTTCATCTTGAGATGATAAGCCGACAGGACGGATTCTAGAGCAGCAAGGCCGGGTCGGCCTAGAATCACATTATAAGCAGCTGGGACATCGACGACCATGAAGTCCATCGGCTCCATTCGGGTAGTAGGAGTTTTGCCAGCGGTTACGTCGAGGGTGATTACCCCTTCGATAGTCACTGGCACTCCCATGAACCCATGGAGCGTGTAGCCGGAGGGCTTGAGTTCTCAGAAAGCCGCAAGGAAGAGAATGTTAACGGAGCTACCATTGTCCACCAGAATTCTCTCCACTTTAAAATTTGCTATATGTAGGTTGATCACTAGTGCGTCACAATGGGTGGTTCGGCTTCTGTGAGGAGGGGACCTCCTGTAGTCTCGGGGACGAGGAGATCGCTTTTTTGGACGTCCTTGGCGGGAGGCTCCCTCGCGGGCTCACCTTTCATCCAAACGGTGGCGAAGGTCCTCTTCTTTCTGCCGATTGTTGAGGGTATTGCGGAGGTCTTCGGGGGCCCGAGGATTGTGAGATGCCATCGAATCAGTAGAGGGATTGTGCACGGAGACGTGGTCACGTTGAAGGGGTTGTTTCTGAGGATTGGGACGGGAGGCCCCCACACCGGCATTCTGGGGCCCAGTTTGACCCCAAGGGGGTTGAAGGTTCTGATGAGGAGGTTGGTCCTACTGCGGGGCCTGATCAGGCTGAGGAAGGGGTCCCTACGGCTGGATGGTTTGGAGGGGGATCTCCTATTGTGGTTGAGGAGGAGTAGGTCCACGGTTGGACCCTCTGGATCTTAGTTTCCTTGGAGGCATGGCTGGAAAAGATCTGACCGATTGGAAGAGGAAGGGTTGCTATTCATGGGTTCCCACAGACGGCGCTAATCGGTTACTGCTAAATCTGGTGTGAGGGCAAACAGATAGAATTTGTGGATTCTTAGGAAAACTGAACAGTTAAACCTGAAACCTATCCACCAGAGTTTGACCGTTGACTCCCGCCGCTGACCTGCAAAAAGTGCGAGACACCGGGTGTAGCGTCCCGAATTTCTAATATGATATCTTAGAAAATACGTGGCACAATTTCCAGCATCAACTTCAATGTAATATTAAACACAACTTACACCAATAAAATTTTTCCAACTTTCATTACATTAATTATTTACATAGCACAGCGGAATACAATACATCTCAAATCACAAAATTACAAACTTTTCTCTTTACAATACTTTACAATTACATGAGTCACTATATAACTTGAACTCAAGCATCCAAATCTGAGCTCTAAGCAACAACCTGTAAATATGAGGCTAGAGATAACCCTAACCCCCAAAACTAAAGGGGTCAGCCATAAAGGTGTGAGTGACATAAAAATCAAACAAGCAACATAAATAAACATGAACATGGAATCATAAACAACATATACTAAACAAGAATACGTGAAGTAAGAAATGACAGGGAAACATGAAAAACATCAAGTGTAGCTTAACTAAGTGTTAGTGTAGAAAACAAGAAAGCACATGCACGAAAACCAAGTCATGAAAACACAATCTATATGCTGACTCTCTAATGCGTACTTGTCGGAGTCTATGCATCCCACTCTACATAGGTCCGGTGCAAGCCCTTAACGTCTCCACATTACAGGGTTTAATCCCCTGCTATGCAACTAATCCTATCACGATGACTACTACGAGATAAAGATAAACTGTGAGTATTAGCCCATGCCCCGATAATTCCGGAGATCAATCCCACACCACAGGTAATTCCGGAGACTATTTCACTCACACCTGGATAATTCCGGGGATTATCTCACACCGCAAGCAATGACACCTCATCACACGAATACCACATGTGCGTCGCCTCGACCCCGATAATTTTGGAGATCAATCCCACACCACAGGTAATTCCGGAGGCTATTTCACTCACACCTGGATAATTCCGGGGATTATCTCACATCGCAAGCCATACTGAGATCGATAACTCATGTTCTCGTTCATCATATCACCACTAGTGCCTGTCCTTATCATTTAAAATATTAAATTACTTAACAAATCTCCTAGAGTTGGTGTATCCTACCGGACTTAACTCAACAACTGAACAACTAAAATGCCTCAACAGGCCCAAACATAATTAACTCAACCGCCGGTATACTAGGGTCACACACCCTCTAGAGACTCAAACTTAAATATCCAAACCAACCTTCCAACACAAATTGCTCAACTTAACATCTTGAAAATATATGTCCAATAGATGGTAAAGTATAAGATAATAAATTATATATTAAAGCATTTAGAGTGTAAATTATTTGAAAGAACATTCATAGATATAAGGATACATCAGTATCAGTCGACTATAAAAGGCATAAGTCAACTGTCCAGAAAGAAAATTCTATGGTTTTAAGAAAATATTCTAAGTGTTATAAGTCGACTTGCAAAAGTCATAAGTCGACTTACCAGAGAGAAATTTCAGTAATTTTTAAGAAAATTTTCTAAGTGTTATAAGTCGACTTGCAAAAGTCATAAGTCGACTTACCAGAGAGAAATTCCAATACAACTAAAGAACATAGCAGCTGGGTCGTATCAGTCGACTGAGAATTCAAAACAGTCGACTGTCAGCCTACAGACTGTATAGTTTTGGTTGTGCACGATAATCAAAATTTAGAGTTTCTTAAAAATTCATTGTTCACTGAAATAATTTGTATTCAGATCCAAACCATAAAAACGTCAAATCTCAAAGAATCCCCAATTTGGATACATTTCCTCAATTCAATTAATTTCTCAAATTTCAATCCTCAAGACATAATCTCTTGATTTATGACTTTCCATTCAAATTTCTCAAAAACTGAATCTCTACCACAACTCACAACCATAATCAATCACCATATCAAATATGTGTTCACATACCACTAGGGTTTCACAAGATCCAATTTGTTCATCCATCCAATCCATTATTTTCATAATCATACTCAAACCCTAAACATGCTTTCTAGCAAATAAATTCGACATCCAAGATTAATCAAAACAATCATAGATCAACAACCAAATTACACTACTCACATGCATAAATAAATCAACCAATCAATTACATTATTCACATACAAAACTCAAAGGACAAATCAAAACAATTACATTACTCACATAAAACATACACAAAATAAAACAACATGTCACTCACCTTAAGAATGAGGAGATCCAACAAGAAAGCCTCTCTTTTTGCGAGATCCAAAATCCTCCTGCTGATCCTCCCAAAAATCACAAGATTTTTATGTTGTGCCGTGAATGACAGCTGCATTTTCTTTTAAATACCCGGGATAAGAAGTTTTAGGGTTTTTAAAACACTTTTGCAAAATAATCCCTTTAAATATAACTTTACATAAGTGGATACCTGCTATTGGAAAATCGATAAAATCATTTAAATTGGGACTTAAAAGTAAAATATACTGATTAATCTCAACCGGTACTGTTCAAAAAGTCCAGAAAATAAATTTTGCATTTTTACCCCTCAAAATGACAAATTTGCAAAAGATCTTTTTTTTTATAAAATTTGCAAATAGATCCAATAAATGTCAGAAAAATCTGAAAAAATTATAAATAAATCACAAATAATAAATAATAATTTTCCATAAAATAATTTTGGCTTTTGAACTTCTCAAAAAAATATTTGCACGTGTTTTGCACGTGTAAAAAGATATACCTTCAGAAAATATTTATAAATTCTCCAAAAAATCATTTTAATTCATCATAAACATTTAAAAATAATATTTTAAAAATATAGGGTACTACACCGGGGTTGATCCCGGCGACGCACCCTCCGACGCTCAAGTCAGTAATCAGAAAAGATTATGAATAAGCGTTAACTGGCAAAAGATCGATTACCTCTTAATGGTGGTGGATGGGAGATATTTATAGCCGCCTTTGAGATCAGTTTAGGAATAAAATCCCTAATTTCCAGTGAAAGGATAGAGCGAATCAGGGCCGTTGATTAAGTATAATCAGAAACCCTAATTCTATCCTGCTGAACCGGGTTTGCTGCGAGTTGGAACCCGCACCCAGTTGAGGTCGATCCGTTCATGGGTTGTGAGGCCTTTTAGTTTTAAGAAGAAGACCCTGACCCCATTTCAGACCCGTTTGTGGATGAAATTACCATTTTACCCCCAAGCGTTAAGATTCGTGCCCGATTTGGATGGTTCCGATTTAACCCTATTTTTAGCCATATCACCGACGAAAGATAATATTTTGTATGTTCGATCGGACGAAAGATCATCTTTCATCGCAATTATTTTTCATTAAAAAAATTGACGGACGGAAAATCATTTCTCGTCCGTTCCATTTTATATATTTATTGATTTTAATTTCGATGAATGGGAAACGATTTCCCGTCCGTCCGTTCTTTTTTTTTTTAAATCGAGCACGGACAGGAAATTCCCGTCCGATTCGATTTTTTTTTTATAAAAGGGCACAGACGGGAAATGATCCCCCGTCCCACCCATTTCTTTGACAAATGTTGGAAAAATCCTATAAACTATAGCCTATAGATATTTCTATGTATATAGATTATGTTTTTATTGAAATTAATTAAGATATATTAAGATTTAATTAGGATTAATTTAATAGTAAATTAGGAATTAATTAGGAGTTATTTTTTTAATTTAATTTTATTTCTCAGAAGGGAAATGATTCACCGTCCGTTGGTTTTTTATTTAAAAAAATAAATAAAAATTAATGGACGGAAAATCATTTCTTGTCCGTCAATTTTTTAAAATTAAAACATAAAATCTGGGTTCAAACAACTACAGTTGAAACCCAATTTTTGTAATCCTATATGCCAAATACCCAAAATTTGAGTCGGAATGACTATAGATGCTCTTAAGACATTAATCATGAGATTAATGTCTTAAACCAAGCATTAGGCTAAGACGAGACATGTTGTCCCGTCCAAGCAAAAAATTGCTTTGGAGGGGACAATATGTTGTGTCTGTTCTCTTCATTTAATTTTTTTATTTTTTTTCTTTTTGGAATGTACCGTCCGATAGTTTATACGTTTAAAAATATTTTAAAAATTGTAAATACTAAGACGGAACAAAAAAAAATATTGTAAATACTTCCTTTTTATTATATATATTTGGGCTTGAGTCAATTGACTCTATACACGTCATCAAAAAAAGATATATATTAAAAAAAATTCTAAGACGGAACAAGATTATGCGTTCGATCCCTAAAAAAAATTATAAAAAAAATAAATATGAATTTTTCATCTACTATATTTGGAAATTGCCAAATCCGTTTCTTAAATTTGGCAACGTACGGTTTCTCGTTTGATAAAATTGGCAAAATAGCAAACGATTGCAGCTGTCGTTTGTGTTTTGTTTTGTTGTCATTTTGCCAAAATAAAAAATGATTTGAGAAGCTTTAAATAACTATTACAGATGTTTTGGCAAACATTTGTGACAGCTTTTATCAGAGCATCCACAATGGTTTCTTATTTTTCCATTTTGTCATTTTTTGAGAACTGAACGCTAGCAGCGGTTTTCTATTTTACCATATTTTGAGAAACATTGAACATTTGCTTCTCATATTTGAGAAATGATATGAGAATTCTCAAAATATAGGAGACGGAGCATGTTGTTCCGTCCCATGATTTTTTTAAAAATAAGATCGGACGGAACAAGTTGTTTCGTCCATAAATTTATTTATTATCATTTTTTTAAAGTACCGGGTGAAAGATGTTGTTCCGTTCGGAAAAAATAATCTAAATAGGAGATCCAACGGGACATGTTGTCTCGTCCGAAATCCAAATTTGGCCAATATGACACTATCAACCAATGTTTACCCATTAATTTAAGGCATTAACCACTTTTATCACTAATTTAATAATAATTTAGTATTATTTATTCCCTAATTAATTAACTAATAACTATTTAATAACTAACACTGTTTTAATTTTACAAAAAATTACAAAAAATACATCTTGGATGGAACATGTGATAAAAAAATTCTTTCTTAAATTTTGGCAAATAAACCCGTGTAGAAATCTCAAAATTGCAATTTCTTATTTTACAATTTTGTCAAAAAATAACAAACACCATTTTTTTTATATAAAAAGCTGGCAGAGTCATCGCTTCATTAAAGAGTAATTAACAAAACCGAAGATACAGATACAAAGTCAGCCCGAAGGCGAACAACATCAAAAGACATCTGACTAAAATACCCCAGTCAGATAACATCGCAAAACACCCAAAAAGAAATACATGAACAAAGCCAAAAGAGACAAATGGGCGGTCTTAGAAAACTAGCGACCCGCCCTTTGTTTGTGAGCTACTCCTCCTTCTCTCCCAAGCGCATCTTCTTCCTGGATCTGATATTCCCTGTCTATTCAAAACAGCATAAGTGAATTTTGTGTATGAGAAAGGAAAGTGACGAAAGTCTATGAAACACACTTTTAAAACAGAAGTCGTTACGGTCTAACCATAGGTTCCACATGATAGAAGCAGTCACTATATTAATTATGGATGCTCTCAGGCACTATAAATGCCAACAAACACCATTGTGGATGCTCTCAGGCACTATATTAATTATCTACAACCGCTATGCACAGACAAATTGTTTTTTGGCATTTATGCTGGTCACAATTAGTCATTTAAGACTGATAATTTATGACCGCTCTCAAAAGCGATTCATGATCATGCTGTGCACTGCCACAAATTGTTTTGCATCTGTGACGGCCACAACCAGTCGTTGAAGATTTATCATGTGCGACAGCCTCTTTTGTGAGGAACAGAGGTCGTCACAAAAGCTCGAAACGTGTAATAAGTAAATTTGGATAATCTGAAATATGAAAAAAATATGTACAATTCAGCATTAATGACAATCAACTAAAAACTTACAAACTGTATCAAAATTTAATCAAATGACAAATTTAAACCCAAAAAGTTACGATACCAAAAAAGCCACATAAATATAATTAAGCATCACTTAAAAACTCGGTCTTACTATGGAGTAAAGGTACCATAAAAGAAGTAAATAAAGCATTGATTAAGCATCATCTCCTTGCTGTTAAATTTGACACTCCTAATCATTCATAAAGATCATCAATAAGGTTTTGTTGCTCGTTGAACTTTAAGGCATTCTCTTATCTTTGTTTTTTCAGCTTCAACTCATAATGTTCCTTTTATTGTACTAGCTTCACTTCACATTCTTCGATCTTTTTTTTAAATTGTCAACTGTAGGGGTGGGCATCGGTCGGTATCCGACCTATTATGGACCATCCACCACCGATCCAAAGAAAATCGGTTTTTTTAATTTTCTCATCTGCAACCAATCCGAACCTTAATTAGATTGGTTTCCATCCAAGTCGATTAAGTTCGGTTTGGATTGGATTGGATGATCGGTTTGGCGTGCTACTTATCACCTTCAACATCATTCATAATTTTGTTGAAATTTAAAAGATCAACTTCAATCAAACCTAAGAAACAACCTGCTATTTGTTATTCAGAAATGAATTTAAAATAAATATTCATAAAACTACAAGTTGTTAATGAATTTTGCACTAATAGTTTGCGAGATGACATTTAAATTTGTGAGATAAACTGTTTTTTCACTTGCATACTTCTGTAATCTTAGTTTATTATCATAAAAGAAATATCAATAACTATAGCTAATTGAATTTCAGGTATAATAAACAAGGATTTAGAAAATTATTTCTGCTTGACTTTAAAGTAACTACTAAATGTTACATCAACTTCATGACTCTATTAAGCTGCGACACACTGTAAATTAAGCATTTTTCAACAACATAACACACGGGACTATGGAGAATTAAAACATAGGTAGAACAACTGCTCGGTTTGTATTAAAGAAAAAGACTGTTTGTATATCAAAGAAAATGAGAAATGACTTTGTATATTCAAGAAATTAAAGGAGAACTATATTTTTTATGGACTTATGCATAGAGGTAAGGTCGGTTCGGTTTCATCGGTTATTTGAAAGCCTTATCCAACAACTGAACCGGTCCAGTTGGTTATTGAAGATCAAGAACCGAGCCAATCCAAACTCCCAATTGGTTCGGTTAAAAACCGGTCAGTTCGGGTTGGATTAGTTCGGATTGGTCAGTTCAAATAATAGTTGTCCACCCCTAGTCAACTATCTCACTCTCATCTGTCGGACATAAATATGCCCGAGCTAATGCTTTTCCAAATCTAGGCAGTTTACCCTTCTTCACGAGCCCAACAACACATCAAAATACTCGGTGATGAGTCCAGTTGAAGAGGATGCAGCAACGGGAGAAGAAGAGGTGAAAAGAAAGTGTGGTTCAAAAGGAGTTATTGTTGCCATGAGTTGCGGTTGATCGCTAACTCTCTGATTGCTCTCAACTTCATTGCAGTCTACTATCACTTTGGGTAGACAATCGCAAGCGACGATGACAATATTATGAGCCGATTCTATTAGGGTTTGTTGAGCCTAAGTTTATTCTTAAATCTAGATCGTACAACTTGTTGACTAATATTTTCAGTTGAGATATACATGATTTACACAAAAGAAGTAAATCAGAATAAAAGGCTAAGAAGATTGGCAATCAAGCAAAACAAGAATGTATCAAAGAAGACTGCAATTATCAAAGAAAAGAGCATGTTTCTTAATCCTGAAGAAAGCCAGCAAGGATCAGTTATGTGTTTCTGTTTTTTTGAAAAAATACTATGTAAACAGACGTTGATTGATTGATTAGTATATGGAAAGAATATAAAATGGATTCGCCAAATAAGAGTTAAGTCTGCATGATGACGGTCAACCGTACAATATGCCGATCAACCGTCGCATCAGTCGACCGCTCATCATAGTGGAAAAGATGAGTCAGTCAACCGGTCATCGCTCGACTTTCGAGTTAAAAGATGAACGGTCGATTGCTCTACAAAGCGGTCAACCGTCCACGTGCAGTTTTGACTGTTTTGGAATTATCTTTTAGTTTTTGGAAAGATACATTTCCTCCATCGATAAATAGAGAAGAATTCACTGAGTATTCTTCACCTCTTGCTATTATTATTTTTCTGAACTAATTATTCAATCAACGATCTGAGCGTGTGAGCTTTTATTGTTTTCTTCAGTCAAGATCAAAATAGATCTTGAGAGTATTTCTTTTCTTCCACTTCGGTGAGTTTTGCGGGACTTGTTTATAGAAGTCCTGCAGGTGTAATAGAACATTCGGCCTGAATTCCGAGAATCACTGTACGGGGTTTAAAGTATAGTGGAACGCTTATGACGGATAATTGCTACAAGTCGGTGGTGTGGACATAGATCTGAGGATCGAACCACGTTATATATGTCATTGTGTCTTTTGAGCTTGCTGCATTTGCTTACTCTATCTCTTTACTTTACGCATATTATTTAACTTTTTGATTTTAGCACAATCACCCTATTCACTCCCCTTAGGGTGATTTACACGAATTTTATCGCGTAACTATCTCTTCAAACTTATTGGAGTGTAAAGAATCAAGACTTGTAACCTAGAGTGTTTTAGGTATCTATAAATAATTCTATTGGCCTCCATGAGAGAGTAGCACTTCATTTGATAGTTTTCCATGGTAAACATCAGATTATCTTTTAGAAAGAATGGAGAAACAGAAAAATTCTTGGTAAGAGTTAAATAATGTGTTGGTTATTTCTTCCCCTCAATAGGTTCATCGAACAGGAAAAATTGTGTGTGTATGTTTAGTCTGATTTACTTTCTTTCTTTGTTGTTATTCGTAATCGGTTATCACCCCTCGCTTGACTTTCATTACCCTGGATTTCCCACCAATATTGTCCTTGTTAGATGATATATTAGTTTAGTTCCATATTGGTTATGTATTAGTTTAGTCTTCTATTCTCTCCTATATGTATGAGCCATATTGTACTAAATTTATTAAGAAATCAATCAATAAAGAATTATTCTCATCCAATAATCTTAACATGGTATCAGAGCTATCATCCTATAAAGTCTATACTAATTTGATCCTCGCCGTCGATGTGGGGTGGTTCTCATCTTCATCAGAATCACTCCACCTCCCGACATTCCTCTCCCGATCATGATCAAAACCCTAATCTCCCCTAAAACATTAAATCTCCACAGCCACCTCCCTAATCCTACCTCCCTCCTCTGTCACTTTTCGAAACCCAACCCTGTTCATCTTCCTCATCAAGCTCCTCCTCCAGACATCGACTACAACCTTCACCTTCGTCGCTCCATCACTCATCACCTCTACTCTGTCGAGCAACCCCAAGTGCCCTGCTTCCATCGCCTGCACACCCCGTCATCCTCATCCTCGAGCCATTGTCCTCATCCTCATCCCCCTCACCCTGTTCTCCTCAATCCTTGATTTCCTCTCGCCCTCGTCGACCGCACGCTGCACCCCTCCTCATTCGCGACCACCATCGCCATCGCAATAACCCCTGCTGCATCTTCTCCCATTCGACTCTCGCCCTCCTCTTCATCCCCGGGCACAGAGCACCCACCATGGCCGCCTTCAAGATCCTCGCCAATGTTAGAATAGGGTATCTCGATATCTTCTTCGTTATTGTACTTGTCATGCTTCTTCTTCTTCTTCTTGTCGATGGATTTGGTGGCGGTGAGATCACCACCTTTTATTGTCAGCCTCCAGATCTGACATTCCAATTGGCCGGGGGATTGCTATTTCCTGTTTGGACCAGCGCATCAGATCTAGTTACGGGTGCTGTTGTTTTGAGCCAAATCTGGGTGTTGCTGTTTTGATTCAGATGTGGATGCAAATTGTTCAGATCCAATTGCTATCTTTCTAGTGCTGCTATTGATTAAGATCCAATACCCAACTCCCATACTCGACCCAAAAAAAAAACTTTCTTGCAGGTTCTTGTGCTTCTATATCCAAATTGTCAACTCACTCTGGTTGATCGATCATGATATTCAACTCACTCTGGTTGATTGATCGTTTCTTGTGCTTCTACATCCAGATCGTCAACTCACTCCGGTTGATCGATCGTGAGTTTGAGAGGGGGTGTTATTAGCATCCAGTTCTCAGTTCAGGGATGATATCCCACCACATCGATAATTCTCAAGTCTGGGGTGAGATCCCATCATCGACAATTCTCAAGCTTGGGGTGAGATCCTATCATCGACTATGTCTCAAGTCAGGGGTGAGATCCCATCATAGATCAGGATATGGAGATCCCACCACTGTTCGGGGTGAGATTTCAACAATGCCGCACCACTACTTCCTTCCGCAATACTCTACTTCTCAGTTCCATCACTTGCGCATTCAAGCGTTGTCACTACACCACAGTTTGTCGTTCCTTCCACATCAATATCGTCAGTATTCCAAACTCTTGTTGCTTGAACCAACTTGAGTTTGAGAGAGGGTGTTAGATGATATATTAGTTTAGTCCCATACTTTTTATGTATTAGTTTAGTCTTCTATTCTTTCCTTTATGTATGAGCCATATTGTACTCAGTTTATTAAGAAATCAATCAATAAAGAATTATTCTCATCCAATAATCTTAACAATCCTAAATATGAAATTAAACAACTATGTGGTTATAACTTACAAGAGATACTCCTTTTCCCTTCTTTTCTTGTTAATACACTGCATCTAAAAAATTGATACATATCGTAATTCTTATGTTAATTTCCAAGAGGCACCAAGACCATACAATGGGCCTGACTTGAGGATGTAGCCAACATCCTCGGTGGCCTACTTGCATGGTCGGCCCCCTATTGGAGGCAAGGGAGGCGGCCGCCCCGGTCCCGATTTTTTTCCAATTTTAGAAGCCCTAAAAAAATTTCACTGTATTTTTGTATATACATATTTTGTGTGTAATATTTTTTAGGGGCCCCCAAATTTTATTTTTTGTGCTTTTGTTTTTAAAATTAGTACTTTGGCCAGCTTATTTTAATTGGACTTGGATTTGTATGGAGATTTTTTTCTCAAATTTCTAAATCTCTATCTATTTCTTCATATATATCGGTTTTTAAGAATTGCAGACATTTTTTTTATCAATTCTTTTTAAATCAAATTTTGTACGATGCCTCATTTCGGGAGTTCGCGCCGGGCTTCCGTAAACTCAAGGCCGACCCTACCAACTTGGCACATATATGTCATCCACAGTGCCTCTCTCGAAGGCCCACTCAGCGTCCCTTAAGGTCCTAATTTTGACTGCGACATCATCATCTTTGACTGCTCAATGTGAACCGATGGCTCAAGTTATCTCAACTCCACCGAAGACAACCCCTTCATCCACCTCCCGTGGCAGCCTGAGTAATTCGGCAATGTCATGTTAGTCAATGGGCAAGGCCTGGCAATTCCTTAATGTCACTCGCCAAAGATAACCATTACAATATTGTCAATGCTTGTAGTTGCCGCTTCCTTTCCTGCTTGCCCTTGAGAAATCACTGAGGTGATTGTTGACTTTTCACAATCGTCGACAAACTCAGCAATTCTTTCGAATGATGCACCTTATCCAGGTAAGGATGTTTCGCTAGAATTATGGTTTATGCTTAAGGTAGTTATTGTTTTACTTGAAGCATTATATTTTGGGTATTTGTGATACCTAGCATACCGATCACAGACGGTATATATAGCCAATACAGACTTGATGAGATAATGGGTCGAACAAGATTCGTATAGTAAGTGTTAGAAAATGGCTATACCATTTTACGAACCAGTTTGAGGCAATTTTTTTAGTAACATCCACTATGAATTAGTAAGATAACTTTATTAATTGGTGTTCTACTTCATAAGTATTTACTTATTTAAAACGGTTAAAGGGTGAATGAAAAATTGTCTCCCTAAGTGAGATGGTTTCATTGCTAAAAATGAGTTGAGGGATTTTAGTCCCACATCGGAAAAATCAAGGAATTAGAAGATGATATATAGTAACATTTTTCTTGGCATTGTAAGATAGCAAGCCAAAAGATACTCTTATGGTTTGCGGACATGAATGTCGGACCGACATGAACCCCAACCCGTGCAAAGCCTTTGTTTGATACAGTTA
This sequence comes from Hemerocallis citrina, assembly GCA_017893485.1. Classification (NCBI taxonomy): domain Eukaryota; kingdom Viridiplantae; phylum Streptophyta; class Magnoliopsida; order Asparagales; family Asphodelaceae; genus Hemerocallis; species Hemerocallis citrina. Next base: position 57,999,900 of record CM030358.1, read on the forward strand.
GATTTTTTTTCTAATCGGTAATGGCCGAAATTAATGCAGAAACAATTTTGCTGTTTGCCGTTACGTTTTTCACTCTGGCCCTATAAATAGACGGCTCATCTCCCCTGAATCTACACACCATAAACCCCCCCTCCCCATCTGTTCTGTGCTTCAAGTCAATTTCCATTCTTCGGACGTTCGGTGATAAATTTCAAACGTTGCCCAGTTCGAGCCCCCCCCCCCTTCTGTGTTCTCTGCGTCAAGTCAAGTTCCATTTTTCGGCAAACACTGTCCAGTTCGAGAGCGTGTCGTGGTGCCTGCGTCAACTCTTCTGTCGTTGCATCCTAGGAGACTGATGCCTACGCAAATTACAGCACCTGGACGAGGTGAATTTGTTTTAAGGAGATAGTGTAGTACACAAGCCTCGACACAAATTGTTTAGTTTGTAATTTTGTTATTGCTTTTCTTTTTTTTATTTGTTGGTTTTCTCCATCTTCTTCCTCTTCTTCTCTGATTTTGTGCCTCTCAATCATACTTGGTTTTATTTCAAACAACATTTGTAAACAAAATGTTATAACAAAAAGTTTACGATTCTGATATTTATGACCGGATCATCCGTATACAGCATGTGTCCTATAGAAAATAATTATATAATTATATTGGAATATATAAGCATGAGACCTATTTAGGATGAAACCTATATCCTTAACAATCCATATCCATACAGTGATGCACGTGATCAATTCAATGGTAAGAATCATGATCGGTAATAGTTATTCTCATATACCAACCTAATTTCATTTACCAATCTTCACATATTTCTTGAAAATATTTCTATCGGGTCAAGTGATGAAGTTCATAATGTTAAAAATAGTTTTTGGGGAAATAAATTTTTATTCTTATTTACCCATATTATTTACTGTATACATCTATATATAAGGATTACATTCTTGAAGGAGAAGAAAGGAGATTGAGAGAAGATTGAGGGGTGAGAGATTTGGGAAATCTGTTTCCTATGAATTAGGAAACATAATATACACATTAGCACTTACTATATTTCAACCCCCCCTCCCCCCTCCTCAAGTTGGTGCATAAATATTGAACATGCCCAACTTGTCAACAAATTTGAAGAAGAGCCGACTCGAAACTGCCTTGGTTTGGATATCTGCGAGCTGATCTTCTAACTTCACTTTAGATATCTCAATGACTTTCTCATCCAATTTTTCCTTGATGAAGAATCTAATCACTTCTACATGTTTCTTCCTGTCATGTTGAACTGGATTGGTGGCAATATCACATGCTGCTTGACTGTCACAATACACCTTCATAGGTTCATTCGGATCACAGTCTAAGTCCTAAAACAAGAGTTTCAGCCATAAAGCTTCTGCTATATGTAGAGCTACTCCGTGATACTCAGCCTCTGCACTAGAGCGTGCAACAACATTTTGCCTTTTGCTTCTCCATGTAACTAGATTTTCTCCAACAAATGTGAAGTATTCTGAAGTGGAGCGTCTATCAATTATAGATCCTACCCAATCCGCATCAGTATATGCCTCAACCTTCAAGTGACCAGGTTTCGCAAATAGGACCCCTTTTCCAGGAGCAGACTTAATATATCTCAGAATTCTCATCACTGTATCCATATGATGTTCCTGATGTGCATGAATAAACTGACTTGCCACACTTAAAGCATATGATAAATCTGACTGTGTATGCGCAAGATACATCAGTTGTCCAACCCATCTCTGATATCTTTCCTTATCACAAGGCACATGATCAGATTCGTTGCAAAGTTTCAGTTCTTCTTATAACGGTATACCAATCGGCTGACAAGCAGACATTCCAGTTTCCTTCAATAAATCGAGAGCATACTTTCTTTGAGACAGAAATATACCCTTTCTCGAGCGAGAAATCTCAATACCAAGGAAATATCTCAAAGAGCTAAGATCCTTCATTTTGAACTCTTGTGACAAGTAGCTCTTCAATATCGTTCTCTCCTCAGGATCATTCCCAGTTACTATCATATCATCCATATCTATAATATTAGCAGTAATCTTACCTTCTTTCCCTTTCAGGAATAGGGTATGATATCCGAATGTCTTCATTGATTTTGTAAACCTCCCAAACCAAGCTCTTGGCAACTGTTTAAGACCATATAGTGCCTTCCTCAACCGACACACTTTATTACTGTGTTGGGCTGGTCAATTTGATCCTAGTGGTAGATCCATATAAACCTCTTCTGTGAATTCACCATGCAAAAAGGCATTCTTCACATCAAATTGCTCCAACGATCAGTCAAGATTTGCAGCAAGTGACAGTAGAACTCGAACAATGTTGAACTTTGCCACAAGTGCAAATGTTTCGTCATAATCAATTCCATAAGTTTGAGTGGACCCTTTGGCAACTAGCCTTATCTTGTACCGCTCTATCGAACCATCCAGCTTATATTTCACCATATAAATCCATCTGCATCCTACTGGCTTCTTCCCTGCTGGCAGCTTGACTATCTCCCAAGTCTCATTCTTCTTCAAAGACTTCATCTCCTCATCAATAGCTGCTTTCCACCTTGGATCGGCTAAAACTTCCTGCACACTTTTCGGAATAGATACAACAGATAATTGATTCACAAATGACTTATTTGATTCAGACAATTGGTGAGTTGACACATAATAAAACATGGGATACTTGACTTTACTAGTGGGATTAGGCTCATAAGTGGGTTTTGGGATACCTCTAGTAGTACGGTTTGGGAGTTCTCTTCTTGGAGCTTCGGACAGCGATGGAGATTGGTTTTGGGGTTCTGCTGAGGGTAGAGATAGATCTGATGGTACTGGTGGTGGAGATGGTTCAGATGGTGCTGGTGGTGGAGATGGTTCAGATGGTGCTGGTGGTGAAGATGGCTCATCTTCATGGATGTTCGGCACGGACTGCAGTTCTTCGTGAAAATTTTCTTTCTCAACCAAATCTTCATTCGAGTGATCATCACTACTTACATCCTGATTTTCTCCCCTTATATCCGATTGTTTGGTCTGAACAGTGACCATTTCATCATAGGCAAGAGTTTGAACTTCACTTCGGTACTCTCCCTGAAGTTCAATCTCAGAGGAAAAATACATCTCATCTTCATGCAACACAACATCCATAGTCACAAACACCTTTTGAGTTGGCGAGTGATAGCACTGATACCCTTTCTTATTCTGTGCATTTTCCACGAAGACACAGCAAACAGCTCGAGGAGTTAACTTATTGCGTTCATGTTGATGAAGATGAACAAATGTAACACATCCAAACACACGAGGTGGCAATTTGACGACTTTTGGTGCATTCACAGCTTCAGTTAATGCTTGAAATGGTATGAGGAGGTTTAGAATATTAGAGGAAACTCGGTTGATAAGTATGCAGCAGAATCAAGGGCTTCTCCCCAATAAATAAGTGCATGGATGAGAGAAGCACGGCCACCTCGAGAAAGTGTTTATTTTTTCTTTCTGCAACCCCATTTTGTTGAGGTGTATATGAGCATGTAGTCTGGTGAACAATTCCGCGTTCCACCAAATATTGTTACAGATTTGAACCCAGGTACTCTTCGCCATTATCACTCCTAAGAACTTGAATCTGTGATTTATACTGAATTATAACATGCTTGTGAAATTTTTGAAACAAGCCACTAACTTCACTATTCGATTTCATCAAACAAATCCACATCATACGGGTGCAGTCATCAATAAAGATCACAAACCATTTGGCTCCTCCAAATGTAGTGTTTTTAGATGGACCCCAAACATCAGAATGAATAATCATAAATGGAAGAGAGCTTCTACTTGGATTTGGGGGAAACGAGACGTGGTGACTTTTTGCGAATTCACACATCACACCAAAAGACAAAAATATCCATCTTAAAAAATAAACTTGGAAATAATTTCTTCAAATAACCAAAAGAAGCATGCTCTAGACATCGATGTTATAGCCAAATATCTGATTTCTTCTTCTCACCTTCGAATCCTTCCACACTCAGAGCTTGAGTCAACTTTCTTGATCTTTCAGATTCTAAATTCATGTAATAGAGCTTCCCGTGTCTAACCCCATAACCAACATCTTGCGAGTCTGAATATCCTTAAACACACAATGTGAAGGCCAAAAAACTACAATACAATGTAAGGCAGTAGTTATTTGAGGAACAAATAACTGATTAAAATTCAAGGATGGCATAACTAGGGCAGTATCTGAGGTTAGATTGTTTGTGAGAGGTATGGACCCCTCGCTAGTAATAGTGGCAGGATCACCATTGGCAGTGGACACAGTTGATTTGGTGGATGGTTGAAAATTTTGTACTTGTTTAGAATCAAAAGTTATATGGTCGGTAGTACCCGAATAAATTATCCATACATTATTCATAACAGAGGCAGAAATATTAAAAACCTTACCATCATTAACTGCAGCAGCATGATCAGTAACTCCAACTGCGACAGTGGGTTGATTGCAAGTCTTCTACCGAATATCCCTGCTATGATCCGAGATCTCCGGATAGCCGATAATAATATAACAACGAGCTTTCGTATGGTCGATCTTGCCACAATGAGTACACTTTCTTGACTCATACGGATATTATCTCATAGCAACAGAACAAACAGCACAGCAAGCAGAACCAATGATCCAAAAATCAAACAGTAGACGGGATCAAAAACAACAAACACTTTTCCCAAAACAGCACACACCAAAAGAGCACAACAGCAACACAGATTTGATCAACAGCCACCAAGTGAAAAACAAACCGCAATCGAAGATTCACCCCTTCCTGGATCTGAGCTTCGGTCAATTGAGGGAGGCTGAGGTGTAGGGAGGTTGGATCAGGGTGCCGACGGGAGGGAGGAGCAACCAAGGGGGTACTCAGGTCTGGCTGGCGGCGAACAGCAGGGTCGACGATAGGGGCATCGATGGCGGCCTGGGGATCTGGGCGGATGTTCGGGAGGGATGAGGATAGAGCGGGGGAGGGGGGGTTCGATCGGGAATAGGGAGCAGCGGAGGGAGGGGTTAGGCAGCGTGGTCGGTGGTGGCTGTGGCGACGAGGCTGCGGGGGCTTGGTTGCGGGGTTGCTTGCGAAGGTGGAGATGGCGATGGGTTCGAGGAGGAGGAAGATGGAGGGAATTGCGGTGGAGGTGCTGTCGAAATTGGAAGGGAAGGAGCCGTGGTTGGTTTCGGGGTGAGGGCGTCAGCGGTGAGGGCTTTCGACGGGATCGACGGGCTTCGATGAAAGTTCGGGTTTTCGGGGTCGACGATGAGATTGATAGCGGGATTGGTGACTGGATCGAGGTCCAGTCGATGAAGATGATGGACGAAGTCGGGGTTTCGGGGTTCAGGTTTGGATATGAGATTGGTGATCGGTGAGACTGAACACGCCTCTTCTTCTTCCTCTTCTTCATGTAGCTTAGGATATTTAAGGCTCTGATACCATGTTGAAAACAGTTTTTGGGGAAATAAATTTTTATTCTTATTCATCCATATTCTTTACTGTATACATCTATATATAAGGATTACATTCTTGGAAAGAAGAAAGGAGATGGAGAGAAGATTCAAGGATGAGAGATTTAGGGAATCTGTTTCTTATAGATTAGGAAACATAATATACACATTAGCACTTACTATATTTCAACACATAATTCAACCTAAATGATGCAGATCCCTACCAAGTTAGTCCAATACCCAATACATGTGGCTGATCAACCGATCACTACTCATTTACATTGCAATGTATGAATATAACAATGCAACAGACACATGGCCGGCCTAGGGGTAAGTCCAACAAGCAAGCAGGCTTGGGCAACCCCCTTTTATGGGGGTTTTTTTTTTGATATTATATAATACATATTTTGGCCCAAACCCAACTATTCATTCTAGCCCGAGTGCCAACTCTTCAGTCCAATTATCCCAACCCCCGAAACCATCCTTCCATGTTTCCCTTCTTCATCTCATTCAAATTCGAATTTGCAATCCAAACCTTAGCGGACCGGTAGCGAACGAACCCAATGGCAGCGGCGCAGCGCCAGCAACTCCTCAGTCCTCACTCTCTCTCCTCGCCATTTTTATTCACATCACTGGTACTCTCTCTACTTCTTCATTCTGATTTCGAAAAAGAAATGAATGTTTGGCTTATGTCTAAAATTGAAATTGAAATTGAGTGTTTGGATTTAGGAATTAGGGCTAGGTTACTAACTCCTTCCTGAATCTGAGTTCTCAACTCAAAATCAAAACCCTAGTCCTCTAATTAGGGCCGGAATAATTTAGAAATTATGGGATTTCAATGTTCATAAGTCTCGGATTGTTTGTGCGTTTGAGTTTGACTTATGTCTCACAAGTGTTTGATGATATTCTCTTATGACCAATGCCTACTTAATAAGCCAATCATTAATATGAAATATCAAATAGTAATGATTGTATGAAGGTATTGTTCTTAGGTGCCTAAGGAAGGACCATGATCATTACGGAGATGAAAATTGATATTGACATTAACTATTGAGTCAAACTAGTTCTACCATTCTTTCTAATTTTGTGAACCAGAGGAAATAAATATTAAAATGAAACCAAGTATACATGTCTTTGTTGCGAGAAGATTAAGTCTCGGACATTTCTTGATTTTCTTTCACATATTTGTAGATTACATGCCAAACCAAAAATTACATGTCTTTGTTAGGAGAAATAAATTTTTTGAATAAATTATCGAAGTTTTTTACTCATTGTGAATGCTAATTAACTAGAAAATCAGTATGACGTACCAAATCATTCGATATTAGTAGGACTATATGAAGATTGTCCAATTATAATAACTTAATTGGGGACCTTTGAAATTTAGTCCTAAATTGATGGATATTTGCAATTTAGTCAAAATCATAACATTCACAATTTTGTTCCATAATTGGAATGACTTAATCAATTTAGTGAATAGAATTTTCACCAAACAAAATAGGTAATGACTAAATCGATTCGAGGACACGGGTATTAGAAAAATATTAGAAGGATGCTGAGAAGAACAATTTTGAAGAAAACAAAACAAGAGAAAGAAAGAAGAAAAATGATAAGAAGGATTATTTTATAACTTATCTTCAAATTATTTTATTAGTATTATTTTGATGTTATTACAATTGGTTTGCTTGCATTCTTGAGAAGATCATTCTATCTATCCATGCATCGCACAGGATTTATGCTAGTCTTAAAAGACATTAAAAAATTGAATACATTTTTTGTATACATTTTATAATTTATAGGAAGAGAGTATCTTAATGTGTATTAAATTTGAGGACTAGATTGATTAAAACATTCTAACTGAGGAACTAAATGTAAATGTTACAATTTTGGGGAACTAAATTGTAAATATTCTTCAATTAATGGACTATATTGCAAAAAAAGCTTAATTAAGTAGGATAATGCTACACCTACCAATTAAGTAAGAGTAGTGCTAGAGCCACTACCAATTTCACTACATTTCTATTCACTACTTTAGGTAGTACACTTCAATAGGTAGGGGATGATAGAGTAGGTGGGAGAACTCTCCAATAGGAGTATGCCACATAAGGTAGTGAAGAAAATGGTAGTGAAATTGGTAGTGGCTAAAGCATTACTCATTAAGTAAGAGTAGTGCTAGAGTACTGGGGATTCAATTGCAATGTTAAGATTTGGGTTACTAAATCACAAATATCCATCTATCCATTGCCTAAATTGCAAAAATTTCTTATGTTAAAAAAGGTACTTTCGTCCACACAAAAAAAAGTAACTTGAGAAAATAAGTTGAGTGAGATTTATAATTTAAAAAGTTATTGAGGGAGGTTTATAAAAATGAGCAATAGTTGAGAAGTTTTCTTAAATTTAGCCTAATTTTATTGTGCTTCCCGTTGATATTCATTTAACACTTCGTATATGAATCGTTTTTCATAATCTAATGGAATGCAGCTGTAGATCACGAAGATAATATAATGATGAGACTTAACGCTGAAGATCACGAAGATAATATAATGATGAGACTTAATGCTGATCGTATCATAAGAAAAGATTCTCTGTTAACAACTTAATTCTATGGAATTATAAAGAGTTTCGTCTCCGAAAGTTCTTAGAAATGCCATTGTCAAATTGTTTTGAGAAGTGTAATTTGTTTATGAAAGCATTGAATAGAAGAACTTAAAACTGTTTCCCTTGGGCAGGCCCTGAGTTCACGGAGATCCGATGCGAACTCTCAAAATGGAGCCCCTAAACATACAAAATAAAAGTATGTATATATATATATATAGGAAAAAAGGGATATGAGCAACTTGCACATTTAGTAAATAAGCAATTGATGATGTGGCATACATGTGATTGGAAAAGCCTTAAAAGAGTTAGTTGTCCAATGTATTACATGCATGCCACATAATCAATTGCTCATTTACTAAATGAGCAAGTTGCTCATATCCTTTTTACCCTATATATATATATATATATATATATATATATATAGAGAGAGAGAGAGAGAGAGAGAGAGAGAGAGAGAGAGAGAGAGAGAGAGAGTCATGCTATTATGAGATGGTGAGATGGAGTGTTTTTTTGTGAGATGGGCGATTTGAATCATCCAAATCTTGATCACACCGTTCACATCATTCTACATGTCATCTAGATGGTGTGTACAAAATTTTAAGCCATTTTGTCACGCCCCGCTTCCCAAAATACGGAAATACGAGTACGTGACGAAGCCCAGCGAATGATCTTAACATCATTCATAAGCTGTAGGATCGACTCAGCATCACAACAAAAATATAACAAGAGCGATATATATAACCAAGCATGCATGAATAATTTATTAGCAACAGAAACAACTGAAATATAATAAAACATCCAAATAGTTTCAAATCTGAATCAAGCGTAAACTCGGAAACAAGTCTTATACAGCAGAAGAAATAAATAGCTTAAGGAAAGCAATCATTTAAACAAGTCCTTGCTCTAAGCAAAACCTGAAATGTCTGCTCGTCAATTCCAGCAGGTAGCTTGTCTCCCAAGTCTGCTTAACAAATATAAAAAGGGAAAATAGGAAAAAAACAAGAGAAGATGCCCTTAGTGCAAGCTAGGGCCACAAATAGTGAAAACAAGTACAAGTATGGGGAACAGGAATTGGAATCAAGAATGTAACAGAGATATAACAAGTAGTGGAAAACTAAGGACTAGCTAGCAAAAGGAACATCTTAGTAACCAGGTTGGATAACAACTGCTAATGGTAAAACACATGTCAAGTGAACTTATAGGGGTATCTAACATCAAGTGACAAGTCTCAAGTCTAGTGTCATGTGCTATTTCAAATGTCAGGTCTCAGATATCAAGTTGTCAAGTCTCAAGTAACAAGTTGTCAAGTATCAGGTAACACGTATCAAGTTCAAGTTTCAGGTTTCATGCCTCATGTATCATGTTTCATGTATCTTATCATCAAGTATCAAGTAACAGGTGTCATGTTCAAGTTTCATGTTCAAGTCTTATAGTTATTACTATCTAGGTAGAACTTCATGCATCCATACTTTTACTGCATGGTTGTTACAGTCAAAACAATTTCGTTTGACCTAGTAATGGAGTCTATAGGGCGGTGTACTCAGATATCAAGTATCAAGCAGGCACGGTTCATGAATACGAAAATAAATAACAGGTTCACGAAGCAAGTTCGTGAATACTAACAGGTTCATGACCCACACAGTGGGTTCATGAATACAACAGGTTCATGAGCCAAGTAACTGACTCCATGAATACATCAAGTGCAACAGGTTCATGAACCGAGTACTGGAAAACACGGGCCCCCTTCCGAGTACACTTACCTATATTGTCCACTCTATAGTCTTTCCCAAAACCCCGGCTTGTTACTTTCATTAATTCTTATCAAGCAAGCATACATGTGTAAAATATTGTGATTTAATTCTAGGAAAAATTGGGGATGTCCTATATGGTGTCCAGCAGCTACATATAAAATTTCGTGTCAAACGCTCGCTGTTTACACAGCTAAATTAACTTGCAAAGTAAATGCATACAGCAGTTTTGCAAAACTGCGTCTACTGACACAGCTGCAGTATAACTGCCATAACTCCTAGACCGTAACTCCGAATTCGAAAGTTTCAGAGTCTATCGACATATAGACATCAAGATCTACAATTTCTATTCAGGGCTCGGGACCAGATTCAAATGATAAATGGGTCGAAACAGCAATGGAGATTCAGGACAGCAACTCGTAGAAATAACTTACTAGCGTAGGTTACATGGGAAAATGTCATTTGGCGTCTAAGTTATTATGTGGCATAAATACATGATAATGGAGGTCAAAACAGCAAATAATAAATGTTTTTCAAGTTATAGGGTTGCAAGTTCGTCAAATATTAAATGTAACATGTGTCTACGAATTTAGGGCTCCTAAATTCATAAGTCTATGTGTTCATGTGCTCAAGGGGTAAAAGAGTCCAATAATTATAAATTAATACAAGGAAATTTTGTGACTCTTAGAATTGTCAATTTGGAGGTTCAATATTGATCTACAATGATATTCAAGAAGGAGTCACAATCTAACTATATGTAGTATTTTCAAGGGTGCGTGTACTAGAACAATAAATTGTACAAGGATACTTGCCTTAGTTTGACAATGACTAGATCCACTTGTTGTAGAAAATTGGGTTGAAAAATCCCGGAAGAAGTCCCCCAAAAGCACGTGCGAAGATCCAATAGGAACGCCCAAAAATTCCCACACCACATCGGCCGAACAGCAACCAGCCAATCGGGATTCGCTGCGCCCAGAACACAGGACAGCAACTTCAGCGAATCAAAACGCTCCAAAGCAGTGGATCGTGCCAGAACAGGAAACAGTGGGCGGGGATTCACTGTGGGCACAACACGGAACAGCGATCTCGATCGCACGGATCTTGAAGCGATCCGACGGCTGAGACCAAATCCCGCCCATCTGCTTCTATTCCTTCCTTCTTCTTCGTCGAAACAGAGAGCGAGAGGGAAAGAGTGAGACGGCGACGACACTAGCGAGCGGCGACGTCGACGGCGGCGACGTCGATGGCGGCGACTGGTCGGGAAGCGACGCAGTGCGGGGTCGTCGGCGATGATGGGACGGCGCGCGTCGAGGAGCGACGACGCTCTGTTCTGCGCACAAGAACAGGGGAGCGAGGAGAAGTGGGGTGGCTCGGGGGTGTGTGGCGACGCGACAGAGGTGTAAAGGTGGTCGGGTGTGGTGTTGAGGAGTTGACGAGGCGACAAGGTGGTGACAAGCGATGGGTAATGGCGGAGGTGGGTTTGGTCGAGGATGGGTTCGATGGGGAATTGGATTCGGAGTTGGCTGAGGGCGGAGTCGACGGCGATGGAGGTTGTGGTGGTGTTGTGGGGTCGACGAGGTGAAGGTCGAAGGTGATGAGGGGACGAAGGCGGTGAGGCGATCGGAAGTGGGTTGGTTGGCGTGCGAAAACGAAGGAGAAGGAAACGGATGAAGGAGAAGAGTAGCGGCGGGTGGTTAATTAAGGGCTAAACAGTATCAGGGTTGGGATTAGGGTTAGGGTAGGGTTTATATAGTAGGGTTTTCGGGTTTGTGGGTTTTGGGTATCCGTTTCAAATAGGGCCCAATAGGAGAAATGGTCAAAATGCACTAAAATGGGGATTAAATAGATAAATGAGAAGAAATGGTCAATTCTTCATGAAGAACGACACAAATAGCACACGAATGAATTCGATAAAAGGACCAAAATTTGAGTCGAAAACAATTTAATGGTTTTATTCAATCTAAAACAAAATGCAGGATCTCAAATAGATGAAAGAGTACAATTGAGCAAAATACAGTATAAAAATGCAAATACGGAAAAACAGGAGTTACAAATCCTACCCACCTTACACAAAAATTTCGTCCTCGAAATTTGCTTAGGCGGTACATAGGACAGGGTAAAAGCAATTTAGGGGAGGGTAACAAACAAGGGATCCAAAAGAAAAGTCAACTTGGTGGTAACACCAAAATAAAAAGGGAGTGGATAACAACGATGTCAAATGGAATGCATGAAAGAGAATAGACGGTATAAAAAAAAAAAGAATAACACGAGATAATAAAGCAAGATAAGAAGCCGGCAGAACTGAAATCAGAGAGGAAAAGGATCGGGAAGAATCAAACCATTCAGTGAATCAACGGATGGGGTTGAATACAAGGAACAGAGAGGGGAGCAACAATACAAAGGACTAGTCGCAACAAGGGGATCCCGGGACCTGTGGGTTATGGGCCCACCACCTTCTGCTGCGACACTCTGATGGTGACACTCCAAGCTCCAGACATGTCGTTGTAGACCACGTGACACCAGGCGACGAACCGAGCAGGAAGATAAGACTGAGACACTAGGATCGAGGGGAGTATGGGCTCCAAATAGAGATAGGCAATAATACAAAATGGATATAAGGCTTGAGCTTCAATCTTCATAATTAAAAGATAGAATACATATCAAAACTAATGGCTTTTAACAGAAATAATAACCCAACAAATATCAATAGTAATAATATCAATAGTAACAGAATAATAATAATAATAATAATAATAATAATAATAATAATAATAATAATAATAATAATAATAATAATAATATAATAATAATAATAATAATAATAATAATAATAATAATAATAAATATAATAATGATAATAATAAAATTAGTAATAATAGTAACAAAATAATAATAATAATAATAGTAATAACAGAAATCAAAATCATCATAATCATGCAGGTAATAATAATATGATGAAATAAAAATATCAACAATACTAATAATAACGATAATACATACATGACAGAATAGAATTCAACACATTCATGAAAATAATGCAATAATAATAATAATAACATTAAAAATAACAACAATAATATTAAAAATATTAGCAATAATAATCTTATATACAAAATAGAGTAAAATCAACTATACGAGTTCAAATTGTATGGAAACATAAAATGTAACTGTATAAACACAGTATCATACAGGAAATATTTCTTCACCTTTAGTTTTATTATATAAGTAAGAATTTTCTTGAAATATCAATTTGCAAATATGTAGAAAATCTTGCATCCTTAACATCAAGTTGCATGTTTGCCTTCACGACATCAGGTTGCAGGTTGTCGTCCGGATATTCGGCTGCACATTTTTCCTCGCCGACATCCAATTGCAATTTGCCTCCATTGACATCGAGTTGCATGTTTGCCATCTCGACATTAGGTTGCACCGAAGTGGTGAAATGTATATAAAATTGAGCATGCTCAGGCTCAAAATAAATTATTAATAATAATAATAATAATGATAAAAATAATAATACCATTAACAATAATAATAACAAAAAGTCCATATTAATAATAATAAAAATAACAATGATAATAACAATGATCATAACAGTAATAGTAACAGTAATCGCAAAAAGAATGATAATAATAATAATAATAATAATAATATTAAAATATTTACAACACTAGAAAAAGTAATAATGCAAGACAAGATATAGTTTGGGCCCAACATTTTTGTGGAAGTAATTTAATATCAACAATAATAATAAAATAATGAAAACAACAATAAGAATATCAACAGTAGTAACCATAATAATAATACTAGTAATGATAATGAAAATAATAGCAAATATAATAATAGTAGTAGTAATAATAGCATTATACAACAAAATAAGAATTTGTCTTACTAAAATAATCCAGTGGAAATATATAGTTGATCAAAAATGAAAAGTGAAGTTAGAATACACCATTGTTCGGAATAACAAAATCTTTGTTGAGAAACATTTTTTTTTATTTATAGGAGATCGAAAATAAATATAACAATTAATAATCGAAACATAGGAAGTATTCGGAAAAATAATTATAAAGAGAAAAATAAGTAGGAGGAAAATGAAGCTACATCCAATAAGGAGTTAAAGAATATGGGTACGGAAAGAATAGACGTATACCCAATACGGAATCTGATGGAACTGAGATGAATCCCAGGACTACGGATTGGTGTGCGTATCGATCGTTAAAGATAAACAGATTGCTTAATTGTGATCTAACCCTATACAGCGGAAACTAGGGTTCACAAATTATACCTGCGGTGAGAAGAAGACGACAGCGACCCCAAGATCTTCTGCACGTATTCCTTCCTCGGGTTGGACGTCGTGTGGGCGACGATCTCCCAACCTTTCTCCCTTGGCTGTCCACTTTTTCTCTCCTTACGTGAATCACGAGATTTGAGAAAAAAAACTTATATTTCTGATTGTCAATGACGGCCAGAGAAATAGAGGATATATATAAGGCTACGGCAGGGACCATGAGGAGAAATTAGGGTTAGGTCTCCTAACAGATCTGGGTATCCCGTGTTCAGTCCGAACACACAACCCAGGCCCATTAACAATAGCTCGGTCCACTAAGGAGCTATTGTTGCACTACCTTCCTAATCCCAAATTATATTTATGGGCTCCTTTTATTATATGCTCGTTCAACTCCCCATGTTAAGATATCGAATGTCCGTCAATCAAATTAAGTTACTGACAACTACATTGATCAACATCTTTTATCCTTAAGTAGTACCACTCAACTTTATTTGTCATGTCGGATGTAATCCACCTGCAGGGTTTACATGACAATCCTTATGAGCTCCTTAAGGGGACATCATCAACCCGACGTATCGGGACATGGATTCCTTTTACAATCAACAGCCCATCATACATACAATGCTATTACCCAATTCATAGAGGTTGTTGATCCATAATGAATCTCACTCTTTTATGAGTCAAAGTAATGCACACTGTATATACATGTCTGTTATTATATCTGGATTAAGAGCATAAGCATCCATAATAACAGAGGTGTTTGTTCTCTTTTGTAGTCAGTACAAAGAGAACAACCTCAAGTGGTCCTGTTCAATACACACAAAGTGTACTAGTGTAAACCTATAGTCAAGACAGACTAATACCAGATTACACTACAACCTTTCCAATGGATTGTCCAATGGAACTATTTATATATTCCATAGGGAACTGGTAATATGATCTTCTGTGTGTCACCTCACACCATATAATCAACCTTATAGAATATCAGACACTTGCATTAATATTATAATAAACACAATATGCAAACATATGCCCATATGATTCTCATTCAAAAAAAAATAAGGAAATAAAGTTAATACAAAAGTGATGCTTTCAGTATATAACCCTAACAATCTCCCACTTATACTCAAAGCATTGCTTTTCAGTATACTGTTACAAATCTCCCACTTATGCTTAAAGCCATGCTGCTACACATCTGACTCCATACCCTCAACATGACTATCAAAAGCCTTAGCTGGTAAGCTCTTAGTGAAGGGATCAGCTAGGTTGTCTGCTGATGCTATCTTGATCACAGCAACTTTTTCTTTCTTTACGAAATCTCGTATCAGGTGGTACTTGCGCTCAATGTGTTTACTTGCCTTATGGGCTCGTGGTTCCTTCGAATTTGCAACTGCACCACTATTATCACAATAAAGTGTAATAGTCTTAGGCAAATTAGGTACCACATCCAAGTCCAATAGGAAGTTTCTGAGCCAAACCGCTTCTTTGGCTGCCTCAGAGGCTGCCACATACTCGGCTTCCATGGTAGAATCAGCAATACATTTTTGCTTGATACTCCTCCATATAGTGGCTCCACCTCCCAAAGTAAATACATAACCTGAGGTTGATTTCCTGGAATCCCTATCTGACTGAAAATCTGAGTCTGTATACCCCAAGGCAACTAAACTATCTGCCTGGTAAACTAGCATGTAATCTTTAGTCCTTTTCAGGTACTTCAAAATATGCTTTACGGCAGTCCAGTGCTCTTGTCCTGGGTTAGACTGATATCTGCTAACCATGCCAACGGCAAAGCAGATATCTGGTCTCGTACATAGCATTGCATACATTAAGCTTCCTACTGCTGAAGCATAAGGAACTGCTTTCATGTTCTCTATCTCTTTAGGTGTCCTCGGACACTGCTCCTTTGATAGAGCAATTCCATGCCTAAAAGGTAAGAAACCTTTCTTAGAATTTTGCATGCTAAAACGAGTTAGTATAGTATCGATATAGGAAGCTTGAGACAAGCCCAACATCCTTTTCTTGCGATCTCGTAGAACTTTGATCCCAAGGATGTGACCTACTTCTCCCAAGTCCTTCATATCAAACTGTTTGGATAACCATACCCTTACGTTAGATAATACCTTCACATTGTTTCCAATGAGCAAGATGTCATCCACGTAAAGTACTAGGAATACCACTACGTTTCCGTCACACTTTTTGTACACACACGATTCATCTTGACATTGATCAAATCCATAGGATTTTATCACCTGATCAAAACATATGTTCCAAGATCTGGAAGCTTGCTTAAGTCCATAAATGGACTTCTTGAGCTTACAAATAAGATGCTCTTGGCCCTTTTCAATGAACCCGTCTGGTTGCTGCATATAGATGTCTTCCTCAAGACTTCCATTAAGGAAAGCTGTCTTGACATCCATTTGCCAAATCTCATAATCAAGATGAGCTGTAATAGATAAAAGAATCCGGATAGACTTAAGCATGGCTACTGGCGAAAAGGTTTCCTCATAATCAATACCCTCTCTTTGAGTAAAACCTTTTGCAACAAGCCGAGCTTTAAAGGTTTCAACCTTACCGTCTGATCCTCTTTTTCTCTTATAGACCCACTTGCATCCAATGGCTTTTACACCAATAGGTGGTTCTACAAGCTCCCAGACTTGATTAGAATCCATAGATTCTATTTCAGATATCATTGCTTTTTGCCAAGACTCTGCATCTTTATCTTGGAGTGCTTCATTGTAGGTACAGGGATCATAATCTTGTTCCTCAGGGACAAAGTCTGACGACTCTCCCAAGAACATATATCTATCAGGTTGTATCACAACCCTCCCACTACGACGAGGCACTATCGATTGTGGTGCAACATTTGTGACACGTTGTGCAGTTACTGGTGGTACATCCTGTTGTACTGTTGGTACTGAAGTATTTGGTGTCTCACCTCTCAGTTCTTCTAGAACAGCTCTGCTTATGGGTTTATGGTTCATTACATAGTCTTCCTCTAAGAATCGAGCATTGGTGCTAACAATGACCTTCTGATCCTTAGGACTATAAAATAAACCACCTTTCGTTCTTCTTGGATAGCCTACAAACAAGCATACTTCTGTACGAGATTCCAACTTATCGGCTTTCCCATTCAGCACGTGTGCTGGACTACCCCAAATCCGAACATGTTTCAGACTAGGCTTACGCCCAGTCCACAGTTCTGTGGGAGTAATTGGTACTGACTTAGAAGGAACCAAGTTCAAAATATAAGCTGCAGTTTCTAAGGCATATCCCCAAAACGAATCTGGTAAATCTGAATAACTCATCATTGATCTAACCATCTCCATAAGAGTCCTATTCCTTCTCTCTGCTACACCATTCTGTTGGGGTGTTCCAGGTGCTGATAATTGGGATGTAATCCCAGCCTCTGACAAATAGTCCCTAAACTCCCCAAAGAGATACTCGCCACCACGATCTGAACATAATGACTTGATACATTTTCCATGACGCTTCTCCGTTTCTGCCTTGTACTCTTTGAATTTCTCAAAGCACTCAGACTTACGGCGCATCAAATAAATGTATCCATACCTTGAATAATCGTCAGTAAATGTGACAAAATATTCAAAGCCACCTCTAGCCTGGACAGTCATGGGCCCACACAAATCAGAATGAACCAATTCCAACACATCTTTGGCCCTATACCCCTTTGCCTTGAAAGGCCTATTGGTCATTTTACCTTCCAAGCAGGATTCACAGACTGGTAGTGCCTCCACTTCCAATGAACTCAAAGGTCCATCTTTAACCAGTCTTTGAATCCTTCTTAGGTTAACATGCCCCAATCGCAAGTGCCAAAGATATGTTTGGTTCATACAAGAAGGTTCGTTTCTCTTATTTATGTTAGAAGACATATTATTCATTTCCATAAGTTGCATTGTGGGCGAAATAGGATTAATGACATATAGATTATCAACCAATGCACCAGAACAGATAAAATGCTTATTTTTTCTAATAACAATATTGTCATTAAAATAAACTGAATATCCATCCTTAACTAACATAGAAACAGAAATTAAATTCCTTCTAAGTGAAGGTGCATAAAGACAATCTCTCAATGTCAAAGACTTATTTTTGCCAAAAGATAAAATAACATCTCCTACTGCAACGGCCGCTACTCTTGTAGCGTCATCCATAAACAAGCATATCTCTCCATCACTCAGCCGTCTGGTTTCCTGGAACCCCTGCAATGTATTGCAGACATGATTAATGGCTCCTGTATCTGCACACCAGGTGCCGGTAGATAGCACCGCTAAACATGTTTCAACAACTAGTAAATGAGATATACCTTCTTTGTTCTTTTGTTTGAGAAGTGGACAGTCAGTCTTCCAATGTCCTGACCCTTTGCACTTGAAACACTTGCCTTTCGGCTTTTTCACAGCGCCTTGAGGTCCCATGCCCTTCTTTGCTGAGTTTACTTGTTTCTGAACTTTCTTCTTCTTACCACCTTTCGGCTTAGAAGTAGAGACCTTTTCAGTCACATAAACATGGGCATTCTGCTTGAAGAGAGCTTCAGCATCCTGTAGTTCATTTGCAAGTTCTGACAAAGTATACAACCTTTTGTTCATGTTGTAATTAAGGCAAAACGAGTCAAAACTTTTAGGCAGAGTCTCGAGAATGATATCGACCTGGGTTTCCCCATCGATTTCAGCACCAAGGATCTCCATCTCATTTAGATGACCCATCATCTTGAGAACATGATCCCTTACTGGTGTCCCCTCAGCCATAGATGCATTCATCAAACTCTTCATAGCAAATTGCCTAGCTGCTCTACTCTGATGTCCGAAGAGTTCCTTAAGGTTTTACATCATATCATAAGCTGTGGACATGGCCTGATGCTGATGCTGCAGTACATTTGACATAGATGCCAAAATGTAACACCGCGCCATCTCATCAGCCTTATTCCACTTCTTATAAGCCTCTTTGGCCTCTTCATCAGAGTCAGCATCAGGCTTAGGTGGGCATACTTCACTGAGTACAAATTTGTACTCTTCAGCAGTTAAGACAATATCCAAGTTACGTTTCCAGTCAATATAATTAGGTCCAGTAAGTTTGTTTTCTTTAAGAATCACCATAAGTGGACTGAAAGAACCCATTTTTGAAATCCTGAGAATCACATAAAATAAAAATTATGTAGGGCATAACTTTTTGAATTAATTAAATATTGATTCCCTCAAAACAATAAAAAAAATTCACCAACACCTTAAACACCATGAATTTAGCATGCCACGATAGTGTGGACGTATACAAATTCAATATTTGTTCAAGTAGGTTTTTCCTATTAATTTTACTATCATGTCAACACAACTTTATGACAAATAAAATTAATCTGTTGGTCTTGCTTTGGTCCTACAAATAATAGCAGTGACTCCGATGGGGAGGATACCATTATTTGCATCTAAGTGTATACCATTGCTTAATACTAAGTCCATTATCTTGTATTGAGTTCCTTCAGATGGAGAAGTGAACACATACTAGGTAACTTTCTATAATTATCCCTAAGGAAGTTTATACTGGTGATCCATAATTATACTCATCCGATATGGAGGAAAGCACTAAAGCCAACACGCAAGTATAATTATATCACCTACAAACCAGCAATGGAGACCGTGGGATTCATGTTAAAAGAATTCCCTCTCCCACTTAGTTATTTAACAATGAGGGTTTTTCTACTAGTTAATTTATGTCCATGTTGTCCATTATTAATGTGATCCTAGTTTTTCAAAAAAAACATCACAATATAATAAGCATGCATAATCAGAATAAGCAATAATGGCAATAAATTTGAAAATAAATATCCAACTATTATGGCCATCTTTCCTGATTCTTCCCCGACTGTGCGAATCCCAAATTCGACCCTGCGCGGAGCTATACGGAGCTATACGGGTTTTTTTTTTTTTTTTTTTTTTTTTTTTTTTTAGGTTTGGCTGCCGATTTCTTCATCGAAACCATCTGTCGATCTCCGGACTGCCTGTGACAGCATCTCCTCCGGCGTCAGAAACAGCCACCATCGCCATCACGATCGATCAAAAAAAAAAATTAAAATTACATCAATCTTATGCCTCCCGAAGGGGTTCATACATAATCTAGATTGAAAATTAAAATTACATCAATCCTATGCCTCCTGAAGGAGTTCATACATAATCTAGATTGAAAAATTAAAATTACATCAATCCTATGCCTCCCGAAGGAGTTCACACATAATCTAGATTAAAAAATTAAAATTATAAGCACGATCAACCCTCGTGATATTAATTACATCCACAAAACAACAATCAACACAATAATTACATCCACAAAACAACAACAACACAAACAAAACATGCATTGGACCATAATAGTTGGATCTAAGATGCCTGCAAAACCGAGTTAGAACAGATCTACATCTAAAACAGATCTACATCTACCGACTATCATGTAACACAAGTTTTATTGGACAACATGGATGTAACAATCAATACGCAGATCCAATACCGGCTCTGATACCAATTGATGGAACTGAGATGAATCCTAGGACTACGGATTGGTGTGCGTATCGATCGTTAAAGATAAACAGATTGCTTAATTGTGATCTAACCCTATACAGCAGAAACTAGGGTTCACAAATTATACCTGCGGTGAGAAGAAGACGACAGCGACCCAAAGATCTTCTGCACGTATTCCTTCCTCGGGTTGGACGTCGTGTGGGCGACGATCTCCCAACCTTTCTCCCTTGGCTGTCCTCTTTTTCTCTCCTTACGTGAATCACGAGATTTGAGAAAAAAAACTTATATTTCTGATTGTCAATGATGGCCAGAGAAATAGAGGATATATATAAGGCTACGGCAGGGACCATGAGTAGAAATTAGGGTTAGGTCTCCTAACGGATCTGGGTATCCCGTGTTCAGCCCGAACACACAACCCAGGCCCATTAACAATAGCTCGGTCCACTAAGGAGCTATTGTTGCACTACCTTCCTAATCCCAAATTATATTTATGGGCTCCTTTTATTATATGCTCGTTCAACTCTCCATGTTAAGATATCGAATGTCCGTCGATCAAATTAAGTTACTGACAACTACATTGATCAACATCTTTTATCCTTAAGTAGTACCACTCAACTTTATTTGTCATGTCGGATGTAATCCACCTGCAGGGTTTACATGACAATCCTTATGAGCTCCTTAAGGGGACATCATCAACCCGACGTATCGGGACATGGATTCCTTTTACAATCAACAGCCCATCATACATACAATGCTATTACCCAATTCATAGAGGTTGTTGATCCATAATGAATCTCACTCTTTTATGAGTCAAAGTAATGCACACTGCATATACATGTCTGTTATTATATCTGGATTAAGAGCATAAGCATCCATAATAACAGAGGTGTTTGTTCTCTTTTGTAGTCAGTACAAAGAGAACAACCTCAAGTGGTCCTGTTCAATACACACAAAGTGTACTAGTGTAAACCTATAGTCAAGACAGACTAATACCAGATTACACTACAACCTTTCCAATGGATTGTCCAAGTCCGTCTAGGTTGTGAACTATTTATATATTCCATAGGGAACTGGTAATATGATCTTCTGTGTGTCACCTCACACCATATTATCAACCTTATAGAATATCAGACACTTGCATTAATATTATAATAAACACAATATGCAAACATATGCCCATATAATTCTCTTTCAAAAAAAAATAAGGAAATAAAGTTAATACAAAAGTGATGCTTTCAGTATATAACCCTAACAGAATCACCAATCAGGACGACTGTAAGAGGTGAAAAGAAGCAATGAATCAAAGAAATGAATATAAAGGGATCAAAATGGATGTGATAAGACTTGTGTCCAGACCGAGTTGATTATTAAATTATTCATGTGGTTGCATGGTCTGTTTAATGTTGAGTTAATCCTGATTGAGTCAAGCCTGTCTAACGTATTAGTCAAACTAACACATTAGACAAACATGAGCTCTGATACCACTAAAAATCTTGCCACGCCCCGCTTCCCAAAATACAGAAATACGAGTACGT